>CM076241.1:16642787-17257849 GCA_038380155.1 Pseudococcus jackbeardsleyi
GTTGCTTTTACGTAATTAATGAAGGGAAAAATAATTTTTTTGACCAAAGTTTGATGTGGAGGATAAGGGGGTGGGGAGGGGGTGAAAAATAAGGGTCTTTGAGAAAAAATAACATGAACTTGGAAGAAAAATTCCAAATTTTTTGGGCCCATTCTTATAGAAAGTTTATAATAAACCATTTTTATGTTTATTTTTTTTGTACAGAAAATTTCCAAATTTTCTGGAGGCTGCAAAACGTCTTAAAACTGTTTCCATTCGATTCAAAAAAAAAAAAAAATAGGATTTGTATCGAATTTAAGCTTTTTTCATTGATTATAGATGAAATGGGTGTATTTTACAGGGTGATGAGGCAATTTCAATACTTCAAAATTTTTCCAAAATTTGAAAACTGATTTTAAGATTTTAAATTTTTAATATGGGATCTTTGACGACGAAATCTCAATTTATCCATTTTTTTTACCCAAAATTTCACTGTCGTTTGGGATCCTCTTACCTCATTTTTGAGGCCTTCAGAGGTGTTTTTTTTCTCTGGCTTCTTCCTTGTAATGGAAATCTGATGGAACAAAATGGTTAAAGAATAAGATATTGCTTTGGAATTGGAATTTTTATAGCCCCTAAATGCTAAAAACCACTGTTAGTGGATTTGAAAACGTTAAATTTGTTTTACAGCCTTTCCTAAATTTAGCTTTTGATATTTCAAAAATAAGATTCCTGACATTTTTCTCAAACTAAAATTCAAAAAAAAAAAAATCAAGAGTGGAAATTGATAATTTTTTCATTTGTTTAAATTTTTAAAAAATAAAACAAAAAATAACCAATATTGATCATGATCATATTATATGTTTTCGAATCACCTTTTTGGAATAAATTCATAGAAATTAAAAGTAAGTAAATGGAAAGTGTAGGAATGGGAAAATGATGAAAAACTGAAAAAAGCGCTTTGAATGTTCCCTCCCCACCCAACACTTGAATGAAAATTCTAACCTCAAATTTAAATTGAAAATATGATTTTAAAAAGAAGTATTTCTAAACCCTCTAGATTGAAATATTAGCTGCCCAAGTTGATGTTTTGATTTTTGTCGAATTTTAAAATTTCAAAATTGTGGGTAATTTTTTACCAAAATTATCAAATTTTTTGATTTCTTTTTTCAGCTTATAAGAAATTAGATTCAGTGTATTTTATTTCAACCTATTGCAACTGAATTTCACTATGTCCAGTATTTTACGATCTCCAGCGACCTTTAATCATTTCCCGTTGGGATTTCAAAATTTTGATAGAAGATGTGTGAAAATGTATCAGCCTGTTAAATATCCTCGCTTTCTTTCGAATAAATCGAAAAGAAAATTCACTTTAGAATTCTCCATTTCGCCCAAAAAACAGTGGTAGTCCCAGCCTTATCATTTTCAATATGAAAAAAAAAAACAGTAGGTACCTTGTACTTTTTTTTTTCAAAAATGGAGGTATGTGGACTGGACAATTATTGTTAATTCTTTTGATTAAAAATATCTATTATTTTAGGATATAAAAATTTTCTCAAAAAATAATCCCATTTTAATTTTTGATTGAAAATTTTGAAAAAATATTAATTTTTTATTTGAACTCAAGAAATACGGTAGTGATGAACTTTTAGGAGAAAATATTTTTTTTTGGAATTGAAATTGTAAAAACATCTATACTAAGGCCAATTTTGGTAAAAAAAAAAACTGACATTTTTTGTCCAAATTTTCAACCCACATTGGTAATTATAATCATTTTAGAATCCGAGAGTAAGTAATAAGGATTAGTAAATAGAATTTCAATCACGAAAATAAGTTAATTTTGCCACAACCCTTTCTTTTTTGAATTATTGGGAAAAAATGTTTTTTTTTTTTTTATAATTTTGAGAATGGAATAGTTGACTTTGAAATTAAGAGAATAAGTATCTAACAGATTTATTTTCAAAATTCAAACGTTGACCAATCAAAGTGAAATATCCTCTAAAAAAAAATCAAAATTCTGAGATATGGATCAAGTATTTATTCGTAAGTACAAACGAATTGCAGGAGAAACCAGAATTGAAGCATTTTGGCGAACCCTGCGATAATTTCGCCAGCTGTCTGCCAGACGACAAGGAATTGCACAACTACGATATTCGAGCCGACGACTCGATTCCTTTCCAATGCGCCTCGTACAGTTTCTGCCCAAACCCTTGTTGTCCCCATAAGAAGCTGCTTCTGGCGACCGATTCGTGCCAGCAGTCAGATGGCAATCCTTGCCGACACATGAATAATCCAAAATGCTCGTTTAACGAAACCCTAAACAGATCGTTTATTTCAATGGTGTACAATGAATGGAATGTTAGTTGCGTTTGTGATACAGACGGATATAGATGGAATTCCAGGTATGTTTACGTGAAACATCGGCGTACGATGAGAAACAGCGAGAGTTAACTCGCGCTATTAAAAATGAACGTCGAGATGGGCCTTTGTTAGCGGCGTGAAAATATAGCAACGTTTAATTTCACCTCGCTCTCTTAATCACTCTTAACTTTATTCGTATCGCTTCTGTTGCGAAAGGCTGTGGCGAGAACAAACAGATGCGAGCGATACTTTCGGTATCTTCGAGGCGAAAATAAAAGTCTCGGGGTTTTCACCGAGTCGAGCTCGATTTAGGTGGGAAAAAAGCCCAGAAATGATGAATTTTTAGAGGATAAAAAATTCAAAAGTTTTCTAATCTTTGTATAAATCTGTAAACGGTCTTAAATTTAATACAAAAAATGATTCCGACGTTTTGCCAAATTTGCAAGTTGTGCGGTGAAACTAGGGTAAAAATGAAGGGGAACCGAGACGAGAAAATATATAAACTAACGTGACGTTTAATGCGAACGAAATGTTTTTATGTATTTGAAGAAAATCTGCTTTCGTCGAGTCGCGGTACGCAAACTTACTCGTGCTCGTGTTCTTTTGAAATTTCGATTTAATATTTTGATTAAGCTTCAACTTTGAATTATGTTTTTTCTCGGAATATTCCCCACGCGACGCACCCGACGCATGTACGTCTCCGGCCCTTCGTGTAGTCTCGTTACGTACTCGACACGCTGTACGGAATTCAACGTGTAGAGTGGGTGCGAATGGCCTGTCGAAAAGTTAAATTTGTCAGCTCAAAACTGAACCTTTTGAGCGTATTTTATAGCGATTAATTTGCCAAAGTTTTTGAAAAATTAATTGAAACTCGTTATTTGGAAGGAATTTTTTGTGTTGGGGTGCTATCGTTGAGTGTGTTGGAAATGTGTACAAAATTGTCCCGAAAATTGGGTCAAAGTATTCTGTTTTGAATATGTTTTGAATATGATTTGAGATCATGATTTGTTCGAGAAAGAATCATTCGCGAACAAATTTTGAAATTTATTCGTGGTTTTAAAAAATAATGTCAAAATCGAAAAGAATCATTCGCGAACGACAAATCGTATTCGTTCATCGTGGACAGTTCAAAATTCCTGTGAGAAAAAAATCGATTCATTAAAGATCGGATTCTGAAATGATTCACCGTTTGCGAACAACGAATAACGAATTGTTTGAAAATTCGTTCGCGAACGAATCACTGCAAATTTCTGCATCATGCCGTCCCTAAATCATTTATCGTGGAATTTCAGCCCGGAAGGAGAAGGGTAGACACTAGACACTGAATGAATCAATTGAAGGGAATTTAATTTAAATTGATTCATTCGCGAACGACCAATTATTTTTAATTATCACAAAATCAGCAAATCAGCTTAAAATTAACCCATTACATTAGTGCCTTGCAAATGATGAACTTGGTCCCTCCATGATCAAACTTTGAAGTGATTCAGTCGTTCGCGAATGATTCGTAAGAACAATTACAGAAGTTGCTCGAGTATGACGAAGTTTATTTTAGTGAATTAGGAGTAAAATCGTTCACGAACGATTCATTTTTGAAAATGAAAGTTTTTCAATGTTATTTTCGAGCAATATTGAGCATAAATGATTCTTTGCGAATCATTCGCGAACGATTCGTCGAATTCAATTGGCGATTCGGTCATTATGAAATCCACTTCAATTTCAAGTTTGAATAAATTGAATTTCTATGGGTATTTAAAACAGAAAATGCCAAAAAAAACTTTCGTTCGCGAATGATTTGCTCGAATTGAAAAAAATTATACATTTAATGTTATTTTAATTGATTTTTGTGTAGTTATTTCTTATTTCTCGGTAGGTAACAAATAAGTTGAAATAATTTCAGAAATCTTAGATGTTCGCGTCGATTAATTTCAAAAGTGATTCAGTCATTCGCGAACGATTCGTTCGAACTTGAAAAATTGTAAAATAATTCACTGTCGTTGAATTCGTATAGGTTTCTGGTGATTCAGTTGAATTGGAAAAAATTTCAAATATTTTAGTCGTTCGCGAACTATCTATTCTCGAAGTAATGTAGTCGTTCGCAAACGATTCGTTCGAAGTTGAATTTTTTAAAAATTATTCACTGTCGTTGATTTTGTGTAAGTACGTTTCCAGTAAATTAATTTGAATAAGTTTCAAATTCTAGTCGTTTGCGAATGATTCATCGTATAAATGATTCAGTCGTTCGCGAACGATTCGTTCGAATTTGAAAATTGGTTGTTGAATTCGTTTAGGTTTTTTTTCTAGTACCTAAATCAGTCCGATCAAATTCAAATTTACAATATTTTAGTCGTTCGCAAACGATTCATTCCACAAATGATCCAGTCGTTCGCGAACGATTTGTTCGAAATTAAAAAATTATAAAATTATTAATTGTCCTTGAATTAGTGTATAATGAAAAACGTGAAATAAATATCAAGTATTTCAGTCGTTCGTGAATGATTCATTCGGGAAGTGATTCAGTTCGCGAATGATTCTTTCGAACTTCATTTTCGTTGAATTTGCGTATCTTTCCAATGAATCATTTGAAGAAAAAAAATCGAATTTCTTAGTCGTTCGAGAACGAACTAATCCAAAAAATGATTCATTCGTTCGCGAACGATTTGTTTGAAATTGAAAAATTGTGAAATGATTCAATATCGTTGAGTTCTTGTACGTTTGTAATAAACCAGCTGCAGAAAATTTTGAAATTTTAGTCATTCGCGAATGATTCATTTCAAAGTGATTCAAATGTTCAACGTTCAAGAATTATTTGTTCAAATTCAAAAATTTTACAACATGATTTTATGTTGATAATTTGAATGAGTATTTATAGATTCATTTTAAAAATAGGTACACAATTCGTTCTTAGATTACAAATGACTCACAGAATCAAACTATACATCAAAAATCAGCCTCGAAAACAAAATCTGATCAAAATTCACCAAAAACAAGGAAAAATCACAAGAAACCAGGTATACGAATAGAAGAACGAATAAATCGCACGAATTCGTCGTCTTTTTCCCGTTAACTTTATATAAAACAGACTAACGTCGTGAAAAAAACAGATAGACGAGAAAAATAAAGTGTCTCTTTTGGAAAAAACATTGCAACAATTAAATTGACAGGTCGTTTTATACAATAGAGAAGAAAAAAAGCTCCGAGAACCCTCATTTTTCAAGACGCGAAATAAAGATAATCTATAAGGAGAAAAACTAGGGAAACAAACATAAAAACAGCACGTTACTGCATAAACATGCTACACTGATGGAATGAAATCTCTATACTAGCAAAAGTGATTTTATTGAAAAGAATTTAAAACACATAAAAATAACATCGATAAAAGTATACGATAAACTGCCATAAATGATTCTTTAAGCTTCTGTAAATGTTTTTATACATAAAAACAAAAACATAAGGAGCGGGAGCACGGTGGAAATAGGAGGAAGATTTTCGAGCTTTACGATATCCCCCGGAGAATATAAAATAAAGTCGAGATATTGCGCTGATTCTTTTAAAATATCGGGCATTTAGTATATTTTTGGGGTTGGAAAATGGTTTCTTCTTTTTTTTTCTTTTTCAAATATAACGATAGGTATTTTTCCATCTTCGCTGAGGTGAAGTTTTAATTGCGAGAGTTTCGTGGGTTTCGTGCCCTTTTTCGAAAATTGCGAGGTAGGTTTAGTTCGATATTGATCATGGTTTTTCAACAGGTATGGGCGCTGTGTCGATTTTAACGAATGTCGTGTTCAAAAGCCCTGCGATAAACAAACCGAAGAATGCGTAAATGCCGCTGGTAAATTCTTCTGCCGATGTAAATTGAAGTTTATGTGGTCTGAGATAGAAAATAAATGTGTTGAAGATGATTTAATGATTAGAGCAATGAAACGGTTTAGTGGTATAGATGATGAAAGTCTCGGATCGAAAGTAAATTACATTTTTTATTGGATACTTGGTGGTGTAATTGTGACGATTTGTGTTGCAGCAGTAGGAATATTCATTTACCAATTTTATTTTGCGTAGGTTTTTTTTATGGACTGTGGTATAAAAACGATTGGAATAAAATGTATATACTAAATTTTATTGTTGTGCGAATTTTTTTTGTCCTGCCAGAACCCAAAACAATTTTGGAGAATGGACAGGGAAGTATAACATTGGAACAATTTTAATCGAGAAGTAAAATAATTTTTGAATAAAGTGTGTTTTCAAAATTCGATGTTACTTGATAAAATATTACTTTTCGAGCCAATATTCTGAAACTGATCCTTTTTTGAACAAAAATATCAAATTTTTATCAGAAGTAGGTACACAATTACCCATAACTTTTAGATTGTACCTAATTACACAATGATATCAAGTTTTGAACAAAATAATTCACGTTTGAACGGAAGAATTGATAAAATGCATATCAATGTCAATTTTTAAACTTAATTATTACTGTAAGTACCAATTTTTGAAAAAAATCCATGATCCATTTTTGAATCAATTTATCAATATTCATTGAGTATCCATTTTTGAACAAAATTATCAAATTTTGAATAAAATTGTTTCAATATTTATCAAAATTATCAATTTTTGAATAAAATTTTTAATTTTCAATTTTTGAACAAAGGTATCAATTTTGAATTATTAAGCAAAATCAGCATTTTTAAATTTTTGTACAAAATTACCAAATTTGAACTTTTAAACAAAATTATCAATTGTGAACTTTTGAACAAAATTATCAATTTTGAATTTTTGAACAAAATTATCAATTTTGAATTTTTGAACAAAATTATCAATTTTGAATTTTCAAACAAAATTATCAATTTTGAGTTTTTGAATAAAATTATCAATTTTGAATTTTTGAACAAAATTATCAATTTTGAACTTTTGAACAAAATTATCAATTCTAAACTTTGAACAAAATTATCAATTGTGAACTTTTGAACAAAATTATCAATTTTGAACTTTTGAACAAAATTATTAATTTTGACCTTTTGAACAAAATTATTAATTGTGAACTTTTAAACAAAATTATCAATTTTGAACTTTTTAACAAAATGATCAATTTTGACCTTTTGAACAAAATGATCAATTTTGACCTTTTGAACAAAATGATCAATTTTGAACTTTTGAACAAAATTATCAATTTTTTGAACAAGGTTATTAATTTTTTTGAATAAAATGATCAACTTTTTGAACAAAACTATCAATTTTGAACTTTTGAACAAAATTATCAATTTTGAACTTTTGAACAAAATTATTAATTTTTTGAGCAAAATTATTAATTTTTTGAACAAAATTATTGATTTTTTGAACAAAATCATAAAGGAACTTCAAGTTTTTTCACAAAAGTATCAATTTTGAGTTTTTAAACAAAATTATCGCTTCAAAATTTTTGAACAAAATTTTGTATTTCTGGATAACGTGTCCAATTTTCGAACAAAATTGTATATTCAGAGTTTTTAAACAAAATTATCATTTTTGAATTTGGAATTTTTGAACAAAATTTTTGTAGATCATTAATATTTACTTAAAATTATCAATTTGAAATTCTTGAACAAAATTTCCAATTTTAAAACAAAAATGTGAATTTTGAATTTTAGAATTAAAAAAATTAATTTTGAGTTTTTGAACAAAATAATTAATTTTGAAAAATATCAATTTTTATACACGGTTGTAAATTTTGAAACTTCTAAAAAAAAAATCAAAGTAGAGGGAACCTGTTCTTTTTGTGTCTCTTTTTGTGGATATGTCCTTGAAATTTGTATTTTGCCTCCAAAGTATTAGGTTTGTTGTTTGTCATTTATCAATTGTATCATCCCATTTTAGAATTCAAACACATCTTGTATTTTTCTGAGTATAAAATCAATCTCACCTGTTATGAAATTCCCACAACAACGAATCCTCGCATAGTTCAGCTCGAAGTACGATGCAAAATATTGCGTCACACAATTCCGATGTATTCGTTTTTAAGATGTTCTACATTAGGGTGCAGGAAAATACAAAAGTACCTACATCCAAATCAAAGGTACGCTCCATAGAAAGAGGAAATTCAACGTTGTTGACAATGTTGGAATAGTAAAAGTTGAAAATTGTCTAACTTTCTTGTACGAGTTTTTTCTTCGTTACGTTTTTCTTTTTTAAGTACAGAAAAATACTTTTGTATTCTCAACCATGATAGAAGTTTTATTCGTTCGCCACTGAATTATGATAGAAGTCTCTTCATTTTGTAAAAGTTATTTGACATGGCGCGAAATTTCGTGCCACTCATATTAAACGGCTCGGTATATATTTTTTTCAACGTTGCAAAAATGCTAAACGTAAACCTCCTTTGTCGGTATTAAATTGCGACTTGCATGACTAGGCGGCCTATAAATCATACAGTAACATTTTAACCCTCCCAATATCGGCCTGATATAGTTACAGGTATCGAGTAAGGAAGCGAAAAATTTCACTCAAGGTTTTCATTTCTCGGCGTTTTTTTTTTCTCATCTGGAAACTCGGCGGTATAATTTGAATGAAAACGATGAACTGCAAGTGGGTGTATTGGAACGTAGCGCAGGGTGCTACGAAATCATCTCCAGTTTTTGAAATATCCCCTCCGGACAATCGAGCTTTAGGTAGAAAAAACTGCAAAAAAGGGTGTATCGAGAAACAGAGAAATAAATTATGATGATTAATGTTTTCATCATTTTCACGTTTATAAAGCGACTACTATGACTTCCTGGTCTTCTTTTCTCTTCGGTTAATGCGATTTTCGAATTTTAAAAACTTATAAGTTTGGAGTGTTTTTTTTTTCGACGCCTTTGAAATATTACGTCCGTTTTAATGAATTCGTTTTTTGTAACTGCGAAATTATTTTTAACGATGGCAATTTGGAAGATTAAAGGGCACAATCGGTGAAATTTTTAATAATCTTAGTTTTTGTGTAAATTTTGATAAAAGCCCAATTCGACGAGTTTTGTTTCATTTTTTTTTTATTTTCTCTTTTTTTATAAATTAAACGCTCCTCTTTGGATGATAAAATTAAATGATTATTGTGAAATTTTTTCAGAAAAGGGGTGAAAGGTGTCTTCGAGATTATTATTAATAAGACAAAAAGTGACCTAGTTTTTAACCGTTGAAATCGATAAAGAAGTTTGTGAAACAATTGAATCATCTTGAATTAATTTTTTTTTCTGTTTTTTTTTTTTTTTTTGTCAATAAGGTATTTAGGTTAAGGTTCTGAAAGTAGTGAAAAATGACAAAGGGCAAAATTTCATGGAAAAGAAGTATATACTTGATATTAAATTTCACTCAAATCGATGCAATGCCGGAGGTTTATCCAAGAGATACCATAAGGAGATTTATTGAGTTCTTTCCATTAAAAAAATGAAAGAAATTGAAAATCATGATAAGCAAATTTTATTTTCTCTGAAAATTGAAATTATGGAAAAAATGATCAAATTTAACATTTTCTAGTGACTTTTGTCTCAACCATAAACCAAAAAATTTTCGAATCTTTATTCAGTTGGACTGAAACATTGGAGGGGGGGGGGTATTTTTCAAAACTCTTCAATATTTTTTCAATTATTTACAATTTTTTTTTTGAAGAAAAGATCTTGAGTAATAAAAAAAAGAGAGAATGTAATATATTTTTTAATTGAATGAAAGTGAATTTAATTTACTTGACGTATCTTCACATTTTATCTCACGGCTTGACTCTGGAGTCAAATCGAAGATCAAAGTCATAGAGATTGATTCTGGAGGAGGGTCAGAGTCAATAGTCACGGTGGAGTCGAAGACTGAAAGTGACTTCGGACGGTCCGGACTGCTGAAGATGGATTCAAGAGATGAGGTCTAAAAGTGACTCCAGAGTCGAGGTTGAGTCAGGAGTCAATGTGTAAGTTTGACTCCGGAGTCGAAGTGAGGAGTCGATGTCTGAAAGTAATTTCGGAGACAAGCTGGAGTCAGGAGTCATTTTCTTAGCTGACTCCTAATCCCTGTATTTCACGGATTTTCAATGCCTTCGAATTCCACTAATAGGCAATCATTTCTACAAAATGATGATATCAGCTGCCTAAGAAATATTTATCGAAATAATTTCAAATTTTGAAACTTTTTTTGTGTTGTAAAATGTTTTTTCGAGTCACTCCATGCCAATTAGGTTAATAAACTCGATTTTTGATTTCGTTGTATTTAATCTTGTACCTTGCTAATTTTTTTTACTTAAAATAAAATCCTGGCCTCTTAACTATTGAGAAATTGACTATTGATTGGTTTACAGCCACTTCGGATGAGGGTAGGGGTAGTTAGGGAACATTTTTGTGATTTTAAAAAATTACCAGTTGAAAATTCACCCATCGAGTTGATTTTTGCTCATAATCTTCCTCACTCAGCCTTAAAATCTGATAAGATATAAGTATGTTAATCAAAAAAAAAAATCAAAATAAGCGCATTTTTATTTTTTACCGAAAAAATTTTATCATGTGATTTTTTTTCCATGTTGATACAAAAATATATCTACTTCAAGAGTAAGAGATCGTTGAAAAATTTTTCACAAAAAAATGCTGAAAATAGAAATTTTAAAATTAGGCATAGAAAAGTTGAGATTTTCATGTGCTCAGTGAAGGACTAAACAACAAATGAAAAAGTTTTTCTCATACCTTGTGATTTTGAAAAATCAGCAGTGACTTTCCTCCATCACCTTTCATTTGTATCACTTTTTCCAAAATAAAGAAAAAAATTCATTGTTAAATGTTTTCCTCAAAATTGAGTTGAGAGCATAAGCGCACGCGCACCCAGGAATTGATTAAAGGAAGGGCTGAGAAGTTGAGAAAAAAATTGGAGAGGGTCAAATTTCTAATTAGTCAGTTTTGACTGATATTTCAGCCAAAAATTATCAATTTTTTCTGACAAAAGGAGAATTTATTAAGGAATCAGTGTTTTTTGACTAAAAAATCTGTTAAAAATTATAAAATTTTAGGATAAAATCATTAAAATACTGCCCGTGCCCTAAAGAAGCAAGGGCGAAAATTTTTTTTTAGGAAAAATATTGTTTAAAAAGTGAAAAGTAAAAAAATTCACTTTTTTCACATTTCTGCAGCAAAAAATATTTTTCCGAGTTCGGGGAGGGGGGCTCGAGCCCCTTGAGCCCACCCCTTTGACGTGCCTATGACTGAGAGCGTCAGGGCAGTTCACCATTGAGTGGGCTTGGAATGGGCCTTACAACAGGCTGAATTTTCAGTGCTCGTCAAGTAGATCTACGAGTTTAAAAAGAAATAATTGTAAATGAGAATTTCAACTAAATTCGTTATTAGTTATCACATGCGGAGTGATGATAAACGAATAACCTCTTACCCCCTCTAATTTTATTTATACTTACAACGTTGTTTGAATTAAAGTGCATTTATTAGGTTGCGATTGTACTGTATCATTATCACCATTCAAGCTAATTTTACTTACGTAGAAATAGTCGATCATTTCTTCGAAAAAAAGTTGGTATTACCAGGCCCGGCGAGAGGGGGGGTACAGGGGGTACATTTGTACCGGGCCCGCAATTTAAGAAGGGGCCCGCATTTTAAGAGGGGCCTGCATAAGGGGCTCTTTGTAGGAGATTGTTCAACTATCTACCTATTTACCTATAAAAGTTTAAAGAAGTGTAGTATTTTGAAAAATTTTCTCCGTCGCTTCGCTCAGGCAGTAGATATTTTAATCATTATTTTAAAAATTGATAATTTTTCACAGACTTTTCAGTTGAAAATTTTTTTTCCAATTGCAAAATTCTTAATTTGTCAAAAAAAATGAATAAATTTGAATGAAAGCTCCTTGAAAAATTACTGTTTTGAAATAACGTGAAAAATGAGCGGAAAAGTCACTTATTGAAGCTAAAATTTCAGTTTTTTCAAAAATTTTCGCCCTCGCTTCGCTCAGGCCATAGTATATTCTTTATTTTAAAAATTTTCATTCAATTTTGACATGATATAAAGAGTGGAAAAATTCTTCTTTCTTGTTTCCAAATGTCACTTCAGATCATTACTCAAGTTTATTTGAGAAATGAAAAAAATGGACTGAAGAAAAGGGGGCCCGCAAAAAGCTTTGTACCGGGCCCGCATTTCCTCTCGCCGGCCCTGGGTATTACTGTAAAATTATCGCTTTTTTGGTACCTCAAACTTACTTGTTTTTCTTCCTAATTACATATTTAACGTGATGCTTGAATTTAACTTTTGTTAGAATATCAAAAAAACTTTGACAGTATAAAATTGATGAATAGGCTTGTAACGCTTCTTTCTATTTTTTTTTCTCTAAAATTTTTAACCCCAATATGGCATCCTCCTACTTCAAGGAAGGTGTTACCGACTCTGCTGAATTTTCACTCGATCCAAACGAAATTATGAGAGTAGTAGGTAAGAGTCGAAATAAAAATTCAAAAATTATTTCAGATTTTGTTGACCTCAGAAATCACCTTGCTATCCTTACAAAAAATTCTCAAAAATTATTTCTTTTTTCGATTTCTTCCAAAATCATGAAAAAAAAAAAACAAGCAGAAAAAACCAATATCAGATTTGCAAATCACTTTTTTACCTGGGAAAGAGGGTTTATCGAAGTATTTTGACTCGTTGAACATGATTCATCGATTGGTTTTTTCATTTGATCATAAATTAATCGGTTTAAAGTTTAAATCAAGTATCAGGGGTAAGGGAATAACCTGAGGGGAAAATCAAGGTTAAATTAATTTTCATCAAGTCAAATTTTCTCTTTTGTTGCTCTATGTGCGACTCGCTCAATGTCTCCTTTATTTATTTTTTGTGGAATTTTTCGAACTTCGGACGTTTTACAATGACAAAAAATGAGTAAATATGATGAGAAAAAGAATGCAATATTTCTACTTACCTACCTACAATCCCTACAATACATTTGGAATTGAAAAATAATCCAAAACGATAAAAAATCAAATCTACAAAAAAAAAATTGCATAGCGTGTCTTGAAAATGAACAATTTATTTGAAGGCATTGTCATTAATGCCAGAAAATTTCAGTTCTCTCAATTTTGAAAAATGTCTATTTTGATGAAAATAGTTTACAAAATCTTCAAGACGTAAATACCAACTCTGCAAATGTCTATCCTGATTATCAATGATTAGAATCAATTTCCGAATGCAATAAGAACCCATCTTTATTTTGATCCAACTCTATGATCCCTTCTTTGATCAAATCTTCTGGAATGGCGAATTGTAGAACGTACAAATAATCCATTGCTTCATCCAAGCTCAATTTACCGTCTTGATTTTTGTCAGCTTGTTTTACAATATCGCTACTGTTGGACGCTGGTGGACTCGTAGTCGTATCCCGTTTCCTTCTCCCGGTTTGGCAATTAGAGCAAGCCAGGGACCGAAAGCCAGCCGAAGCCGAAAGCCGATTCAGCCGATAATTTGAGGCTTTTGAAAAGCTGGCTGTCAGCTCAGCTTTATAATTCAGCAGCCGAAAGCCAGCCGAAAGCTTTATGTTTTCGGCTTTTTTACAGCTTTTTTTTCAAAATTTAAAAATTGAAATTAATGGTGCAAATGTTCGTTTTTTATGTACCATTATTTTATTTGAAGTTGACGATTTGAATTTGACTGGTGTTTTTTCATTTTTTTACTTTTAAGATCTTTTGATTTTACACATTTCAGATTAAAAAAATTTAAACTTTGAATTTGATTGAAATTTATCGTAATAAAAGCCGAAAGCTGACAGCTGAAAGCCGAAAGCTGAAAGCCAAAAGCCAAAAGCCGAAAGCCGAAAGCTGAAAGCCGAAAAAAGCCGTATTTTTGGCCAGCTGAAAGCCAGCTGTAACAGCCATATAATTTCAAAAGCCAAAAGCCGAAAGCCTAAGCTTTATAATCCTTATCACAAGTCGAAAGCCGAAAGCCTAAGCTTTATCAATCGGCTTCCGGTCCCTGGAGCAAGCTCCTTCTCTGCATCCACCAGCGCAAGCGCATCCAAATACGTTGCATTTCCCAACGCCGCAATATGGAGTACTATCGGTGCAATCTTTGCATTTATTATCTCTTGGTCCTCCAACACCAGGACAATTATTGAAATCCAGAGCTTGACAACAGACGCTGCGTACGGGACATATAAAATAGGTAAACGAAATTGAGGAAATACATAAAAATATTCCAATTGATTTCATTTTGAAGATTTAAATGTTTAATGCGAGCTTTTATTTTTGAGCACTTATGAAGGAATGAAAAATGACGATTTTTTCCCTCCGATATTTTTGTACATAAAAAGTATTCAAATGAATGTTTTTCGCGGTATTCTTATTGCGATAAGTTTTAATGAAATTATCAGGTTTTTGGCACTTACCACTCTAATGTTTTCTTGTTGCAGGTAATGCAAAGTGCGACGTAATATATTGATAAAGTGAATTATTCCAGGAAGATAGAAGTGAACAATTTACATGTAAGTACATACCTCTACCTACCTATACAATGGATTATGAATTATTATCAATTTTTGATATTCTGAAGTGCTCTGAAGTTCTGATGTAGACCAACAACACTTATTTGGATAGATCTGAAAAATTCGGAATTGCTATTTTTAGAAGTTTAAGAATCCACTGGAAGTAGTATTTCGGATTAAAAATGAAATAAGTATATCGAATTTCCCTTTATCCAAAAAGAACCACAAATTCTTTCTGTTTCTTTTTGGCCTCCCATGATCATAACTTTTCCATAATTGCAACTTTGAAAATCAAAATCTTAAATTTTTCAATTTGTTTTACTTTTATTATCGAAATGAAAAAAAAAAAAAAAAACATTTTGACTTCCTCAATACCTAGATTGAAAATTTTTCAACTTTCGTCCCTCAATAACCTTTTTGAAGCTTGTTAGACAATGCTGCGAAAACTGTGAAATTTTTGTTGTGCCCTTTTTTTTAAAATCTTGGTCCTATTTTTGTTCTTGTTCTTCAAACATTCTTCTTGTTCTCATTTTTGTTCTCGTTCTTCAAAAATCTTCTTCCTCGTTCTGGTTCTTGAATTGACCCTTATTTACATTGAGATAAGATAAAATTCTTTTTCATAGATTTTGGGTCATTTCATTATTTTTATTTGCCATTATAAAAACGAAATAAAAACAAATTTTGAGAAAGAAACATTGGAAAAGAAGAATACCGGATCGAAAAATTCTAGTTCGATAAATTTTTTGCTATTTTTCTCTCTTCGGATTTTTTCTAATAGAATGACTTGATGAACGACTTCAGAAGGTCAAAAATCTTACGTTTTACTTTTAATGCTTCAGTTGATGAATTTTGCATTTTGTGGATATAAAATTTCAATTAGATTTCATAGGTAAAATACAGTTAAATTTTGACCACTCCTACGTATAAATTCGATCATCCCTTTCTAATTTCATTGGCCAATGATGCAATGTAGAAAAATTTCATATTCCTTTTCCACAGAAAAATAAAACGAGACCAAAATCATAAACCAGGAATCAAAACTAATGATGGAAAACTGATACTGAAATCACTGGAACTGGAACTAAAATGATGAGAACTGAAAACTGGGACATAAACTGAAAATGATTAGAGTTCCAGTTCAAGTTCCAGTTCCAACAGCATTAATTTTTATTTACCTACTGTTTTGAAGTCGACGCTAAAAAATGTTAAAAACACTGAAAATTTTTACCTATTTAAAAAATGAAAATTCATTCTAAATTTTTAAATATTTGACTTGAAAAAGTAAAAGTTTACTGAAAACTGAAATTGAAAACTAAAACTAAAAAAATTTGACAACTCAAACTGATATTATTTCAATTTTCCATCAATGGCCAAAAGCAAAACTCAAGAAGTTAGTTATCGGTCAAAAATGATGTCGAATTGAAGCAGAAGTCATAATAAAATACTTGGGTACTTATTTCAATACTTTCCACTGCGCTTTAAATATGTCGGTTTTGATCTCAAAATTGAGCAACATTTCTTATTCAAGTTGAAATTTTAAGGAATCCATGTCAATAATTAGTTTCTAAAAAAAAAGGAGGCACTGAAAAAATTTTACAATTTTTTCATGAGTTGCCTGAAATCTTGTTTTTTTTCTGATTTCGTCTTCCAAAAAGTAACTATGGAAAGAACGTAGAGAATTAATTTTGAATATTTTGGAGCATACTTTTGGGAGTAAGTAAGCAAAATTGGCGACTGAACATTTGAAATTCAACTTTTCCAATTATTTTACCTAGATAGGTACTGAAAAATTTATGGAAAATATTTTTTAAAAACATTTCTTGGCCCAAGGAACTCTAATGCAATTTTTGAACCATTTTGAAAGTTTCCAACCCAAACAGTTCAACTTTAGTGACGGTTTTTGAAAAACTGATTGATATTCAAACACCTAATCCTTATGTAATATTTTTCCACAAAATGAGAATTCTTGGAAGTTTTTTTTTTTTAATATGAGTACCGTTTTCATATTTTAGAATTAGAAAACAATCCAAACTGATAAAACCTCAAATCTACAAAAAAAAAAGTTGAATAGGACGTTTTGCTAATGAATGATTTATTTTTGAAGACTTAGATATATAAAGTAAATAATGATCTGGACTTATAATATATTTTAATTCAGTGTAAAAAAAAAGTTTCAGAACACTGGGTGGGGGAGGAGGATAACGAAGTTGAATAATTATAGAAAATATTTATTTAGACGGAAATATGTTACAAATGCGTTAAGACGTAATATGTAAATTTACGAAAATCTCTCAGACGGAAATAAATTTTATGAAATCTGCAGATGACTAACCTGGTCATCAATTAGTAGGATCAATTTCCGAATGCAATAAGAACCCATCTTTATCTTGATCCAACGCTATGATCCCTTCTTTTATTAAATCTTCTGGGATGGCGAATTGTAGAACGTACAAGAAATCCTTTGCTTCGTCCAAGCTCAACTTACCATCTTGATCTTTATCAGCTTGTTTTACGATATCAGTACTATTTGATACTGCTGGACTCGTAGTCGTATCCCGTTTCCTTCTCCCGGAGGTTTGGCAATTAGAGCAAGCTCCTTTTCTACATCCACCTTTACAAGCGCATCCGAATATGTTACATTTCCCATAACCGCAATATGGAGTACCATCGGAGCAATCTCCACATTTGTCTTGTCCGTTGTTGCCTACAGCAGCGGGACAATTTTTGTAATCGGAACTATAACAACAGTCACAGTGTACGGTACGTATAAAGTGGGTACACGAAATTAAGAAAAAACATACGAATATTCCAATGGAATTCATCTTGATTTAAAATTTTGATGTGGTTCACTTCAGAAACACTCATGGAGAAATGAAAAAAAAAAATAGATTTTTTCTATTTAATATGATTACTCTTAATACTTATACAGAAGCTATTTAAATTAATTTTTTTTTGAGAAATTTTCATAGCGATAAGTTTTGATGAAATTATCGGTTTTTTTGGCATTAACCAAAGTAATGTTTCATTGTAATAATGTAAAGTGCGATGTTATACGTAGAAATAGTCGCGATTATTCCTCGAAAATAGAGGCGAGCAATTTAAATGTTAGATGCCTGTGTGTATTATGAATTATCAATTTGATATTTTAAAATTCTTTGAAATTTTGATGCAACCCAGAAATCACAATTTTAACGGGTTCTGGGATACTAAATTACTTATTGTCAAGCGTGTGAAAATCTCAGAATTTTTAACCCGATGAGCGGTAACATTTCGGGTCAAAAATGAAATTTATCGGATTTAAGTACCGTTTATCAAATTCAGGTGCTATTAAGGCTCATTTCTCGAATACCTGTTAATCAAAATCATTCCATGGCTCTACAATACTTAGTTCTGTAGTTCAAAAAATAAAAAGAGCCTTTCCTAATAAGGGTCGAAAATGACTCTTGACCCAGAATTGGTCGAAATTGACCCAAACATCCCCAAAAAAAATTGCCCCCCACCCCCACCCTTTTCGGAATTATCGCGCTTTTAATGTCGAAAATTCGAAATTTCAACACGCGATATCTCTGGATAGGATGGGATGGGTAAAAAAAATTGAAATTGTAACAGATTATATATCTTGTTAGGTAGTACGAATGAGAATTTTTTGAAAATTTTCGGTTCATATTTTGCCAATTTTTTTACATTGAAATTTTCAAAAAATTGAAAAAAAATTGAGGGGTATCATGGCTGAAAATTTTTTTATTGGTTCGTCCAAGTGGTCATGCATCACATATTTTTTGGGGGGGAGGGGGCTGAAATTGGAGGCAACATGGTTTTCAAAAAATCAAAACAAAAAAACGTAATTTTTTATCACTTTTTCGTGGTAACAAGCAAGGTATCTCAACCCAAAGTAAAATTTTGAGTTAAAATAGTCATAAATTGAAAGTACATCGTGAAAAAATTCTATTTCCAAATTTTCAGCATTATTCGAATTTTGGCGATTTTTTGAAATTTCAAAATTTGAGATATGCACTTCAGCACTTGAAAATTTTGATAATTCCGAAAGGGGTGGGGGTAGGGGGTCAAAATTTTTTGGTGATGTTTCCAGACCATAAGTAATATTTTGGGTCAATTTTGACCAATTCTGGGTCAAGGGCTATTTTCAAGCCTTATTGGGAAAGGCTCTTTAATTTTCGATTTTCCAGATTGATTCAAGAAATATTCAAGGCGTTCCGAAGTCTCTAGAAAATTTTAGAATTTTCCGATTCGGAAAAAACATGAAAATAGATCGTTTGTAAACTTCAGCGCTTACAAACGTTGATTACTGATTAGGTACACAATAAATTTGTGACCTAATTTATCAAATGGAATAACTACTTACAATTTTCCAAAATTTGAAATTGATGGATCAAATCTATATTTTTCACTAACAAAATTTTCAGTGAAAATTTGAAAATAAAATATTAATAGCTATTCCGCCCTCAACAGCATGTCTACTTATCGAGAGAAAAGGTTGAAATTATTTTGGAAAATCAGGATCCGTCAACCAAAAATGTTATGGAGGCAATTTTTTTTTAACTTTGAAAATTTTGCAATTTTACGCCTTTTTGATCGGTAATGCCTACTACAACCGAAACAATATTTACGAATTTCTATTTCTTCCCTTGACGACTGGACCCTCCGCAATTATTGGGGAAAAGAGAAGTAAAACCTAAAAAAAAAATGAAAATTTTCCGAATGATGTATCGAAATCTATCTTTTAGAGAGAACAGAATATGAATTTGGATCGGTAAGACGTGGAATATTTTGAATTTCGATGAAGTAAAGTCGGATATTAGGGTGGACCGAAAAAACAATTTTTTCGATTTTAAAAAACATACCCCCCCCCCCGCAAAAGTTGTTGGCTGATGAGATTTGAAGAATAAAAAAAAATCAAAATCAATTCATATCTTCCGATCGCGCATTGACATTAAAATTTTCAAAAATTGGCAATATTCAATATTTTCAAAAATTTTAGAAAATTTTGAAAAAATTTGAAATTCATTTAAATTAGTTGTAAATCTTATCTAGTGACTAGGTATTCAAACCAAAAAGCAGAACTTTTTGAAAAAAAATTATGCTTATGTCTTTTTTAAATTTCTGCTATTTCTTCACATGAAGAAAAATCAAAAAAAATTTATAAAACGTTGATTTTTTTCAAAAAAAAAAAATTGTTTTTTGGTCTATGTGGTCACTAAATATATGCTCTAAAATGAATTTTAATCAATTTTGAATTTTTTCAAAATTTTCAAAATTTTGAATTTTTACTAATTTTTGAAAACTTTAACGCCAATGCGCGGTCGGAAGATATGAATCGATTTGGAATATTTTTTTTTTTATTCTTCAAGTCTCATCAGCCGACAACTTTTGCGGGGGTATGTTTTTGAAAATCGAAAATATTGTTTTTTCGGCTCACCCTAGTGGATATCTTCAGTTCAGCGATGATACCTATTTAATTGACTAGGTAAACATAGAAGTACCGGGTGTTAAATCAAACCTCAGATGCGAAAGCGAAAACATCATTTTTTTAAAATTTGATTTTTTCACCGATAGAAATACAATTGTTCGAATCATGTCGTCTAATGCCAAATAAGAGAATTGAAAAAAAAATTAGTGCCTTTCACCATGGTGTCCATTTTGAGGTTAAAATTGAAAATTTGCCTAAAAATATTCTTTTTTTTTTGAAAAAAAAAATCAAGTCAAAATTTTCTTTAAAAGCAAAAACGAAAGTCTTACCTACGATGATTAAGTATGCAATTTCATGTCAAATGTTTTAAAAGTAGGTACGTGGTGCCATCATGTGTGAAAACCTCATAACTATAGTATAATATAAATAATCACATTTTCAATCTGTTTTTGAATGGATAAGTATTTCTTTCAATTTGTAAATCAGTAAGTAAGTAAGTTGAGCATAAATTGAAATAAGTGAAGCTAAAAAATCAAATAAAAATAACAAAATTACCTACGAAAAAAATTGATAAAAATTATTGAAAAATTGGTAAAATGAAGCTGAATTAAAATTTAAGGGAAAAAAATACTTTTTAAAAAAAATGAAAATGAGTAATTAACGTTGTTTTATTCTCATAGATAAAAAATAGAAATCAAAACGATCACAATGTTACAACTGACTATTCAATACGAACTGTAGGCCTATTTACAGCAACAATATTATAATAGGGAGCATTACCGTACATAAACTTATTCGGTATTTTCATTTCTTTTTTTAATTCCCAGCTTTTTTTCGAATCTGAATAATGGTACAGTTGTTTATTGAACACTTGTATGATTCCATCTTCTGCTTGAGTAATGACTGAAAAATTTTGATCATATAACCAATACTGACCGGCAGGTAAATCAAAATGGCACCACTTTTGCAAGTTCACATCATACCACAGTAAGATTTTCTCTAGCAAAACAGCAGGATTAGCATTTTTGATGATGGTAAAATCAGCGATCTCCGCAGAATCAGAACTACTCTTACGTTTACTAAACGAAGACGAGGGTAAACTTGGCAAAGAGATCCACTGATTTTGGGCAAAATCAAACCATTCGACATTGTACACCGGTGTCGGATCAGTCTCAGTGCCAGGTACTTTGGACAATCTGTAAATTTTATCACCGTCGCTGGTGAAACGTACATTGTTCATTTTAGACTCAGGTTTTGAAAATCTCGTCCAACGATTCAACTCGAACGAATATTTCAACAACGATCCGTCTTCGGAGCCACCGCAGTACAATTCGTTGTGACAATTCAACAGGGCGTCGTCTTTCTGGATTCGCGAATCGATGTTCAAATGGATGAATTTTTTTGAAGGAATGTTGTATGCGAGAATAAAGCCGTGACAACCGATTTCGCACCTGATGAATAGATTATCTTTGATGATGGCTGCGGACATCGGGTAACGAGGGCCGAAGAACGCCTCATCGTATGATTTGCGAAAACTCATGGTAGCCAATCGATCAAAATTGATATTCTGTAGGTCGAGTATACCACCGCTGATTGATGTGACAAATACCGGCCACTCCTCAAATTTTCTAAGCTCGCTGCTGTTGGCTTCGGTGCTGGTGGGAATTAACGACAGTGAGGACGAAATTTCCCATAATTTATCTCGAATCGATTTCTCCGAAACGCTGCTCAAATCTGTAGGGGTTTCTATTTTATAATCTTCGTAGTCCGGCAGGCCATAGTTTTTAATTGCCAAGGCGATGTGTGGTATGAGGTGGTATCGGTTTTTTACATCGTGCATGATCCATGCTGCACACATATCGAGAAAATTTTCAGCATCGTCGAAGTAGAAATCAGATGATAAGATCCAATTTTCCAACTGGTTCCATGAAATGGAGAAAAAACTTGCTTTGTGACCTATTTCTGGCCATGAATTTTTGACATGCCTTTTTAAATATTTTAAATATAGATCTTTACACTCGTCTTTTCCCAGTAAGAAATTTAATACCTCTGATATTTTACCTTTGGAATCGAATTTATCAATGTTATATTCAATGTGAGATTTACAATCATTCAGTAAACCTCGAAGTTTTAGAATGTAGGCAGCTTGAAATACACGAAGGTACTCATCACCAGATGGGCGCCCTCCAAAATAAATATAATTTACCATGAAGTCGAATGTTGCTTCGTCGATTCCTTCAATTATGTATTCATTATCTTTATTGGGTAAGCTGGGGATTTCATCGCACTGAGAGGTCGCTTCGGCGTACTCGGTTGAAAAAAGCTCTCTGAAGTAATCCGATTTTGATTCTAATATCGATCGGTGAAGTTTGTACGATTTTCCCTGAACTTTGACCGTGATATCGTACAAATCGCCATTTTTAACGTATTTCTTCAATTTATCCTCTTTAGAAAGTCGATTATCTTGATTGCATGAAGATTCATAGATCTCTTTTCTTCTCTGGTGTAAATTTTCGGGACGTTCTGAAAAAATAAATGGCCAGGTATTAGTAAACCAGTAAAATGTTATTCTAATTGGTTGATTTTGAGTGAATTATTTCGAATAATGGGAGCAACCAGCGGCGTAATCTGAATCTTTTGAGGAGGAGGGGGGTCGTCTGAACCAGTGGCGAAAGAAGCTTTCTTTTGAATGGCTGCAAAATGAGTACAGAGACTTGAAAAACGAGAAATTTTCGGGGGTAGGGGAAGGGAGAGAGGTATAATTAAATTTCCTTAGTTTTTTTTTCAATTTAAAATTTTTCAATAACTTTTTCCAACATAAAATTATTAAGGTTTTGAAATTTTCCAATTTTTTTCTCAACGTTTTTCGAACTTTAACATAATATTCCTTAACTTTGAAATTTGAAAAAATAAGAAAAAAATTTACTCTTGGAAAGTGGACGTTGAAAAATTGCCAGGAAAAAATTTAAGATTTGAAAAATTGACCTGGGCCTGTTTTACGAATTTGTCGTGACGTTAAAACCATTTTGATTGAAAAATTTAGCTCGAAAAAATTTTTAGGGTAAAATATTAGACTTCTATACAAAAAAATGTTGAAGTTTTTAAAAAATACAAGAACAAAATTTTGGACTTGAAAAATAAGAGGTTGAAAAAATTTCAGGCCTAGACGATAAAATGTTGGAGGTTTGAAAAAAATAGTGAAAAAAATTTTGAAATTTGAAAAAAAAATGCGAGTATGAAATTTTGGACTTGAAAAAAAACGACTCGACAAAAAATTCAAATTATGAAAAATCTTTAAGTGATGGTATTTTTTCACTAAATCGGACTGAAAATTTTGGTACGTTATTTTCTTAATTTCTCATGAACTGGCATCACTGAGAGAGGGCTCGAAAAAAATCCGAAAATTTTTCAAGTGCCACTGATGGGGTCATTTTAATTCGGTCTTCCGATTTCACTGAAATTTTTACGAGTTTCCCTTAATGGTCTATTTACAAAACCACGACCATTCCCTGTTTAACCTTCAAGCGAGCTGGTGGTGCCATGATGTCTGAGACGATTTGAAATTTGGAGCTGCGCTCCCTTTTGACGTTTTTTTTTTTTTTTTTGTTTGGAGCCGGAGCCACATTTTTAAAAAAAATATAATCCCAGGGTTGAAGTTGAAATAATTCGAATAAATATAGGAGCTGGAGCCGGAGATGGAAACACTTTTGAAAAAGGCCTGGAGTTGGAGGGACTTTACTCAAAAATCTCGTAGCTGGAGTCGGAGGAACTAGCCCTCCCCTCCAGATTCCAAATTTTTTACTCGGTTAGACCTGAGATCGGGAGGAAGCAGGTTGGATCAAAAAGTAAGTCGATATTCGAATTCTACACCCTTACATTTACTTTTCCCAAAAAATTTTGGGGTGGGGGGGCTGAAGAGCCAGATCCAAAAAATGAGTAAATATTCGAACTTGGTGTCCTCAAAAACCTAATGTGAGATCACACGTTATTTTTCTTCTTTTTTTTTTGAATTTTGAATTTTTCGGGGAACTTTAGTAGCTGAAATTTTGGATATTCAACGAATGGCCAATTTTCATTGTATCATTCTCTTTCACGAATTATCCGTGACATGATTTCTCTACGAATACCAATCTAACAATTTTCCCCAATTATAAACCACTGTCAAGAGGTTTTATTTCTAGGACTACTCATAGGAAGGAGGGTCCAGCTTTAGAGAAACGAAGATCTCGATTTTTTTGTGAAATGAACTCGGCAAAATGTTATGTTATTTGAAACCCGCTCAGCAGTTTCGACTCGGTTGCCAATAATACATATTAAAAAAAAATATTAATGTAAGTCTAGGTACCTATGAAAAAAAATCTCGAAACATCGCGGTCATCAACAAGTGGATAAGTAGAAAAAAGTGCGAAATAAAAGTTATAACTAGAGATTTGAAAACTGAATATTCTATGTACCGTACTTTTTTTCATCTATCAATGGAGAATAGTTATGACTTAAAAAAGAGAAACTTATAGTAACTAATATGCTTGTATCATTTCTTTCCATAATTGTTTTCCAATTCTCAAAAACTTTCTCCACTTTTTTGGATAATTGACATCTGGTTCGAAACTCCTGAACCGGTTTCAAAAAAAACATTTCTTATTCCAATGGGGAAGTTTATTTCACACACACAAAAAAACGAGACCCTTATTTTACCCAAACCAATTTTTCAAATAGTGAAGAGTGAACCTCAAGCGTGTGTGGGCCTGAAAATATGGCCATCGGTCCTCAACGTCCTCATTACTGGGAAATGGAAACTCGAGAAAGAGTAAAAATAATGAGAGAAAAAACTGCATTTACCAGCATCACCAGGATCGAGCACCGTTCCGTACTTCAGCAGTCGTTTGAAATATCTTCGAACTACTTCGCGTTTGGCTTGTTCGTCGATGTCCGATAGTTTTACCTTGATATCCTGGTCGTTTCCTTTTCTCATGTAAATGAGGCCCTCCAAAACAGCATTCGAAACTTTCACCATCAGAGGAAGTCTGTTCTCTAAATCGTGACAAATCCATTTGCAGCAAACTTCCACGACAAGATGTTGGTCTTCGTGATAAGGTCGAATTTTGTAATCATGGTGATCGCCACTTCCGTCATTATATGATATTACTTTAACAAAATGATCGATGGGTAAAGATAGAAATTCTTTGTGATCTTGGTAATGTTTCAAATTCTTCGCCAAATACGCGTAAATCGTTTCAAGCGATTGCTCCAGTGTGCCATTCTCGACGATAAACTTGAACAGCTCGAATACTTTGACATCTGACGTTGGAGTATTTTCCAAATGATCCGATATGAAATTTGAAAAACCGTAGTTGGTTTTCTCAATTTCCAAAAAATCTTTCGCATTCAGTACCGAAACGTAGTTATTCACGTTTAAAACATCAGACCAACTCGAACCGTAAATCACGTCCACTAAAGAGCTGAATGTTTGGCTGTCGAGTGGAACATTAATCGGCTCGGCGTTTTGATCATTCCACTCTGGACTGAGTAACAGTTTTTCAAAATAGCCCGAATTTAAAGCGAGTTTTAATCGGTCTAGGTAATAAATATCTTCACCTGCTTTCACCACTACGTCCTTGTATTTACTTTTCATCACCTTTTTCGCGTTCTGATCAGATGTTGGCGGTGTGGTTTCGGGTGCATGAGTTGACATCGCGAGAGATATTCGTCCTGGGAAAAAATTTTTCACTCCTAGACTTATCCTTGAAATGAAACGCGACATACGTACGATTACTGTATTCGTAAAAATCGCGATCTTTTGGCAAAATAAAGATTATGTAACGAAAATAATGACTTCGAACTTGACAACACGAACACAGCTCTGGCTAAGCTTGAACTTGAATATGCCTACCTATATGTAATCATGGTGATAACTTGCAGTAACGATGTGGAAATGAACTGATTATTGAACTTGATAATCTGAAATTATCTGATGAAATCGCTCGGGGAAATTGCACTACACATGAAGATAATCTCCACCCTCCTTTTGGCCAGCTTCTACCTAGTACCTTGCTCTAGCCACCCCTCCTACTCCTGCTGCTTACTGAAACCGGTTGGTAATTGGTATCTGTTTTACGACCCACGTACGAAAAGCGTGTGTGCGCGCTTGCTGGAGCAGTTTTCTATGTGATTCGTAATACTTCGTTTTTTTATATCTACATTGGGGTGGTGTGAAAAAATTTTTTGATTTTGACCAATTTTGGTGGAGTGATTTACTTTGAGTGGGAGACCTCGCAAAAAATTTTCAGTCCCTCTCAGGGTAAAGGGAGGTGATCAGGAGGTGCTCAAAGTGCACCTCCTTTTGAAAAAACGCTGTTTTTTTTGTATTTTTTAAAAAATCAAAATTGCGTGAGAAGCCGTCACAGCACTTAAATGATGCGATTTGAGTTTCTACATTCCCTAAATCATCGCCATCCTTCTCTGATCAAAATTGAGATTGTTACCAGGGCAGGGGGTTGAAAAGTAATATGAAATTTTCACGAAGCTGGAATTTTTTTTTTTTCATCAAGTAAATTGAACAAAAATTTTTTTCATCCACTGAAAGTGGATTTTTTAAAAAAGTGAAAATTTTGTAAACCAGTGCAGCCAACAGCGAATCATAAAATTCGAAAATACAGAATTTACGCAGACTTTGAATTCATTACTTTTTCGCTTGAAAATATTAGGTTTGAATTTTTTTCACTTATTGGAAGTACTTACAATTCGGAATTGTTTCGGAAAATGTTGTATCAGTCACAAATCGTGGCCCATGTGTAAAAAAAATCAATTTACTTCTTCATTTTTGGACCAAAAACATGAAAAAAAATGGGTTTTCCAGTATGGTCACATTTGTTCGCTGGTCGCATTTTCATTTCTCTAACCACATTTTCTTTATTAGTACACCTGCCTAAAATTTTTTCAATTTTAATTTTTTCAGTTTTGATATCTTTTAATTTATTATACTTATGTATACTTAGATGTAGTTTTTAAATTTTTTTTTTCAAACTGTAACATTTTTTATACGTAGTTACTCAAATTTTCTTACAATTTCAATTTGAATATTTTTCAAATTCACATTTTTCAATGCTTCTTTTTATTCGGAATTTTTTCCTGTAACTTTAAAAAATTTTCCTCACTTTTCCATTTTTGAATTTTAAAAAAAGGTCACTTCATGTTTTTCAAATATTTTTTGCCAAAATGATTGAAAATAAATTTGAAAATATATATTATATACTTACCTAAACACTAAGAAAAATTACTGTTGGAAGAAAAAAAATTGACAATGAATATGACATGAATTTAGAAAAAAATAAAATCAAAAGAAATGAAAAATTTCAAGTTGTTAAAAAATCAGTAGAAAAGTTGAAAACAACTGAAAATATCAAAAAAAAAGTCAAAATTGAAATTTGTCTCCAAAAATTTATCAATTTAAAAAAAATCCCTCCGCTCCACTTTAAAAATTCATATTTCCAGTCAGAAAATTCGCGATCGGCAGAAAAATCTAATAAAATGGATGAGTATTTTTTCTAGGGGAAGATTGAGAAAAAAGGCCAAATATGAAAATCAAGTTTTCACTTATTGATTAGGAACTGTCCTCCCACATCCTTCAAATTTTTTTATATACAATTTGCAGATGATTACCTCTTCAAAGTTTGCGATTCATTCATTTTTTTTTTACCTGAGAGTGAATTCTTGATACGTAACAAAAATAATCTCATTTTTGATTTATTTTCAATTGAGTACCTACCTATTTTTTTTCATTCGTAAATCAGTAAGCAAGAGAAGAATTTTGAAAATGAAATTTGGTACAAAAAAATTATATTAAAATCGAAATTTGAAATGCTGATAAAATAAATGTTGAAAATTGAAAATTACGAAAAATGAACACAAGAAAACTATGTACCAAAAAAAAAAATTGAAACTGAGTAATTAGGTAATCTTGTTTTACTCTCGTAGATAAAAACGGAAAATCAAAACAATTGCAACGTTACAACCAACTATTCAATACGAACTGTAGGCTTATTTACAGCAATAATATTGTAATAGGGAGCGTTATCGTAAATAAATTTATCAGGCAAATCTATTTCTTTTTTAAATTCCCAACTTTGTTTCGAATTTGAATAATGGTACAGTTGGTTATTGAACACTTGTATGATTCCATCTTCTGCTTGAGTAATAACTGAATAATTTCTACTAGCAGAAAACCAATGCTGGCTGCTAGGCAGCTTGAAATGGTCCCACTTGGATGAATTCAGATCATACCACAATACCATTTTCTTGAGCAAAACAGCAGGATTTACATTGTTGATGATAGTAAAATCGACAATCTTTTCGGACTCATATTCGGAACTACGTTTACCAAACAAAGACGATGGTAAACTTGGCAAAGAGATCCATTGATTTTGTGTAAAATCAAACCATTCGACATTGTACCCCGGTGTCGGATCAGTCTCAGTGCCAGGTACTTGAGACAATCTGTAAATTTTATCACCGTCGCTGGTAAAACGTACCATGTTCATATCAGACTCTGGCTTGGAAAATCTCGTCCAACGATTCAACTCGAACGAATATTTCAACAACGATCCGTCTTCGGAGCCACCGCAGTACAATTCGTTGTGACAATTCAACAAAGCATCATCCCTCTGAATTCGCCAATCAGTATTCAATTCGATGAATTTTTTCGAAGGAATGTTGTATGCTAGAATAAAACCATGGCAAGCGATTTCGCACCTGATGAATAGATTATCTTTGATGATGGCTGCGGCGGACATCGGGTAACGAAGGCCGAAGAACCCCTCCACGCATGATTTGCGAAAACTCATGGTAGCCAATCGGTCAAAATTGATGTTTAGTATGTCGAGTATACCACCGCTGATTGATGTGACAAATGCCGGCCACTCCTCAGATTTCGTAAGCTCGTCGCTGTGGGCTTCGGTGCTGGTGGGAATTAACGACAGTGAGGATGAAATTCCCCATAATTTATCTCGAATCGATTTCTCCGAAACGCTGCCCAAATCTGTAGGGGGTTCTATTTTATAATCTTCGTAGTCCAGCAAGCCATAGTTTTTGATTGCCATGGCGACTTGTGATATGAGGTGATATCGATTTTTCACATCGTGCATGATCCATTCTGAGCACATATCAAGCAGGTTCTCAGCATCGTCGAAGTAGAAATCTGATGACAAGAGCCAATCTTCCAAAATGTCCCATGAAAGTGAGTAAAACCCTGCTTTGTGGCATATTTCGGGCCATGAATTTTTGACATGCCTTTTTAAATATTTTCTGTATAGATCTTTAAACTCGTCTTTTTCCTGAAAGAATTCTAATACGTCTGGTATTTTACTTTTGGAATCGACTTCATCAATGTTATATCCAATGTGAGATTTACAATCATTCAGTAAACCTCCAAGTTTTAGAATATAGGCAGCTTGAAGTACACGAAGGTACTCGTCATCAGATGGATGCCCTCCAAAATAAATATAATTTACCATGAAGTCGAATGTTGCTTCGTCGATTCCTTCAATTATGTATTCTTTATCCTTATTGGGTAAGCTGGGGATTTCACCGCACTGAGAGGTCGCTTCGGCGTACTCGGTTGAAAAAATCTCTCTGAAGTAATCCGATTTTGATTCTAATATCGATCGGTGAAGTTTGTACGATTTTCCCTGAACTTTGACCGTGATATCGTACAAATCGCCATTTTTTACGTATTTCCTCAATTTATTATCTTCAGAATCTTGCTGACTTCCAAGATATTCACTGTACTCCCTTGTTGTCCTGAGTATATCTTCAGGACGCTCTGAAAAAAGATAATAGCCATTTCTGTAAACCTGTACTTACGCCGACAAAAACATGATTTGATTTTGGGTGAACTATTTCATAAATATGTATCTAGATAGTTATTAAAGTTACTGATGAAAATTTGAAAAATGTGAATCGTAATTTTGTCAACTCGTATTTATTTCTCGTAATTTTCTCAACTGAATTTTTTTTTAACGAATTTTTCCGTTGTTAAGCCTGCATCTTTTTTGAAAACAATGATTTCTGTTTGATTGACGTCATAAAAAAATTGTCTCGCAATTTTCACTTCTGAAATTTTTTCCTGAAGAATTTTTCCACGTCCAAATTTTTTTCCTCGAAATTTTTATGACGTCAATCAAACAGAAACCATTCCTTCTAAAAAAAGATGTAAGTTCAAAAATGGAGAAATTCTTTGGAAAAAAATTTCAGGGTAGAAAAGTTACGCCAGAGGAATTTCAAGTATGAAAATTATGAGAAAAAATTTGCTGGAAAAATTAAGTTGGAAAAAAAGTTGAGTTGGGAGAAAATTAAAAATTTCGAGGAATGAATTTGGAATTTTCAGAAATGAGAAAATTCTAAATCTTGACTGTTTAGAAATGACGTAAATATTCTGGACTTTGAAAAATAGAATGTTTAAAATATGGCATGAGCCGAATCAGAATAAATTGAAAATTTTAAACAAAATTATTCATATTTCAGTATTTTATAGGCAATATACCTATTGAAAAAAAAAAAAGTAGAACAAGGCGTTTTTTAAAAAGTCTGTCACAACTATTGCCATTAAAAAGCTTAAACTAAGTATAAAAATAGGCCAATTGAAACAAAGGAAACTAATTTCAGGGGTTATTCTAAGCGGTAATTTCATTTTGTTTAGGTGGTTCCAAAAATTTACGTCGGAAGCTCCAAAATCGTTCGGTAGTTCCAAAATTGCTTGGTAATGGACTAGCTTCTGGGTTTTCGACGATCGACGTACTACAATTCTGAATTTTTTCAGTTTCTTCATTTTTTATAATTTTTTAAAACTTGTACCTACCTATCCCATATAAAAATGTTTCCAGTGAGTATCGAGTTGAAGTGTTGGAAGAAATCTCGGAAAATATTCTCTTTAAAAATATTGGAAATTGAAAAAAAAAATGAGAACATTTTTTTAAATAATTGGAATCGAGTTGGAGGAAATATGAAAAAATCAGAGTTAGAAGCGAAATTCACTGAAGGAAAAAGTATTGAAAATTTTTCAAACTTCAATTTTTTGATTTTTTTTCAACTTTATTTTTTCAAAACTTTTTCAAACGCAAAAATTTTTTTCAACTATCTGCATGAAATTTTTCCAGTGATTTTAAAAACATGTTTATTTCCAAATTTTCTCAATTAATTTTTCTGAAAAATTCCCAAATATTGTTTCCATGTTCCAATTTATTATGCATTGAAAATCCAAATTTTTTCAAAACTTCGCCCTCGCTTCGCTTGAGCATGAATAAAATAATAATTCCATATTTGAACCAAGTCATGATTAAGTACATATTTGAGAAAATAATGCAGAGGAAGGCTCCATTTTTCTCCCTTTCCCTGAAATCCTTTTCACATTTCTAGTCACCATTCTACTCTGTATACCCATCCCAAAAATGCTTACGATGCCACTGGATAGGTCTTAAATTGATTCAACAATAATTTTTCCTCTTCCAACTGGATATTTTCACGTAAAATTGTCATTTCAATTTTTTTTTAAATTCGAGGTTTAAATCCCGGTAGTTCCAAAATTTCCTTAGAATAATTTCTGACAAATTTCAAAACATTCGGTGCAACAGTTGATTAAATTTTTGACGATTGAAAATCTTGAAACATGGGCAAAAATTCTAAAATTACCTGCCTATGCCAAAAAAAAAAAAAAAAAAAAAACATATTCTCCGGACTGTTTTTACTCAGTTTTTTCTCAAATTCAATTTTACATTTTTAACTCATTTCTTTCAAATTTTTCTCAACTCAAATTTGTACTTCAAGTTTTGTTTAAACGAAGTGAAAATTTTTCTGAAATACTTGCATTCTCAAATGTTTCAGTCTTGCATTGAATAAAAATAATAATTTTCACTCTTAGAAAATTTTCTTGAAAAATAATATTTAAATAATTTCAAATTTTGTAAAAAAAATTAAAAAATTGTGAATAGGGAAGATTTTTCTGAGTCACAGCCTGGATTTAAAATTGGAAAAATTTTTCGAAGTTGGGATATTTGTAAAGAGATGTTACAAAATTTAGTGAAAATTATTTTTTTTTTGGAACATGGAAACAATATTTGGGAATTTTTCAGAAAAATTAATTGAGAAAATTTGAGAATAAACATTATCTATCTATCTACTCGTATCATTTCTTTTTGTGTGAAAACATAATTTACAAATGTTGAACTGTTTTTTTTTCTTGATACCTATTTATAAACATTTGGGTGGAGTGGGGGAAAAAACATACCTTGGATTTCGATCAAATTTGGTCGGGTGGATTACTTTGAGTGGGAGACCTCTCAAAAAAAATCTGAGTCCCAAGGGGCAAGTAGAGGGGAGCAGAAAGTGCTCAAAGTGCACCTCTTTTTGAAAAAAACGCTGTTTTTCGTGTTTTTTTTTTAGTAAAAAAAAATTGTGTGAGATGTCGTAGCACTTAAAAGTTGCGATGTGAGTTTCTACGTCTCCCTGAACCATCGTCATCCTTCTCCCGCATCAAAACTCAGAGCGCTACCAGGGGGTTGAAAAGTTGCGGATTGCAATATTCCAATGATACGAAATTTTCACGAAGCTGGAATGATTTTTTTTTTCATCGAAAAATTGAACAAACAATTTTTTTTAACCACTGAAAGTAAATATTGAAGAAGAAAATTGAAAATTTTATATACCAGTGCAGCCAACAGCGAATCGTAAAATTCCAGAATACGGAATTTATATCGACTTTGAATTGATTATTTTTTCGCTGAAAAATATTACTTAATGTATTTTTTTTTTCCAATCACCAGAAGTATAGGTATTTCGGAAATGAAATGTAGTATGTCAGTGCAGTCAGTTTCAAATTGTGACGTGCGACACTATGAAATTTACCTGATAAAAAAGTTATTCCTTGATCGACGTAAATTCCACAGTATCGCAAGTCACAATTTGTAACTGGCTGCAATGACATACTACAAAATTTTTCAAAAAATTTCCGAAATACCTATACTTTTGGTGATCGAAAAAAAATACATAATATTTTTCGGCGAAAAATTGTTTGTTCAATTTTTCGATGAAAAAAAAAATCATTCCAGCTTCGTGAAAATTTCATATCATTGGAATATTGCAATCCGCAACTTTTCAACCCCCTGGTAGCGCTCTGAGTTTTGATCGGAGAAGGATGGCGATGGTTTAGGGAGGACGTAGAAACTAGAATCGCAACTTTTAAGTGCTACGACAGACTTTCACACAATCTGTGGCGTCGAAAGCTTTTTTTTGGGTGGGTGCAAAATGAGTATAAAGCCTTGGAAAATCAGAAAATTTTTCGGGGAGAGGGGCAAAAATGTACTTTTTATCGCACTTTTGCCTTAAATAGGTTATATAATTGAGATGTTATTCGCGAGGGCGAAGCTTTGAAAAAATTAGAAATTTAAGGCTCAAAAAAAAACATTTTTACATGATTTTAATGCTTTGAAAATTCTTCTTCGGTGTGATGGGGGGGGGGGGGTGCAAACGATACTTGCAACCCTCTCAGAATTTAGGGGTGGTGCAATGCACCACCTGCACCTCACTTTCCGACGCCACTGCACACAATTTTTTTTTACTAAAAAAAAAAACACGAAAAACATTTTTTCAAAAGTAGGTGCACTTTGAGCCGTTCCTGCTCCCCTCTACTTGTCTCTTGAGGGTTCAAATTTTTTTGGGAGGTCTCCCACTCAGAGTAAACCACCCCACCAAATTTGTTTTTTTTTTCACTCCACCCTAATAAACATAAGCAAGAAATATGAAAAGTAAAATCAAAAGCAGAGAAAATTATGCTTACCAGCAACACCAGGATCAAGCACAGTTCCACATTTCAACAGTCTTTTAAAATATCTTCGAACTACTTCAGGTTTGGCTTGTTCGTCGATATCGGGCAGATTAATTATAATACCTTGATCGTTTCCTTTTCTCATATAAAGTAGGGCCTCCAAAGCAGCATTTGAAATTTTCACTATCAGAGGAAATCTGTTCTCTAAATCGTGACAAATCCAATTGCAGCATACTTCCACGACGAAATTTGTGTCTTTTCTACTTCCATCATGATACGTAAATATTTCAACGAAATGATCGACGGGTAAAGATAGAAATTCTTCGTGATCGTGGAAATGTTGTAAATTTTTGGCCAAATATGCGTAAATATGTCTGAGCGATTGTTTCAATGTGCCATTCTCGACGATAAACTTGAACAGCTCGAATACTTTGGCATCTGACGTTGGAGTATTTTCCAAATAATCTGATATGAAATTTGAAAAACTGTAATGGCCGTTTTCAACTTCCAAAAATTCCTTCCCATTCAGTACCGAAACGTAGTTATTCACGTTTAAAACACCAGACCAACTCGAACCGTAAATCACGTCCACTAAAGAGCTGAAGGTTTGGCTGTCGAGTGGAACATTAATCGGCTCGGCGTTTTGATCGTTCCACTCTGGACTGAGCAACAGTTTTTCAAAATAGCCCGAATTTAAAGCGAGTTTCAATCGATCTAGGTAATAAATATCTTCACCTGCTTTCACCACTACGTCCTTGTATTTACTTTTGATCACCGTTTTCGCGTTCTGATCAGCTGTTGGCGGTGTGGTTTCGGGTGCATGAGTCGACATCGCGAGAGATATTCGTCCTGGGAGAAAATTTCTCACCCCTTGACTTATTCTTTAAACGAAACGCGATATACACACCTACACACGATCGCAATGAACGCATACGATTATAGTTTTAGTAAAAATCACGTTCTTTTACCAAAGCAAGGATGATTAAACGAACTTCGAAATTCTCAACTCGAACATATGTTTGAATACGAATGTGGGTGGTCGAGGTACGAATGATAAGAGCTCGTAGAACAGCAAAAATCCCGAAAAAGTGTGACGAAACTGCGCCAGTATGTTACCAGAAAAAGGAGAAGATTTCTCCACCCTGCACCCTCGTTGCTTGGCCAGCTTCTTCTATTTGTCAGCTGATATCTGGTCTAACCCCCACCGTGGAACCGGTTGGATTCTGTTTCACGACCTACACACAAAAATACATATTCGAGGTCATATTTGCTACCTTTGTTAGAATAAGTGTTGGAACATTCCTGTATATTTTGCTGTTAATTTTTCGCCAGAACTAACAGGAGGGTTTCGATGTTCGAATTACGAGAAAAAAGTTCAAGTTTGAAACTGTTGGTTCAAAACATTTTTTTGTTTTCAGCTCGATACTGAACTGATTCTTTCCGTTCGAATATGCAATTTTGTTCCAAAAATTCAGAATTGGCCGAATTTTTATATATTTTTTTAAATGGAATTTCCTCGAAAATTTTTAAAATTTGATTTTTTAAAATTATTTTTCATTTTCCACTTATTCAATTTTTTTAAAAATTACCTACCTATTGGGTAGGAAGGAATCTTTAGAAAAAAATTGGGAATAATTCTCAGTTGAAGAATTTTTAGTGCTAATTTTTTCGAATTTTGAAATCTTGTATAACATAATTATATTTGGATTTAAAAAATATTCGATTTTTTTTTTTAATTCCAACTTCATATTTTTAAAAATTTCTTGTTATGGATAAAACTTTCAAGAAGTAGGTATAAAAAAATTCGAGAAATAAAAATTTTGAAATTATAATAAGTATATTATTTTGAAAAAAAAAAACTCGGAAGATTACAAGAATTGAAAAAAATGTATGATTGAAAAATCTGAACCTTGGAAATTTGTTGAAATCCTGTTTTCGGACAATTGTTTTAAAAAGCTAGAGTGCAACATTGACACCTTTTTTTTGGTTAAAAATAACAATGTTTTTTAGTAGAATAATATTTTTAAAAAAAGAAACCTTGAAACAAATTTTTAAATGGGTACTACCTATCTACTTACATAATTAATTTACTTGTGCTTTTTTGCTTTTTATATCGTATCGTAGGCATTCTTTCCTACAAGGAAGCTGTCAACAAAACAAAAAAATTATTTGAATACTTAATTTCATGTTGAAAACTAATGGCATTTGAATGTGAAAATAGTAACGAGCGAAGGATCTCAACTTCTGATGATGGGTAAAAAAAAATTTTAAAATCCTGAAAATTTATCGATTGAAGAGACGAAAGAGAAAAGAAAAAGTGGGTACCTACCACAGCAAAATTAGCAAAGTAAAGGAAGTATACCATCCAGAAAATAAATTGTAGAAATACATCTTACCAATTTTTTTTAAAGTTCATTTTTTTTTCAAACTAACATTTTTTATAAGTACTCAAATTTTCTTAAAATTTTAATTTTAATTTTTTTTTCAAATTCAGATTTTTTAATGTTTCTTTTTAGTCGAAATGTTTTTCTGTATCTTTTAAAACTTTTCCTCCATTTTTTTCTTTTTTTGAATTAAGTATTAAAAAAGTCACTTGATGTTTCAAAAATTTTTTGCCCAAATGATTGAAAATAAATTTGAAAATATATTATATTTATCTAAACATTGAAAAAAATTACTGTTGGAAAAAATTAACAATGAATATGATATGTATTTAGAAAAATTAAAATCAAAAGAAATGAAAAATTTTAAGTTGTTGAAAAATCTAAGTTTGTTGGTAAATTTGAACTTGAAATAAATATGGACCTGAGTCGTTGAAATTTCATTGGTATCCAAAATAATTAACAATTGGTGAAAAAATATAAAATTTCGAAGGTTGAAAGAATGGCACTAGAAAAAACATTTCCAAATTGAGAAATCTTGAATTTTGTTCATGAAGCGACAGTGCAATCTTGGTTTTCATCAGCGGAAACAGAAATGTAACAAAATAAGTTGGAAAAATAACGTTATTTTCAGAATGATGTTGAATAAAACCTACTGAATTTTTTCAATACCTACAATACAAACCGCGGAATGAATAATTGAACTCAAAATCATGAGACGTTTGTAATGTAACGAAATAACATAGGTACCTACCTACTTACCTACCTACCTTAGTGATGAATGAAGAAACAAATTTGATACCAGAGCTAGAATGAATAAACATGGTTGAAAAGTTAAAAAACTGAAAATGTAAAAAAAAAGACAAAATTGAAATTGTTCCCTAAAAATTGACCAACTTTGAAAAATATGATAATCTTTTTTTTTTTAGAAAAATTGCAATATGAGGTCGAAAAATGCGCAGAAATTGTACATCAAACGGGTAAGATAGAGAAAAAGTTTATTTGATCAAAAATAATTCGCTCCACTTTAAAAATTCATATTTTCAGTCAGAAAATTCGCGATAGGCAGAAAAATTCAATAAAATGGATGAGTATTTTTTCTCGGGGAAAACTGAGAAGAAAAGGCCAAATATGAAAATTAAAGTACCTACCGTCCACACAATCACACATCCTTCAAATTTCTCGTTGTGTTCGCATTTGCAATATTGCAGATAATTACCTCTTCAAAGTTTGCGATTCATTCATTTTTTTTTACCTGCGAGTGAACCTTGAAATGCTGGTAAAATGAATGTTGTGAATTGAAAATTACGAAAAATGAACACAAGAAAACTAGGTACCAAAAAAAATTGAAAATGAGTAATTAATCTTGTTTTACTTTCGTATATAAAAATGGAAAAACAAAACAATCTCAACGTTACAACTATTCAATACGAACTGTAGGCCTATTTACAGCAATAATATTATAATAGGGAGCGTTACCGTAATTCAATTCATTAGGTAAATCCATTTGTTTTTTAAATTCCCAACATTGTTTCGAATTTGAATAATGGTACAGTTGGTTATTGAACACTTGTATTATTCCATCTTCTGCTTGAGTAATAACTGAGTAATTCCTATTAATAGATGACCAATACTGGCTGCCAGGCAGCTTGAAATGGTTCCACTTGGATGAATTCAGATCATACCACAATACCATTTCCTTGAGCAAAACAGCAGGATTTGCTTTTTTGATGATAGTAAAATCGACAATCTCATCGGACGCATCTTCGGAACTACGTTTACTAAACAAAGATGAGGGTAAACTTGACAAAGAGATCCATTGATTTTGTGTAAAATCAAACCAGTCGACATTGTACCCCGGTGTCGGATCAGTCTCAGTGCCGGGTGCTTGAGATAATCTGTAAATTTTATCACCGTCGCTGGTGAAACGTACATTGTTCATATTAGACTCTGGCTTGGAAAATCTCGTCCAACGATTCAACTCGAATGAATATTTCAACAAAGACCCGTCCTCAGAGCTACCACAATACAATTCGTTGTGACAATTCAACAGGGCATCGTCTTTCTTGATTCGCGAATCGATGTTCAAATGAATGAATTTTTTTGAAGGAATGTTGTAAGCTAAAATAAATCCATAACTACTAATTTTGCACATGATGAATAAATTATCTTTGATGATAGATGCGGACATCGGGTAACGACGTCTTGGCTCCATGTATATTTTGCGAAAACTCATAGTCGATATTCGGTCAAAATTGATATTCTGTAGGTCGATTATACCACCGCTGACTGAAGTGACAAATACCGGCCACTCCTCAGATTTCCTAAGCTCGTCACTGTGGGCTTCGGTGCTGGTAGGAATTAACGACAGTGAAGATGAAATTTCCCATAACTTATCTCGAATCAATTTTTCCGAAACGCTGCCCAAATCTGCAGGGGTTTCTATTTTATAATCTCCGTAGTCCGGCAAACCGTAGTTTTTGATTGCCATGGCGATTTGTGGTATGAGGTGATATCGATTTTTCACATCGTGCATGATCCATTCTGAGCACATATCGAGCAGTTTCTCAGCATCGTCGAAGTAGAAATCTGATGACAAGAGCCAATCTTCCAAAATGTTCCATGGAATCGAGTAAAACTCCACCTTGTGACTTATTTCGGGCCATGAATTTCTGACATGCCTTTTTAAATATATTCTGTATAGATCTTCAAACTGGTCTTTTCCCAGTAAGACATTTAATACTTTTGATATTTCACCTTTGGAATCAAATTCATCAATGTTATATTCAATGTCAGATTTACAATCATTCAGTAATCTTCCAAGTTTTAGGGTGTAGGCAGCTTGAAATACACTGAGGTACTCATCATCAGATGGACGCTCTCCAAAATAAATATAATTTACCATAAAGTCGAATGTTGCTTCGTCGATGCCTTCAATTATGTACTCTTGATCTTTATTGGGTAAGCTGGGGATTTCATCGCACTGAGAGGTTGCTTCGGCGTACTCGGTTGAAAAAAGCTCTTTGAAGTAATCAGATTTTAATTCTAATATCGATCGGTGAAGTTTGTACGATTTTCCCTGAACTTTGACCGTGATGTCGTACAAATCGCCATTTTTTACGTATTTCTTCAATTTATCATCTTTAGAAACTTTCCGACTTCTAAGATATCCACAGTGCTCGCCTATTTTTTTGAATAGGTCTTCAGGACGCTCTGAAAAAAGATAATAGTCATTTCAGTAAACCTGTACTCACACTAACAAAAAAATGAAGTAAAGTTTCCTCTGAAAAGAAATGCTGATAACATGGATGTTTTTTTGTATCATCCCGACTTAATTTAATTTCAAACAAAATAGCGTCTTAAAAAGTTCTTAAATGACCCCCTACCAAAGAGGAATTAGTTTCAAAAAAAACATTGTAAATTTTCAAAAGTCAGCTTCTGACTTTTTGACATTAGTTTAATTTCGAAAATACAAAAATGTATAAGTTTTTCATTTTTGGTGACGCAACATAGCGTCTTTAAAATTTTGGAATGACCCTCCTCCCCCTCCCCCCACCAAAGAGGAAAATACACATCCTAGTTAAAAACATTTTCCTGGTTTTATTTTGGGTGAATTACTTCACAAATATGTATCTACTACCCAACTTGATAATTATCAAGTAACTGATGAAAATTTGAAAAATGTAAATCGTAGGTAATTTTATCAACTCTTATTTATTTCTCGTAATTTTCCTAAATGAAATTTTTTCGGATGTTATTTCTTCATGGCTGAATTTTTTTCTGACATAATTTTTTTCTCATGATTTTCTCAGCAGAAATTTTTTCCTAGGAGTTTTCCCATTGTTAAACCTGCATTTTTTTTTTGAAAACAATGATTTCTGTTCGATTGCAGTCATAAAAAAAGTTCTCGCAATTTTCGCATCGAAAATTTTTTCCCAAAGTATTTTTCCACGACCAAATTTTTTTAAACTCGAGTTTTTTCCTCGAAATTTTTATGACGTCAATCAGAAATCATTCTTTCCAAAAAAGATATAAGTTCAACAATGGAAAAATTCTTCAGCAAAAAATTTCAGTGTAGAAAAATTACACCGGAGAAATTTTAGTCCAGAAAATTATGAGAAAAAAATTTGTTGGAAAAATTACCTACGTTAGATAAAAATCTAAGTTGAGAACATTTCGAGGAAAAAATGTAAAAATTGATAAAATTACGAGGAATAAATTTGGAAAACTTCGAAAATGAGAAAAATCTAAATCTAAACTATTTAAAAATGATGTAAATATTTTGGACTTTGAACATAAAGTCTTCAGAGAATGGCATGGGCCTACTTCAAACATGGACTCACGCTTTCGAATCAGAATAAATCCAAAATGTTGAACGAAATTATTCATATTTTTGTAATTTATAGGCAATATAAATTTAAAGAAAAATAGAGAATTGGAAAAAGATGTTTTTTAACAAAAAATTCACAACTATTGCCGTTAAAAAGCTTGAACTATAAAAATAGTCAAATTGAAGCAAAGAAAACAAATTACAAATTTCAAATCATTCGGTGCAACAGTTAATTTTTGACGATGGAAAATCTTGAAACATGGGTAAAATTCTAGAATTACCTATACCAAAAAAAAAAATCATTTTAAAAACGTACTATCCGAACCGTTTTTACTCGTGCAGTTTTTTCTGAAATTCGATTACTTTACATTTTTAACCCATTTCTTTCAAATTTTTCTCAACTCAAATTCTGTACTTCAAATTTTCTTCAAATAAAGTGAAAATTTTTCCATTCTCAAATGTTTCAGTTTCGCTTTAAATGAGAAATTAGGTATCACGTTCATGCGCCGAAAATTTTCTTGGAAAAAGAAATTTTAAATATTCAAATTTTTGTAAAAAATTTTAAATAATTCAAATTTTTGTAAAAAAATTTCTGTTTGAAAACGTAGTTTGCAAATGTTGGATTGTTTTTTTTTCTTGCCTTTTTTTTAAACATAAGAAGGGAGAAAAATGAAAAGTAAAATCAAAAGCAGAGAAATTATGCTTACCAGCAACACCAGGATCGAGCACTGTTCCATAATTCAACAATCTTTTAAAATATCTTCGAACTACTTCGCGTTTGGCTGGTTCGTCGATATCGGGTAGATTAATTATAATACATTGATCGTTTCCTTTTCTTATGGAATTTATGGCCTCCAAAGCAGCATTTGAAACTTTCACTATCAAAGGAAGTCTGTTCTCTAAATCGTGACAAATCCAATTGCAACATACTTCGACGACGAAATTTCGGTCTTGGTGATAAGGATGAAATCTATAATCTTGGTAATCTCTACTTCCATCATTATACGTAATTATTTTAACGAAATGATCGACGGGTAAAGATAGGAATTCTTCGTGATCGTGAAAATGTTGCAAATTTTTGGCCAAATACGCGTAAATCGTTTTAAGCGATTGTTTCAATGTGCCATTCTCGACGATAAACTTGAACAGCTCGAATACTTTGACATCTGACGTTGGAGTATTTTCCAAATGATCCGATATGAAATCTGAAATACCGTAATGGCCTTTTTCAACTTCCAAAAGTTCCTTCGCTTTCAGTACCGAAACGTAGTTATTCACGTTCAAAACCTCAGGCCAACTCGAATCGTAAATCACGTCCACCACAGAGCTGAATGTTTGGCTGTCGAGTGGAACATTAATCGGCTCGGCGTTTTGATCGTTCCACTCTGGACTGAGTAACAATTTCTCGAAATATCCCGAATTTGAAGCGAGTTTCAATCGATCTAGGTAATAAATATGGTCACCTGCTTTCACCACTACGTCCTTGTATTTACTTTTGATCACCGTTTTCGCGTTCTGATCAGCTGTTGGCGGCGTGGTTTCGGGTGCATGAGTCGACATCGCGAGAGATATTCGTCCTGGGAGAAAATTTCTCGCCCTCTGACTTATTGTTGAAACGAAACGCGACATAGACACTATGGCAATGATCGCATACGATTATAGTTTTCGTAAAAATCACGTTCTTTTACCAAAGCAAGGATGATTAAACAAACTTCGAATTTCACAACACGAACATTACTAACTGTGTGTGAATACGAATGTGGGTGGTCGAGGTACGAATGATAAGAGCTCGTAGAACAGCAAAAACCCCGAAGAAGTGTGACGAAACTTCGTCAGTATGTTACCAGAAAAAGGAGAAGATTTCTCTTTCTCCACCCTGCACCCTCGTTGGTTGGCCAGCTTCATAGAATTGTCAGCTGATACCTGGTCTTATAACCACCACCCGTGGAACCGGTTGGATTCTGTATCACGACCTACAAATGGAAATGGTATTGAGATTGAAAATGTGTAAATAGTTGAATACACACACATTTCGAGGTCATAGTTGATGCCTGCGTTAGAATAATCAAAATAAGTGTTTGGTACATTCCTGTGTACCTATTTTGCAGTTAATTTTTCGCCAGAACTAACAGGAGGGTTTCGATGTTCGAATTATGAGAAAAAAGTTCAAGTTCGCAACTTTTTGTTGGTTCAAAATTTTTTTTGTCTTCAGCTCGATATTGAACTGATTCTCTCCGTTCGAAAATTCAATTTCGCTCCAAAAATTCAAAATTGGCCACATTTTTGTATTTTTTTAAAAAAAAAAAAAAACCTACGTATTGAGTAGGGAGGAATTTTTAGGAAAGAAGAGGAATAATTCTCAAATTGAAGAATTTTTAGTGCTAATTTTTTCGAATTTTGAAATCTTATCGTATTGACGTATACTTAGCATACATTTGGATTTCAAAAATATTCGATTTTTTTTTTAAATTCCAAAATCATGTCTTTAAAAATTTCTTGTTACGGATAAAACGTTCAAGAAGGAGGTATAAAAAAAATTGAGAAATAAAAATTTTGAAATTAAATATATTATTTTGAAAATAAATTCGGAAAATTAGATACATGAGTTGAAAAAAATGTATAATTGAAAAATCTGAACCTTGGAAATTTGGACTTGGACAGAGATGTGAGGTATTTTATTCACGTATAATACAGCTGTATAATACGCGTATAATACTGTATTATACAAAAATAAAATACGGTATAATACATATTTTATTAAATTTTGATAAAAATTACCTAAAAATTTGCACATTCTCAAAAAATGTTGAAAAATCGGACATTTTTCTTAATTTATGACGTTTTTATTACCAATAAAATACAGTATTATACGGTATTTTTGGTATAATACCGCGGTATAATACCCAAAAAATAAAATACCGTATTTTTACATCTCTGGACTTGGATCGTTGAAATCCCGTTTTCGGACAATTTTGTTTTAAAAAGCTGGAGAGCAACATTGACACAATTTTTTTTTTTGGTTAAAAAATGTTTTAAACACTGTTTCATAATGATAGTTTTTAACAATGTTTTTAATAGAATAATATTTTTAAAAAAAGAAACCTTGAAACAAATTTTTAAATTTGTAGTATCAACTTACATAATTATTTTACTTGTGCTTTTTTTATCGTAGGCATTCTTTCATACAAGCAAGCTGTCAATAAAATAGAAAAATTATTTGAATACTTAATTTCATGTTGAAAACTAATGGCATTTGAATGTCAAAATAGTAACAAACGAGGGATGTCAACTTTCTGATGATGCGGGCAAAAAAAAAATAGAAAATCCTGAAAATTTATCGATTGAAGAGACGAAAGAGAAAAGAAAAACTGGATACCACAGCAAAATTAGCAAAGTAAAGGAAATGTACCTTTCAGAAAAAAATTGTAAAAATATCCAATGTTTAGGTAAATTTAATACCTGGTTTTAAATTTTTTTTATCGTCTGTATTCAGATCAGATACACTTTTTTTTTTGAACATCCAAAGGATGGACTGTGTTGACTTGAAAATATGCTATAAAAATATTGAAAATAAATAGGTAGGTGAGTAGTTCTCAGTTTTTATCGATTTGGAAATTGATCAAAATCCTCACGTGTAAATCATGAACTGAAAGAGAATAAAACGGTCTTGATCTTTTTTCATATGGGTAAAAAATGTATCCCAAGTGGGTAAGATGAAGGGGAAAAAATGATTTGTGTCGTTTTAGCCCATCCAATGAAACCAAAAACATCCCTCCTCTGCGGTGATGAAATCGTATTTTCAATCAGAAAATTTTTGAGAGTAGGTAATGATTGCTTTACAAAAAAATTGAATGAAATGGGCGGGTGGGTATCTTTTTGTTGGTGAAAAAAAGGAAGTGTTTTAAATCAGAAACTTGAAGAAATTCTTTGAGAGCCAATTTTTTCGATTATTGATTACTCTTTTTCTCTCTCCTTCAAAGATTACGTTTTGGTCAAGTAGGTAGTAGGGTTTCTCGTAGCAATGTGATGGCTGATAATTAATTACCTACCTAATAAGATTTTGAGAATCATAGAAATTTCCAGTAGATTGATCATTTTTTGAGGATAGGTGCGTCGTTTTTTTCAAAAAACTGATCAATGTTAAAAAACGATTCAGTTTTTTTTAAAAAAATCATGAAATATTTTAGAAAAAATTTTCAATTTTCTGAACGAAAACTTTTTCTCTCTCCTTCAAAGATTACGTTTTGGTCAAGTAGGTAGTAGGGTTTCTTGTAGCAATGTGATCGCAGATAATTAATTACCTACCACCTACCTAATAAGATTTTGAGAATCATAAAAATTTCCAGTAGATTGATCATTTTTTGAGGATAGGTGCGTCGTTTTTTTTCAAAAAACTAATCAATGTTTAAAAACGATTCAGTTTTTTTAAAAAATCATGAAATATTTTAGAAAAAATTTTCAATTTTCTGAACGAAAAATAGTCTTACGTTAGTTGAAAAATTGCTCAGGTTTTTTTTTTTTAGAAAATTGATTGTTTTGAGAAATTTTTTAGCAGGTATTTGGAAAATCCATCCAAGTCTTCTTGCGTTGAAAAAGTCTTCAATATTTAGAAGGATCGGGGTAAAAAATGATATGATTTCAAAATTTTTAAATCATAAGTGATGGAAAGGCTGCTGCGGAATATAAACAGAGCAATTATAGAGCAATAAAAGAGTGGAGCCGATTTAAAAAAAAAAAAAAAACAGAGTGCTAATTTAATTACAAATTATGAAAATCTTTCTTTCAATTGAGAGCACAATTTGATAAATTCTAATATGTAGATGTGACCCTGCCGTAAAGAAGGGACCTTGTGTAAAAAAAAAATTCGATGTCTTATTTTGGCGAGTGATTTTAGAATTCTCTGTGGAAGTACCTAACGCTAAAATTCTTCCCCACTCCCCACAGTAGATTTTGTAAAAATATTTTAATACGTTTTTCCTGTACCTAAATAGTAGATATCTAAAAAAATCTCCGTTTTCGATTTGTTTTCAACGCTTCTTTTTTTTTCAGTTCTAAAATCAATAGGAAAATGAGAATAAATTGAAAATGAATAAAAATAATAATAAAATGTAAATTTCAAAAATACAAAAAAAAATTCATAAAAATTTGAAATACATATAGGTATCTAACAAAAATGTGAAAAGTTGGTAAAATAATCGATACGAACTCAAAATTTTAAAAATGAATGTAAGACAATTGAAAAAATCGTAAGAATAAGATAAAAAAATAAATTACCGCAACCTTAGGTATTATTGTCTATTCAATCGAATTCTAGGTCTGTTCACGGCAACGACATCAGGATCATCAGAGAGCGAATACCTATCACGTTTCTTCATTTCTTTTTTAAATTCCCAGCTTTGTTTGGAATTTGAATAATGGTACAATTTTCTCTTACACACGAGCACGATTCCATCTTTTCCTTGTGCAATGACTGAGCACCGTCGCCCACCATGAATGTACCCACCGTCAGGTAGGTTGAATTGGTTCCACTGTTGCGAATTCGGATCATACCAAAGTACCTTGCTTTTTAGCAATACAGCAGGATTAACATGATTGATGATAGTAAACTGAATGATCTTGTTGGGCTGAGTGTCAAAACTGCGATTACTTGGTGATGGCAAGTGGAAACTTGGCAAAGAGATCCACTCATTTTGTGTGAAATCGAACCACTCAACATTGGTCCCAGGTGTGGGATCTGTCTCAGTGCCAGGTACCGAATACAACCTGTATATTTTATCACCATCGCTGGTGAAAAATACCTTATTAGACTCCAGCCTCGAATATCTCGACCAATGATCCAACTCGGACGAATCCTTATTCATATCAACCTCGGGGTTGGAAAATCTTGACCAACGATTCAATTCGAACGAATATTTCAACAATGATCCATCTTCGGAGCTACCGCGATACAATTCATTGCGACAATTCAACAGTTCAGAATTACTTCGCGAATCTGTGTTTAATTCGATGAATTTTTTCGAAGGAATGTTGTATGCTAGGAAAAAGTCATCTTCACTGATTTTACCCATGATGAATAAATTATCTTCGATGGTGGATGCGGATATCGAATCACAAGAACGTAAGAACCGAACCCAGTACAATTTACGAAAATTCATGGCCGCCAATCTGTCAAAATTGACGTTCAGTATGTCGAGTAACCCAGGTTCGGACGTTGTAACAAATACTGGCCAATCGTGAAATTTTCTAACGTTGGTGCGTGATTCAGTGCCAGTTGGAAGTAACGACAGTGACGATGAAATTTCCCATAACTTGGTTCGAATTGAATTCTCCGAAATGCTGCCTAAATCTGTGGGAGTTTCCATTTTGTAATCTTGGTAGTCCGGCAAACCGTAGCGTTTGATTGCCAAGGCAACCTGCGGTATGAGATGGTACCGATTTTTCACATCGTGCATGATCCATGCAGAGCACAAATCGAGCAGTTTCTCAGCATCGTCGAAGTAGAAATCAGATGACGAGAGCCATTTTTCCAACTGGGTCCATGGGATTGAGTGAAATCCTGCTTTGTGACTTAAGTTGGGCCATGAATTTGTAACGTGCTTTTTTAAATATATCAGATAAAGATCTTCAAATCGGTCTATTCCCTGAAGTAAGTCCAATTTGTCTAGTATACCGGCTGAATCGAATTTATCAATATTATGCTTCATGTGCATTTTACAAGCATCCAGTAATTTATCAATTTTAAGAATACGGGCAGCTTTGAATACCTGATTGCACTCATCTTTAGATGGCGTTGCTCCAAAATAAATATGATTTAACACAAAGTCGAACGTTGCTTCGTCGATTCCTTCAATCACGTACTCCTGGTCCTTATTTGGTAAGCTGGGAATATTATCGCATTGGGAGGCTGCTTGGGTGTACTCGGTTGAAAAGAGCTCTTCGAAGTAACCAGATGTTGATTCCAATATCGATCTGTGAAGCTTATACGTTTTTGCCTGCACTTTGACTGTGATGTCGTAAAAATCTTCATTGTTTACATATTCGTTCAATTTATCTTCTCTAGTAACTCGTTCATCGGTGTATGAACGGTAGAAGTAAGACTCATGAAACATTTTTTTCCTTTCTCTTTGTTCTTTAGGATTTTCTGAAACGAAACATAACCATTAGCGAATCAATAAGAATTTATTTTATTGTTTCAATTTTAGATTAAGTAGGTATTCAGTTCAGGTATATAAATAAGAACTTCTAGACAAAAATGGAGAAGAAAAAAATTAATCTGTATTATCCTTATACCTCCTTCCATGGGGGCACCTAGAAATTAAGAAAGGGAGGGGGCGAGGGATGAGAATTTGAAAAACGGGGAATTTATTGAGAAATCACACAGTGGGCCAGATGAGAAATCTAGCGTTTCAAAAATCAATTTCATAAGTTCCAGTTGAAATAAAAAACATTCAAAAACTTGGTTCTAGGGGTAAAAATTGACGCTGATTTCGATTCTTTCAACAATTTTTGAGTAGATCCCAAAATAAAGCCCCTACGAGGGGGGTCAAAATCCAACATTTTTCAAAATTTCGAAAAAATTTTCCAACAAATTAAGATGGGTGTTCAAATATGGGTTATCGATCACGATGATTTCAAATCTTTTAGCCATTTTTGAGTAGGACCCAAATTGGGCCCAAGAGGGGGTCAAAATCCAAAATTTCTCTTCATTTCAAGATGGGTGTCAAAATATAGGTTTTCGCATGCGCTAATTCCGAAATTTTCAACCGAATTCTAATATGGACCCACTTTTTGATTTAACCCCCTTCTTCCTGCTCTAACCGATCCCCTCTTGATTTAATCTTGCATTTAGTCAATTATGGGTTGCTTATGCAACAAGGTATTTTTTGCTGAAAATAAACATGATCTGTACCCATTCAAAGGGCCATAGGGATGCTTAAACATCTCATATTAAAAAGTTGATCGGCTAAGTGGATTCGTCATCTCAAAATTGAAACAAAAATCATGAAATTTTTGAAAATTAAAATTGTGGGACGATTTTTTGTCATTTTAATTAAAAATACCAAACTTTGGGAAGCGATGGCTCAGCTCCCTGTGGTCGGAGGGAGCTAAAATTTTTTTGGCGACTCATATGCATGAAAAAAAATCGTCCCAAATCAATTTCAAAAAATCAATGTTTTTGTTTTTCAACAGTACGTATGTTTGGAATATTCGTCGAAAAATATAGGGGTAGAGCTGAAAATTCTTTGAAGAAGACGCGGCAATCTTTTTTTAAATAAATTTTTAGTTTGAGCTTGAAATAGAGAAAAATTGTAGTTTGGAATCGGAAAAGAAAATTCGAATGAATTCAATTTTTTGTCTAAAATTTTAGATTTCCTCACAAAATTTAAAAAACTGTAAGATTTAATACCTATCAGTCAATACGCCGAAAAACACCTATGACTAAATCTACACGAAAGACCCTTCAGGCAAGAAATTAAAAATACCCTGCGAACGACTGAATCGTTTTTTTTTTCAACTGTAGGATTCAAAGTGGTCCACTTGCTTTTATCCAAGTTCGAAATTTTTTATCAGAGTTCGAATTTTTTCTCGATTATTTTTTTCCAAATTAAATTTTTTTTCCAGAGTTTGAATTTTTTCTCGACCACTTTTTTTTAAATTGAAATTTTTTCAGAGTTCGAATTTTTTCTCAAAATTAAAATTTTTTCAGAGTTCGAATTTTTTCTCGATTTTTTTTTCAAATTAAAATTTTTTCCTGAGTTTGAATTTTTTCTACATTATTTATTGACATTTTTTCCGAGTTCGAAATTTTTTTTCAGAGTTTGAATTTTTTCTCGACTACTTTTTCTCAAAATTAAAATTCGAACTCCGAAAAATTTTCAATAAATGATGGAGAAACAATTCAAACTTTGGAAAAAAAATGATCGAGAGAAAATTCAAACTCTGAAAAAAATAATTAATTTGGAAAAAAATAATCGAGAAAAAATTCGAATTTAGAAAAAGACAAGTGGAGCACTTGAATCATACAGTTGAAAAAAAAAAACCGATTCAGTCGTTCGCAGGGTATTTTTAATTTCGTGCTTGAAGCCTCTTTCGTGTAGATTTAGTCATAGGTAGGTCCGAAAAACTACTCAATCATATTTGTACAGCGATTCGCTCAAAAAGTTGAAAAAAAATGGAATGATTCGAAAAACTTGAATAATTTAGTCAATTTTTGAAGTATTTATTATAATTTCAGTTGCGAATCATGAATTTTCTGATTCGAATCATTGTGGGCGCTAGAAAAGTCACTACTTTTTCACCGCTTTCACTTAATTTTTGGTTCTTATGGAATAACCTAATTCGTTGATACTACCTACTCGGGAAAAATAAAAATAAAGCGATAATTGCACCTACCAGGAACTCCTGGATCGAGCAAAGTCCCATAATCCAAAAGTCTTTTGAAATATCTCAGAACTACTTCGTGTTTGGCTTGTTCGTCGATATCGGATAGATCAATCTTAATACCGGGATCGTTTCCTTTTTTCCTATTGCCTAGGCCCTCCAAAGCAGCATTTGAAACTGTCACTATGAAAGGAATCCTGTTCTCTAAATCGTGGCAAATCCACTTGCAGCACACTTCCACGACGAGATCTGGATCTTCATGAAATGGTTGGTCATCATATCGATCTTCGAAAACGAATTCTCTTTCTGGTTCATACGCTATTATTTTAACGAAATAATCGACGGGTAAAGCTAGAAACTCTTCGTGATCTTGGAATTGTTTCAAATTCTTGGCCACGTATTTGTAAATTTCATCAAGCGATTTCTTATCCAATGTATCATTCTCGACAGCGAATTTCATCAGCTCGATCACTTTCACATCTGGAGTTGGAGTATTTTTCAAAAGATCCAATATGACATGGGATAAAGATTCGTAACGATCTCTTACAATTTCCAAAAAAGTTTTCGCCTTCAGCACCGAAACGTAGTTATTCACGTTCAAAACTTCCGACCATTTTGAGTCGTAAATTACATCCACTAAAGAGCTGAATGTTTGGCTGTCGAGTGGAACATTAATCGGCTCGGCGTTTTGATCATTCCACTCAGGACTGAGAAACAGTTTTTCAAAATAACCCGAATTTAAGGCGAGTTTGAATCGGTTTAGGTAATAAATATCTTCACCTGCTTTCACCACTATGTCCTTGTATTTACTTTTGAACACTTTTTTACCAGCGGTTGGCGGTATGGTTTCCGGTGCGTTAGTCGACATCGCGAGAGATATTCTTCCTGGGAGAAAATTTTTCACTTCTCTTATCCAATAAAACGCGACGTACGATTAGTTTTCGCAAAAATCGTAGTGTGTTTTTTTTTAGAAAAATAAAGATGATGAAACAAAATAATAAGGAATTTCAAACTTGACACTAGGTGTTTACTCGTGGTAACGATTTGACCATCATAAACAAACTGTAAACTGAAAATGAAATTATCTGATGAAACTTCTCAGATAAATTACACGAGAATTCCACCCTTCTCGCCTCCTTTGCACAGCTGCTACCCGGTCGTAACCATCTCTCCTGCAACCTAACGGAATCTGTATCACGTCCACCCTAGATAAGAGAAACGTATGCGCGCGCATGCTGGACCAGTTCCCAATATAATTCGTGATGGATTTTTTTTGGTTTCGATTTGTAATTTTCAATTTGTTAGAAAGCCTTTAATTTATTTAAATTTTCTAAATTTCGGCGCTTTTATTTAAATTTATTATTCGTAATTTTTTAAATTTTTCGTTAATTTACTCAGGTAGGTATTGAAAATAAAGAAATTTTATTTGAAAAGAATGAAGAATAATAATTCCAAGTTGGAAAAATGTTTAACGCCCAAATTTTTCGAATTTCAAATTTGTTTAAAACGATAACAAATTCATATTTTCTTATTTTAATTTAGATTCTTTTTCAAATTCATATTTTGAATGTTTTTTTCTATTCGGAAATGTTCTTCCTTTACTTACTCTAAAAGTTTTTCTAAAAAAAAATTTGATACCTATTAAACAAAATTAGGAAACTTTTGAAAAAATTGAAGTCCGAAGAATTTTTTCTTCTAGGGAAAAAAAATTTAAATCTGATATCCGTCATTTTGAAAAACGTCAACTCTGATCGATTCCTTTTTCAATGTTGCAAAGGAATCTCATATTTATCAAAACCGGACAAGTCCAAATGTTCAAGTTTTCAGAATTCGTGAAAAAAAAAATTATTTTAAAAATTTGCGCAATTGGATAATGTGTCTAATTTTTTAGAAAATCTCATTTCTAAAGAATTATTTTCTTTTATTGGAAAAGTCGTGGTTCATTTCTTACAAAAAATTACCCATTCTGAAAATTTGATCGATTTTAAAAAGTTGATAATTTTTTTTCATTATTTCAGATCAGATACTTATTTTTTTGTTGAAAATTGGATCTTTTCCAGATCCTGACTTAGAATGGACGACCATGACTTGGTAATATACTCTAAACCGATTGACAATAATTAGGTGCCCAGGTAGTGAGTAAGTCTTGATATTCATTTGGGTAAAAATTGTATTTTAGGTGGGAGAGGGTAAAATTGAAAAAAAAAAACACGTTGATTTGTATCATTTTAGCCCCTCCATTAGAGCCAAAAATGTCCCTCCTCTCCGCTGATGAAATCATATTTTCAGTCAGGAGAATTTTCTAGAGTATTTATTATTGACTTACAAAAAAAAAAAAAAAATGAAACAAAAGGTATCTTTTGGTACCTAGGTGAAAAATCAGCAGAGCGTCGTTTAAAATCAGAAACTCGAAAAAATTATCTGAGAGTAAAATTTCTCCATTTTTTACTTGGTAGGTACTCTCATTCTCTGTCCTTCAAAGATGAGGTTTTGTTCAAGTAGATATGGTAGTTTTTCTCCTTGATATTCGCATTCACTAATCGTAATTTCAGATAATACAATACCTAATTGTGTACTTACTTACCTAATAACATTTCGAGAATTGTGAAATTTTTCAGTAAATTGATCATGTTTTGAAGATAGGTGCGTCCGTTTTTCCAAAAAAAATCTATCATTATTTTGAAAAATTATACAATTTTTTAAAATTTTGCTCAAGATTTACAAAATTTTCTATTTTTTAAAAAAGATCCAGTTTTATAAAGATTATAAAATATTTTGGAAAATTTTTTCAATTTTCTCAATAAAATTATCTTAGTTTAAAAATGGCTCAGTTTTTTTTTTTAGAAAATCGATTATTTTGGAAAATTTTTTAGCACCTATTTGAAAAATTTTCAAAGTTTTTCTTGCGTTGAAAAGTTCTTCAATTTTTGGAAAAATCGGACTAAAAATGATGTTATTTCAAAATAATCAATTATTCATTATAGTTGTGGAAATGCTGTTGCAGAATGTCAACAGAGCAATAACAGAGTGAAGCCAACAAAAGAAACAAATGTCTCTAATTTAATTACCTGAACATTTTTCGTTCAATTGAGAACCCAATTCGGTAAATTCAAATGAAAAAAAAATATCATAAAGTAATACTCAAGCAATGTTTTCTATGTCATTTATGACCAATTTGATTTTTTTCAAAATTCCCAATTAATTTTTTGTTCAGTTTCAAAGTTTGAAAAATTATTAAAATAGTGAATTGTGTTAAGTATATATTTTTTTTTCAATTTTCAAACAAATTTTAGGTGATTGATTTTAGAATTCTCTACTTATTGAAATTCCCAATTGCCCCACACTGATATTTTTCTTCTCAGTTGGTTTTGTGAAACCATTTTGATAAGTTTTTTTTTGAAGTAAGTCTTAGGATAAAAAATTCCATCATAGTGTCACTTGAGGATTCTGCAAAATACAATTGGATGCCAGCTACTTCGATAGTCACGTGGGTGCTTAGTGCTTACTTTTGTCTTAGTTGTCTTCATGTGCGAGTAGGTAGGTAGGTAGGCTCTGTACCAAATATTTAGAATGAAATAACCCCCATTATAGATTTTTTTCAACTTTTTTTTTTCAATTCGTAAATCAGTAGTATAGTGAGAATAAATTGAAAATGAGTAAACCTAAACGTACTAATAAAAATTACAAAATTACGATAAAATGAAAAACCAATGAAAACTAGAAATTGGTATACCTTTTAAAAAAATTGAAAAGTTGGTAAAGTAATTAATTAATGAGAGCTGAAAATTCAAAAGATAAACATAAGGCCATTGAAATATTAAAATTGTACGAATAAAAAAAAAAAAAAACGACCACAATCTTATTACTAATAATTATTCAATCCGAACTCTAGGCCGGTTCACAGCAACGATATTACAATAAGATTTTCGAAAGTCCAAAAACCTATCTCGTACTTCTATTTCTTTTGTCAATTCCCAGATTCGTTTTGAATTTGAAAAATGATATAGTTTGTTTTCGTACACTTGTATGATTCCATCCTTTCCTTGAGTAATGACTGAACAAGGTTCGTACTGACCACTAGGCAGCTTGAGATGGTTCCACTTTTGCGAATTCACATCATACCACAGGACTTCATTTGTTAGCAAAACAGCAGGATTAACATCGTTGATGATGGTAAAATCAATGATCTGGTTGGACTCATCTTCAGATCTACGATTACTCGATGATGATGAAGATGAGGGTAACCTTGGTATAGAGATCCATTGAATTTGAGCGAAATCAAACCACTCCACATTGTACCCAGGTGTAGGATTAGTTTCTGTGCCAGGTACCAAATACAATCTGTATATTTTGTCACCGTCGCTGGTGGAAAATACCTTATTAGACTCCAGCCTCGAATATGTCGACCAATGATCCAACTCGGACGAATCCTTATTCATATCAACCTCGGGGTTGGAAAATCTTGACCAACGATTCAACTCGAACGAATATTTTAACAATGATCCGTCTTTGGAGCCACAACAGAACAATTCATTGCGACGATTCAACAGGACATCTCCTGCCTTAATTCGCGAATCAATGTTCAATTCGATGAATTTTTTCGAAGGAATGTTATATGCTAAGAAAAAGTCAGCGAAATCAATTTTACCCACGATGAATAAATTATCTTCAATGATGGATGCGGACAATGATTTACAATAACCTAAAGTTTCCTCCCGGTCAAATTTACGAAAACTCATAGTTGCCATTCGGTCACAATTGATGTTCAATATGTCCAGTACGCCATTTACGGACGATGTGACAAATACCGGCCAATCGTCGAATTTCCTAACCTGGCTGTGTGATTCGTTGATAATTGGAATCAACGACAGGGATGATGAAATTTCCCTTAAATTGGCTCGAATCGAATTCTCCGAAATGCTGCCCAAATCTGTGGGAGTTTCCATTTTGTAATCTTCGTAGTCCGGCAAACCGTAGTGCTTAATTGCCAAGGCAACTTGTGGTATTAAATGGTATCGAGTTTTCACATCATGCATGATCCATGCCGAGCACATATCTAGTATTTTTTCAGCTTCGTCGAAATAGAAATCAGATGATGAGAGCCAATTTTCCAACAGGTTCCATGGAATTGAGTAAAACACTTCCTTGTGACTTATGTTGGGCCATGAATTTCCAACATGCTTTTTGAAATATTTCATGTATAGATTTTCAAATTGGCTTATTCTCTGAAATAAGTCCAGTCTTTCTAGTATTCTACTTGAATCGTATTCATCAACATTATGCTCCATGTGAGATTTACAAATATCCAGCAACTCGTCGATTTTCAGAATACAGGCAGCTTTGATCACATGATTCAATTCATCATCACAGGGATACTCTCCCAAATAAATGAAATTTACTATAACGTCAAACGTCGCTTCGTCGATTCCTTTGATCATGTACTCTTGATCCTTATTTGGTAAGCTGGGAATATCATCGCATTGGGCGGCTGCTTCGGCATACTCGGTTGAAAAAAGATCTTTGAAGTAGCCGGATTTTGATTCCAACATCGATCTGTGAAGTTTATACGTTTTTGTCTGCACTTTTACGGTGATGTCGTAAAAATCTCCATTTTTTTTATAGTTGTACAATTTTTCTTCGGCAGAAATTCGTTCATCAGAGTATGAGCTGCGGTGGCGAGATTCATGGAATATTTTTCGTCTCTCTCCACGATGTTTGGGATTTTCTGAAAAGAAACATAGCCATTAGTGAACCAATAAAAAATTATTCTACTGTTTTAACTTTGGATTAATTAGGTTGTTATCTATTTCAAGTATACAGTTAAGAAATTACGAACAGAATTGTGAAGGAAAAGAAGTGACGTGAGCCTGTTTTACGGATTCCAGCAGGTTGGTGAGTGATTTTTTTCCCAAGTCCACGTGTTTTTCCTATGACGAGGTCTAAATTTTGTCCTCAATTTTTTTTGGCTTCACATCTTTTTTTGACGAGGTCTAAATTTTTCCCTCGATTTTTTTTCTACTTCAAAATTTTTTTTGACAAGGTCTAAATTTTTCCTTCGATTTTTTTTCTACTTCAAAATTTTTTTGGCGAGGTCTAAATTTTTCCTCAATTTTTTTTCTTCTTCAAATTTTTTTTGAGGTCCAACTTCTTTTCCAAACTTCAAATTTTTGTCAAGGTTACAAATTCTTAATAAAATGTTTTCAATGTCACGGCCAATTTGTAAAACAAGCCCAGGTCAATTCTCAAGTAAAAATTTTTCCCAGCCAATTTTTTTACCTAAATTTCAAATAATTTTTACAACATAAAAATTTGAAATTTTTTTCATTTTACTCCTAACATATTTTTGAACTTCAACACATCTGTTGTGAAAATTATTTGAAATTTAGGTAAAAAAAAATTGTGAAAAAATTGTCTGGGAAAAAATTTTTACTTGAGAATTGACCTGGGCTTGTTTTACAAATTTGCCGTGACATTGAAAATATTTTGTTAAGAATTTGTAACCTTGACAAAAAATTTGAAGTTTGGAAAAAAATTTAGACCTCGTCAAAAAAAATTTTGAAGTCGAAAAAAATAGAGGAAAAGACCTCGTCACAGAAAAGACGTGTGGACGTGGACTTGGAAAAAAATCGCTCACTAACCTGCTGGAATTTGTAAAACGGGCTCGTGTAAAAAAGAGATACTGTAAAATTAGGTGGGGAGGTCGCTACAGTTCGTACAAAAAGAAAAAAAGCCCAGGCCTAAAAGTGGTCATAAATGTTCTAATATTCATGTTTTACCCATTGAAACAATTTTTCCTGCGTATTTATTTATTGTTTAGTAACATTTACTTATACCTAAATTGAATTTAAAAAATTGAAATTCATTACTTTAATCGACAAAAAATTTGCTGCACTGTGTTTTAGTTCAAATGCCAAAAATTCTGATTCTAGACCCAGACATCAAAATACATCACATTGCTCAATTCTGGATCCAAAATTATTTGGTTTTGGAGTGGGATGCCCAAAAATCGGATTTTTCAAGGGTGATAAGCACGAGCATTAGGAAAAAATTGAAATGTTTTTTGGTCCAATTTTATAGAAAATTTTACGGCTAAATGCAACCCCGCTGACCTCTGTCTCTTTTTTAAAAAAAGAGAACAGCTCTTTCTTTCCAAAATTCTGTGAAAAAATTTCATTTTATGTGCCTTGCTCACGAAAAATTGAAATTTCTGGGAAAACTCAGGATGAAGAAAATTGAGAAAAAACGAAACATTTTTTTTCTTTCGCTCTATTACCTCAACTAATGTTTAGCTTTACTCGAAAATATCTTGAAAACTATGCCTCCTGGAAAAATCTCACCAGTAGATAAAAATAATAATAATATATACTCGCACTCAACGCCTTCGAGTATAAGAAATAAAAGTGTGACTTTACTTTTTCTATTTTTTTTTCTGATTTTGGTCAAAATGGTGGAACCTTGGTCTTGGTACTCCTTGAAGGGGAGGAGGGAGAGATCCGATCTTGAACATTTGATGAAAAGAGATACTTGCTATAATTTTTTCAGATTTTTAAATGGTAACTTTCATTTTATATACTCATCATGAAAGTTGAGCTTTCAACATCAAAGTTCAACTTAAGGCTTTTCAAAATTAAATTATTATTTTTTATTCTCCTATCAATCCCCTCTCAGGTCTCGCAAACAGTTTTCCCCCAACCTAGTCGGATTCCTCACCTCAAAATGAATATAGAAAATGTGGAATATTTTAAAAAGAAATAGTAGGCGATTTTAAATTCGAAAAACTAGGTGTTTTTTTTTTTAGTCATTTCAGTCAAAATTACCATACTTTGGATATTGGGAAGCGACTCTGTAGTCGGGGGAGTTGAAATTGTTTGGGGAATACTTCTACACATGTATATTGTATAACCCTTCGCCTGAATTTGAACGAAATCGGTGCAAAGTAATTTTCTCCCCTATAAGGGATCCACCTTCCTCACAATATCGAATTTTTCATTCATGCATTACATCTACGATCTACCTATGTTTAAAGCATCACTCATCGATGATTTGAATCAAAATTTTGACTCATGCATGGGGAAAAAATTCGAATCGCGAATTTCAAAAAATCAGTTTTTTTGGGTTTCAGTATTATGATGGAAATTTTTGTCGAAAAATGTAGAGCTGAAAAATCTCCAAAGAAGACGTGGTAATTTTTCTCTTCTGAAAAATTTTTAGTTTGAGGTTGAAATAGGGGGAAATTTTAGCTTGGAATCAGGAAGGAAAATTTTAATAATACAATCAATTTGTCATAAATTTTGGATTTCTTATTGCATATCTATCTGTCAGTAGATACGTAAAAAAATTATACATCTACTTAACGATTTACACAGAAAGTAAAATAACTGGAATGATTTGAAAAAGTTGAACGTTAAATCATTTTTAAAAGTCGAAAATTACGAATCTTTTCACCTTACCCTTTGAGGGTCAATCTATTCTTACACGAAATGAACAACAAAATGTAAATCGTTCGCTCGTATTGAAACTTCGCAACCTATCTCGTGACGTCGCGTTTTGACTAATCGTAAGATATTTGAAAATTTGAAACCGAAATCAACAATTTTTCTACTCAATTTTTTTCGATTCTCAAAATAGTTTCAATTTTTAATTTCCTTTTCTCCAAACATTTTTCAACTCTAAAAAATTTTCTTCAAAATATTTTTCAACTATAAAATTTTTTAATCTGGAATAAATTTTTACCAATTTTGAATTTTTTTTCTTCAATTTTTTCATGAGGTATAAAAGTTGTTCAACTCCGGCATTTTTTTTCTAAAATTATGTACATATTTTTCATTTCTTAATTCTAGAAATTTCCTCTCGAAATTAAATCTTTTCTCAAATTTTTTGCTCTCGAAACTATTCTTTAAAGATCAATTTTAACACCTATTTATTTTTTTTTTCTCAAAATTCCATTTCTTTTAGCTCAGCTGAGAATGTTTTTCTAAATTCTAAAATTATTTCCCAGCTCTCAAAATAAATGAAAAAATTGGACTGAAAAAAATTTTAAGAAATTTGAGAAAAAATCGGAGGAAATGTTGAGTTTTTAAAAATTTTAAGATCAAAAAATGGGGTTCCACAGTTGTTAATTTAAGAAAATATTCAATACATATACTAAAATGAAAATTTTAGCAAAAAGAAATTGAAAAAGAAATCTTAGAGCTTACAAAAAATTTTGAAGAAGCAAGTTTAACGAAGGAAAAAATTCATCGGAAGAGTTGAAAAAAATTTATGCTTCTTATAAGAAAAATTTAGAAAGCTGAATAAAAGGTTGAAATTTTTAGAAAAGGTACAGTTAACAGCAGAGATCATCATAAGATAAGAAGATGACAAAAAAAAAAAAATGAACGAGATCGCGCATAGTTCGGTCATTTTGTTGTTCATTCCGTGTGAGAAATGTGAGAATAGACAGACCCAACTTTTGAAGTTTTAATTCGAATCATTTCAGTCACATAACATGAATTTATTGATTCGAATCATTGTGTGTGCTGGTGAAGTCACCATCGTTTCACCGCTCTGACTTCATTTTTGGTTTTTGTAGACTAACTTTTTGTTAGATAGCACACAGTAAAAATGAAAATGAAGAGAAAGCTGCACCTACCAGAAACACCAGGATCGAGCACGGTCCCATAATCCAAGAGTCTTTTGAAATATCTCAGAACTACTTCGCGTTTGGCTTGTTCGTCGATATCGGATAGATTAATCTTGATATTCGGATCGTTTCCTTTTCTGCTATTGCCTAGGCCCTCCAAAACAGCATTTGAAACTTTTACCATGAAAGGAAGTCTGTTCTCTAAATCGTGACAAATCCACTTGCAGCACACTTCCACGACGATATGTTGACCTTCACGATAAGCTTGTTGGACTTGATGAAAAACTTGTTCGTGTTCATGAAAATCTTTGAAATTATAGTCATCTGGGTAATATGAATCTCTGCCCCGCTCATACGCTATTATTTTAGCTAAATGATCGACGGGTAAAGCCAGAAATTCTTCGTGATTTTGGAAATGTTTCAAATTCTTGGCCACGTATTTGTAAATTTCATCAAGCGATTCCCTATCCAATGTATCATTTTCGAGAGTGAATTTCATTAGCTCGATCACTTTCACATCCAAAGTTGAAGTATTCTTCAAAAGATTCGATATGACTTTTGATAAATAATGATAACGGTCTTTTCTAATTTCTAAAAAACCTGTCGCCTTCAGTACCGAAACGTAGTTATTCCCGTTCAAAACTTCCGACCATTTTGAGTTGTAAATCACATCCACTATAGAGCTGAATGTTTGGCTGTCGAGTGGAACATTAATCGGCTCGGCGTTTTGATCATTCCACTCGGGACTGAGAAAAAGTTTTTCAAAATAGCCTGAATTTAAGGCGAGTTTGAATCGGTCTAGGTAATAAATATCTTCACCTGCTTTCACCACTACGTCCTTGTATTTACTTTTCATCACTCTTTTACCGGCTACTGGCGGTGAGGTTTCTGGTGCATGAGTCGACATCGTGAAAAATGTTCGTCTTGAGATAAAATTATTAAAAATTTTCACTCTTGTTATCCTTGAATTGAACCGCAACGTACCTGTGATTACAGTTTTCGCAAAAATCGCGGTTTTTTGTTAGGAAAATAAAGATGATGACACAAAATAATAATAAGTAATTTTAAACTTGAAACCACGTTGCACGAATGTCTAACGAATTGATAATTAACTGTAAACTGAAATCATAGCAAATGTGAAACTTCTCAGTACCCAGATAAAATATACTACGAGAAGAATTCTACCCTTGTCGCTCCGTTTGCCTTTTCCCAGCTGCTACCTGGTCTTTGCCACCTCTCCTGCAACCAGATGGAATCTCGAAATCACACCCTACATAGGAGAAACGTATGCGCGCGCATGCTGGAGCAGTTTCCTGTGTAAATTGTGATTGTAAATTTTTTTGTTTACATTTCCAATTCTTAATTAATTTCTGTAAGGAACCTTTTAGCCTTTAAGTTACTATTTGAATTTTGTTCATTTTGATATTTTTGAATTTATTATTATTGAAGTAAGTGCCTGTGTACTTTTTTCAATTTTTTGTAAATTTATATTACGTATGGAGTAGGAAGGAATTTTGAAAAATTTAGATTTGAATTTGAAAAGAATGAAAAATTCCAAGTTAAAAAATTGATCAACGTCAACTTTTTCGACTTTCCTTTTTTTTTTTCAAACTGTAAGTAAAATTTTTAATGTCAGATTTCCTTATTTACAACTTTGATTTTTTTCAAATTCGTATTTTCAATATTTCTTTTTTTCAAAAATGTTTTTCCATTAGGTATTCAAAATTTCCTCCAAAATTTATTTCCATTTTTGATTTATTAAAAAGAATAATTTCAACTGCATATTTTTTGAATAAAGTTTTTCGACTAGAAATTTTTACTCGCTATACACCTATGAAATAAAATTGATAAATTTTTAAAAAAATCAATGTTTGAAGAATTTTTCTGCTTGGAAAAAAATTTAAATCTGATATTCATAATTTTGAGAAACATAAATTCAAGTCGGAGATTCAGATAAAGCAATCATTTTCTTAGAAAAACTGCAATATGAACCTAAAAATTGGTAGGAAATTTTAGTTCAAGTGGGTGAGATGAAGAAAAAAAGAGATTTGTGTCGGTTTGCTCCCTCGAATGAAACCAAAAACACCCATCCTTATCAATCATTTCGGAAAAATTTTCAAATGTTTGGAAAATCAAAGAGGTTTTTCTTGTAGGTGTTGAAAAATTCTTCAATTTTTAGAAGAAAAAAGTGTAAAAAATGATGTTATTTTAAAATTATCAATCCATCAGTTATGGAAATTATGCTGCGGAATGTAAAAAGAGCAATACCGGAGTTTACCCGACAAAAAATTAGTGTTTCTAATTTAATTGCCAAAATTATGAAAATTTTTCGTTTAGTTGAAAACACAATTTGCTAAATGTGAAGCTGAAGAAAAAGCAGTGTTCCTAATTAAATTACCTATAAATTATAGAAATTTTTTGATCAATAGAAAGCATAAATACATAACACAATTTGGTAAACACCAATAAAAAAAAAATACAATAATACATACATATTAAAACAACATTAAACGATGCAATATTCTTTAAGTCATTTATGATTTATTAGATATTTTTTTAAATACCTATGATTTGTTTTCAATTTTATTTTTTTATTTGTGAATCAGCGGTACATTGAGAATGAATTAAAAATGAGTAAACTTAAAATAAATGGAAAAATTAAGTACAAAAATACCAAAAAGAAGTTGACAAAAATTAAAAATATTTATTAATAAAATTCGAAAAGTTTGGTGAAATAATTATTGAAAATTAAAACTTAAAAAAAATGAAAGGAAGGCCATAAAGTAATTAAAATCGTAGTCATTTACAAAAAAAACACACCCAATCATATTACAATTATTCAATCCGAACTCTAGGTCTGTTCACGGCAACAATATCATAAAAGGGAGCTAGACCGAGTGTGAACCTATCACGCATCTTCAATTCTTTTTTAAATTCCCAGCTTTGTTTCAAATTTGAATAATTGTATAGTTTTTCATTATAAACTTGCACGATTCCATCTTCACCTTGAGTAATAACTGAATACGTTTCACACAAAAAGCTATTACTCCAGTACTGATCGGCAGGAAGTTTTAAATTGAACCACTTTTGCGAATTCAGATCATACCACAGGATTTCATTTGTGAGCAATACAGCAGGATTAATATCGTTGATGATGGTAAAATCAACGATCTTGTTGGATTCATCGTTAGATCTACGATTAGATGATGATGGTGGTGGTGGTGAATGTGGCAAAGAGATCCACTGATTTTGAATGAGATCGAACCACTCAACATTGTACCCAGATGTAGGATTAGTTTCTGTGCCAGGTACCAAATACAATCTGTATATTCTATCGCCGTCGCTGGTGAAAAAAACCTCTTTCATATCAGTCTCAGGATTTGAATATCTCGACCAACGATTCAACTCGAATGAATATTTCAACAACGAACCGTCGTCGGAGCAACCGCTGTACAATTCATTGCGACAATTCAACAAAGCATCATCCCTCTGAATTCGCCAATCAGTATTCAATTCGATGAATTTTTTCGAAGGAATGTTGTATGCTAGGAAAATGTTATCTCTATCGATTCTACCCATGATGAATAAATTATCTTCGATAATAGATGCAGACATTAAATGACAATAACTTGATGTCCGCTCCCAGTAAAATTTCCGAAAACTCATAGTCGCCATTCTGTCAAAATTGATGTTCAGTATGTCGAGTACCCCATGTCCGGACGTTGTAACAAATACTGGCCAATCGTGAAATTTTCTAACGTTGGTGTGTGATTCAGTGCCAATTGGAAGTAACGACAGTGATGATACAATTTCTCTTATCTTATCTCGAATTGAATTCTCGGAAATGCCACTAAAATCTGTAGGAATTTCCATTTCGTAATCTGTGTAGTCAGGCAAACCGTAACGTTTAATTGCCACAGCAACTTGCGGTATGAGATGGTATCGGTTTGTCAAATCGTGCATGATCCATGCAGAGCAAATTTCTAGCAGTTTCTCAGCATCGTCAAAATAGAAATCTGATGACAAGAGCCAATTTTCCAAAATGTCCCATGAAAGTGAGTAAAACCCTGCTTTGTGGCATATTTTGGGCCATGAATTTTTGACATGACTTTTTAAATATTTTCTGTATAGATCTTTAAACTCGTCTTTTCCCTGAATGAAATCTAATAAATCTGGTATTTTATTTTTGGAATCAAATTTATCAATACCATGCTTCATGCAAGATTTACAAGTATCCAGTAACTCATCGATTTTCAGAATATGGGCAGCTTCGATTACATGATTCAATTCATCATCAGATGGACACCCTCCAAAATAAATATAATCTACTATGAAGTCGAATGTTGCTTCGTCGATTCCTTCAATTATGTACTCTTGATCCTTATTTGGTAAGCTGGGAATATCATCGCACTGAGCAGCTGCTTCGGTGCACTCGGTCGAAAAAAGCTCTCTGAAGTAACCAGATTTGGATTCCAATATCGATCTGTGAAGCTTATACGTTTTTCCTTGCACTTTGAGTGTGATGTCGTAAAAATCGCCATTTTTTACATATTTCTTCAATTTATCTTCTTTAGTTACTCGTTCATCGGTGTATGAGCGGTAGAGGTAAGATTCATGAAACATTTTTTGTCTCTCGCCAAAATGTTCGGGATTTTCTGAAAAGAAACATAGACGTTAGTGATCCGATAAAAATTTATTCCATTGTTTTTTTGTGTTAAACTGAATTTTCAAAATTTGAGTCCTTTGATTGTAAAAACGAGGTTTATTGAAGCAGTTTGAGCTGCTGAACACGAATATGTTGCAATTTTTTTCTTATGACAATTTCTCGGGCAAAAAAAGTGAGGTAATCATATTTTAAGCATTGTGCTGTATACTTATTTGGACTTGAAATTACAAAAATCACGAAAAAGAGGTGTAATGAAGCGAAAATCTAAAAAGTGGTGTGTAAATGTGTATTTTGGAATAATATTACCAGAAAAAAAATTTCGGCCAAAAATGGCCATTTTTATGTGTGAAAAACGTTCCGAAAAAGTGGTTTTTCGCATTTTTCAAGGTCTTACACCCACCTAAAAAATTCTGACAAAAATATTACATTGTAGATAGGGACTAGATACATGAAATATATTTTTTTCAAAATTGCACCTCTGCAACATCAAGTAGAAAACTCGATTTTAAGTTTTAAAATGCGATTTTGGGCCAGAAAAAATCATCAAAAGTTTTTTTTCAAACCACCCACTAATACCCCTCAGTATAGTGTATAACTCACGTAAATTTGAAAAAATTTGGTTGAAAACTCTCAGAGATGAAAATTTTTAATGGAAAAGCTGAAAAAAGTAACGTTTTGTCCCATAACTCGGACTAGGGGAGGGGTAGGGGGCCAAAAAATTTTCCAGGTGGTTTTCAGACCCTAAGAACCAAATTTCGTGGGTTAGTTTCAAATTTCAGCTCGGGGGCAGATTCGCCTATCTTAACCGCCGGTACCCTTTTCCTTTTCTCGGAAATTTTTCAATGTGTCAAAGCTGTTTAATTTCGAATTTAGTGATAAACATTGCGGTTTTGACCGAAAAAAATATCATCCAATATGGTATACAACTATTTTGAAAATTTTACAGAATTTGAATTTTTTAAATATCATTTTCCTAAAAAAAAGAAAAAAAAACAGTACCATTTCAAGAACAGAATCAATAAGTACGAAAAATGAAATTATCAAAACGATAATCAGCATGGCGACGACGGAAGCTTTTTTGGAGGTTGGTGCAAAATGAATTTAAAAAAACTTGGAAAACCAGAAGGATTTCGGTGGTGGAGCGAGGGGGCACAAAGAGGAGTTTTTTTTCGTCCTTTCACCTTGAATAATTTTTATATTTAATTGAAACTGTATCCATGTTGGAGCGAAGCTCTGAAAAAATTGAACATTCAATGCCAAAAAAAAGGCATTTTTCATTGTTTTAATGCTTCGAAAATTATTCTTCTCCGATTTAATTTGGAGAGGGAGTACAATGCACCACTTGCCCCACACTTTCCGACGCCATCGAAAATCAGGAACCATTTAACTAAATAGGTATCATCAAAAGATTCAGCATGTATTCTAAGATTTTTTTAGCTGACAATTTTTACAATTTTTTTCCTATCCTATCCGTCTACTCTTGCCCACTCCTATTCCCGGAACAGAAATTGGGAAAAGATTTTGAGATTGAAAAAAAAATCCGTTATTATTATTATTAAAAGAAAGAAGAATTTGCTGACTCATACCATCTCATACCTATTTTTGAAAAATGTAAATTTTTTAACCAGTCATATTAGAAATAAGAGATCAAGAATACATGCGGTTTTTTTTTAGGTGCGTGTTTTTTTGACATCTGAATTGTACAGCAATTCCTTAGGAAACAACACTCTTCTTAAAAAAAAACGAACAATTTTTAAAAATTCCGTTTGCAAATCGTCACCAATCGTCCGAGCGAAACGAAGACGAAAATTTTTGAAGAGAACATAGCTTAAAACTTTTCTCTCTACTTGGCTCTTTTTCTTTCAAAACACCCAAAAAATATTTGAAAATTCAATTTCAGATTGTCATGAAACTCCCTGATAAATGTGAAGGGCAATTTTTTTCATTTGAAAATATGTATTTGGTTGAGCTAGCGAAAATAAATTTTATAAAGGTAACTCGCTGAGTCCGAGCGCAACGAGGGCGAAATTTTTTTTTGATAGGTATATTTTCGGATTTTTCCAATTTTTCCGACTTTCCTTTCTTAAACTTGGAAAAAGATGGGGAACAGTTGGGAATCCCAACCTTACCCAACTTTTACAACTTTAGGATGGTCTGAGGGTGTCATCCCCTCCCCACACCTACGGTCGTCACGCCTCTGGGGATGGTGTCAGGGAGCTCGAGTCCAGCTTAAGAATTTTTTTATTACAAAAATGTGAAAGTGCCTTTTTTTTGCTGTTCGAACCGCAATTTTTCATTCGAGTAGCATTTTTACCATTTTATTTTAAAAGTTCATAATTTTTCAATGATTTTTGCTTTCAGAAATTGCTTATTTCTCAATAAATTTCCAATTTGTAAAAATTAATGGGGTTTGAGAGATAAGTGAAAAATGACTAATTTAAAAATTGACCCCTCCTCCTCCCCCCTTTAAATTTCTCAAATTCTCAGCCCCTCCATTAGTTAATTTTTGGATGCGCCTTTGCCTATTGTCCCAGGAAACCTAAACTGATTTTTATAAGATTTCTCAGCTTCATCTTATAAATTTCTCTGTTATTTCAAAATTTTTCCAATTTTAAATTCGGTATAGATTGGTATTCAGTTTTGGTTGAGCAAAATCTTTCCAATTCTTACCTTTTTAAAGAATTCTACTTTTGAATTTTTTAAAAAAAATCATTTTGCAAGAAAATTTTTTATGCGTGAAAATGATTTTGCGAATCATTATCATGAATTTTCTGATTCGAATCATGTAGGCACCAGTAAAGTCACTACTTTTTACCGCTTTCACTTCATTTTTGGTTCTTGTAAAGTAACCTGATTGTTAGACAGTACATAGTAAAATTAAAAATAAAGAGAAGCTTGCACCTACCAGAAACACCAGGATCGAGCACGGTCCCATAATCCAAAAGTCTTTTGAAATATCTCAAAACTACATCGCGTTTGGCGTGTTTATCAATACGGGGTAGATTAATCTTGATATTCGGATCGTTTCCTTTTATCCTATTGCCGAGGCCCTCCAAAGCAGCATTTGAAACTTGCACCATGAAAGGAAGTCTGCTCTCTAAATCGTGACAAATCCACTTGCAGCACGCTTCCACGACGAGATCTGGGTCTTCATGAAAAGGTTTGGCATCATATTCATCTGGGTAATAAAATTGTCTGTCCGGCTCAAACGCTATTATTTTAACGAAATAATCGACGGGTAAAGATAGAAATTCTTCGTGATCTTGGAAATGTTTCAAATTCTTGGCCACGTATTTGTAAATTTCATCAAGCGATTCCGTATCCAATGTACCATTCTCGACAGCGAATTTCATTAGCTCGATCACTTTCACATCTGGAGTTGGAGTATTTTTCAAAAGATCCAATATGACATGGGATAAATATTCGTAACGGTCTCTTACAATTTCCAAAAAAGTTTTCGCCTTCAGCACCGAAACGTAGTTATTCACGTTCAAAACTTCCGACCATTTTGAGTCGTAAATTACATCCACTAAAGAGCTGAATGTTTGGCTGTCGAGTGGAACATTAATCGGCTCGGCGTTTTGATCATTCCACTCAGGACTGAGAAACAGTTTTTCAAAATAACCCGAATTTAAGGCGAGTTTGAATCTATCTAGGTAATAAATATCTTCACCTGCTTTCACCAGTACGTCTTTGTATTTACTCTTGATCACCTTTTTAGCGGTTTTATCAGCTGCTGGCGGTGTAGTTTCGGGTGCATGAGTCGACATCGCGGAGGATATTCGTCCTGGTAGAAAATTTTTCACTCCCAGACTTATCCTTAGAACGAAACGCGACATATGTATTTACGAATACAGGTTTTGCAAAAATCGCGGTTTTTTTCGGAAAAATGAAAATAATAAAACAAAATAAAAGGTAACTTCGAACTTATTGTCAACAGAAACACAGCGACACAGCTGTTCTACGGCGATAATTCGTGGAGCAATAGTAACAAACATGAAAATTAAGGTACATGGCTGATGCAACAACACCAAATAGTTACAGTTCCGTTTAGATATCGACACCACCCTATTCGTTTTTACTTGCCTGCCTATCTTAGTTGAGAATGAAGTGATTGTGTTCCCTCACCCAACCAAAAAATCTCGTTTAAAGCATGACATTTTTCCCTTTAGACTCCGGCAGGATTGTCGACCCATTGAAATATCAGGGTTCAACAGTATTGCCACAGTGAAATGAGGGAAGAAACTGGTTTTTAACGAGAATTTTTGGTTGCGAACGGACTATAGAGGTACCTGTAGCTATATCAAAGCTTTTTATTTCAAATCTGTTCATTTTAGACATTTTTAAACCATTCGAAATTTCCCATTCTTTTTCTCAAAAACAGAATTTTTCAGCTCTCATTTTTCTCTTGATTTTTTCAGGTTAATTTTTCAAGTCCTTACTTTTTTCTCAATACTTTTTACACAAGTTTTTAAATTTTTTGTTCTTTCAATTTTTTCAAATTTTAATTTTTTTTTTCAAAAAATTTAAGCTGTACATATGAGAAAAATAACTAAGAAAGGGGCTACCCGAGAACTGACACGCCATCTTGGATTTTTGTTACGATGCTTTTTGAATAATTCAAAAAGCATACGTACGTTATGGACCTGGAAGACATTTTGAAAAATATGAATTTGAAAAGAGGTTAAAGAAATTCTGATAAGAAAAATTTTTTATGCTAAATATTTCAAGCTACTACATTTTTCAAGTTTAAATTTCCTCAAAATTTAAATTTTTTACTCCATATTTTTTAATATTTCTTCTGTTCGAAAATGTTTTTTAATACTTACCTTGAAATTTTTCCTAATTTCCCCCCCATTTTTGAATTCTTTCGTCTTTTTTTTTTAGATTTCCTTTTGACTAAATAATGAAATGTAATTCCAAAATTTGGTATAGTTTGTACTTGCGGAATAAATTCTGCCTCCTTCAAAAATAACGTTTTGGTCAAGTAGTACATAGATTTACTCTTAGGTGTTCGTATTCACATTTCACGATCTCAGATAATAATTACCTATCCATTCGAGCTTTGAGAATTGCAAAACTTTTTTTAGTAGAAATTCATCGTGTTTCAAGGGAAAGTGTGGGTTCTTTTTTTGTTTAAAAACGGACTAGTTTTGAAAAATTAAATATGTATTCAATTTTTCAAAAATTTGAAATTTTCTACATTCAGCAAATGATCTAGTTTTTCAAAAGTTAATATATAAGTAGGTATACGTATTTTTGCGAGATTTTTCAATTTTCTGAATGTTAATTTTAATTTAAAAAATTATTGCTCAGTTTTTTAGAAAGTCGATCAGTTCGGGAAATTATTTAACTACCTATTTAGAAAATCCGCGAAGTTTTATTTTTTATGTAGTCTTCCCAAGCTCCTGAATTTCAAATTTTAGGCCTAACAGACTTGCATTACCTGTTTTTGTCAAGGCTCAGAAAAAACTTCTAAGGAAACAATTCATACGACTTGTTGGAAATTTTTTCTTGAAAAAAAAAAAAAAAACTTGAGGTAAAATTGATATGGAGTTTTAGTCTTTTCTCCTAAGATCTTGCACTTTGAAGCCAAATAATCTCATTTTATGTCGTAGAATAAAATTGTTTTTCAGCACCTCATTTCGACTTGAAATACAGTGCTCCTTTAAAAAAAATGAATAGGCAAATTATTAGAAGGAAATGGGAGCACCTAACGATGAATTATTTTCAGCCTGGCTATAATTTCATTATTTTTATTTCATTTGAGATCATACTCGAATAATTTCACCAATCTTCAACCTATTTGCTGAGTAGTGTTGGTGGTGTATCATAAGTTCGTCTTCGTGTAGATATATTTTTTCAACACCCACTCATCTTAAATCACTCTACCTAAATGATGCCAAAAAAAGATTGGAATTCAGAGATAAAAAAATCGTGAGTAAAAAATTCGCAAGTCTGTATAAAGTCTTCTGTTTTTTTTTGTTTTTTTTTTTCATAAATATGGATAAATTTGAAAATTGAATTTCAATATAATTTCATTTTTATTGAAATAAACACGTTCCAAACAACTATAACCCCAGAGAATAAAAATACCTACGTAAAGTTGAAATTCTAACGTAGAAAATTTTTTTCTCTCCGGAGGCTTTATTTTGAAGATTTATTATCGGTAGTCAAATCGAGCCAAAAAATTTTCTTCGAAATTTATCCTTTTCTTATTGTTATACTTTTCATTTATTTCTACATAAATTCAAAGTTTTTCATCAATGGCGAGGAATTTCACGATGATATGGTTATTGCAACAAAATGGACGAAAATCTAACCATTTATGAGGCGGCGAGCAGGGATTAGAATGCCACATGAAAGAGAACAAAGTTCGCGTACAATCATCAAAGTATTATTTTACATCATTTTCACTACATATTTTTTATACTTAATACTGGAGTTGGTGGAGTTACCATTTAGCGTCGTAACAGACGGACACCGTTAACATTTATGACTGGTGTAGCGGTTGCGAAAAATTCCTTATTTGTTGTTTGGGTAATAATCATTAAAGGTCTTGGTGTTTTTTTGCAACACATGAACTAGATCGAACTCTTTTAGGGGTTAAATCACACGACTTTGGGTATTGAACTCGTATTATTTCAGTTAGTGGGTTGAAAAGTATGTCGACAGTAATTTGCAAAAAAAAAACGCTTTTATTAAAAAATTACATCCTTTTGAATTGTCTATAGCTCCGTTTCTTTTTGAAAAAAAAAACTATCTTGTGAAATTTCGTAAAAAAAATTAGAGAAGCAGTACAAAAATATGTCATTCTTGAAACCCGAAATGAGAGAGGACTAAAAGAAGTATTTATAGTAATTTTGGGTGTTCTCATATTTTCCTTTTTTCAAAGGTTCAATTGGAAAGAATTAGGTAGAAATTTAACATACCCTAAATTCACAATTTTTTAAAAAATTTTTTCGAAAGTTGAAGTGGGATAAATTACGGAATTAGATAGAAAATTGTCTCCAGATCTCAAAAAAAAACACAAGTAGATAAAATTTACCCCCCCCCCCCATTTATCATCATCTCCTTATTTCCAACTCAGTTTAGATTTGAAGAATTTCACGAAACAATTTTTTTTAGACTCATTTAAAATTGTATAATCCTCTATTTCTTCAGGAAAGAATGATTTTATTCAAAAAGAGGGGGATTTGATGTTCAAATCTTCTATTTTTCAATGGTCCAATTTTCAAAACATTTAAAATTTTTTTGAGTTTGAAAGTAATTACCAAAAATTTATATTTCTTACTTCACGAATTTGTTTGCTTGTATGTACTTTTTTGACAGCCCTTGTCCTTGAAATTTTAAAGGAAAAAATTACTTAAATTTTTTTGGAAATATTTTTACGAATAGTTTTACTAAATAAAACCACTGAATGCAATTTTCTACTTACTACCCCCCTCCTTCTTCCTCTCCATCCGGACCATTGCGTCAATGTTTATTTTCGAAATCGAAAAGAAATAATGAAAACTCGTCACCAATAGTTTTTTGATGAAAAGATCCATACAATGATTTTTTCAAAAGACTCTGAAAAAATGTGAGAAAACGGGATAAAAGTGATGAGAGGCATATTTTTTGAAAAAAAAAACACACAAATTTCAGGTTAAAATTTCAACTTGAAAAAAATTGAAGTACCTAGGAAATTTCAAGTTCATTTGAGGAGGTGTGGTGGAATTAAATTTTTGGTTTCAATCGAATTAAAAATTCAAGCGTTATTTAGCACTTAATTTTAGAGTTATTGCGCGTTGCAAAATCTTTGAAAGGGTGATAACACAAAAAGCAATCAAATGGCTGAAAAAATATGGTCAGATTTGAATTCAGCATCTTTAAAACATTTGAAATCGATATGTATGATGATTTCTTATCATTTTTGTTCGATCCACCATCCCCCCCCTCAATTTCTGAGGTAAATACTATTAGGTACTTTGAAAATTGCCTTTTTCCAAATCTATTTCAAAAAGAAACTCACAATTTCTTACATAATTATGATTTTTCTTAAGTGATGACTGATGAGAGGCGGGTATAATTTTGATTTGAAGGTGAGGGGGTGGGGGTGTTTTTCAAAAATTGATAAAAAGTCGTCATGCATATCGATTGTATGGTTTTCAAGCTCGCTGATTACGAATTTGAAGGTATTTTTGCGATTCGGTGCCAAGGGAACCAAAATTGGTGAAAGTCAACTAGTTCAAAAAATCGGATTCATTGCAAATAATATCTTATTAATATATTAATAAGATATTTAACTTTTGTATTATTTTTCATTATTATAATAATGAAAAATAATACAAAAGTTTTAGATATTCACTTGTTGAGCAACGTCGTTTCAAAAACCTAAATTCTGGCGCAAGTTTTCTAATCGCTGTCTAAATTCCATATAAATGTGCACCATTTACTTGAGAATTGCAAGAATGAAGAAACCCGTAATGAAAAAAATACCAACTCATAAAACAAGAAATTTTGTTAAACGAGTCGATTAAAGTGAACCGTAGAACGAGAAAATATTGTGTTTATCGCATTAAAAAGTATTTTTCTAAATATTTCACCCGGTACATTTAACCCGGATGTATTATTTGTCGTTTAAAATACGCGACCAAGAACGAAGAATTATGCAACAATAAAATGATTTTAACTCGCATATGAATTTTTTAAATTGCATTTACTCGAGAAAAATTGCAACGATTTATCGAATAGGATTTCTGTAAATGAATTTATTTAATCTCCATTCGCGTCCCCGGGATTCGGTATTGCTGTTTTAAATTACATACCGCGGATTCCCTTTTGAGTAAAAATTTGTTTAATGAAGTAGTCTGTGATTATTTTCAGCGACGATATTGTTAGCGCGGAATTATGTTAAATTAAAATTTACTCCGGCGATGTTTTACATTTGTTGGCTTTTGTTTTTGTCTCAATTTACCATGCAGCTTTTAGTATAGCCGGTTTCATTTGCACAATGACGAATCGTTGTGGGAAAAAAGAGTTGGACAGGGATATTGGGACGTGACCGGAAATACCCTCGTGGGTTTTTTTCGCTGCCCTCGGCTCTGTCCTTTATTCGGTATTTATTTTAATGAAATCGCCGGGTAATCTACTTTGATTTTATAATCGTGCTGGTGAGTTGGGATGTGCAATGAGTACGTTGAACTCGTAACATATGGCGATAAAAGTTTACGCGCGGTATAAAATTCGCATTTTTGGTTATAAAATGGTGGTAGTTTGGCGGGTAATAAGCGCATTAGCGGCGCTATAAAAAATGTTATTTGTCTACTTTGATCTGTCGAGAGGATATTCGCGGTGCTGGAAATTGACTATGATGTTGCTGGATGGGTATTTTTGTGGTGGAAAAAAAAAATAAAGGGTGGTATCATTTTTGATAATACCTTAATGGTACGATTATTGGTACCGAAGGTGCACGTGAAAGACGTTTTATTGCTGTAAAAATGCGTATAATGTTCATGGATGGATGTAAATTATAGAGAGAATTGATCCATCGACGTCATCGAGCTGAGTAGTACGTTTTCTGGAGTGTAAGGAAGGTCTGCAAGAAAAAAGGTGGTTGGTGGTTGGAACGATTGTAAAATTTGATCGATATTGGAAAATGAAAATATGTGCTTACTTATTTGGAACCAATTTTCGGTACAGCCGGCGTCTCTTCTTCCGGATTGTAGGGCGTTGCGAATTGCAAATACGACTCCTGCACTTAAACATAATGGAGGTTCTCCTGTGTCTAAGGAAAATTATGATTATTGAAGGCCTTTGCTTGAAAGAAATTGTTAGTAATATGAGATGGTTTACTTTTTGATCGTAGAACGCCCAAAGGGTTGGGAGCATTTCTTCTAAAATAGACTCTGAAATCGATGGGGATATCTTTGGCTCCAGGAATTGTATAGTTCTGTAATTTAGTGAGAAGAATACATTTTTAGGATATTTGCTGAAAGTTATTGTCTTGATTGAATTGGATATCGAAGCATTGTGATCAGAGGGATACAATTTTTGCATGGAAAAAAAGGAAATTACAAAAACGAAGACTTTTGTCCAAAAAATAATAAATTTTATCAAAAAAATTGATAAATTTTACCTAAATAATTAAATTTTATTCAAAATGTATTCAAAATCCAAAAAAATTAATAACCTGTCCCAATTCTCAAAATAAGTGAAATTTATTCTAAAAAAAAAAAAAAATCAAAATAAAATGATGAAAATGTTTCAAAAAATTGAATAAATTTTGCCAAAAAAAAATAAAAAATAATAAATTTCAATTATTTTGTAAATTGGAACACGTTTCTATTTTTTTGAATAATTTTTTTTTTCAGCGTGAAAATTTATCACAGGAAATACTTAAAACCTGAAAGAAGTGATTTTTACTCCAGAATTATGAGGAAAGGGTGAAAAATTGACAAGAATGTATTTTTTTTGAATGAAAAAATATGTATAGGGTGTTTCAAAGTTAATAATGCTCCTTCCTCTCGATAGGTATGCAACTCATTCTGAATTCAAGTATGTAGCTTTGTGCAGCTTTTAAATTTCACGAACTGAGTTATGATCATTGAAAAAAAATTTATTTGGATTTTGCTTGTTTCGTACAAACTTACGTTACTCGACAACTACATACATATTGCAGATAAAGAGTTTGAAAAAAAAAACCTTTTTTTTTTAATTTTCAAGAAAAATGAATCATAATTATGAAGTGTGAAGTGTGCAATGCTGGGTCAGTCCAGTGCGGGAATCCATACCTACCTCATTCATCGTAAAGTACTTAATGAGATTTTAAAATTTTTGAACATCATAAAATCTATTTTTTTGTGTTTTCTTGGTACTAATTGAACGATCATGACTTTTGATTCGAGCAAGATTTGTTCCATTGATAATAATGACCATTTTTTAACTATAAATATCATTGTTTACAAAAATAAGAAAAATTGTACACTTTTTAAACCCTCTCTTCACCATATTTGATTCAATGCACTACACCCTCCTCCCCCCCCACCCCATCGAAGTCCAAAAAGAATCGAAGAAATATTTGATCGAAGATCATAAAGCAACTCCTGCAATTTAGAGTGTAGGCAAACATACGTATTTTAATTCAGAATGAGTTGCCTACTGACTGAAAGAAAGGATTGCGACTGCCATCAACTTCGAAACATTCTGTAGATAAATATTTTTACTAAAAAAAAAAGTCATTCTTATTTTGAAGTTGTTTTAATTTGCTTTACCTTTTACTCAAAAAATAATCAGTGATGAATTTCCATTTTTAATGCTCCTCTCCCTCCTCCTCCTTCTCCTCCATCAACCTTTCAAAAATTCAGGTCAGGGTGAAAAATATCCATTTTTTTATACTTACATATAAAATTATCTACGTTCAATAAACCATTTCCAGTGAAAGATTTATAATTTTTTTACAGGATACGAAAATTGTATTTTTTTTTTTAATTTTTAAAAATATTGCCCTAAGAAAACTTTTAAATTGAAAATTTGAAATTGATACTCCTCGGAGGAATAGGTGCCCAGGGAGGGCTCAAGGAACTCTCCCTCCCCCAAGCGTAAAAATGAAATTTTTATTACAAGAATATGAAAAGTACTTTTTTTTTGCTCTTCAAACGATATTTTTCAAAAAAAATCGCTTGGGGTGCAAGCGATATTTTAGTCATTCAATTTTGAATTAATGATTTTTCACTGATCTTTTAGTCACAAATCACTGATTTTTCAAATTCTCAATTTGTAATTAGAAAATCAATAATTTCAACTGCAAGATTCGTAAAAAAAATGACCGATTCGAAATTTGACACCTTCTATATTTTTTTCTTGAATTCTTAGTCCCCTCCGCTTTATTAATTGAGGAGGGAATTTCCATCATTTATTTTTTCGATTCTCTGTACGCTTTTCAGAAAAACTGCCAAAACATTATGTTTTTCCAAGCAATAGATGAAAAATATTTAAGTAGAACAATTTCAATCAATTTCATCAATTTTCTGATTATTTTCAATAAATTTTCACCATTTTTACAAGGAGGGGGAAAAAGGAAATTTATTGCAAAAAAAATTCAAGAAATCTTCTTTCGTTTTTAGTTTTGAAAAATATCCAGATTGTGAGAAAACGGATAAAGGGGTGAATTCCAGGGACAAAATAAGTTTTAAAAAAAATTTTCATTCGTAAATTAATTTTAATACCTACCCAAGTTCGATTAGTCAACAATGCTCCTGTATTTTGATCATAAATCAATTTTTCACTCAGCCAATATCCTAATCCCATAACATAGGCTCCTTCAACTTGGCCAATGTCGATGAATGGACTTATACTTTGCCCCACATCTTCTATTATGTCTACTCTAGTGATCTGGAAAAAAATAGGGTCGAGGAATGTAGGTGTTTACTTCGATTTACTATAGATAAATGCTATAATTTGAGACGTTTGAGTTCGTACCAAATATTGGCCGGTTAATAGGTCTACTTCGACTTCGGAAACAGCAGCTCCATAAACATTGTATCTATGAGCGTAACTCTCTGATGGAGAATACCTAAACCGAAATTATCAAAGTAATTCTCATTTATAGATAAATTCATGCTTCCTTTTCTTTTTTTTTGCTGTTGAGAAAGGAGCATATGTGAATGTGTGGACTCACATATATTCGCAGCACAAATCGATATTTTGTGCGGCTGCAGCTGCAATTATTGTAGGCCACGATTCACCTGGACTTTTTTGTTTTACAGATTCGAGTCTTGAGAGGAGTATTTCGCAACACTTCAAAGCTGCCTGCAACAGACAAGTTTATGTACTTTCCAGCGAGGATTAATGAATTTCTATCCATAAGACCGAGACATCGAAAACTTACGTAAGTAACACCATCACTAGCCATACTTGCATCTGTTGCCCCATCATTAGGACTTGTGAGAGCCATCGATGCTTTGAACTTTATCATGCTGATATCTATACCCAAAGTGCTAGCAACTGCTTGTGCAATCTTTCAAAAACAGAAATTAAGGAATAAAATGAATCTGATGACTACCCAAGGCTGCTGAATGCCATAAGAGTATTTTTTAAACAACCACAATTTTAGAAAAATTGAAAGTACCTACTTTAGTATTGAGTCCTTGACCCATTTCAATTCCTCCATGGCTGATTGCTATAGATCCGTCGTACATGTAGACCGACATGACTACGTGGAATGGCATAAAGACGCTTAATCCGTAAGTCATTGCTACTAAAGAAATACCACGTTTTTTCCATCGATTCATCTGAATTGAAATTTTTAAAAATGAAAAAATCATCAGCGAGCAATTTTGTTTTGCTTCAAAAGTTGTACCTGCCTGATTAAAATCTTCAACAGCTTTTATACGATTCGCCAAATTTGAGTTTTGTTTTACATCTTCTATCATTGGGGGTATATGGGAGGAAAATTCTTTATTTAAATTTGCCAATCGTACAGCTATGGGATCGAGATTGGTGACACTGGCAATATGTTCCATAATGCATTCAATTAGAGCGATCCCTTCTGCACTGCCTGTCGAAATTTGAGACATACAAATAAATGGGTTTAAAAGTGGAAAATTATTGAAAAATTATCGCTATTTTTTTTTAAATTTATAAATAGGATTGTGACAATTTTTGAAAATAATTCGTCCTTGTAACTCATGAAAGGAATATCCCAACTACGAAAATGTGTATAACTTGGGCCAAATCAAAGGCAAATCGAAAGTATGTCATAAAAGAACCTCACATCCAAAATTTTAAATGCTAAAATTAATTTTTAGAATTTTGATGAATTTTTGAAACTTTAAAATTGTTCCACTGGCCTAAAAAATAAGAATATCTGATCTAATCGATGAAAACACCTGAAATTTGGTATTATACTTGTACCCGTTTTTGACCTCCTGAGTTGATTGGAAGCAGTTTTGAGACGTTTTGGAGCCTCCAGAAAGTTTTGGAATTTTGTAGCACTTGAAAAAAGTCCATAAAAATAATAATGTCCATGAGAACTTTGATATTGATGACTTTTTTGATTGATCGAAGCACAGTTTTCCAAAATTCGTACCTTATTCGAGTTCAAATTCATGTTTTTAGCAGAAAATTCTCTCAAAAAATTTTTAAAGTATGGCATGCATTGGGGTGAAAATCTGAAAATTGATAGGTAGGTAATTTATTTCAAGTGCTAGATTGTACATCTTGTAAGTACTCAGATCATTTTTATAGACTTTTCTCCAAGGCTGGAAAACTCGAAAATTTTCTGGAGGCCCCAAAACATTTTGAAACTGCTTTCAATCGATTCGGGATGTCAAAAGTGAGGTATAAGTAAGCAAAATTCCAACTGTACCTAATTTCGTTCATTAGATCAAATAAATTTTCATTTTTTTTTTTTAGAAAAATGGAGTACAGTATTTCTAAAAATTCAAAAATTTGCCAAAATTTGAAAAAATACGTTTTTGCATTTCAATTTTTGGACTTGCCTATAAGAATTTTTTTCGTTCAAAATTTCATTGCCAGTTGACATTCCTCTTTTATCAGCAATTTTATTAATGTTAGGTTTTGTTTCTACCCTAAAACACATACTTAATGTTCACCTAAAGCTTACCAGGAGCCCTCATATATACATTGGTGGTGCGATCGGTTTTCACATGGTATTGAATGACAGTCCAAGTAGATGAATCGTAACAATTTGAAATACGATATATAATCAATCTGTGTAAAGGAATATTCAGTGTGGTACCATGATCACTGAACGTTTTGATGAGCATGCATTGTATTTCACCTTTTTCGTTCACTTCGACCTGTTGAAAAAAATGATGAAATTTTTCAATTTATACATTTCGGAATTTTAATTGACATAAGAACTCGGATTCTAAATTTCATAAAAAAATTTAGAACAATAAAAATTCGCTCATTTTTTTGAAAATTTCCCCATGAATTTTTGAATTTTTGGACAATTTTTTCTTTTTGTTCACTTCGACCTGTTGAAAAAATGATAAAATTTTTCAATTTTAGAACAGTAAAAATTCGCTTATTTTTTTGAGAATCTTCCCGTGAATTTTTGAATTTTTGGAAAAGTTTTTCTAAAAAGTCAATTTTTGTATTTTGGAACGATATTTTTTGTTATTGTGGTTCAATATAGTACATATTTTCTACATCGTGAAAGCTTTCCTTATCAACTATAATTTTTTCCGATTTGAAAAGGCAAATTTTAAAAAATTTCGATTTCAGAAATGGAAATTTTCGCAGCGTCGAATTTTTTGGGAAGCGTTGAATGTGAGACTATGAATACCTAGATTTTAGGTTATAAATTTTACCTCATATTTAGCATACATTGGAATTCTCTTGCCAATCGATTCCATATTGGTTTCCAATTTGACGGTCATTCGAACTGGTACCTTCATATTGTATGCTGCCACAGCACAAGCTGTTGAAACCAAGGTTGATTTTTCACCTTTCGCACCAAATCCCCCTCCCAATCTTTTTACACTGACGTTGATGCTGGAAATGGAAAATTCTTATGACTGATGAAATTCGTTGTCAATTTCTGGTAAAATCGTGTGAAAATTATTTCCAAAAAAATACCTATTATCTGGCATGTTTAAGGCTAAAGCAGCCATATGTTGGACTGCTTGAATCCATTGAGTTGCTGGATAAATATCCATTCCATCTTCTTGTGGGACACAGCAGCAAGTCTGAGTTTCCATTGTGTAATGGTATTGGCCTCCCATGGATAGTGATCCGGTGATCTTATATTTGGTGTGATCTGGCAAATTAGAGCAAATTTGGAGTTAGTTATCAAGTCGTAGATACTAATTTTTTTTTATAAAATGGCTTGGAAATTGAAAAAAAAAAACAAGAAAATTTCTACATGGTGTTTTTCCAGTTTACTTTTTTTGTTTGTGGCGATTTGTTCTGAACTTGTGATTATTCTACTTTGATCTTCCGAATTTGCGATGGTTTCGAGATCTAAAACCGGTTTACTGGTTTGTTCAATATTTACAATCACCTTATCGGCAGCTTTATTGGCGATACTTTGAGTTTTAGCGATGATTACGCCAACAGGTTGACCAGCGTATAAAATTTCGTCGTCGGCGAAAAGCTATCAAGTGTGAAATAAGGACATTAGAAATTTTTTGGGTTTTAATTTACCTGTGATTAGAGAATGTGTACTTTTTCGTTTTCGGACAGTATTTCCTCCGGTGGTACGCCTAAATTTGTGTATTTTTTTTTTATGAATATTTCATCCAGATGGGTATTTTTACCAGGAATGTCTTTGGCTGATAGGAATTTCACTACGCCTTGCATATTCTAGAAAAATTTAATTTAATTAGCTTTACATATTTTATCATCTTAAAATGCTCAAAAATATTTTTTTGAGGAAAATCGTGATCATTACCTCTGCACATTCGGTATCTATGCTGATTAATTTCCCTGGGCCCTTTTTGGACACGACAAAGGCTGCGTAAAGTTCGTTTACTCGAACTGGAATATCATCAACGTATTCGATTTCTCCTACAAAAAATTAAAAAATTAATTTTAAAAATGTCCAATTACATGGGCTCGATTTTTATCCTGATGAATACAAAAATTCATTTTATTTAAATTTCAAATTTTACGTACCAGAACATTGCGAAAATGCCTCTAATTTTGGTATCGGCTTGTTCAAAGGCCAAGCTGATCGATCTGTCTGGAAATCTTGTTTTCCTGATGATAGTGGCCGAGTCAATAAAGATCCTCCGGTGCGATATTTTCTCGAAATCGAGTTTGGAGATAAATTAAGGATGAACTGAAACACAACACTGGATTGAAGTTTTTACTTTTGAAAAGTTGAAAGTTGGAAATATATGGATAAAAAATACCTACCTTGTAGAATAAATTCACAGCCAATGAAATTCGATATTCTGGTGATGCGTCAGTAGGCTCATTATCCGGTTTTAGCTCAGATTTAAGAATTTTACAAGCTTTTTGTAGGGTATTAATGTCCAGTAGATTTTTTCCTTTGATATAATTTTCGGTATTTGTGGCATGCACCTACGAAAAAATAATGATACCTTGATAAATAGGTAATTACATACGTTTTTGAGAAAATGTATGTGGACCTACGAATTGAGAATTAATTCCTCCGTAGACGATGGTGGGTGAATCGTTGACTCTGTAATTATTATTCTTTTCGATGTTAACGAGAAAACCAGCGTTGACGTAGGCGTGAGTATTCTGGGCTCGTTGCATAATCTGATGAGAAGGTGATAAAGTCAATATGTATTATGATAAAAAAGAAGAAAAAACTAATATCTATTGACCCGAGAAGGAGTTGGTAAAAATTTCATTCCCCTGATTCCAGACTCTACATTTCTCCCTTCCTATCGGGCTGTAAAAAAAATTCCTAATTTTTTTCTCCAAAAAGGTGATTTCGACGATTCAAGTTCGAGCTTATTTTTAATTCAAATTTTTCTTGATTTCTCTACTTAATTATTTCATTTTTTTCAAAAGCTAATTTTTAAAAATTTTTCGAACTGTAAAATTTAATTTAATTTAAATTTCGTCGAAAATTTACCAGGTTTTTTTTTTTGAAAATTTCATTATAAGAGGAAGAAATGCCTCGCCCAATTTCTTCGGTGAAGGTAACTGGAATCCCCAGTTTCAAAAATAATAAAAGTAAAAAATTTTTTAAAAATCAAATTTTAGAAATATTTTGAGATGGTGCCAATTAAAAATTAGGAAAAATTTTAGTGTTAAAAATTTTTTAGCCTTGATTTCTTCAACTTTTTTTCAATCTCATGTTCTTTAAAAATTGTATCACTTTTTCATATTTTTGTAAAAATTAGTTAGTAAAAAAAATCTATAATTTATTTAAATGTTGAAAAAAAAAAAACATGATTAAAATAATTTTTTTTAAGAACCCTTGAAAATTGGGACAGAAAATAGACGATTTTTAAGCCTTGGCAAGGAAGGAGGAGGAGAGATAAATGCGAAATGATGGCAATAAAATTTTTATCAAGCTAGGTACAATTTGTAAAATGTCTCGATTATCATTATTTCTAATTCGTATTTTATAGGAGTTTTCGAAAATTTTGAAGAAGTGAATGAAATCTTGCCTCTTTCAAAAATTACAAAAATGCTTAAATTTTGAAAAAAGAAACAGTTTTGTCGTTTAAAATGCTTCAAAATTTCTACCCTTATGTAGGTATTTTGTTATAATTTTAAAACAAAAAAAAGATAAAATTAACCAATCTCTTCCACATTCCTAGTTTAACTGTTTTCTGTACAATTTCTTCAATTTTTCATTTTTTTAAAATTGAATTTTCATTGTTAACGTTTGAAAAAATTTAGTATCAATTTCGAGAATTCTTTACCTACTTTTTAAGTTCAATTTAACTCCTTTAGAAATTTGTGATATTCTGAATTTTTCCCCCTTAATTTGAATCGTTTTTCTGCCTTCAAAAAAATTAAAATGTTTTCTAAAACAGGTACCTAAGTACCTACCTAATAAAAATTAAAATTCAAGCTAATCACCTTATATGAAGTGTAAACATGAGTAGATGAGTCCAAGGGCGGCAGTATGACATTTATTATGATTTTACATCGCATATCCAAGTCAAGATATTGGATCGGGAAACACGTTGAAGTGATTCCATTCGAGTCACCTGTGACATCAAGATCATTTATTCAATTCCTAATACCATATAACATCATCTCAAACTCGAGTACCTTACCTACCCACCTATCGTCAATTTAGCTTTCACTGTTTCCAGTATCAAAAATAAATCAGAAGGGAACTTTCGATGGGAATGTTTAATCGATAAATTACCAGCCAAGGTTCCAACCTGTATGAGGACACACACACACAAAAATGAAAATTCTCAAAATTTTTTGCAATATAAAATACAACCCCAGTAAATAGACGATTTCTAATTACATTTCTCACTGGTACGTTGGCGATTAGATCAATATGACTGGCGAGATGTTTCAGATACTCAAATTTATCAGGTTTTTCTGCAGCTACTTTGTTCATCACTGACATGGTCTGTGTAAGGGACATATTGGCTCCCAGAACAAGAGATTCTGAATTCGACGTGTATTGGTGTAATTCTTGGACTCGGTTTATGTCTATGTAAATGTCTTGAGGTTCATTTCTGTAGACTCCTGAAATATGAAATTTAAGAAAACCGGTGTAACATTTTCATTGCTTAAACGAGTTTTTTTTTTTCAAACTAATTTTGTTCTATGGAATTAAATTTTTCAAAAATTGTCTATGGTACGAATAAATTTTTTGTCAGAATGAATCGAATGAAAAAAATTCGTCATTTTTCGCTGACGATTTATTTTCACCTAGGTAATTGATGATTTTTTAATATTAAAAATTCAGGTGCTTGATATTGATAAGGTACCTACAATCGAGCAAAACATACCTTAGTACGTACTTGTTATTTTATATTTTCTTTTTTTAGAAGTTATTATCATCTTTGTGGTGGATGTTTTCTCATTTATGGGCCATTCCATACTAAAACAGGACAAAAATGAAGTGGGGTCTTCGGATTTCGCTCAAATTTTTTTTACGAGTTCCCCTTGGTGGACTATTCACAAAACCACGATTATTTTTTTCCTAACCCCCTAGGGGGCGGGGGGACGGGCCTCAAAATTTTTATGCAATTACGATTTTTAGCAAAATTGCCCAACTTTGAAGACTCATATCTCGAGATAGGTGGTACCTGAGAGGAAACTGTTTGCGGGGCCTGAAAGAGAATTGACAGGAGATTCAAAATCGATAATCACATTTTGAAAAGTTCAAAGTTGAACTTTGGTGGTGAAAGCTCAACTTTCATGATAAAAACAAAAGATGAAAGCTACCATTTAAAAATTTGAAAAAATTACAGTAAGTAGCTCTTTTTACCCGCTTTTCAACTAAACAAGTTTCAAGATGGGATCTCCAGACCCCTGGGGGGTACAGGGGTCCACAATATTGACCAAAATTCAAAAAAAACGAAAAAGTAAAGTAGCACATCGATTTTCACTAATTTGAAGGCGCTGATTACGAATATGTACTTGGTTTTTTCATCCAACCCCTCTGAACCCCCCTATGAGCCCCCTTGATAGGGGTCAAAATTCAAAAAAATGAAAAATAACGAGTGACCTGTCGTTTGTTAGGTATTTGAGGGCGCTGAGTTCGAAAATGGGCTTATTTTTTAGATTTGACCCAACAGTGCCCCCTAGCTCCCCAATTTTGGGAAAAGGTACCTTATTAAGCTAAAAAAGCGTGTGACATATCGATTATCACTAACTTGAGGTCGTAGAATTCGAATATCGACTTACTTTTTGATTTTAACCCTTTCCCCTTGCTCTAACCGAATGATATGTACGATTAATCCATTAGGAGGCCGATTAGAGCAAGGGGAAAGGGGTAAAATCAAAAAGTAAGGCGATATTCGAATTCTACGACCCCAAATTAGTGATAATCGATATGTCACACGCTTTTTTAGCTTAATAAGGTACCTTTTCCCAAAATTGGGGAGCTAGGGGGGCACTGTTGGGTCAAATCTAAAAAATAAGCCCATTTTCGAACTCAGCGCCCTCAAATACCTAACAAACGACAGGTCACTCGTTATTTTTCATTTTTTTGAATTTTGACCCCTATCAAGGGGGCTCATAGGGGGGTTTGGAGGGGTTGGATGAAAAAACCAAGTACATATTCGTAATCAGCGCCTTCAAATTAGTGAAAATCGATGTGCTACTTTACTTTTTCGTTTTTTTTGAATTTTGGTCAATATTGTGGACCCCTGTACCCCCCAGGGGTCTGGAGATCCCATCTTGAAACTTGTTTAGTTGAAAAGCGGGTAAAAAGAGCTACTTACTGTAATTTTTTCAAATTTTTAAATGGTAGCTTTCATCTTTTGTTTTTATCATGAAAGTTGAGCTTTCACCACCAAAGTTCAACTTTGAACTTTTCAAAATGTGATTATCGATTTTGAATCTCCTGTCAATTCTCTTTCAGGCCCCGCAAACAGTTTCCTCTCAGGTACCACCTATCTCGAGATATGAGTCTTCAAAGTTGGGCAATTTTGCTAAAAATCGTAATTGCATAAAAATTTTGAGGCCCGTCCCCCCGCCCCCTAGGGGGTTAGGAAAAAAATAATCGTGGTTTTGTGAATAGTCCACCAAGGGGAACTCGTAAAAAAAATTTGAGCGAAATCCGAAGACCCCACTTCATTTTTGTCCTGTTTTAGTATGGAATGGCCCTTATGGAAAATAATGCATAATTTTGAAGCCATTATCAGCTAAGTTGATGAAACATTCAACCTCTTGATTCTTTTGATGTTCAATTCAGCATATCGAATTATCAAGTATCAAGTTTTAAAATAAATTCATACATATTCCTCCCTCCTACCCCATTTTTATCATCCAACATTTGGATTAGGTAAAATATCATTATTTCCATGTACCTGAAACTTCTCAATTATGCATCTTCCCTTTTAGGGGAAATTCGAAATGATAAATTATGAAAAATGAAGTAACTGGAAAAATTTCTCACCTTGAGCAGTATTTCCTCCCACGATCATGTACTTGGTATCATTTCGAATACATTTTTCAAAAATTTCGAAAATTTCTTCGATTGATTTTATCCTGATCCATGTTGCTCCTTGTAACCTTATCGAGTTGAATTCATGTGGATTTAGATTTTGATCGAGGCAGAAATCTGTTCCAGTTATTTTGCATTGATTATGGCACGGTTGTTTGGTTTTAGTGCAGATATTCAGCTGGGTCATTATATCCTGAAAAATCAAAATCAATTTTTATTCGAGAATTTCGAATCACCCCTTCGAAAGTTCAATTAAATCTATCAAATATAAAATCATTCGAAAATAATTTTCTCATTTTTTCCAAGATCTATTGAAAAAAGGAATTGGAAAATTTAATAGGAATTAAAAAAAAAATTACTTCAATATCTGTGCATGTTTTTTTCAGCTGAGAAGTCGCATCGCTGGCTAGTGATTTAAAAGCATCCAAAATTGGCCTATACCCAGTACATCGACACATATTTCCTCCAAAAGAATTCTCGACATCCTTCATACTGACCTTATTTTTGCCTTGGAGTAGACTAAATTGAAAAAAATTGTTCAATAATCGATCTAAATCTTTCAAAATCCATCTAGAAAATTAATTTGTACTTTGGGACAGACCTGTACATATTCATAACCATTCCAGGGCTGCAGTATCCACATTGAGTACCATTAAATCCTGCCAGAGTTGATTGAATCTCGTGATACCCTGTTCTTTTATCACCTATTCCTTCTATTGTGATGATATCCCACCCATGGCAACAAAATATTGGTACGAGGCACTGAAGGAAATATTTCCATTAATTTAATTTTTATTTTAATGGCAGATTTCGTATTATTTAATCACTGACCGAGTTAACAGCAAGTGTCTCATATTCACTGGTTATGAGATTGGGCCTCTTTATGGAAACTATACAAGCACCACAGCCTCCTTCCAAACACATGAGCTTGGTTCCTTTCAAGTTTGCATAATTTCTTATGTATTCGTTTAAGGTAGTATCTGCTGGTACATTGGGCCCCACTATAAATAAAAATAAGATCGAAATTTACCTTATAAGAAAAAAAAATGGTACTAAAAATATGTAATAGGTAAGGAGCATCTGACCTGTATAAATTTTGCCATTAATTTTGAAAAATAATTCTTCGTAAACCCTATAGGTAAATATAATTATATTATATTATGAAAGTTATTATCGTTCTTAAAAAAATTTTAAAAATGCATTGGAAACTTACATTTTTTTTAGAAAAAGATTATCACTTCGTTATTTGGTTATTTCTTCTTAACCATTTACGATACAGAATTGATAACGTTTGGTAGGTAACACGTTTTCACTATCTTAAGTTTACATTAACTTGTAACAACTGAAAGAGTTATTTATTACGTCTTGATACGTTCATTTTTCATTCTGCCCCTCTCTTTTTTTTTGTAAACATGTAAGTATGATGAAGACAAGACGAGAGGTATATTCATTGATAACGAGTTACTTAATACCTACCTGCCGAAGTAAGAATATTTTATTACTTACGAAAAAAAAATTATAATCTGATACACTAGTCATAGTGATTATGCTTGAAAAGAAACTAGGATTTTAATGTGACCACGTCGTCGACCTGAATAAAACAATAACTGTCGCGAGTCCCATGAAATGGTTATTTTTTTAAACCACAAAAATATGTAATTTGACCTCTCTGTGAGATAGCTAGAGCTGCAGTGAACCTGTAATGTGTAGTAGACTGATGCTGTACTAGATGGACCATTTCTTTGTTCAGGTTTCATTTTGGAATTAAATTAAAAATTAGGTTGAATGATCATTCGAAGGGAGACTCGGATGATTTCAACAGCTCTGGGTACATTTTTTTTTTCTCGAAGGCTTCTTTCATACTTATCATAATTTTTAGTTTTCCTCTTCTTTTTTTTCCATATATTATGGAGTATATCTGCTTAACTTTACGAATTTTTTACTCCAAAACTTGGAAAAAATTTTCATAGGTAAGTACTTGACTGGAAATCTTTTTAAAAATTGAGAAAGTATTCAAAAAATTGAATTATTTTTTAAAACTTGGTTACATTTTTTTTTTTTTCAAAAATTATGAAATTATTTTTTTCAAAGACATGAAAGATTTTTTTTTTTAAATTATGAAAAAAGAATTCAAAAATTGAAAAAAAATAATTTTCTATCAATTTTGAAAATGATTTTCCATTTATTTTGATAAAACTTTTCTTGCATTTTTGAAAAATAAATTCCGACAATTTTAAAAAAGAATTTTCAACAATTTAAAAAAAAATCATTCATGAGTTGAAACTTGAAAGTATTCTATTGAAAAATTTATTCAATAGGTGCCTACTTGACAAAGTTTTTAAACTTTGACGATTTTTTTATGACCTAAAAAATTGAGAAAAAAATTTAAATTCAAACTCCAGGGAGGAAAAAGATTAAAGAGCAGTCAAAAAATTACTTTTTTTGTTCAGAAAATAAATTAGGTTCTACAATTTCTAGTTGGAGGACCCAGATGACTTGAGCGGTGCTACTAATTTTTTTCAAGGGTAGGGTGTTCTCATCTGAGGTACCTAACACGATTTCTGAATTCCCCATTTTATTTTATGTAAGTAATTGGAAATATTTTCTTCATTCCACGAAGTTCCTGCATTTTGGAAAACATGGAAAACCAAAAAAAATAGAAAATGGCTCTCAAAGTTATTAATTGCATAGGTTCATTTTTATTTTTGTCCTGCCCCCCCCCCCCCCCAAGAAGTTGATCACTGATCATTGATAACATATTTCAATGTAAAAGAACTTTATTATAAGAGAAAAGGTTCATAATCTGATGCACGTATCCACAAATAAGAGTATCCAAATTTTGAAAATAAATACAAAATTTATAGGACGAATTGATCAATCGACGTCATCGAGCTCAGTAATACATTTTCCGGTGTATAAGGTAGATCTGTAAAATAAGAACATTTCGTTTTGAAAAATTTAAATCAATAAAGCTGAAAATAAGGCCATCATCAAAAATAAATTTACTTATTGGGAACCAATCATCTCTTGATCCGGCATCTTTTCTTCCAGATAACAACGCGTTTCGAATTGCGAACACGATACCAATACTCAAACATAATGGTGGTTCTCCAACAGCTGTGAATTATTTCAATAAAATAAGTTCATTCCTATGTATTTTTGAAATCAATCGAGTATAATTTCAAAAAATTCCGAAATTTTTTGGAGAAAAATTACCTTTTGATCTGAGAACTCCCAATGGGTTGGGAGCATTTCTTCTGAAATAGACTCTGAAATCGATGGGAATATCTTTGGCCCCAGGAGGCGTGTAATTCTGCAATAAACATTTTACTTAAAATTGAAAAATCATTTGATCAAAAGAAATAGATGTGTTTAGTACTTATTAGGTATTTGAAAAATCCTACGTTCTTTCGTGGAAAAATCCTGTCACGTTCAAGTTCATCAATTTCAAAATCTCAAGATTTTTGAAAGTTTTAAATTTTCCCTGAATTCCAAACCTCATTTTCAAATTTTCCTTGTTTCACAAAATAGATTTTGTAGAAAAGTTCTTATTTTTTTTTTCAAAATGTTCAGTGAATTATAGATCTAAACATAATTTAAATTCAGTATCACTGAAATAACTTCCTCTTCAAGTTTAAAAATTGGAAATTATGCAAAATTTGTACGAAAATCTATTATTTTTGATAAAAATCAATTTGTTTTTATTCCTGCAAAGCTGAAAAATAGGCAAATTATCGTGCATTCGTGTGATTTGGATCTCCTTATCACCCAATTTCCGAAATTAAATAGCACTGAAATCACTTCACTCTCAACTCTTACCCAAGTTCGATTAGTCAGCAAAGCTCCGGTATTCTGATCATAGATCAATTTCTCACTGAGCCAATATCCCAATCCCATAACATAGGCGCCTTCAACTTGACCAATATCCACATCAGGACTTATGCTCTGTCCAACATCCTCCAATAAATCGACTCTGTTGATCTATAAATCGTAATATTTTAATATTAGTATTTTCTTGATCCCTTTGGATATTACTTGAGGTTGGTCGTGATATCGTACCAAATATTGTCCAGTCAGCAGATCAACTTCAGCTTCAGAAACAGCCACACCGAAAATATTGTATTTAATGGGATTGCTTCTCTTTGGGGAGTACCTACCGGGCATACAAAAAAGTATTGTGTTTTATTGGAATTTTGGATTCATTTAAACACACTGTAACTATTTACATAGTACCTGTGAAAATAGTTCATTTTGAGGAATAATACGAACTTACATGTATTCGCAGCATAAGTCGACATTGGCAGCTCCTGCCGCTGCAATTAATTCGGGCCAAGATTTACCTGGATTTTGTTTTTTTACTGGTTCAAGTCTGTCGAGTAATATTTTACAGCATTCCAAAGCAGCCTGAAACAAGCGTTGAAAAATTGAGCTGTAGCATTCAGCCCTGAAAATGAAGACAAGAGGGCAGCGAACTTACGTAAGTTACTCCATCACTAGCCAAACTTCCTACGGAAGGGCCATCATTGGGACTGGTTATTGCCATAGATGCTTTAATCTTAATCATAGTCAAATCTATGCCTAATGCATAAGCAACAGCTTGAGCGACCTTAAAAAGAGAAAATCATTATGAGAAGGTATCATCAATTTGATATTAAAGTATGAAAATGGAGTGAAAAGTGTCTGATTTTGAAAAAAAAAAAAAACGCGATTATCCACAATCAAGCCCATCAAGGGGAAATGTTTCGAAAAATTCCACGATTTCCAAGAAACATGGTCAATTTTTGAAAATTGACAATTCTCAAAACTTGGATAATTACTTATTTTTGTAGTTCGAAAAATTCTCCTCCAGAGAATTTTTTTAAAAACTCGATTATTTTTTTTTAAATGGACAATTTTTTCAATATTATTTTGTTCTTTGAAGATTTCTAAAAATTGAAAAAGCTTCCCAAACTTTAACGATTTTTCAAAAAATTGATAATTTTTTATAACATGGATATTTTTTTAAAAAACGCGATGATTCAAAAAACGAAAAAAATCTTGCAAAGAAATCGAATTTTAAAAAATGAGAATTTCTCAATAGGTGATATGAATAAATTTTTAAAAATTGAAATTTTTTCAAAAATTCAACTCCTGGTAACCTCAATACAGGTAATGCAGAATAAGTACTTACTTTGGTATTGATACCTTGTCCCATTTCAATGCCACCATGAGTTATAGCTACTGATCCATCAAACATGTAAACTGATATAAGAGTATGGTAAGACAGAGGATTCATGTATGGGTAATTCATTGTTACTAAAGAAATCCCTCGTTTTTTCCATCTGTTGGCCTTTAATCAAAATTGTGAAAAAATTATGTAAAGTTTGATAAAGATTTCGTTGATGAAATAGTAGGTATCAAAGAATATTACCCTGTTGAAGTCTTCAACAGCTTTCAAACGGTTCATAAAATCTGAGTTCTTTTTAACGTCATCAATCATCGGTGGAATAGATGAGGAAAATTCGTGGTTTAAATTTGCCAATCGTACAGCAGTAGGGTCAAGATCTGTTACGCTGGCGATGTGATCCATTATGCATTCGATCAGAGCTATTCCTTCAGTGCTACCTGTGAAAATATTGATATTGACCATTTATCTGATAATTTCATGATCGTAAAAGGAACTTGAAAAAGTACACTGGAAGAAGAGAAAAAAATAGGTATACGAAAGCGTAGAAATATTCGCTTTGTAGGTATTCATAATTCAAAAATCTGTCAATCAATTTTTTAAAGCGTTTCTAAATTCAAAAAAAAAAAAAGTTACCAGGAGCTCTACAATAAGTATTGGGGCTAAAATCCATCCTGACACCGTAACATTTGTAAGACCAGGTGCTGATATCGTAAAGTTGGCTGGTGAAATTTATTATATGAGCTTCTACTCTATCATTAGACCGCGCTCCGTGATCGGTGTAGATGTTCAAATGTAAATATTGTACCAATCCTTGACCATTTACGGCGACCTATTGTTAAATGAATGCAATCGTTTGATCGAGTCGATGAATAATATTCATTAAGAAGAAATACAAATGAATGCAATTCGACTTTGAGTTCTGGCTCAAAAAAAAAGTATTTCCGGTTTTGCTCATTTTTTTTCACGAGTTTCTCTTGATGACGTATCCATAAATCCACGAAAAATTCTTTTCTAGCCCTGAAGGAGGTTGGGGATGGGTCTCGTAATTTTCAGGCGATTGTGATTTTTTTGGCAAATTACCATACCTATCCAACTTTGAAGGCTCATATCTCGAGATAGGTGATATTTGAAGGAAAGATGTTCGCGGGGTCCGAAAGGAAATCGATAGGAAATTCAAAAACAATAATCACATTTTGAAAAGCTTGAAGTTGAACTTTGGTGATAAAAGCTCAACTTTCATGATGAGAATGATTGATGAAAGTTACCATTTAAAAATCTGAAAAATTACATTGAGTAGTCCTTTTCACCTATTTTTTAATCAAAAGATTTTCGAGATGGGATCTCCAGACTCCCGGGGGGGGGATAAGGGTTCACAATTTTGACCAAAATTCAAAAAAAAAAACGAAATGGTAATGAGCGCATTGATTTCTGCTGATTCAAAAGCTCTGATTTCCAATATGTTTTTGGGGTTTTCATCCGACCTCTCTGAAGTCCCTTAATAGCCCCCTTGATAGGGTCAAAATTCGAAAAAATGAAAAATAACGTGTGACCTGTCGTTTGTTTGGTATTTTTGGGCACTGAGTTCGAATATTTACTTATTTTTTGGATTTGGCCTTCCAGTGCCCTTTTAGCTCTCAAATTTTGGAGAAAAGTATGTTAGAAAATCAAAATAACGAGTGCCATATCGATTGTCACTAATTTTAGGGCGTAGAATTCGAATATCGACTTATTTTTCGATTTGATCCTCTTCCCCTGCTTTAATTGGCCTCTTCAAAAAAATCGTATATTTTTTTGTTTTTGATCCGGTTTAGTATGGAAGTAATTTTTATAGTATTTTTCGCACTAATCACGAGAAAAATGGCGACGAAATTCCATGGCAAAAAAATATCGCATAACCAATTTTTTGTTGAAATTTTTTCGATAAATTTTGACTCTTGAAGTCAATTTTCTGAGCAAAAAAGGGCCTAACAAAAGATATTCTTTTTATGAAATTGGTTTTTTCGTGTGAGGCTAAGTTTTACAGTTAAAGTTCAACCATAGGCGCACCCAGAAATTAATTAAGGGAGGGGCTCAGAATTAGAGAAAAAATGGGGAGGGGGTCAAATTTCAAATTGAGTCATTCTTCACTGATATTTCAATCAAAAATCATCAATTTTTTCTGACAAACAGAGAATTTATTGAGAATTTGGTGATTTTTGACTGAAAAATCAATCAAAAATTGTCAAGTTTTGAAATAAAAGTATTAAAATACTGCCCGAGCGAAGCGAGGGCGAAATTTTTTTGAAAAAATATACTTTGAAGAGCAAAAAATTGACTTTTTTCTCATTTTTGAAGCAAAAAATTATTTTTTCCGGGCTTAAGGAGGGGGCTCGGGCCCCCTGAGCTCCCCTTGGGTGCGCCTATGAGTTCAACATTGAAAATCCGAAGAAGAAAGTAATAATTGCATGGATTCTGTAGAAATGAAATTTCACGTTCTAAAATTCAAATTTCATTAATTGTTTTCGTTGAACCATTTCTTTGCTTACAAAATTGACCTCAAAGGTCAAAACGGCAAAAGTTATCAAAAAGTGTAAAAAAATAATCCACGAAAAATTCTCAAATGTTGTAATTTTTTCAATATTTTTCACGTGATCGGCAAAAAATTTTTTACAAAAATCGCCTAATAAACCTCAAACCGTATTTTCCATGGTGAACTGTGTTATTCAAAGCAAAAAGTACCCACCTACAGTTGTGAGAAAATTTGATACTTACCTCATATTTTCCATACATTGGGAATCGTTTTCCAACTGCTTCCATATTCGTTTCTAATTTAACAACCATTCGAACTGGAACCTTCATGTTGTAAGCAGCCACCGCACAAGCGGTGGAAACCAAAGCAGATCGTCCTGATTTGGCTCCATACGCGCCGCCACATCTTCTGACGCTTACGTTAATACTAAAAAGGGAATATTATATTTATTTATTTAAGTACCTATCACAATTATTTAAATAAGGATCATACTGTTTTAATGATCAGGTTAAGGTATCTACGCTACCTGTTTTCGGGCATATTTAGAGCCACAGCAGCATTTTGTTGAACTGCTGTGATCCATTGGGTTGCTGGATACATGTCCATTCCATCTTCGACGGGGACACAGTAGCACGTCTGGGTTTCCATTGTGTAATGGTACTGGCCTCCCATGAGCAAAGAACCGTTGAATTTGTATTTTATGTCGTCTGAAATTTTATGGTCGAGATTTATGTATTTAGTGGTGGGTTGAAATTTAAATAGTAATTTGGAGGATTTTTTTTGGAAAGAACAGGTTTTGAAACTTATCAGCCAAAATTTCAGCTGTGTTCAAGGTGATTTTTCAATTTTTGCTGATCACATTTTTAGGAGAGAGGGGAAGTGTGGAAAACGGAAGGTAATTTTAAAAAGTGCTGACTTTTTTCTGCTATGGTGGCTGTTTTCTCGGCGTTTTTCACTATTCTGGTTTGATCGTTTGAGTCGACGACAGCTTTAAAGTCAATGACTGGTTTGCAAGTTTGTTCGACGGTGACGATTATTTTATCTGCTGCTTTGTTGGCGAGATTTTGAGTTTTTGCGATGACCACGCCAACTGGTTGGCCTGCAAACAGGATTTCTTCGTCGGCGAAAATCTATAAAAAATGGAAATTTGATTAATTTGGAAAAAATTTGAGTTTCCAGTCGGAAATAATTTAAAGGAATAGGAATTCGTACCGGTTCGTCTTCTTTTTTGTACACCTCGACAAAGGTATTTTTACCAGGAATATCTTTAGCAGTTAGAAACTTGACAACTCCGGGCATATTCTGTGAAAAATACCAGACTAGATGAGTCAATTCGACAGAGAAAGAGAGAGAAAATTTGTCAAAAATTTTTTAAATCACGAGAACTTGTTTCTGAACATTTCGTCTTTACTTAATGCAATATCAGATTTTCACTTGAAGATGAGTCTGAGTGTGGAAGCGGATTTGAATTAAGATTTCAAAATTAGGTGGGTACCTACTGAAATTAAATTCACCGATGATTTAAGAGTCGTTGTAATTTTAGTTTGGAAAAACATAAAAATTTCATCGAATTGAAAATCCTAAATTATTTTGAAATGATTTTGGAAATTTTAAATTTAAATTTTGAAAATTCAAACAGAATAAATTGTGAGTTTAATGAGGTTCGACTGTTTTGAAGAAAATTAACGATTTTTTCCCACTTTCTCCACTAAAATTAAAATTCTTAAAATTTAATTTGTGCAATATTTCAACAATTTTGTTAAAATTTCAAGTCCATTTTCAAAAAAAAGTATTTATATATTGAGGAAAAATTCTGAAGTGTACCTATGAAGTTACAAAAAAATTCAAAATTTTTTATAATGAATTGGAGTTTTGATTCCATTTAAAAATTTTAAAAAATAATCAGTTCAATTGAAACTTTGTTTTTCAAAAAATTGTAATTTTTATACTCGTTTACACCGAAATATGTGATATATTACTTCTAAGGCACTTGTATCGATGCTGGTCAATTTTCCAGGACCTTTTTTGGCCACCACAAAAGCTCCATAAAGTTCGTTAACGGCACTTGGTATATCATTGACATATTCAGCTTCTCCTGAAAAAAGGGGGAAAAAACGGAAATTTAATTGTTGAATTATAATCGCTTTTCTATTTACCATTGAAAAATTGTCCAAAATTATCAATTTTTACCAGAACATTGTGCAAAGGCTTCTAATTTTGGCATTGGTTTCGAGACAGGCCATGTGGACTTATCAGTCTGGAAATCTTGCTTGCCTGAAGACAAAGGTCTGGTCAGAATGGATCCACCGCTGCGATATTTGCTGTCGATTGAATTCGGAGATAAACTGAGGATAAACTGAAGCAAAAGATAGGATTGTATCAAAATTGACTGGAGAATTTGTAAAAGAGGGAGATGAGAAAATGGTAGGCAGATACCTTGTAAAATAAGTTCACAGCCAATGAAATTCGATACTCTGCTGAAGCTTTGGCAGGGTCATTGGCAGGTTTGAGCTCGGATTTTAATATTTTGCAAGCTTCTCTTACTGTATTGGTATTCAATAGATTTTTACCATGAATGTAATTTTCGGTTTTTGTGGCGTGTACCTGAGAGGAGAATTGAAATTGTATACAATATTGAATTTTTTTTTACTCAAGAATTACTCACAAAATCAGGACTAATTCCTCCGAAAACTATGTTAGGCGAATGTGTTACTTTGTAAGAAGCATTCTTGTCAACTTTAACGAGGAAGCCAGCGTTGATGTATGCGTGAGTATTCTGAGCTCGTTGCATGATCTAAGTATGAAATCAGGCAAAAAATTACCATTATACCTTGAGAAAAATGGGAGGTAAGGCAAGGAAAAAATAAATGTTGGTATAATAAAATTACCTTGTACGACGTATAAACATAACTTGACGAATCTAATTCCGGAAATGAAATATTCAAAATCACTCTTCGTCGCATATCCAATTTCAAATATTGTGCCAAAGTGAACGTAGACACCATTCCACTAATGTGACCTGAGACGATAAGAATAATGTAGAATTGACTGATGAATTAAGATTAAAAGAGCCTCAGCTTGCATTTAATAATTAGCAATTCCAAATTGTAGATTACCATTTAAAAAAAAGCTCAAAGATGATGATTACTCATATCTACCTATGGTTAATTGAGCATCGACTGTTTTCAGTATTAAAAATAAGTCAGATGGAAACTCCCTATGGAAATATTTAATTGATAAGTTTCCAGCCAAAGTTCCAACCTATACAGACGCCATAATTGTGAAAATTTCTCGCCAATGTTGGCGGAAGACGTTTTTAAAGTAATTGAAAGCTGATTTTTTTCATATTGTTACTCACGTTTCGAACTGGTACATTGGCAATTAAATCAATATGACTGGCGAGTTGCTTTAGGTAGCCGAAGTTATTGGGATTTTCTGCAGCTATTTTGTTCATTACTTCCATGGTCCGGGTTAAGGACATGTTTGCTCCTAGAACGAGTTTATCGGAATTGAGGGTGTAGTCGTTTAATTCCTTGACTCCGTTTATGTCGATGTAGATGTCTTGAGGTTCAGATCTATAGACAACTGTGATGAGAAATCAACAAAATTATATCATAAGAATATAAAAGAGGGTATTTTTTTTAAAATTTTAATTCCACGTCCTGATTTGGAAAATTTTGTGGGTTGAAAATTGAAGAGTCGTTCGCAAACGTTTTTGTTGTAATATTTTTTCAAAATTTTTCAAAGATTTCGGCCTTGCTGAGTTTGGTCTTTTTGAATTTTTTTGCCATAATTTTAAAACAATCCAAATCCTACAATTTTTTTCGTATTTTCCTCAAAATTATTTTAATTGACTTTATCAAATTTTTTCTCATTAAAACTCAGTTTTGATGTCTGGAAATTAAATTTTTTAAAAGCTTTGGTCTCGCTGTGCTCAGCCCTATATCGTATTTCTTCTCGAATAATTTTGGAGCGAAAGCGGCTCGATTCAAGCTCATTCTGAAATTTATGAAATTAATCCTAGTTTGAAGCAAAAATTTTGTGAAGAGGTAAACATTTTCTGTTATTTTATCCCTTTGCCTCTCCAAATTTGTACGAGACAACTGCAAATAATGGCTTGAGTTTTAACTCGTGATGTCGTAAAGTACATAAAAAGTACAGAAAATTGAGAGAATCAGATAATTTTTCATTCTAATACCTATCTTATCTTGTTTTAAAATTTAATTGTCTGTTTACCTCGCAATACAATCATATCATTAGGTACCTCGAGAGTTGAAAAACTTGACAACATTTTTGCTTCGAGGTACATATAATACCTTATTTATTTCAACTTGAGGAACCATTCTGGGGGATTGCAAAAGCTCTCAATTTGGGTAAAATAACTGAAATGTTTTGTTTAAAGCCTCTTAGACCCCCCCCCTTCTTTGAATGATACCAGAGTCTGATAAAAAGAAAAATATAAGTATGTTCCATGGTGTCGATATCCTGGACTTAATACTTATTTTTCACGTTTAACAAAATATTATTGTCAGTCCAACGAAATGTTATCAGGTACCTATCTGTCACGGTGGGAATAGTCTGCTCCCCCAGGTGGTAACACTGGGCTGACGTGTTGAGAGCTCAGAGAAGCCCATGGCTGAAACCCATGGGCTAATCATTGTACAATCCTATGTAATGTAATTCGGTCGTTCCGCGATCTCCTGTATTTACAGAGAATAAACGGTTAACTAATTCGTAATGTGTTAGTTTATTGTGCCAATCCTCCCACATGTAGTGGTAGAATAAGAATTACCTCATAAGGTCAGCGCCAGGCACCCGGAGCCTTGTTTACCGGAGAATCTGTCTATACCCCTTGGAGGGTTAGAACTTGCAGAATAACCATTCACCCATGAGGTGTGATTAGTTCCAACCCCTTCAATTGGCGCCCAACGCCCTTTAAGTTGGAGAATTTGAAGATTTTTCCAGCTTGGGAAACTGTTTCGGAGCTTTCCAGACTCCAGAATTCTGCATTGGATCAGGTAAGTGAGGTTTTCCTCGAACCTTTTTCTTTGTGCTTGAGATCAAACGTGAGTCTCACTCTTGCTCTCAGAGCAAACCTGAGAATAGTAAATTCTCAAAAATTCAAAAGTATTTTTCTAAGAATTTCAAATGAAAAATTCGTAATTTTTTCATGTGCTTTTTATTTTTGCATTTCTATTCTTTTGCATTTTTCATTTTCTTTGTGCATTTTTCGATCTTGGTAGCCACCGTGCCAAGTGGTTTGATTGCATCGGTGCGTATTTTTTCCTATATTTCTTGCATTTTGATAAATTTCTTGTATGTGTTTTTTACTGGTAAATTTATACAAAAGCATAAATTGCCAAAAATCGAAAAATTCGTGTCAAAAGTAACACTTGTACACTCGCATAACGTGTGTCTAGGCAAGTTTTTTCTCAAACGTGAAAAAATTGTGTTCAAAAGTTCAAACGTTACTTACGAACGTATAAGAGCGTCCCTATCCGTAATTCGAGTTCCGTTATCAGATAGTAACGGACCTAAAATTACATCGAGTGCTTATCGCAATAGCAATTAGCATTTTCAATTGTACTGCTCGTAAATCCGAGCAATACGATCGAAAACTCGAACCTACCTATTCTAAAAATAGAACAGATAGGTAACCTTTTTCCTTCTCGATATCCAAACGTTTATCAGAAGGTAAAATCAATTGTATTTTTCTCAAATACGAAAAATACAATTCGAACTCGTACCTACCTTTTAAAAATAAGATAGGTACCTATACCTGCTCTTCCCTTTATAATTCCCTTATCTCTTTTCGTTTACGTACACGTACGTAAATAAAATTGCATATCTCACAAAAGTTAGGTGTAATTTTAAGTCGTCATGTTTTCCCCTTTATTTTTAATCGCGCACCTTATGGTTGCTGGTGGAGGTGAAACTGAAGAAGAACGTAAAGCTAGGGAGAAGAGAGAAGAGGAGGAACGTCTGAAAAGTCTTGTAGCAGCAGAAACTCAAAAGAATGCTGAGTTAGCTCAAAAGAAAGCTGAACTTGAACTACAAGCCAAACAAAAATATGAACAAGAGTGTGCTCGAATTCAAAGAGAACTCGAGATCGCTGAACAAAAAGCTGCAGAAGCTGAGGTGGAGAAACAAAGACTCCTCCAATCTCAACAAGCTTTACAAGCGAAAATGCAGAGTTTTGGTTTAGCTCAACCAGAACCCTCTGCGGATGAAACAATGTTTCCTCACACCACACTCGATGACATAAATGGAGCAGGTCTCTCAGAAGAAGAGATTTTAGAAGCTCATAGATTGCAAGAAGAGGTGGATAGGCAACTGGAATTAAACAAACAGTACGAATGGACTAAAACCAAAGTACCCTTTGTACCAGATACCACCAGACCACTCCCTTGTACTCCTTTTCAGACGCCTGGTAGATCTCAAGAAAATGAGATGATAGATGAGAATATCATCGATATCACTCAAGATGTTGAGGCCCAAAATGCTCTAGTACGACCTGACAAACCCAAAAAGGTACTTAGACAAATACCTTTCTCTACAATCGAAAGCAGACCTATTAAAGAAATAGATGCCTATAAACCACCTATTTTACCTGCTTACCTACCCAAAAGAAGTTATGCACTACCTGCAACAAATTATGAATGTCCTCAATACTTAGGCGACGCGGCAAGACCTAGATTCCCTACAGAACGAGCAACGAATGCTGCCATGAGAGAGGCAGATACTCGAACTCACTCAATAAAAGGCTTTAAACAATTAGCCCCACTGAAAAAGTTCCTCCAAAAGATGAGGAAGGGAACTATATCCAAAGCAACGAAGAGGAAGAACCTTTTGACGAATTTAAATACATTTTGGATCAATTGGATGAAATTCGCACCCAAGCCAGTATTGAGGTTGAAAAGGTTAGCAACAGAGTAGGTGACGTTGAGCGATCATCAGCTAGAAATGCTAATGATTTTTCCTCATTGTCAAACAATGATGTACGATTTTGGGAACAAATCAACGCTCAGAAAAATACCTTAAATCAAACGATTAAGGACGTAGATCTTCTCAGAAGAGAAAATTATGTAATTTCTGATTGTTTGAGAGAAGCTCATGGTGATATTAAAGATGCTTTCGAAAATTTACAGGAAGTGACTAGACAAAACTTTTCAAATATGAACCAAAAAGTCGATGCGGTTCATAAACAGGCGTATGATAGGTCGAATGCTTTAGCATCTCATATTCTTAGACATGAATACGAGATGCGAGATTTAAAACAAACAGTCAGAGCCATACAAGAAGCTGGCCCTGCAACTATTGCTGGTTCTTCTCGATTAGCCCTCCCTACGACTTTGACAATAAAACCACAGATCGATATATCTGCAGAAGCTTTTATTCGATCAGGTGCAGTTTTGATAAAAAACTCGTTACCATCCCCATGCTTTTATTACAAAATTCGAGAGATATGCTGACAGTGCGGATATGAACGAGACACAAAAGTGTACTACATTCCTCCAATGTATGACATTGGAAGGCATTGAATGTTGGAAAGAACAAAGGCAATACATAACTTCGTTCGAACAACTCAAAAAAGAATTTTTGGAAGAATTTTGGTCAAATTTTATTCAACAGCAAGCCAAAACGATGTTTGCCTCGATCAAAATTCATGCAATCTCGAATCGAATTTTTATTGGTGAACTTAGACAGTGGATAGAAACCTTGAAAAAGGCTGAAAATACCACAATGAAAGAATTGATCAACATGGCATGTCAAAAGTTACCCATGTCGTTGAGCAATAAAATCGATTTAGAAGACAAAGTCAGTGAAGCTGCTTTCTTCAAAAAATTAAAATCACTAGAAAGTGATACAAAAGATCCGACAATTGTCAGAGGGGTCATTGAACCGGATCTAGGGTTAGCTATTAAACCCACAGTAATCGATTGGCCCGTCTATACACCACCTACCGCGAGTGAAACTCAGAGTAAGCCAAAAAAGGCTCAAACTCAGACCACTACTCAACCTCAATCCACTCCTAAAAACCCCCCTCAACCTAGAACTGAACCTAAAACGTTCCCAGTTCACCAAGTTTCAGTAGAAGGAGCAGGTTCTACCGAAAATTCTTCAGTACCCCCTGAAGAAACCCCTCATAAAGTGACAGTTGAAGATTGCCATGAAAATGACGAATCTTTAAACTAAAAAGCCACAAAAGTGGAACATCAGGGCACTTCAAAACGAACAATTTTGATATTGATATCTCGATTATCGACGAGTATATTTTTATAGGTGACGCTCAAGCCTTTCTATGTGAAAAATATAGACGACGTGATCAAAAGTATTACCGTTTCCCTCCCTACCTGAGGGAACAGCTGTGTGCTGATGATATGTTGAAATATCTGAAAAAAGCAAACATCACAGCAAAACACGTTATTGCATCAATAGGTCAATATGAATTTAACTATTCATCATTACCTATAGACAAAATTCAAGAAAAATCGTTGCAATCTTGAATTACTTACTTGATGACTTAAAAATGGAATCAGTAATTCTATTGTTTCCCCTCGCACGTCCAAATTCGGCTGGACACCCTGGTATCTCTGCAAGTAGGTATTATACCTTTCGACGAATGTTCGAACGATTCACTGCAGATGATCGAATTCAATTATGGACACAACCATCTTTGCAATTCCTTCATTGTAATTTTCGAAAAGGAAAAACAATGAAATCAGGGAGGAACCTGTAATCAAAAATAAACAAATTGTTCCAGATGAGAGCAAATTTTATTTTGATAAGTCCAGTGGAAAATGGTACGTTAGATATTCATCATATACGTATATTTTGAATTTGTTAATTAAACACATGCGATTGTGGAAACGCATTAGAAGTTGCAGACCCTCTAAGTGCACAGGGAGACTAAGATCATGGTATCTTACAGTCCAAGATCAGATTGAATATGCAGATCAACGTATGCAAGCTGCCAAAAATGCAGCTGAGCAGAAAATAAAAATTTTGAAACGTGATGCTGCGACCCAATTTTCACTGAGGCCAGATAAGCCTGAAAAAATTTCAACTGATAACGATGGTGTCGAAAATACAATTTTGAAGCCTAACCCTGATGTGGCCACGCCCCTCCCAAACAACCCAAATTTGAAATCAGATGATATTTCTAAGTCTACTTTCTCTACAGAAACCAAACCAAATATCCCTGATCCAAAAATCAAAAATGATTTACAAAATATTGCTTATTCTGATTCCTTAAATAAAAATTTAACGGAAGAGAATTTGAAAAAATGCGAATTAATTGACGAAAAAGGCAACAGAATATGCCCTATCGCAATGTTACACGCTCGAAAATTCTAATGTAAAAATATTAAAAATTTCGATGAACTCCCTAAGTCAGTCAGAGCTCAGATTGTTTCTGAACACTCTGATGACGTCACGTGTGTCGTACCTCTACGCGTCGGCGGTCTGATACTGACCACTCAGCTCGACACCGGAGCTTACCCAAACGTAATCTCCGAGCGCACTTTTGAATATTTTTGGGCCCAAAGGCCGAATAAAATCAGATTTATCCAATTACCGAGAGGTGTTTTGCTAAAATTAGCAAATCATGACGTAATTCGCTCCCTTCACATGATGGCATTATTTTCTGTCAAATTTGGGCCCCAAACATTACATATCCCCTTCTATATTATAAATTCTGCTAACCCCATCAGCATTGTAGGTAGACTGTCTATGCAAGAGTTGAAAATTCAACCCTTAATTTTAGAAAGGCATGCGACGTGTCATTATGATGAAGATTACCCTCCTATAAAATTGAACTTTCTCACAGCTGACGAATATTATGGTCAGTTAACGGTTCAAAAATTGAACCGGAAGAAAGTGACCACGAACTTGTTGTGCACTACATAAAGAAGTACTCGCAACCGGAAAGCTGGAATCTCCTGGATCCCGAAGATAGGGATAATGGCCCCGAGATATTTACGGGTAAATGGAACCGTACATGTCAAGAAATTGGGGAGAAACACCCTAACTGGACCAACCCTAAAAGACTTGAAGAAGTGAGACAACTGATACTCACTTTCAAAGATTGTTTCAGTATATACCCAGGGGCATATAATGGCAAAATGTCCAAATTCGAGTTCAAGTCGGAGGAAGATAAAAATACTCCGTGGAGAGGAGAGAAATATAAGCCTCCTAGAAAAAGCTTGAGCCTATGAGGAAAGATCTAAACTTGATGTTAGCTTTAGGATTCATAGAACGCTCAAATTCTCCTTTCATAAATACCTCTTGTCCTGTCGAAAAATCAGACGGCAGCATAAGGTGGACCCTAGCTTCAGATGAGCTAAATGAAAAACTTCAACCGAATTATATTGAGCCCCGCCCCTCGAATACATTATAATGGATGGAGAAGATGACGAAATTTTCTCTACTCTAGATTTTGTGTGGGGTTTCCTTCAAAGGATTTTGGACCCCGAATCACGAAAATATACTGCATTCCAATTCGAGGGGCAAGTCTATCAATTTACGAGAGTGCCTTATGGAACAAATGTCTCCGCAGGTGAATTTATCGAAATGATAAATTTAGTAATTCCAAATAGAAAAGGTATACTGAAATATGTCGACGACATTCTTCTCCGAGCTAAAAATTTGAAGAAATGGTCAATCTATTGCTTTTTGTTCTGATGAGAATAAGATCATCAGGATTAAAACTCAATCCCAGGAAAACAGAATTATTCCAGACTTCAACAAAGCATTTAGGTTTTGTACTTGCCAAGCAAGAAATTGGCAAGCAAAATAACAAAATCGAGAAATTTGACCAATTTGTAGCAAAACATACAAAAAATGGCAAATTTTCTCTCAAAAACTCAAAAGAAATTTTAGCTTTGGTTGGTTTAACTGGTTTGTATGCGAGATTCATACCCCAGTACCAACAAATTTTAAGTGATCTGTATTCCCTTACCTCAGATAAAATTCCCTTCATATGGGGCCCTAAACAGGACGAAGCTTTTCAACTGTTAAGCGACGCCTACCATAAGGACTTTAAATTAATGCCTCCTCAATCCGGGTACGATTTACATCTGGACACCATGCCGACAGATGACGCCATGAACGGATGCCTCTATCAAATAATAGAGGAAAAACCCCGAATTATTATGTATGCGAGTTATAAATTTAAGCCCCATCAAAAGGATTTCACCATACAGGATATGGAAATGAATACATTAGTTACAATGTTCAAAAAATTGGGCATTTGGCTATATGGATCACCTGTGCACGTCAGATCAGATTTACTTGTGTATGTAAATAGGTGCAAAAAGGATTTCGTTCTGACTCACAGGAAAATAGCAGCTTGGATTTCTCTTTTGCAGGGATTCGATATCCGATATGATATGCCAGCTCAAAAGAAGCTGTATGAATTATCTGCACCTGAATTGACTGTATGTGGCCATCCCTCCTCCCTTCCAGGTAAAGGGGTAAGCTACACTTCATTGCAAAAGTACGAAGTTAAATTCACAGAATCAATGACCAGTACTCTGCTCGATTATTTGGATAATATTCATTTATTCCAGTCAGATGACCCCCTAATCAGACAAACGATGCTGATTTTGGAAACTCCAGTTCCAGAAGGGAACAAGAAACTGAGAAATCGCAAGTCAGCAAAAGCCAAAAAATTCGAAATTGTCAAAGATGACAAAAACAATAAAATATTGTATAGAAAAAACAAGGATGGTAGTAAAGTACCCTACCTACCTAATACCCTGTTCTATGATACAATAGACTTTCTCCATGACTCTTATGGACATCTTGGAGCAAATAAGTTGGAAATGATTTTTAAAAGAATATATTTTCACCCAAATGCGTTGAAATATATTAAAGAAATTTCCACAGGGTGTTTAGTGTGCAAAGCCAACAAATTTTATGGCTACCATAAAAAATTGGAATATGCTCAGATAGAAGCATATGCAATTGGCGACGTCCTATCAATCGATCTGTTCGGACCAGTGGTCAACAAGCAAGGATTACCTAGATACCTACTTGTTGCCAAGGACATCTTCACGTCAAAAATTTGGCTCAGACCAACTGTGACCATAAAAATGGGACCAGTGATCCAAGCAATGGAGGATATCCTCAAAGACATACAATCAAAAGGAATTGTGGTCAAAAAATCCATTACAGACAATGGAAAACAATTCATCAGCGATGAGTGGAAATTACTCATGATGAGATATGGGGTAAAGATACCCATACCACGGTTTACAATCCCTGTAGCTCCCTGGTGGAGCGCAGCATGAAAACGATCGCTGAGAGGATAAGGGTCCGTATAAATACAAAACAGGACCCTAATACTCAACATTATGGTTGGCACAAATTCGTCAAAAGAGTCGAAGCCGAGATGAACAACTCACCAACCAGCCATGGTTTTACCCCAAATGAGGCTTGGGGATCGAAAATGAAATTTTCGAGAGACTACCCCTAAAACCATCAACATTTAATTTCAAATTTCATTTGAAACTTCTTGTGGAAGAAGAAAAACTACATGAAGTTTCGGCAACCACTAGTGAGGTATTATTGACTGAGAAAATGGAGCCAGACGACTTCATTTATGACTCAGATGGAATAGTCAGAGTAACAGCTGACGGTGCCTGCTCTGGAAATGGAAATCCAGGGGCAAAAGCGGGCATTGGAATTTGTTTCAACTCCGTCACAGAGAAAAATGTCTCAGAAGAGATATTTCACCCAAAATACCAAAGTACCAATAATTTGGCAGAATTAACAGCCATAAAAACGGCTCTAAAAATTCTGATTTTTAATAAAATTGAAGAAGCGAAAGTTTTCTCTGATTCTGCTTATGTGGTAAAAGCCATAAATAAAACTTCGAAAACTTGGATAACAAACGGGTGGAAAAACTCAGATAAAAAAACCGTACACCACGCCGAATTGTTCCAAGAGGTGCTTGAACTCATGACTCATTTCAAAAAAATAGAAATTGTTCATTTGTACAAGCATGACAGTGATTATAATCACATCTTGGCTGATATATTGGCAAAAAAGTCAATTTATGCACCCATAGATGTGCGAATGAAAATCGATGAAATGACTGAAAAACAAGCCATCGAAAATTTCATTCGAGAAAAAAGACGAATTCAAAGGATAAATGATGAGTACGCCTTCAACAAAAGTCATGGAGATACTCACCCCTTTGAAGAAGGTGACCTAATTTTACTCACTGAGCACCGCCAATCTAAATATTTTAAAGGTGTCAGTAGAAAATTTTTTGCCAAAAGAGCAGGTCCCTATATTATAAAAAAGAAGCAAAGACAAAATTGCTACATTGTGGTACCCTCAGATGACCCTGAGGCCCATGGCAAGGTCGTAAATATTCGACAAATAACCCTTTTCATGTCAGTCCAACAACAGAAGGACTTCGCTGAAAACCCTTGCCTACAATCTAAACTCAACAGAAAAACAGTTGAGGAAAGAATTAAAGAATTCATCGAAATTCAAGACCCAGATGACCTTGATGACGATGTATTCCAACGAGCTTCCGTTAAAATGACTTATGAGGCCCAAAAAGCAGCAAGAGCAGAACGAATCAAAAAGAGACTTGAGCGTCAAGAAAATCGAAATTCAGACAGTGAGCTATCTGGATCGGACTGCAGTACGAGTTTGACTCTGATCTACAATATGAAGATTCCTCAGAAGAAGAAGAAATAGTAATTTGCAGATTACCACTTCCTCCAGATGACCAACAGCCTTCAACTTCCGGTCTCAAACCAGAAGACATTGATCAACCTGAAGTATCCGTCACACCAGATACGCCACCGGATACAATTCCAGACGAAATTGGCACCGCTGAAAATATCGATAACACTCAAACCCCTCCTGCTCCCAAAAGACGCGGCAGGCCCCCCAAAGTCAGAACAGAAGCTCCCGAGGACCCTCAACCTCCCAGACCGCGAGGAAGGCCTCGAAAAGACGGATCAAACCCAACGACTCGCACCACGCGACCTAAACGTAAGAAAAGGAAGAAAAAACGACTTCCTCAAAACCCCCCTACTGTCGTTGACCCCTCCGTCCCTAAGCGCCGTCCTGGTAGACCGCGAAAAGATGAAAGGGTAGCTTATCTACAAAAGATAGATGACGAAATTAAAGCTCAAGTAGGCGAAAAATACGCCGACCTACAAAAACGAGCAATTACCTATCTTCAAAAGAGGGGCAAAAGAACGAATTCATCTCAGGTGAGAATTGCAAAAGCAAACGATTTTCCTCTGAGAGAAATTCAAACTACAAAGAAGCGAAAAATTCCGCTTCAAATTGCCATGTTAAAATTTGTTCATGATTTTACACCTACGAAAACAACAGCTTTCAAAGAAATTTCCCCCGTCTTGAATAAATTATATAACCCACCTGAAAATATTCCAAATACTACCATAAAGAAGGTAGATATTCCACACGATTTGAATACAAACCTAACAGGGGCAAAAAATACCCTATTGGTTGATTCGAGTCAAAACAGTTTGAATAAAAATTCAAACGAGTCAAATGTAGATGAAATAGGTACTAAAATCACCCACCTACCTACATCGAACATAAATAATTCACAATCAGTTAATACGACTGATTTAAACTTGATTAAAAATTCAAACGAGCCGAATAACGGTGAGATAGGTACAAATGCAACCTACCTACCCGTTACGACTCGACATTCCAACATTCCAAACCCCCCACCTTCTCAGGTAAAAATATCTGAAAACGGTTCCAGTCTTGTCACAAAAGCAATGGAAATATTCAATTCAAGTGATACGGATTTGATAGGTGTGAAAAATCATACCTACCAAACTGCAAAACTTGAACAAACGAATACCATTACAAACACTGCATGCAAGAAAATACCGAATCTCTTTCAAAATTGAATAATCGTGTATTACGCTCATCGATGGGTTTTTATTAGATAATAAATACCTACATTTCTAAAAATAGATGCCTACATTCGCCAAATGAGATTATCAATACAAAAGAAATTGATATCAGACGAATCGGTTACGTTAGATGCGTGTGTAGTGGTAACGCTGCTACGCACCCTCGTTGCTAATGGTCGGCATTACATAACTTGTTGCTGTGCAGTGAATATCTCCTTGCGCCACGTCGCATTATAATGTGGAAATTTTTCGCAAAAAATAGTGAATTTTTCTTTTTATTATTTCGCATTGCTTTACGCTTTTGCATTGACGTTTCTCCTGATGTAAATTTCATCATATTTATTACAAACGTAAGTACATTTTCCATTACTTTCCAAAAGTGAACCGGTAATTTTTGAAAGCATGCTTTTCAATGCGTATCTGGCGTAGCTTTAACCCGAATGTGTTATTTTTAGATCGCCGCTTGATTATCAAACGTTGTAATTTCGCTAGCCGAATTGTATTGTGAATATTTACGTGATCGACGAATGCCGAATCCACCCGTACGTGGTATTTATGGTGGCAGGTGTCGAACCGTTAGATAAGGTAAATTTCCTTGTGTTTTTATTTATTATCAGTGATGAATCGAAAACTCAAACGTGTTTATTTTTTGATATAGATCTTGAAAGTGAACTGTGTCAATAACCTACCGTTCGAAACGGCGACGCGCTGCCTGACGTTCCAGATAACGTTTACATTTATTTTTCGCCGGCTGATTCCTGTTTTGGTTTTTATTTTCGCAAAGGAGAATTAATTACCCTCAGGTAAATATTGAATATTTCAATACGACTAATTTTCATAATTAATTCTAAACTCGAATGTGTTTATTTTTCTTATCAGTCGTGAATTAATTCGTCGCTTTTCGCAAAAGTGAAGCAGTATTCTATTTTTAATCGGTGAAAACTTACATGATACGTGTCTGGCTCCCGAAATTTTTCAAATGGAATCTCCGAACGTCGAATTCAGCGCCTGGAAACATGAAATGTCGTCGATAGAATTCTTGAATGTAAGATAAATGTACCATATTTATAACTTCCTAAATTTAGATAAATTTTGCAAAATAGTTGGTCCAAAAGACGCCACTTTTTACAAATTTTACAAATACTCTAAAATTATGAGTCGTATCAATAAAAATACGACCGGTAGAGGTTCTAGAAAAGAACCTAAACCCTCTACCAGTAGACAACGGTCTGACTCTTCATCGAGTTTCAATTAAAAATTTCGTCAGATGAAGAACAAGTCGAAAGAAGAGTTACTCGAGCTATGATTAATAAAACAATAATCAAAACTGCAAGCCCCTCCCTGTCGCTAGAAAGTCGACTTCTAAACCATCATTAGTAGTTAAAAAATCTACAACTAAAATTGATCTGTGGCAAGAAAATCCACAGCTAAAATAAATCAAAAAATTTTGACCCCTAAAATTTCGATTAAAAAACTTCGAATACCTTTCTAATTTCTTTTCTATTTCACAGGACGGATCGATCAACATGCCGATGGCAGTCTGTTCGAAGTGTAAACTAAGCCTGGCTATTCCTGGCCCTCAACACAAAGATCCGGCGCAAGAAGACGCGATTGAAAAATTAAATCTTTGTACACACGTTTATCATCGTAGCTGTATCAACCAGATGTTCGAAGAGAAACTTGACGAAAACGGCAAACCATACCTTCCCGATCACGTGTTCTGTCCGGTGAAAGGCTGTGAGTTGAGCATAATATACCGACTCGAGGTGAGGCAAAAGACCACCTTTGATATAATAAAATACGCGCTTTACTCGCGTATCTATGTCGACGATGATAAAACGCTTAGAAACCAGCTTTCGAAGCGAATTCGGACAATGATCTTTTGCTCAAACAAATCCAGTCTCTAAACAACACCATTAGCGCTATCACAGTGACGAACTCGGAGCTTAGAAACGCTCTTTCGCTCGAACGTGACAAATTGAAATTGCTCGAATTAAGAGCGCAGGCGCTCGAAACTCGATTCAACCTTCCACCCGGTATTGATATCCCTACGGATCAAGAACGAAGACAAATGCCTTCAAATGAAAATCACCAATCGAACTCTCCGTTACTGAACCTGCACCCCGGCGCTCCATCAACTTCGAATACAGCTCAATTTCCTAGAGCTAGTGGATCGAACCAAATGTCTTCGAACCCAAGTGCTGGCGGTACAAATGCGCCACCAGTACAACGACCAGCGTTAATGGATATCGAAGTACAAAATCCAAACCAGAATCGTATGGATTTAGAAGATAACGATGCCGCGCAGCAGCAGCCACAACAACAAAACCAAGTTGCGGTCCAACAAAATATGGACATTGTACAACGAGGTGCGCCACCGAATGCGAATGCGTTAATTTTACAACAAATTAACCAACAACCGCAACAGCCTCAACAGCCGGCTCCCCCGCACCAGTTCGTTATGCCAGTCGCACCAGTACCTAGAAACCAAAGACAACCAGCTAACCGGCCCCCTGGAAGAGGCAGAAGCCCCCGCCGGAGTCCGGCCCGCAACCAAGCAGCTGCTCGTATGCAACAGGTTCGAAATCAAAATCGCGCCCAGGTGGCGAATGCTGCGAATAGAGGTGGACGTGGAAATCAACAACGGCAGGCCGTAAATATACCTCCCCCGATTATTGAAGAACCGCAGGCACCGGCAAATGCTCCGGCAGCCCCCCCTCCACCTCCTCCTATCGATGACAATGAAGATATACTCCCATTCTCTTTCGAAAACGTGAGTATCGGAGCGATCGAACGGGTAACGAATGGTACCTATCGCGGTCTAACTGTAAATACCTTCCTATTCATCGGTAGCGGCGTACTGGTCAATATAGCAACGGACCTACTGGCTCTCCACCCTGAACAAAATCAAGGGGCAACGGATTCCCCTATTTTACGTTATGGATTATCAATTGGTGACTTGATCCTACATTTCCGAACGACCCAACTCCCGTACTCAGTCGTCGTAGGTATTGGTGAACCGGATACGGTATACGACGGTCTGTCAAATGAAGACTGCGCGAGATTAGTGAACGCTTTTATACGAGCCGCGTATGAAGCAGGCGTGAGAAGGATGATAATAATGGAGCCAACTCATTATACGAATGAATCTCGCAGTCGACAACTGATGACGCAAGCCCTGGCGGCCTATATCCATCCGCCAGCCGGATCACCGGAGATCAGCTTTTACGTCTTAAATCGTGAAGTAAATGCGATCATACAACGAGTCGAGACGCCGATGGAATTTATCGAGAACCGTTATAGGTACCCAAGTAGGGTTACAAACGAAATCCTACAAGAAATTGTAAGCAGAACTAGAATTTGGCACGCAAGCCGCAGTTGCCGAAGAGTCCACCGCCGTCAAGTATAAATATGCATAAAACAGCATCTTCGAACACCTTTCATTTTTCCGTTTCGCCGTCCAAATGTTAAAAATCATTTGGCATTCCGGCAACAGAAATAATTTTGTTTATTTTTCTTTCGTCCCAAATACCAGAAGTGTCTTTTATTTATTTAATTTAATTTTCGAGAATTCGAAAGTAATAAATTTAGGTATCGATCCGTCACTAGTGACAATTTTTTATTTATTTCTCTAGATAGAAGAAAACCCTTTTTTTTAGTTTTTCTCCATGAGAAAGTTCCCTTTCTCTTTTTTATTTTTTCTAAAAATAGAAGATAATTTTCCTATTTATTTTTTCTGTGATATGTATTATTAATTTTTTTTTTTTACGTATATGATCTCAAATGTGACCTAGAATTTAAATTTTCAAGAAGTCATGTGATTTTTTATTTTCGTAGAAATATTTGAACATCAAATGTTGTAATTTCGAAATAAAAAGATTTTTTATTTTGTCGAAATATGACTAGAGTTTCATTTAACAAAGGTAAAATGGTAACTACGAATATAAGTACAAATATACTTAAAAACTACTAAAATAAAAATGAATAAAAATATTCACCTCAAATAGTAAAATGCTATTCATCATATCAGTTTATTTGCAGCGCGTCAGTGATTTTTCTTCGTGTTTGAGTTAAACCACGGATACCCTGGACGTCAAGAATCAAGACAATTGCAACAAGAATTTCGATCACTAAACAGAAGAAAAATATCAAATTAATAACCTGGTGTTGGCAGATAGACAAATAAAATACAAGATGACCAGAATTATTTCATATTATCACAGTAATTGCTCGTAATTAGAGTAAATAAATTAAAAACGTTGTTCAAAAGTAAAAACAACGTTAAGTATTCAAAAGGATACATGCAAATTTCGATGTTTTACAGAAAATTCTTGTTGAATCAAATTTTTTCGCTGAATCTGAAAACATCAGAAAACAAAAACACTCGAAATCAATTCAAATGATATTGATATTTCAAAATTGAAAACAAATACATATAAAATCTCCTAAATTACGAAAACCGTAATTTTTTTTTAAATATAAAATTCACCCATTCGTATTCGATATTGGAACAAACGAATCCATTACCTGAAACAAAAATTAATCAAACGTGTTAATTAATCAAGTTCAAGGTTTCACCGTTCGAATAATTTTTTTTTTATGAATCTAAATGAATTTATACTCACTTTTACCAGTTGGCTTGTACAGTATGCGACTTTGGTTAAATACTTTGAGCAGCCAAATGGAAAATTTAAAAGTGCTGCAATTTCTATGTAGTCGTTCAATTTGCTACGGTGAATTGTTTCGATTGCAGGAGAAATTTGTTTGCATGGGTACCGCATTTATGATTCGACTTTTTTTTTCTTTCTGGAAACAGAAAAATTCGAACAAAAATCGTCATTATGATGACGTGTCGTTTTTATGAACTTGTACGAATATTTACGAATGGTAAAATGAATTCAATAATTATTTTTTTTTTTATTATTTATTTATTTCTTACCTGGTGATTTCCAATGACATAATCCAAAAATGACTAGGATTTTTAATTTTCGAGTGAAAAATTTGCAAATACCACACCAGAGGCCAAAAAATAAGGCTGAAACAAGGAAAATTAGCAAACGAATTAATTTTCAAATTTTTCAAGCAAAGGATTGAAGATTGCTTGATAAAATGGTACTTACTTCAAGAACATCAGCAGCATCAAGATGGAACCAACGGCTGATGATGTACGATATCATCTCCAGTGACCATGGACCTGAAACACTTAAGAACTTATAAGTAAAGCTTTATTCTATTTAATTAATTTAGATACGTAATTTTAAATTAGCGCCAGATAGTGCTTGATACTAAAGTCTTTTTCTTTTGAGCACATGGATGCTGCATCAATGGCTGAGATTTCTTGAGATAGGAGCTGGGCTCCCTCTGATACGTCGTTGACGAGATATGATGTCACGGATTCTGAACTGCAAAAGACAGTAAATTTTAAGTCGTAATCCTACTTAATCATGACTTCTGTTTTTCTTTTTGAATAAAAATGTAACTAGATACTTACGTTTTTCTTCTCTTTTTTTTTTTGGATCTGTTGATCAGCATTTTTTCTTCTTGTTGTTGTTTTTGTTCTGTTTCAGGTTAATTTTAAGTTCCTATTTTTAATTTTTTGTACCCCCCTGAGTCAAAAGATCTCACCTCAGTTCAGCGAACTGCTACCACCCAAAAGTGTGGGGGCAGGGCATACCCCCCGGTGGAGTTGACTAATTCCACTGTGAGTCGGTATGTTCTTTCACCCTTTTCAGTGGGTAGCTTCGGCTGTCCACTGGGAAGCGTGAAGGGGCAGATGTCACGGTGGGAATAGTCTGCTCCCCCAGGTGGTAACACTGGGCTGACGTGTTGAGAGCTCAGAGAAGCCCATGGCTGAAACCCATGGGCTAATCATTGTACAATCCTATGTAATGTAATTCGGTCGTTCCGCGATCTCCTGTATTTACAGAGAATAAACGGTTAACTAATTCGTAATGTGTTAGTTTATTGTGCCAATCCTCCCACATGTAGTGGTAGAATAAGAATTACCTCATAAGGTCAGCGCCAGGCACCCGGAGCCTTGTTTACCGGAGAATCTGTCTATACCCCTTGGAGGGTTAGAACTTGCAGAATAACCATTCACCCATGAGGTGTGATTAGTTCCAACCCCTTCATATCTATGTAATTTTTTTTCAAAATTACCCTAATTTTTTAAAAAATAGACAAAATAAATAATTTATACCCCCGCTTAAAATCATGAAACATGTTCATTGCAATATTTTTGCAATATTTTTTGTTTTTTTGTTTTTTTTTTTTTTGGTTCTTAGCATACCTACTATACATTAGGGTGGGCCGAAAAAACAATTTTTTCGATTTTCAAAAACATACCCCCCCCCCCGCAAAAGTTGTTGGCTAATGAGACTTGAAGAATAAAAAAAAATCAAAATCGATTCATATCTTCCGATCGCGCATTGACATTAAAATTTTCAAAAACTGCCAAAAATTCAATATTTTCAAAAATTTTAGAAAATGTTGAAAAAATTTTAAATTCATTTAAATTGGTTTTAGAGCTTATCTAGAATAGTGAATATTCAAACCAAAAAGCAGAATTTAAAAAAAAAATCATGCTGTACGCCTTTTTTAAATTTCTGCTACTTCTTCATGACTTCTTCACATGAAGAAAAATAATTTAAAAAATTATAAAACGTTGATTTTTTCAAAAAAAAAAAATGTTTTTCGGTCTATGTGGTCAGTAAATAAGCTCTAAAATTGATTTTAATCAATTTTTAATTTTTTCAAAATTTTTAAAATTATTAATTTTTGCCATTTTTTTTTTGAAAACTTTACCTCCAATGCGCGATCGGAAGAGGAAGATATGAATCCATTTTGAATATTTTTTTTTATTCTTCAAGTCTTATCAGCCAACAACTTTTGCGGGGGGGGGAGGTATGTTTTTGAAAATCGAAAAAATTGTTTTTTCGGCCCACCCTATTATACATTTCTATATTAACTCTCATGATTTTAAAAAAAGGCTTTTCGCATGGTCTCTAATGGATGTAGGATATGTCAAGTGCTAAAGTTTTCAGCACCTTTTCTGTTTTCTTACTTAGATCAAGATGAGTCATGCAAGGGAGTGAAACCTCCAAAATTTTGAAAATTCGATTTCAGACACGCCGCGCCGTAACTTATCTATTTTATAAAATTCAAAATGACCCGCGAACAATTGAAAAACTGCTTACCATGAGCTGTATTGCCTCCCACGATCTGGTACTTGGTGTTTTCATGAACCATTTCGAAAACGTCGTAAATTTCTTGAACCGACTTTACTCTAAACCATCTAGATCCTTGAAGTTGTATAGAGATCGATATATCTGGTATTTCTGTATCTTGATTAGAGGCACGCGTATCAAATCCATTTGATCCATTGGTTTTGCATAAATTTTCACACGGTTTTTGGGTCTTGGAACAGATTTTCAGCTCGGTCATGATATCCTGCCAAAAAAAAAAAACAGTGGTATCCAAAACAGGCCTTCATCAAATCGATTTTCTCCTAATTCAACGACACCTACCTCGATATCTGAGCAAGTTTTCTTCAACTCTGGAGTGGCATCGCTGGCCAGAGACTTGAAAGCATCCAAAATTGGCCTGTATCCGGTGCATCGGCATATATTACCTCCGAAGGAGTTTTCGACATCGCTCATGGTAACTTTTTTGTCGCCGTTGAGTAAACTGAATCACATCAAAGATGGTTTGACCACATTTAACTCGAAACTATTTACAAAATAGGAATTGGGTGTTTAAAAATGAGCCTTTTAACGAACCCAAACATATTCATGACCATTCCAGGGGTACAATAGCCACACTGAGTCCCACTAAATCCAGCCAGAGTGGATTGGATCTTATTGTATCCATTTCTCTTGTCACCTATACCTTCGACGGTGATGATACTCCAACCGTAGCAACTGAAAATTGGCACGAGGCACTGGAATAATTGATATTTTATGAGTCGATGGATGTGAATGCTGAGTACCGAAGATTATACAAGCTACTGACCGAGTTCACAGCAAATATCTCTTGTTTACCGGTTATCAGATTAGGTCTCTTTATGGCAACTAGACAAGAGCCGCAGCCTCCCTCCAAACACATGAACTTGGTGCCTTTGAGATTGGCAGTATTCCTTATGTATTCATTTAAGGTGGTTTCCGGCGGCACATCGTCTCCAACTGAGTAAAAATTGAGCACCCGACAATAAGAAATGTCCAATACGACAGAGAATGAAAATGAAAATAGAAATCTCACCTGTATAAACAGAATTGTTAATTTTAAGCCTGAATGATTCTTGCTGAACGACCCTGAATTTACAGAAAAAAATTATAAACAGCTCAAATTTGGAGGAAAAAAATTAATCACTTTGAAAATAAAATTACATTTCTGAAAAGAATTTTTCGCTGATCCAATATCTTCGGTGAATTTGATCGGTTTAAAATCCAAAATTACGTTCGAAAATACTTTTCAATGCCGCACGTGTAGGAACATATAACGTTCGAGCTACCAGTACCTACACCACAATGTAGCAACACTTGTTGCTGTATTACATTTATGAATACCTATCTACATTTTAGATTCATCTACTGTTTCCCCCACTTTTTCTGATAAATTATCAAACGTACCGGTGTAAATAATACTTGAGACTGCTGCGCGATTATAAGCGAGAAACAGTTTTTTCGTCAGCTGAAAAATTAAGAAAATTTAAACAATCGGCGTGACAGGCACGTGGAAGGTAGCTTTTCTAGTCTGCGCTTCGTAATGATTCATGGTAAAATAACGATCATCTCCAATTTTAGCATAAAGCGGTTTAGAGTTATGAGTTATGTGGAATTGAGTTATCTGCGTGACCTTGGATAAAAATCATGGAATGGATATGTAGAGTTTGATTTAGGCTAGAAAAAGTATTGAAGTGTAGGCTGATTTTGAATGTTGGATGAGAATTTTTTCTAGCTATTGCGATTGAAGGATGAGAAAATTATGATTATTCAGCATGATTGAATATTTTTTTATGAGATATTGATTTCAAGAAAAGTTCATCAGTTTATTCTTATTGCTACGTTCAATCAATGTAGGATAAAATAAAAATTGCGAGTCTAAAGATGAAAATCACCTTTAAGTGTAAAATAATGATTTTTGAGTTGAGGTTACCCCTTGATTCTACGCCTTTTGAAAACCCCGAAATCAGTGTGATAAAATTCTAATCCCCCCCCGCCATCTCTTGACTCCATCCCTATTTTCTATGCATACTCGACCTTAAAATTTGACCATATTCAAAATTTTCGAAATAGGTACCTAAGTGAAAGAACGAAAATTATTTCAAATCAATTTGCACTTAGACGATTATTATGTCTTATCGAAATAATAATCTACTCGTCGAACCGAAGTAACGTCTCAATCAATTAAACAATACGTTAATAAAATCGCTCCTGGCACTCAAGGTGACTGGTGTCCTTATCTATGCCTCCTTTTGTTCGCATACTACGAGTACATTGAAAAAAAAAAAATGTTCTACAATGGTAATTGCCTGTTGAAGTCCCCTGATAACTTGAGTAGCTCTATTAAATTTTTTCGATGGCAGGATGTTTCCTTCTTACCTATCACAATTTTCGATCTGCCCCTCAGTACAAAATTTTATATTTATCCAGACTCATAAAATCTTTGAATTCGGTTCATTAATCTAATACACCCCTTTCAATTTTCATATTAAAACTCTAAACAAAATTGATCATTGATAACGGAATTTAATGTAAAAGAATTTTATTATTAAAAAATTCATGATTTTGATGAAAATATCTACAAATAAGAGTATCCAAATTTCGAAAATAAATACAAAATTTATAGGACGAATTGATCAATCGACGTCATCGAGCTCAGTAATACATTTTCCGGAGTATAAGGTAGATCTGTAAAATAAGAACATTTCGTTTTGAAAAATTTAAATCAATAAAGCTGAAAATAAGGTCGTCATCAAAAATAAAAAATTTACTTATTGGAAACCAGTCATCTTTCGATCCGGCATCTTTTCTTCCAGATAACAATGCGTTCCGAATTGCGAACACGAGACCAATACTCAAACATAATGGTGGTTCTCCAACAGCTGTGAATTATTTAAATAAATTAAGCTCATTCATATAAATATTTTTGAAATCAATCGAGTATAATTTCGAAAAATCCCGAAATTTTTTGGAAAAAAATTACCTTTTGATCTGAGAACTCCCAATGGGTTGGGAGCATTTCTTCTGAAATAGACTCTGAAATCGATGGGAATATCTTTGGCTCCAGGAGGCGTATAATTCTACAAAAATAATTATAAAATTGGCAAAATTATTTAATCAGAGTATTTAGTTCTGTTCAATGAGTATTCAAAAAATGCGAAATTTCCTCGTGAAAAATTCTGTGAAGTGATTCAATAATCAGTTCAATTTTAAACCACCGATTTAAAAATCACAGAATTTTGGATAGTTTTAAATTTTTCCTGAATTCAAATCCTTCTATTTTCAATTTTTTTTCATATTCTAAGAACTAGATTTTATAGAGATGTTCTCTTATTTTTAAAACCAAATTTTTTTTAATGAATCATTGATCTAAAAATAATTAAAATTCAATTTCAGTTTAAAAATTTCTCCTCCCCCCTCCCAAAAAAAAAATAGGAAAAGTTTCCTACATTTGTAGGTACCATGCCATTTAAAATTAGTCCACTATTTTTGATTAAAATCGTCAATTCAATTTTATTCCTGCTAAGTTGAAAATAGGCAAATTTTCGTGCATTCGTGTGATTTAGGTCTCCTTATCTTCCAGTTTCAGAAGTTAAATAGTACTGAAATCACTTCACTCTCAACTCTTACCCAAGTTCGATTAGTCAGCAAAGCTCCGGTATTCTGATCATAGATCAATTTCTCACTGAGCCAATATCCCAATCCCATAACATAAGCACCTTCAACTTGACCAATATCCACATCAGGACTTATGCTCTGTCCGACATCCTCCAATAAATCTACTCTGTTGATCTATAAATCGTAAAATTGGAAAATTAGAATTTTTTTGATACTTCGGAGTTCGGATATCACTTGAGGTTGATTGTGGTATCTTACCAAATATTGGCCAGTCAGCAGATCAACTTCAGCTTCAGAAACAGCAACACCAAAAATATCGTATTTGATGGGATTTTTTCCCGCTGGGGGATACCTACGTGACAAACAAACGAGAAATGTGTTTTATACGGATTTTGAATTCATATGGACACATTGTAAATTTATACAATAGGTACCTATGAGAATGGTTCATTTTGAGGAATAATGTGAACTTACATGTATTCGCAGCATAAATCGACATTGGCAGCTCCTGCAGCTGCTATTAATTCGGGCCAAGATTTACCTGGATTCTGTTTTTTCACAGGTTCAAGTCTGTCGAGTAATATTTTACAGCATTCCAAAGCAGCCTGAAACAAGCGTCGAAAAATTGAGTTGTAGCACTCAGCCCTAAAAATGAAGACAAGAGGGCAGCGAACTTACGTAAGTAACTCCATCACTAGCCATACTTCCTCCAGTAGCACCATCATTTGGACTAGTTATTGCCATGGTTGTTTTAATCTTAATCAAAGTTATATCTATGCCTAAAGCATGGGCAACAGCTTGAGCGACCTTAGGAAGAAAAAAACATTGTTATGAATATCTTCAATTCAGAACATCATTGGTATAAATCGTAAGGTGGAGTAAAAAATCTCAGATTGTTCTCTTAAGAGTAGATACAGGACTTTTCAGAACAGATTCCAGCTCTCTATCAAAAATAAAAAGGAGAAGAAGGTTTCAACATTTTTACCAAAATTCAAATCGTTCATCCGAAAAACTCAAAATCGATACAAAACATTTCATCGCCGAGTGTACATTTTAATGGATTATTTTTTTTAATTTTAAGAGCTTCCGATCAAAATTTTTTTAAATTTGTGTTGCAATGCAGTTGGCAACGCTGTTACAACCGTTTTTGAAAATTTTTATCCAAAAATAAATTTTGAAAATTTTTATCCAAAAATAAATTTTGAAAATTTTTATCCAAAAATAAATTTTGAAAATTTTTATCCAAAAATTAATTTTGAAAATTTTTATCCAAAAATTAATTTTGAAAATTTCTGAAACAGTGCTGCTGATGTGCTGAGTGAAATTTTTAAAATTTGGGTAAATCATAGTGTGCTGGTTGGCAGATAGCAGCTTTTCTATGTTTTTTTTTTTTTCAATTTTACCTATCATAATTTACTCTTGATCAGGCTTATGCTGAGGAGCGTGAGTTTTCCCCTGGCTTGTGTTTTTTACAGGACCCATAGAGTCCCAGGCGGGTCTCCTTTTTTTGGCTATTAGGTACATACGTAGTAAGTACATTGTTCCTGACGGATGGCTAAAAGAAATGTTGAATTAGATGATGAGATCGTTCAAAATAAAATGGATATTCTGTGGGATGATTTTCCAATAGCTTGATCAATTTTCTGAACAATTGAATGATTTTTAAACTTGGATCATTTTTTACAAATGTGGGAACAGTTTTTTCAACAATATTATTGAATGATTTTCCGACGCATTGGACGATTTTTCAAAAATATAGACAATTTTTTAAAGATTGATCAACATGCATGAAAAAATATCTTTTTTCAATATTTGTCTTATTAATCAAAAAAGTTTTTAAAAATGATTGACTTTTTAAAAATTTGCGATTCTCAAAACTTGGGAAATTCTTTTGTTTAAAAATTGGAAAAATTCTTCAAAATGGAATTAATAAGTTGAAAAATTGGTCAATTTACAAAATTTGAGCAGTTTTTCTGAGTCTTTATTGTCGTTTTTCTCAATTGAACGAGATGATTTTTTTTCAAAAATAACTTGGATAATTTTTTCTAAAAACTTGAAAAAAAATTTTAAAAACATTTACAATACTTATTCCAAAAATAGAATAATTGAAACATGTGGTTTCAAAAAAAAAAAAATGCAGTATACACGTTATAGAGTTCAAAAAATTGGCCATTCTACGAATATAAATAAATCTCTAACAATTGAAAAAATGTTCAAAAATTCCTCCACTATCTACCTCAATACATGCAGCTGTACTTACTTTAGTATTGATACCTTGACCTATTTCAATGCCTCCATGAGTTATAGCCACTGATCCATCGTACATGTAGACTGATATAAGAATATGGAGAGCCATAACCGCCTCATAAGGGTAGTTCATTGTTACCAAAGAAATCCCTCGTTTTTTCCATCTATTAGCCTTTTATCAAAATTGAAATACTTCAGTACATAAAATTATCTATATGGAAGCTTGTAAGTTTGAGAAAGGTTTAGATGATGAAATTATCAAAAAAATATTACTTTGTTGAAGTCTTCAACAGCCTTCAGACGATTCATAAAATCTGAATTTTTTTTAACGTCGTCTATCATTGGTGGAATAGACGAGGAAAATTCTCGGTTCAAATTGGCCAATCGTACAGTTGTAGGGTCCAGATTTGCTACGCTGGCGATGTGCTCCATGATGTGTTCGATCAAAGCTATTCCTTCAGTACTGCCTAAAAAATATTCGATGCTTTTTTACAATTTTTTATTCAGAGCTAAGAAAATCTCAAATTGAAAAGAAACCAAGAGTGTTAGGTATTTGAAATTAAAATTATCTGCGCCATTTCCAACACCCAGATCATTTTTCTAGCCTTTTCCAAAAGTTATAAAAAGCAAAGCCATAAGCAGATAGTTCAAAACAAACAAAGTTCAATAGGGAATTCCTTAGCACCAAGGTCCCAAAATCACCTCAAAACTAATTTGATTAGATCTGCAGATATTATATACATACGACAATTTAAAGCACATACCAGGAGCTCTGGCATACGTATTTGTAGTTCGATCTGTTTTTACATCGTACTCGAAGATTGTCCAAGTCGTAGAATCGTAGCAACTTTGGACATGTTTTACGATTTGTCCCATCAGAGGTTCGTTTAAAGTGATACCCTTATCAGTGTACATATTGGTGATTAAATATTGTATTTCACCTTTTTCGTTGATGGCAACCTGGTTACAAAAAATTCACCAGAAATTATTTCTAAAATTTGATTGATCAATATAAAAACCTTCCAGATACAAAGAGTCGAACAAGTCGTGAAAAGCAACGATATGATTCTTGATACGAAAGTCAGGCTAGGCAACTGTATTTTTCCCCGAATCCATTGATACTCCACTTACCCATAATTTATTGATAAATATTTTTCCCCCTTAAAATTTATTTATTTCAAAATTAACTTTTTCTTCAACTCTGAAATTTCTCCCTTCAATTTTTTCCTCGGATCTAAAATTATTTCTCAACACTAAAATTTTTTCTCAGACCTAAAATTTTTTGATTTCAAATAATTTTTTTTAACATTGGAATTTTTCTCTCAAAATTTTTTTCTCGAGTCCAAAATTTTTCATTTCTAATAATTTTTTCCCTTCAATTTTTTTCTCGGGTCTAAAATCTTTTCTCAACACTGAAATTTCCATTTCCAATTTTTTTCTCAGGTCTACAATTTCTTCTCAACACTGAAATTTCCCCCTCCAATTTTTATCTCAGATCTAAAATGTTTTTAACACTGAAATTTCCCCTTCAATTTTTTTCTCAGATCTAAAATCTTTTCTCAACACTGAAATTTCCTCCTCCATTTTTTTTCTCAGGTCCAAAATTTTTTCTCAACACTAAAATTTGTCCGTTCAATTTTTTTCTCAGACTGAAATTTTTTCTCAACTCTGAAATTTATCCGTTCAATTTTTTGGAGGTTTAAACTTTTTCATTTTGAATAAATTTTTTTCTCAGACTTCGAATTTCCCCTTAAATTTTTTCTCAGGTTCAAAATGTTTTTTTGACGCTGAAATTTTCCCCTCCCATTTTTTTCAGGTTCAAAATTTTTTCTCAGCACTGAAATTTGTCCGTTCAATTTTTTTCTCATGTCTAAAATTTTTTCTCAGCACTGAAATTTCCTCCTCCAATTTTTTTTCAAGTCTGAAATTTTTTCTCAACCCTGAAATTAATCCGTTCAATTTTTTGTAGGTTTAAAATTTTTTATTTTGAATGACATTTTTTCTCAACATTAAAATTTTTCCCTTCAATTATTTTCTCGAGTCTTAACATTTTTTCTTCATTTTTCTATTTTGAAATATTTTTTCAACACTGAAGTCTCTTTCTCCAATTTTTTCTCGGGTCTGAAATTTTTTCTCAGCCATGAAAATGCTCCCTTCGATCGAGAGAAAGGTTATTTGAAATAAAAAGAATTTAGGGTTGAAAAATATTTTAAAATTATATGACCTTTCAAAGAAAATAGAGTTGATAGGAAATTGATGAATTGCATGAGTGAAACAGAAAAGATTCAGTCTTCGGTTACATGAAGGCTCGTCAAAAAAATATGCCCCTTCCATTTCCTCATCGATGTTCATCAAACAAGATTCTCATCACTTCGATCCCAAAGTTGAAAAAAATCCAAATAATTTCTCAAAACACGCCCCTCACAATACCAAAAAAAAAAAACATAAAGCTCTATTCGCCATAAATAGGTACTTTGACTTTTCTCAAGTCAAAATCTATTACGCGATTTTCAAAATAAATTATAACGCGAAATTTGAATACAATCTTGCAAATCGTGCAGCGAAGAAGAAAGGACAAAGAAATATATTCTCGACAATACAACGCATAAAAAGAATTGTCGGATGCTTTTCGCCATCTTTTTAAAGACAGATTTATGGCCAATAATGTTGAAAAAATGGCCAATAAAGTGCACTGCAATATAGTGCGTCGTTACGCTAATACTTAGGCCAAATTTCGCCATAAATTCCGCCCCAAAATATTCCCACACTTGAGCAAATGTCGCGTCCGATATTTTACCCATTTTTATGTGGCGTTGTAATGTAAAAAGCTGTTGGAAAAATTTATCAATTTTCCGCGAGCGTGAAAAGTTTTCAACACATTCGGTACGTAAAGAATCGACACGAATCGTCTCGTCGATATTAATAGGTGTTCGTACAATTAAAACTTACACCGAGACTAATGGAAAATCTTCTTCGTAATGAAGACCTTCCCCTATCACTTTGAAATTTTCTTCAAGCCATAAAAACTTTATCAATTCAAGAATTACGTGTATAAGATATTTCTTTGTATTTGTACGGGCTGCATACGAGATTGAGTTTGGAAAAAGAGAGAAAAGTGCATCGTGAAACAAGAGAAGAGCTAAGTAAGATAATTGTATTAGGTAGCATCGGTGATAAGATCTCGGTACGGTTTCTCTCGATTTTCGATTGTTTTTTACTGTTTCCCGAACTATTATTTTGTTTACACTTTACGTCGAATGTTTGATTTGAATGAAGATAAGAACAAATAGAGTATTATCCTTTGGAAACTTTGTGTAAATGTGTAGGTTGTTTTGTCTAGAAGTCGAACTCGTGTCGTCGATTGTAGATAGGTTTATTTGTCGGGGAATTACAAAGGCAAGTTTTTGAATAAAAATTATGCAATAATCGGTGAAATTCGTGTCGATAAGGGCTCAACTTGATTACATCGGTGTAATAATGTTGTAGGCGTTTGGAAAGTTGAAACAGAGGAATTTTATTTTGAAATGAAAGTTGAAATGGGAGATGGGAATATCGAATTTGTTGGGGAAATTACCCAAGAGATGGTGAGGAACTAAAAAGTTTAAGAAATCTGTGAATGGAGTAGGTGTATTGAAATCAAAATAATTTAGATAAAAAAATTACCTACGAATCAGCCCTTTTTTCTCGAAAAAAATGACTACTTTCAAAACAACAATTTTTTTCCGTAAAAAAAATTCTTTCTAGTAGAATACACGTGACCGTGGTGCCTTGAAATTTTTAATTTTGAAGAAAAAAAAATTGAATTCGGGAATTCAAGTATTTTACTGAACTCTTGAAAAAAATCTGCTCTTACAGACGAGATACCTAATACCAATTTTTCAAAGTGAAATTTTGAGTCTAAACAAAAATAAATGGAAAATACGTCATAAAAGAACCCCCCCCCCCCCATATCCAAAATTTTAAAAACTGATAATCATTTTTTCAATTTTGGTGAATTTTTGAAATTTAAAAATCATTATTTCATCGCTCTGCGAAATGTAAAAATTTGTTCTGAACAATAAAAAGAGATGAAAAAATTTGATAGGTGGTTTCAAAACGTGTCGCAGCCTCCAGAAAATTTTGGAATTTTCCAAGGTCGTTGAAAATCTGATGGATAATTTTAAAATTTCAAAAATTAGCCAAAATTCGAAAAATGATTTATTCAGCATATAAAATTTTAGATACCTATGAAGTTTTTTTATGGTGTACTTTCGATGTAGGTATAATGTTGCTCGGGCTGGAGATTTTATTTCGAGAGTTCAGATATCTCCGTTGTAAGAAGAAATAGAGTTGATAAATTTTCATTACTTTTCCTCTCTCAATTTGATGATTTGTTGTAAATTTAAAAAAATTCAAAATTGGGACTTTTCTATTCCAATCTCATGAAAATATTGCAAAAAAATGTCAATTGTACTGAAAATTATTTAAATTAAAAGCTTTTCAATCTTATTCAACAAAGAATTCAGCCTGACTTTTTTCTCTAAAAATTGGATGGATAAAAAAGTTTTGAATGACTACTTGAATCCAAAAAATTCTAACTTGGCTGCAATAAATGAAAAATTTTGAGAAATTTAAAATTAAGTACCAATTCAATTTTAATTTTTAGAATCATCTTTTTTTTATAAGAATAAGGTAACGCTGAAAAAAATGGAGGTTTTTAATCGACTCAAACCTGAAACTTATCCAATTTCAATTCTTCAATAAAGTCTTTTCTACTGGAAAATTGCATTGAATAAAATTATATTCCTCCAAGATACTTACACTTTTTTATGGGATGGAAAACTTTCCAAAATCGTTAAAAATTCCAAAACTGTGTTTTTTTTTAAATTTCAATTCGCAATTTGAGATTTTTTTGGAATGATTTCAACCAAAAAAATCTCAAACCCGCTGAAAATGCAAAATTTTTAGAATTACAAATATTTTATCTTAATTACCATGAATCCATTTCAATTATAATTTTTCTTTTTTGAATCCTGTTTCCCTCCTCCCTCATCCACAAAAAAAGTACCTAATAACGATAGGGATCAATTTTAGTGAAAAGCATCTAATAAATTTGTCTCATGGAAAAAATTTTCAATCTATACTTAAGTACCCAATTGTCTTTTTTTTTTCAATTTTTAACACAGTTTAATCAACTCGAGGTTTTTTCATTTTCATCAGAGGGGCTAAAATTTTTACAGCACGTTTTCTTGAAAGTAAAATTAAATAGTTGAAGAAACTAAAATAAAAAAGCTCAATTTTTGCAGCTTTTCTTTTTTTGGTATTTGGAGTCCATGAATACTGCTGCCGTTTGATTTCGAAGAGATTAAAATTTATGGAAAATTATTTTTGCATGAAAAGAATAAAAAAAATTTCTGCATGGTAGGGTGGCATACTAACAAATTTTTGAAATTCCGGCAAAAAAAAAAGAGCCATCATAAGTTAGAAGCAGAATCAAATCTACGAGTATGACTCAAATAACACTTTCTATTTTTTTTATAGACTTGATTTTTCAAAGTTTTCCGAATTGACTTGTAAAAAATTATCAATTTTATTCCAAATTTCCAACTCGACCTTGATTTCCTTGTCTGAAGACGAAATTTCAAGATAATGAAAAAGAAAATTGTCCTTCTTCACCTTCCTTCCGTTCAGAGAACAAAAAATTGGCAAATCTATGAAAAAATTAAAAGAATACATCCCAAATTAGTAAAAATTCGTAACAATAATGGAAAAAAATTGACACGAGTACAAATTCAAAAAAAAATAATAAAGATGAAATTGTGGGAGTATAATTTGCCAAGAAAACACGAATATTCCGAAGAATAGGTAGCATAAGAGCATTATTATAAATTGCAAAAAAATTACGAGTAGGTAGGTAGGTATATAGACGTTTACTTTATTTCAAGTTTCCCCAAAAAAAACATCAACTTTTTTCGTTTTTTTACGAAATGAAATTTTTTCACTTTTTCATACACCCACAAATTTCCAAATAGCGGATCGATTTCTTCTCGTTTTAAACATGTAAGTTGTATAATGCCCTGCTCACCCTCGCCCACCTCGATTTACCATTTTGTTTACCGAACTAACTCAATTATACGTCTGTCAAGATTCTTCGTACGAAAAGGTGAAATAAATTGTTGATGAAATTAAAACGTACTTATAGCGAAAGTCAAGGAGGACTCGGAAAAGGTAGGGGTCAAAAGAACACCAAGACTTTTTCCGGCTTAGTTGTTAAATTTAACCGAGGCAGAAAATTTAGCGACCACCTACGATATGAATTCGTAATAGGCGAATCGTTTAAAATGAGATGTTGCGGGCTGTGGACGAGGGAGAAATTTTTAGGGGCAGCGTTGGCGATGTTATTTCACTCTATAAAATAGGTGCGTATAAATAAATTAAAAATTAACGACTCGGGCGAACGTTTAGATGAGTTGGCGCGAACTTGGACGTATTATGCATACTCGAGTTTTAATTAATATTCGCCCAAGTACCGCGACCTGGTACAAATTCGAGGCGATATTTTTACCGGTGGGGAAAAAAATTATGGAGGGAAAAGCAGCTAGAACGGAGGCGTCGCCACAATCGCATCGGAGCGCAATTATACGCGTATGAAAAATGCCAACTTAATTAAAGAGCAAACGTGTATTCGAAACGCAAAATTAATATTTAACGATAATACGCGAAACTCTTAACGTGTAACCGCAAAATGTGAAAACAAACATATCGCGAAACGAGTATACACGTAACCCTGACCCCTGAGGGTGTGTTTACTCGCAAAGGGGCATCCGACTCCGACAAGTACGGAAAATACTTGTTAAAACCGAAACGAGTGTAAAATTGTTCATTGTGGTGATATTAATTAAACGTGTGTTTGAACGCGAGCTTTAGCTCTTTTTGCCCTTACGTATTAGGTAGGTACCTATACACCTAGCTGAAGCCGGAGTTGCCGAGGGAATGAAAATTAACGTCAACCTTATGTCTAGAACCGTGAGAAGGCACTTTTACGCGAAAATTTTACCATTGCGGTAATTATTCACGTTGAAAGAATTTAATATAAAAGGACTGCCGTGCCATAAGTATGGCGGATCTGAGTCAAAGTAAATTTATCGCGAGGTGTTTTTTTCTGCGTAGTTCGTCGCGCCCTGCTGAGTTTTTTTTCGTGGATCTTTTACGCAGAGGATGAGGGAAAAAAATTGAATTATATGTATCTTAAAATGTCGTACAATGTTACAATTAAATTGCTTTCGTGCGCCGTGGAGCTGGGCTGGATGGGCCGAAGATGTAATGCGCCAAGTTTAATGGGTTTTGTACGGTAGGTTATTTTAATTGCGAGACGCTTTCGGGGTCTAAATTGGGTTTACTGGCGGGTTTGTTGCTCGAAGATGTTGCGAAAGGGAGAAAAATTGGTAGAAATTGAACCAGATGACAAGTTGTTTGGTGAAATGGATTATGGTGGTGTGGTTTACTGGAGAAGGTGAAATTTCGACGGGTGGAAGAATTACCTGTTGGGTGGATTTTTTGAGTTTTCTGGGATTGGGGGTGGAAAAAATTGGGGAAATGTTTATTATCTCCATAATTTATTTGGTGATGCAGTATTATTTCAATTTATTGATTTTTACGTCAATTCTTTGAAAAATAAATTGGTAATTTAATACGAGTATGATGAATTTTCAAAAATTTTTAGGTCTAAAAAATTTTCAATGAAAATTAAAATTGACAAATTGAAAAAAATAATCATTTTACCCATTTCTGAAATGACATTGACTTAATTTTCAGACTCTGTTTGGAATTATGACTTTTTACTCTCAGTTTTCTTCAGTTTTTACAAAATTTTAATGAAAATATTCAACATGTTGTGTTTTTAGGTCAATTTTTGTGAACCCAGTTCACAATAATTTTTACTTCCGACTTCAACTTTTGTGTCAAATGTCATAAATTTGATACTGCTGTCAAAAATGTCAATTTCACTTTTGGTGTTTTCATCTCGAATGCCAATTTTTAAAAATTTTGTCCAAAATGACAATTTATTCAATAATCGTGTCAGAAAAGTAAATTTTTGTAGTTAGGTTTGATAATATTATTTTTTGTTAAATATTGAAATGTTTGATTCTTTAATCAAAAGTGATATCAATTTGAATGATTGTAGGTATCAGAAATATCATGTTCAAAAATTGTGTCAGAAATCACTGCTACCTACTTGATGTCAAAATATTCAACTTTTGTTGATTTCAACATTTCGGTCAACAATTATTTTGATGAAAAAAAAATTGAAATTATTTCAATATTTTTATCAAAAATATCAGTAGATATTATGACTGTTGATTTTAACATAATTTTACTTATGTCTAAAGTCAAAATGTTTGATTTTTTTCATCAAAAATGAAACCTATTTGAAGATTTTGTGTCAGAAATATGAAAATTTCAACTTTAACTATTGTCAAAGATGTCAAAATGTTCGAAGTTTTTGAGAAAAAAGTCTTTTTTATGTTTGCGCTTTAAATGTCAATAATTTCAACATTAGAATTACACCAATATTTATGCAAGTCAAAGATATCAAATGAGTTGACTAATAAATATGACATTTTTGTACCTATCAAATGCCAGAATGTTTGACAATTCTGTTGATTTTGACATTTCGGCGAATAATTAAGTACTTATTTTAACAATGTTTTGTGAGTACCTATCAAAAATATCAATTTTTGACTATTAATTTTGACATTTGTCCTTGAAATTTTGATGTAAGTTCCGAATGTGTCAATTCTGACTTGAGTTTGTCAAATACCAGTTCTGACGATCTCATAATGTCAATTTTGAAGATTTTGTGCAAAATGTGAATTCAAACATTTGTGTTGAAATAGTCAATTTTGATTAGAATTTTTGCCAATTGTACTGAATATCAATTATATGATGTTTCGGTCAAGGAAGTCAATTTTGATATTTCTGTTGGGAAAATCAGTTTGAATTTGAAGTTTCTGTTAAAAATATCAATTTTAGAATTTCTGTTTGAAAAGTCAATTTTGACGTTTGGTGAAAAAAGGTCAACTTTGAGATTTATGTCAAAAAAGTCAACTTTGAGATTTATGTCAAAAAAATCAATTTTGAAATTTATGTCAAGAAAATCAACTTTGAAATTTATGTCAAGAAAATCAACTTTGAAATTTATGTCAAAAAAGTCAATTTCGACAGTTTTTTCAGGAAGTCAGTTTTAAAATTTTTGTAAAAAAAAGTCAATTTGGACAGTTTTTTGAATAAATCAATTTCAGAATTTTTGCCAATAAAATCAACCCTGGGATTTCTGTCAAAAAAGTCAAGTTTGAGAGTTTACTTACTTATCTGATATGTAAGTCAGTTTTGACATTTCTGTCAGAAGTCTTTTTTTAAAAGTCAATTACCTAATTCAAATTTGAAATTTTGTTGAAAAAAATCAATTTTGACGTTTTCTGGAAAGAGAATTTTAAGAATTTTGTCAAGTCAATTTCGGTTTTTTGTCAAAACAGTCAACATTGATATTTCTGTCAAAGAAATCAATTTTGATGGGTCTGTAAAAAAAATGAAATTATAAATTTTTCACTAAAAAGACAATTTCAACTGATTTCTGACTAAAAAGTCATAGTCATGACATTTCTATCAAAGTTCTGTCAAAATAGAAAAAAAAACAAACTCTGTCAAAGAGTCAATTTTAGAAATTCTTTTTAAAAAGTCAGTATTGTCATTTTTGTCATAATGGTCGATTTTGACGTTTCTGTAAAAATGGTGAATTTTGGTGATTCTGTTAAAAAAGTAGATTTTGATAGTTCTGGTGACAATTCTGTTGAAAAGTTAAAATTTGACGTTTCTGTCAAAATTCAATTCTATCATTTCTATTGAAAAAGTTCAAAGCCTCATTTTTGACAGTTTGTTTCAATATTTGTATCAAGTTTCAAAATGTTGGATTTTCTTATCAAAAATTAGGTAGGCACTTTATATCAGTTTGCAAGTTTCTATCAAAAATGTCATTTTTGCTGATTTTTGTCAGAAATCTGAAATCAATTTTAAATATCTAATATTAATGTGTCAAATATTTACAATTTTAAATTTAACCTTGTTTTCAAATGTCAAATGTGTGACTCTTGCGTCGAATGTCAAAATGTTTGATTTTCTCAAACAGATATAATTTTACCCATAGCATTCAATTTGACGGTCGCAAAATTATGACATAACATAGCAACACCCACGACACACACAAAGCGTTTTTAAAATATTCAGAATCCGCCAGCTACATTCCAAAAGCGTTACAAAATTCAAAATTTGAAAAAGTTACCAGGAGCTCTACAATAAGTATTGGGAGTGAGATCAATCCTAACACCGTAACATTTATAAGACCAGGTGCCGACATCGTAAAGTTGGCTGGTGAAATTTATAATATCAGCTTCTACTCCGTCGTTGGACAGGGCACCATGATCGGTGTAGATGTTCAAGTGTAAATATTGCACTACTCCTTGACCATTTACAGCGACCTATTGTTGAATTAATTGAATAATTTGATCAAGTTGTGGTCATCAGGGGTAATTATTCAAGTACTTATCATATCGATTAAAAAATGGTTCATGAGAGTAATTTTAGCATTTAAACTTGGAACACGGCTTACGTATTTTTGACTGGCAATATTAATCAAATACTGTTAGAAGGATCCAATTACGAACCTAGATTTACAGCAAAAAGTGCCTACAGCTATGAGAATTTATGTGTGGTGAATTTTGTACCTCATATTTTCCATACATCGGAAATCGCTTTCCAACTGCTTCCATATTAGTTTCTAATTTGACGACCATTCGAACTGGAACCTTCATGTTGTAAGCAGCCACCGCGCAGGCTGTAGAAACCAGAGCTGATCGTCCCAATTTGGAACCATACCCTCCGCCGCATCTTTTGACGCTTACGTTGATACTGAAAAAGAAATATTTTTATTTAATTCATCACAATCGTATCAAGTAGGCGTCGTACAATCGGGTCATTATTTACCTGTTTTCCGGCATATTCAGAGCCACAGCAGCATTTTGTTGAACTCCTGTGATCCATTGGGTAGCTGGATACATGTCCATTCCATCTTCGACGGGGACACAGTAGCAAGTCTGGGTTTCCATTGTGTAATGGTACTGGCCTCCCATGAGCAGCGAACCATTGAATTTGTATTTTATGTCTTCTGCAATTTGATGATTGGAATTTATTAATGGAAAGTTCAAATTTATAAACAGTTTGTGATTTTTTTTTTTGGAAAAATGGGCTTTAAACCCCCTTTTAGACGATATTTCAGCTAATCAATTCGATTTCTCGATTTTTGAAAATTTTTATACTTAGTGGAGATATCTATGAAGTTTTTAAATTTTTTTTTACTAATCATGTTGAAAATCCGGTCTGTACCAAATATTGATCTTCCTAAATTAAAATTATCAATTTTAATTTTCTCAAATTTTTCCGTAAAGTGTTCCAAATGACTGGAAATAGTCAACTTTGATTTTAGGAGGTCGATATTTTGATTTCTAAAAATTACACGCTATGCGCCACTTCCAAAAGACATTTCCACAAAAAACAACTTTTGAAAACTTTTAAACATTCAAAAATCATTTCGAAGGATTTTATTGATGGTAAATATAATTGAAATATTAAAATTCTAACATTGCTCCAAATTGTACCTAATTATTATTCATTTTTTTTTAAAAACATATAAAAATTATTGAAAAGTTGAGAAGAATTGAAAAGAGATTCACGAATAACGAGAAAATTGACAAGATGTCATTGCAATCGTCAAAAGTAGAATATTTTGCATAATTTTCATTGAATTTTTTCAATTTTCAAGGTTAAAAATTTTTCTGATTTCTTTTTTCAATTTCGGAATAGTTATTTTCAATTTAAAATCGTTGAAATGGTATTTTTCAAGTATAAAAATAATCTGAAATTTTGATACTTTTACTTTAAAAAAAGCATACCTTATCAAATGAGATTTTTTGAAATTTTTAAGCAGTGAAGTATCCAATATTTCGAAATTATTTTCAAGATTTCCTTCCCAGTTCCGAAGTTTTTTAAAATTTTAAAAATTTTTATTAATATTTTCAACAATTTTTCAAGTTTACCAATTTTAAGGATTTGGTACAATTTTTTGATAAATTCTGTCCTGATTAACCCTTTAGATAAAAATTCAACTTTTTCAAATATTTTACAAATTTCTATGGAATTTATTCAAACGGTATGCTGGCCCCCGGCAGCGATTTTGACAAAACCTACCCCAAAAAGTCCGTCACGATGAAAAAAAATTCATTCAGAAAAAATTCTTAGCCTCTAGAGCAGGAGTTTTCGGAGGAGGTGCCAAAATGAATTTTTCAAACTTCATTTTTCTCTATTTCTTATCAAAATTTTGATAGAATTTTGTGTTTTTTAACATTGATGATTTAGTGCAACAATTTTTTTTTCGTGTCGTCCCTTTCACTTTCTAAAATCAATTTTAAAAACACCTAATTTGTGAAAAAAAAAGTTTAAAAAACACATTTTGGCCCTTTTCCCTGAAAACACAACCTCAAGAGTCTAAAATTTTTGCCAAAATTTCCGCTAATCATGACTGACTTTTTCAAGTGGGTTTTGTCTAAATCCCTTTTGGGGGATAAAATTACTTAAGGTTACATAGGTACTTATTCTATAAATTTAAGTAAGCAATTTTTGAATTTTCACCAAATTGCCTGAATATTTTTTATCAAGTTCGAATCGGAAGGAACTTGCAATTTCAACTTTATTTAAAAATTATTTCGAAATAATTCCTAGCTGTAGGTTAACTACAAATGAAAAAATATATAAATTTGAAGTTGATGGTTTCAAATTTTTTTACAAATTTTGTGGCATTTCGAACAGTTTTATTCGTATGTTTTGAATTCCAGCCAAAAAATAGCTATTCTAATATTTCCATTTGAGAAAAAAAAAGGTATAAATAAATCAAAACATTTAAAAATGATCACAATGCACTTAAAATTATCACCAACGCAGAAAACAACACAGAAGGGGCTGCATTATTTACAAAGGTCCTTACTATTAGTTGATAAATCTACCCTCCCTCTCCTCTCCTGCATTGGCTTTAATCAACGAGGAGCCGGATTACGCGACCTATTCAGCTGATATTCCAACTGCTTAATCCACGATTCGGCGTCTCTCAAAGTCATCTGACAATTTCTGAGCTCTTTTTGCATTTTATCTTTCTCCTGTTTCGCCTTCTCGTATTGCTGATTCACAGCATCCAGCTCATCTTTATAATACCCATTTTGTTCAACCGTTTTTCTCATATCTTCCTTGACTTTAAAGTTGATCTCCTGCAGTTCATTGTATTTCCTCTGCATGGTCTTGAAATCAGCAATGACGCCGGAGTATTTGGCCGCCAAAGTTTTCTGTTTTTCGTATTCGCCTTTGAGAATATCATTCTCGAGGATGAATTTTCGATTGGTATTCATTAATTCGGCCTTTAGAGCGGTTACATCTTTGATCAGCTTCTGATTCTCTTCTTTGGTGATGTTGAGGGCGTGATTGGCAGCGTGGAGGTTTTTCTCGACGTCGGCTAGTTTGGTCATCAAGGCGTTATTGGTCTCTTCGAGGAATCGATTTCGTTTAGAGATATCTTCGGTGTTGAGTTTCATTCGATCGTTTTCAGACAGGACTGTCTGGAAATAGGCGAGTCTCTGCTCCAACGCGTCTGTATTTTTTTCAGCCTTGTAATAAGAATGCTCCATGTCATCGGCATATCGCTCCAATTTCCAGTTACGATCTTTGAGGACGTTGATTTCATCGAATAGGTGGCTGATGCCGTCCTTGAGCGATTGATTTTCATCGAATAGGACCCCAAGCATGGATTCTTGCTTTTTGAGTACCACGTTGAGATCGTCTAGTTCAGCCAGAGCACCTTCGAGACGGAAACTTTTCTCGACGAAGTGCTCCATGGAGGTGTTCTCTTCTTTGAGACGATTTATGAGCTCGGTGTATTTGGTGGTTTGTTTTTTGAGCTCTTCGTTCTCGTTGGAAATTTCTTGGGATTTGCATTTGGCTTTTTGGAGTTCGTCTTTGAGAACGATGGTGGAGAAAGTGGCCGATTTGAGTTTACTTTCGGATTCGGAGAGCTGAGTTTTGGCCTGTTTGCATTCGGTCGCCAGGGGCTGACATTCCATTAATTTTTGCTCCAAATTCATGATGGTCTCTTGGGCTGTCATCATTTCAGAAGCAACGTTGGTGTTTTTATCCCAGACATGTTTGTAGCGACGGAATTCCTTCTCTATTCCGTGCAGTTTCAGCTTCAATGAGATGTTCTCGTTGATCCATTCTTTCTGATCGATGTAGCCCTGAGTCGTGAGCTGTCTCAGGGTCAGCTGAGCTTTGTAGAAACGTTGCTCGAGGATTTTGTTTTCATTTTGCAGAAAAGTGACGTTCCTTTGGAGTGACCTGATCGTGGATAAGTATTCGGAGAGGAGTCTTTTTAATTCGGCTCGATTTTTAAGGAGGTCTTCTTGTAAGATGAGTTTGTCGTTTTGGGCTATAATCTGGCTCTGTTTTTGTTTCAGATCGAGCCATAGTTTGCGATTTTCTTGCTCTAGTTCGACGTTTTTCTCGAGTAAATCTTCGCATTCGGGTGATTTTGGTTTAGCGCACATAATCGAAAAATTTGACGAGTCGGGGCGTGGAAGGACGAGAGGGGGGTTGAAATTGCATGGTAAATTTTAAAATGCTTACTTTTTTCTGCTGTGGCTGGTTTTTCGGCGTTTTTCGTTATTCTGGATTGATCGTTTGAATCGACTACAGCTTTGAAGTCGATGACTGGTTTGCGAGTTTGATCGACGTTGACGATTACTTTATCTGCTGCTTTGTTGGCGTAGTTTTGGGTTTTCGCGATGACTACGCCGACTGGTTGGCCTGCGTAGAGGATTTCTTTATCGGCGAAAAGCTACGAAAATTGAGAATTTGATGAGTTTTGGTGAAATTTTGAGGATGGGGGGAAATAATTTGAAATAAGGGGGATTTGTACCTGTTCGTCTTCAATTTTATACACCTCGACGAAGGTATTTTTACCGGGAATATCTTTAGCAGTTAGAAACTTTACAACTCCGGACATATTCTGTGAAAAGTACAAAGTTAGATGAGTCGAGTCGACACCCAGAGAGAGTAAGTTTATCAAGAAGGTATTATTTATTTATTTACGTCATGAAATTATTCAATTATGAGAACTTGCTTCGGTGTCCCTTTACAACGAGTTAATCGCTGTGAACGCGTTTTAAAATTAAAAGCTTCGTGATGTTCATAACGAGCAACGTAATAACCGAACCGTTGCGCTGGTACGGGACGATATTGCATTATTTGCAAGGTGCGAGAGATGCGAAAGTGCCAAACGAGTTGTCGGAAATTTATACATTTTGACATTACGAGAAGTGCATCTTGTTTGCCGGAGAGTAATCTCATGAACTTACGTCGTATCTTGTTTAGTATGGTACAAAGTTTGTTTGCAAGTCTGCGAATTAATTCGAATAAAGTGACAGCCGGAGCGAAGCTCGTAACGATGATGAAATATGTATATTTATTATTTAGCGAGAACGAATGAATGAAAAAGACTTGCTTTAAAATCATATTCGGATTGATTTAAAAGAAGATGAACGAGGTTGAATGGTAATTTGCCGAGTCAGCTTGGATTCTGGGAAATTTTTTCTCACGATGGAGTGATTTTGATGGAATGTTTGTGTGTGGGAGTGGATTTGACGGGTAAAGGGACACCTACGTAGTACGAGAATACCTGACGAATATTTTAACTGCATTAACGTAATGTCTAGTTTTCATTTAGAGGCGAATTTGGGTACGGAGACGAAACTGAATTAAGATTTCAGAATTAAATTAATTCATGGAGAATGGCTCGTGAATTTGAAGAGTCATTGTATTTTTATTGCTGCAAGAAAAACGATAAAAATTCCATAAAATTGAAAAACCGTAATTATTTTGAATCGTTTGAGAAAATTTTCAATCTAAGTATTTAAATTTGAAAAAATCTAATTGAGAAAAGTATAAAATTTTGATGAGGTTTGACTGTTATTAGAAATCGGGTCAATTTTTTTTACGAAGAAATTTTTCCATTAAAATTTTAATTCTCAAGATTTAATTGGTGAGATTTTTTTGTGAATTATGTTGAAATTTCAGGTGAAGTACCTATACCTACGTATCAAAAAAATTAAAAAATATTGAGAATAATGGAAGAATGGTTCCATATGTGAGTATGAAGTTTCTCAATATAAGTAGATTAAGTACCTACGTAAAGTGATGATAAATTGGAAGTATCATTAAAAATTCTCTTTTTTATGAAAATCGTTTCAATTTACGTAGGTACGGGAATCATTTTCGGATTTAAGGAGGTGCAAGGAGGCTTATCCCCCCCCCAAGTAAAATTAGCTCCTCTCCCAAAAAAAATCGTTTTTGATTATCAAATATTTCCAAGATATGAGAAGGCTCCTTTTTTCCTACCAATCTGGTAGGTACTTCATTTCTTCGTTACCAATTTGTACTCTCCCAAAAAAAGCTTCAGACTCTCCCTTCCCCTAATAGGAATTTTGAAAGTATTAATATACAAAAAAATGGCTTTTTTGGGAATTAAAAATTCAATTTTTCAAAGCTCTTTGCTCGGATAAAAATAAAATTGCAATTAAGTACATAAATTATTTGAGGCGACGGTGTCAAAGAAGGCTCCATCTCATTTTTTCCTTATAAAATTTTTTTGGCATCTCAAAACCTTGAACCGTCTTTGCAGTTTGCACCCTCCCAAAAAAATCTTCCGATGTCATCGACTTGAGGCCCCCCCTCCAGATCCATTTCCCTAAATCTGCCTATGTATAGTATCATAGAAAATAAAAATTAGGTACCTGTAAAAAAAAATTCAATATCCTTCATCTAAATTGAAATTTTAATTCAGCGTTTAAAATTTTGCCAAAAATGATCATATTTTGATTGAAAATTTTTTCTTCCCCTCAAAAATATAGTTGGGTGTTTGATAGGTAGTTTTCATTTTTTTTTCTTTAATAATTGGAAATTTTTCATTGTTCAAAACTAAAAAAAAAATAATCGAATAACACTATTCTAACGATAAAACTTGAAGCTTTTTTTCAAAAGTCTCCAAAAAAGGATTTTTCAATTTTCTGGGTTAAAAACGTTGAATTTTTTTCTTCGGAATTTTTTTTTGTAAGAGACTTAAGGGTAACAATTTACAATTTTTTCTAGCAATTATTCAAAATTTGATGTCTTTTAGAAGACAGGGAAAATTAGTTGACAAAAAAATTTCAATATTTATTGAGTTTTGTTCTTTTTGAGATGAGAGGAAAATAATTTTTTAAAAAAATGGAAGTTAGATTCTAACTACCTACACGCACAATTTTAATAATTTTCAAACTTTTTAAGTTGCTATAAGAACCGAAATATCATTTTTTGAGGGGAAAAATCAAAAATATACTACTAACAGATTTTTTCTAAATTTTTTACCCGAAAATAAGTATTACCTATACTTTCCCTTTTTTTTACTTAAAAATTTATTTTTACCTATGTAGGTACCTACTTATTTCTTTTTCTAAAACAAATTCGAGTTGACATTATTCAGAGAGCAGAAAATTGAAATTTTTTGTTCAAGTGGTTCTTATTTCCATTTTTTAACCATTTTCTTTCAAAAAATATAATCACTTTCTCAAATTTTTCAATTCGATTTTAATTTTTTCGAATAAAAATTATAGTGTGTCATTTTGGAAAAAATGTTTTTCCTTCGCACTTCTATTTTCAGTTTCAACAATTTTTTGTAGAAGAATAATTTTCTGTTTAATGACAAAATTGAAAAATTTTTAATTCGTTTTTTTTCTGTTTTTTTGAGCCAAAATGCTAATTTTGCTAAATTTTTGAAAAAGAGATCACGTTTGTAAATTTTTGAGTCTCTTTTTGTACTCTCATGTTTGTTTGTCTCCTGGATTTTTTTTTTTTGATAATTCTTTATTTAATAAAAAAACTAAAATATATAATATGTAGGTAAGTTAGGTACCTATCTTGAATTCTACAGTTTTTTGTATGAAGTTTCAGTAGCGAAATTTGAACAAAAATTCCATTTTTCAGATGATGCAAAATTTATACTTTAAGTAATTCAATATTTTATTGGAGCAAATTGAAGATTGAAATTTGGAGGACATCGACGATTGATAATTTTCCAATTTGAAATGCATTTTTGCCCAATTCTTTCGACATTTTTATTGATTTTATCATGAAGTTATAGGTACCTACTTGAAGTCGACTACCTTTGGACTTGTAAATTATTGTCGATAAATATTTAATGACTCATCGTCAGTTGAAAATAATCTTAATTGGTATTGAATTATTTCAGTTTCGATAACTCTAAAATACTAATTTGGATCAGGAAAGAATGTAATTTTCCTCGTCAAATTGAAAAAAAAAATCACCAGACATGAAAACTGACAAATACCAGAACTGAGTTTTTGATTTTTACTCGTTTTTTCAAAAAAATTGTACCTATCCATTTTTTTCTTACCGAAGTGCAATGTGACATATAATTATTATACCTTTAAAGCGCTCGTATCGATGCTGGTCAATTTTCCTGGACCTTTTTTGGATACCACAAAAGCTCCATAAAGTTCATTGATCTGGCTTGGGATATCATTTACATACTCAGCTTCCCCTAAAAAACCAACCAGAAATTAATTTGCTGAATTGCGATGCCTTCTTTATTCAACTTTGAAAAAAATTATCGAGTTATTAAATTTTAATTACCAGAGCATTGTGCAAATGCTTCTAATTTCGGCATCGGTTTGGTTACAGGCCATATAGATTTATCAGTCTGGAAATCTTGCTTGCCTGAAGACAATGGTCTAGTCAGGATAGTTCCGCCGCTGCGATATTTACTATCGACCGAATTTGGAGACAAACTGAGGATAAACTGAAACGAAGCCAGAAAAAAGGTAAGATTACAAATATTTTGACTTGAGAATAATAAATTCATACGAAGAATAAGAGTAGGTACCTTGTAAAATAAGTTCACAGCCAATGAAATTCGATACTCTGCCGAAGCTTCGGTGGGATCATTGTCAGGTTTCAGTTCGGATTTTAATATTTTGCAAGCTTCTTTTACCGTATTGAAATCCAGTAGATTTTTACCATTGATGTAATTTTCGGTATTTGTAGCGTGTACCTGGAGACGAAAAATGAAATCAGAGATTTTAAGGTAGGGAAATTTTTGCCAAAAATGAGATTTCAACGATTTCAGTCTAAATTTTTCCAAAATTGTATCCAAATTTTTAAAAAATCCAACAGTATAAAATTAAGAAAAAAATTAGATTTGAAAAATTTTTACAGCTGGTAAAAATTTTAATCACAATTTTAATGTCTTTAATTTAATAGTTCGCTCTAATTTGAAAAAAAAATCAAATTGATAATTTCAAAATTTTTCTACAATTTTTTCAACTTGAAAATTTCTTACGATTTTTTTCAACGTGGTGATTTTTCAAAAAAATTTCCAACTTTATATTCTTTCAAATCTTCCAATTCGATGAGTATCTAATTGGTAGAAATCTTCGAAAAATATTAAATTCAAAAAAATAAAAAAACCACAGTTGAAAAAATTGAAAAAATCTAAATTTAAGAAATTTTTCAGTTGAAAAAATTTTGAAAAAAGATGAATTTTAAAAACGAGATAAATTTAAGAAATTGAAAAAAATTTCGAATTGAAGTACGTTTTTAGGATTTAGAGTCAATTTTGGACTTGAGCCGTCAAAATCTCAATTTTTTTACCCAAGAATACTCACGAAATCCGGGCTAATTCCTCCGAAAACTACGCTGGGCGAATCTGTCACTCTGTAATAATTATTTTTGTCAACTTTGACAAGGAAGCCAGCGTTGACATAAGCATGAGTATTCTGAGCTCGTTGCATGATCTACGAAATTAAATAAGCACAAACGATCATATGTTGAAAAGAATGGAAAGCGCAGGGGAAAAATGAAAATATAATATTACCTTGTACGAGGTATAAACGTAATTTGACGAATCTAATGCCGGAAATGAAATATTTATTATGACTTTTCGTCGCATATCCAATACTAAATACTGGGCTAGTGGATACGTGTACACCATTCCACTAACGTGACCTGAGACAATATAAAAAATGTATAATTAACGAATCAATTAGCGTTGAAAAAATCACCAGACATTTATTTATCTGTTAGCATTCTCAATTATTAGCAATTGAAAAATGTAGATAGGATGGAAAAAAATCTCAAAGATAATTATTACCTATACCTACCTATAGTTAATTGAGCGTCGACTGTTTCCAGTATTAAGAATAAGTCAGACGGAAACTCTCTATGGAAATATTTAATTGATAGGTTTCCAGCTAAGGTTCCAACCTGTAAAGAGGCCATAATTATGAAAAATTCTCGCCATTGTTACCGGTAACTTTTTGTCTCCGGTGCAGATTAAAAGTTGATTTTTTTATGTATTTACATTTCGAACTGGTACATTGGCGATTAGATCAATATGACTGGCGAGTTGCTTGAGATAGCTGAATTTACTGGGATTTTCTGCAGCTACTTTGTTCATTACTTCCATAGTCCGGGTTAGGGACATGTTTGCTCCTAGAACGAGTTTATCGGAATTGAGGGTGTAGTCGTGTAATTCCTTGACTCCGTTTATGTCGATGTAGATGTCTTGGGGTTCAGATCTGTAGACACCTGTGAAGAGAAATCGAGAAATTTATGGGATGAGATTAAGAAAAAGGGTACGCACATTTTTTATTTTAATTCTAGGTCCTAATTTGAAAAATTTTGTTGGTTTTAAATTGAAGAATCGTTTGCGAACGATTTTGCTATGAATTTTTTCAAAATTTTGAAGGTAATTTTGACCTTTACCTTTCTCCGTTTCTCTCTAATGGTTGAAATGTTGGAAAAAAAATGATAAAATTTCATTTTTCAATTTCCTTTCTTAAAAGAATTTTTAAGTCTTGGCAACAGATTTTTTAATTTTTTAATAAAAAAATTACTTTTCATGTCCCCCCCCCCCCCTCAAAAAAATTATTTTTTGAAAATTTTAATTTGAAGAAATTTTTAGAAAAATGGTACTTATCGAAAATTTTCAAAAAAATTTTTTTGGTGTTTTCATAGGTACTGAAAATGAGATTCTGGGGTCACTTTTGACCGATCCTGGGTCAAAGGGAATTTTCTTGGGGGCGACAGCAAACAAGTAATGGTAGATATGAATTTTGACTCGTGAAGTGCTTACCTATGTATATAAAAAAATACACCAGTCTGAGGCAGTTAGATAATGTTTATTTTTAAAATTTATCTTATCTTGTTATTGGTTTGTGAACCACTTAACGTATACCTACATTCCGCATACGTATTTACTGCACTCGAATTTTAAAATTTAAACATGTGATCGGCTCGTTATCGCAATATTACGTTATTAGCAGAAAAATGTAAGTAATAGTACGTAGATGGGTTAATTTCTAGGTATGGTACCTAACCTTTTATTTATTCGAATTATTTTCATTTCTCATTTCAATCATCGAAATATTATTTCCTGCTTTTTCTCTTTGTCGTCATTCATTTTTATTGTCTTGGTCAAAAATCAAACACTCGAACGACAATTTATCGTCCATTATTCGTGTTCATCGTGTTTGGTCAGAACTTAGGTTCCGAAGAATGGACAGAACATATTAAAAATTATTTAATATTCCATGTCTTATATTGTTGTGATGAAAATAATGACGAAATTGGTGTTTGAAGTAATTAATGAAAACTACCAAAAATAATGGGTAGGTACCTATCTGGATTTTTATGGGATCAATAAAAACTATAGTCATATATTTTGAACGCCGAATTTGGTTTAAAGACGGTAATATAGAAAAAAAAAGACAAAAATTTCAAATATTTTTTAAAAATCTAAAAAAATGATTAAAATTTAATTATTCGTAGAGCTGAGCTTCGAAGTCGAGGCCTGGGGGATTCAAGATGATCTCAAATTGAGTAAAAATGAAATGTATCATTGAAAGGAGGATTTAATTCTGATGAACGATTCTTAGATTTGTAGTATTTTCAAGTTATTTCATTATAGGAGCTAAAATTTATTTATGGACTATTTTTATAGGCTTTTCCCCCGGTGGTGCTGAAAAATTGAAGTCCCCGTAATTTTTCGAAATTGCTCATTTGCTTTAAAATAATTATCCATGAATACCCAAGTCTTAAGAACGTTTCCGTGTTGATCACCATAGGCGCACCGTGGGGGGGCTCGAGAGGCTCGAGCCCTCCTCCCTCCCAAAGCCCGAAAAAATACTTTTTTGATATAAAAATGAGGGGAAAAGTCATTTTTTTGCTTTTCAAAGCATATTTTTTCATAAAATTTTCTTTTGACTGATTTTTCAGTCAAAAGTCACCAAATTCTCAATAAAATCTTTGTCAGAAAAAATTGATGATTTTTGACTGAAAGATCAGTAATGAATAACATAATTTGAAATTTGATCCCCTCCCCCATTTTTTTCAAATTCTCAGCCCCTCCCTTAATTAATTTCTGGGTGCGCCCATGTTGATCACTCAATATTTGTTCTCCTTACTTGCATAAATTAGTATTTAAAAGAAAATGAGTGAAAAAACTTGATTTTTGGAGGGATGAAAGAGGGTTAGAGCAGGAGGGGAGGGATCAGATCAAAAAATAAGTTGATATTCGAATTGCACGTCCGTCCTGAAATTAATGAAAATCAATTTGTCACACGATATTTTCATTTTTTAACATACTTTTCTCCAAAATAGGATGAGGGGGAGCACTAAAAGGCCAAATCGAAAAAATAAGCAAATATTCGAACTCAGTACCTTCAAAAACCTAACAAACGACAGATCACACGTTATTTTTCATTTTTTTTTTTTTTAATTGTGGTCTTATTACGGGGGGGGGGTGGAAGAAAGAGTTAAATGAAAAAACTGAATGCATATGCTACTTCACTTTTTCGATTTTTTTGAATTTTGGTCAAAATTGTGGACGCCTGCACCCCCGGAGGTGGAGAGATCCCATTTTGAAAATTGATTGGCTGAAAAAAGTATGAAAAGGGCCATCTATTGTATTTTTTTCAGATTTGTAATGGTAGTTTTCGTCTTTTATACCTGTCATGAAAGTTGAGCTTTTACCACTAAAGTTCAGTATTGAGCTTTTGAAAATGTGATTATTTTTTCTGAATCTCCTATCAATTTTCTTACAAAATCTGCAAACAGTTTTCCCCAAATACAACCAATCTTAAGATTTGAGCCTTCAAAATTGGGTAATTTTCCAAAAAATCGCAATTGCATAAAAATCACAATTTCCCTACTCTCCCAGTCGCTCCTCTGAGGATTAGAAGGAAAATGGTCATGAAAGTCGTCAAGAAAAACTCGTTAAAAATTGAGAGAAATTAGGAACCCTCCAACTTCATTTTTGGTTCGAGTTAGAATGGTCCAATGGCCAATCGTTATTTCATAAAATTGAAAATGAGACGCAAACTATTTAAAAATTTCTCACCATGAGCTGTATTGCCTCCCACGATCTGATACTTTGTGTTATCTTGAACCATTTCGAAAACGTTGTAAATTTCTTGAACCGACTTCACTCTAAACCATCTAGATCCTTGAAGTTGTATAGAGATCGATATATCCGGTATTTCTGTATCTTGATCAGAGGCACACGTATTAAATCCATTGGATCCATTGGTTTTGCATAAATTTTCACACGGTTTTTGGGTCTTGGAACAGATTTTCAGCTGGGTCATGATATCCTGCCAAAAAAACCAGTGGTATCCAAAACAGGCCTTCTTCAAATCGATTTTCTCCTAATTCAACGATACCTACTTCGATATCTGAGCAAGATTTCTTCAACTCTGGAGTGGCATCGCTGGCCAGAGACTTGAAAGCATCCAAAATTGGCCTGTATCCGGTACATCGGCATATATTACCTCCGAAGGAGTTTTCGACATCGCTCATGGTTACTTTTTTGTCGCCATTGAGTAAACTGAAACACATCAAAGGTGGTTTGACCACATTTACCTCGAAATTATTTATAAAATAAGAATTCGTGCTTAAAAATGAGCCTTTTAACGAACCCGAACATATTCATGACCATTCCAGGGGTACAGTAGCCACATTGAGTCCCACTGAATCCAGCCAGAGTGGATTGAATCTTATTGTATCCATTTCTCTTGTTACCTATACCTTCGACAGTGATGATACTCCAACCGTAGCAACTGAAAATCGGCACGAGGCACTGGAATAATGGATATTTTATGAATTGATGGATATGAATGCTGAGTACCGAAGATTATACGAGCTACTGACCGAGTTCACAGCAAATATCTCTTGTTTACCGGTTATGGGATTAGGTCTCTTTATGGCAACTAGACAAGAGCCGCAGCCTCCCTCCAAACACATGAACTTGGTGCCTTTGAGATTGGCAGTATTCCGTATGTATTCATTTAGGGTGGTTTCCGGCGGCACATCGTCTCCAACTGAGTAAAAATTGAGCAGCCGACAATAAAAAATGTCCAGTAGGACAAAAAATGAAAATGAAAATAGAAATCTCACCTGTATAAACAGAATCGTGAATTTTAAGCTTGAATGATCCTTGCTGAACGACCCTAAAATTACAACAAAAAAATGAGCAGTTCAAATTTTGGACTCAACCTTGAAAAAAAATTAGTCACTATGAAAAAAAAACTCACATTTTCGAAAAGAAATTTTCACTGATACGATATCTTCAGTGAATTTGAGCGGTTTTCAAATACGAGATTATGTTTGAAAACACGTTTTAACTGTTGCACATGTAGAAACGTATAAAGTTCGAGATACACCGACACTTGTTGCTGTATTACTTTTATGAGTACATTAGGATTCATTACTGTATCCCCCACTTTTTTTTTGATGAATTATCAAACCTAGGTAATGGCATGTTATGTGCTTGCTATATGTTGATATGCTGCCAGTGTAACGAAAACTTGAATCTGTTGTACGATTACATTTCTAAACGAGTATCAATTTTTTTGTCGGTCGAAATTAGGAAAATTAAAACAATCGACCAGACATGCTCGTGGGACCTCTTTGGTCTGGGCTTCGTGGCGATTCATGGTAGGATGATCATTTTCAATCTCAGCAGTCGGGGTTCAGTGGTGTTTAGAATTAATTTAACAGCCTGACCTTGGGTAAATTCGTAGACATTTTATAGCTTGATTTATGTTAGAAAAAGTACCAAGTTTGTGGAGTGTTTGCCAATTTAGGATGTTAGATGGGAATTTTTTTTGTTATCGTGATTGAAGACTACAAATTTGTGATTTTTCGCACTCGGATGGATATTTTAATGAGATGTTGGATTTCAAAAAAAAATCTGTTTTTTATTGTTGCTCCGTTCAATCACCCCAATTTGAAAATTTATAACGAATAATTCATTGAATTTTTTTGTAAACTGATAAATTCAGTGGTAATGTGGTAGAGACAGGGATCCGAAGTGGAGCCGTGGGAAGGAAAGTTTCTCTCCGGACGATCTTTTTCAAAGCCGGAGGCACTTCTATGAAAATCCTAGCGCCAGAGCTGAAGCCACTTCCGAAGCCGGAAGAACTTTATTTTAAAAAATCTCAGAGATGGAGCCGGAGCCGGAAGGACCCGATTCTACCAATACCTAGTTACTCCAGGTTTTAAAAGAAGTTGAATTTTTAAAATTATCACATTTTTTCAAAAATTAACTCCTTTTAAAAATTCAATTCATTTATTATGTATTTCAATTTTTTTCAATTTTTAAAAAATGTTTCAGCTTTATAAAAATATTTTCTATGTTTTTATTTTTAAAAAATTCTATTTTCAAGTTTTTTGGCCTTTTTAAAGAATTTTTCAGTTTTTTTTAAAAAAAAATTCAATTTATCAATATTTTTAAGAAAATAAATAGGTATGGTAGTCAGATTTTGAGGTCGAATAAAAGGGAGGAAATGAGGTGTTTACTGGATCGTCTCATACAGAGATCTGTAGCGGAGCTAGAGAGAGAAGGGCCCCTCAAATGATTTTTTCGGAGCCGGAAAGCCGGAATTACTCTTAAAAAATTCGTCCGGGAAAAGCTCATTTCCCTCCTTCCCTCTTTCTTCCTGCCTTCGGTTTCGCTTTAGGTTTCTGACCGTGCCAGGCATTTGAAGAGGGTTCTCTTCTCCCTGGCTCCAACTCCAAGAATTTTGATTCAAGTGCCTCCGGCTCCGAGATTTTTTAAAAGTGTCTCCGGCTTCGAAAAAGTGCTGGAGCCGAAGCCGAAGGCACCTTAAGCTGGAGGAATTTTAGTTAAAAATCTAGACCTACTACCTACTATTGAAAAGAAGAGGGTGTGGGAGGGTTGGATAAGAATAAAAATTAAGTATGAGACAAAGTTTTCTACGAAACGTATTGTTTTTGAAGAACGTATGTAACTTTTATTGTTTTAGTTTATAATTAAGTAATTAAGGATACCTAATTACCTTCGTAATATTCTCGAACTCATTTTTAGATACCTCTTCTTTCCTCCCATCCTCATCAGCCCATCTTCTTTATAGTTTATTTTTCTTTAGATTTTCACACGAACAACCAAAAATAAACCTATTTCCTAATTAAATAGCGTAATCTGTTTCGGTTGAAGAAAAGCTTGCTGAAAAAAGCTTCAAAAAAGCACAAACTTTTTTCAAAAAACTGAAAAACACGTTAAAGCACATCTACAGTGTTACCATTTCTCCATTCTGGAAACAGTATGACCTCTTTACGTAATTCGTAAATTGTTTACGTGTTATCTCTGTTATCAGTAATCTAAAATTAATTTGAATTAGAATCGGAATCAGTCGCCGAAATTTAGTTTTATCGTGGCAATTCGCAATTATAATGATCATTTTTCTAGCCAGTTGATTATTCGTTCGAAGATGACAACTCTAGAACGTTTCTCCCATTTCACCCACGACGAGTTGTTTGAAAAATTCAGCGTGTCTGAGATCAGAGTATATCAGAATGATTTACAAAAAGAAGTCGATAAGAAGAAAGATGAGCTTAGAGTACTCGTGGGGTGAGTTATTTTACCCATAAACGTATTCTTTGAGTTCAAACTTACCAATAATTCTGCCTAATTTGGCTCATTTCAGAGAAAAGTATCGTGATTTTATTGAGGTTGCTGATCGAATCAACTTGATGAATGGGTTATCGAAAGGCATCACAGATCGGATCCAAAATATATCTTCTTCTCTGACCAGCTTAGATTTGAATCTAGAAGATGATCGTATGTCAAAACTCGATAGCCGAAATAAACAGTACGTTTCGATTGTTGAGTAGAATATGAGAATCGTATCGTTATCAATGTGGTTCGAATTTTGATTACTTTTCTGCAGGGATAAAGATACCCGAACGAAGAACACAATTGCTATTTTAATTAAACTATTGATCGATATAGAAGAACAAATCTGGATCGAGATATCTGCCAATAAATTCATAACTGCGACAACTTTACTTCAATTAGCAGTTCATATGAAAACATCCCTCAGTTTGGAAGCTGACTGGAACGTCGATAAGAAATTCCCAGTTGTTTACGACTTATGGAACTCGATTCTGAGGTTTCCTCGTATTATAACCCAGATAATCGAGGATAAGATCAAAATTACGAATTTATCTGTCGCTGTGAGTTATTCTAAAAATTTGAATCCAATGAAGAGTTAAATTTTCTAACGAATTATATAAGATTTTTTTTTTCAATAGGAAGCCTGCGAGTGCCTGTGTACTCTAACTGTGCTGGAAAATTTAACCTGTGTTGACGTAATCAGAAGATTTGTTGATTTGAGAACGGAGACGTTAAAGACCATTTTGAACGTTGATAACGTTACGAGTAATGTCAAAAATAATGTGATCGGTAGCTTCGAAATTATCATCAATACGTTCGAAATATTGTACAGATGTTTCAGTGAGTAGTTTTAAAATGCTGCCAATTTATCGTTGAATTGATAATTTAATGAGAATATTTGATTAGGAATCGGTGAAGATGAAGACGAAGGAGAGTACTGGATCCAAATGCGAAATATGACAGCTCCTGTTTGCGAACCAGCCATTACCAAAGTTAATTTAGACTTTAGTACCAAATTTGGTATTGTTTATGTTCCTTCCAGTGTTCAAAATTTCAAGTATGTGGCATCCTATAAAAATCTACAATTTTGGGGGCATATTCTGACTGATTTTATTTGTAGAGTCAAAACCAACAAACCAATTAGTTCGATCCAATCGACAGAATATAATCAGTTTTTAGAAGAATGGCTTGCCTGGATCAGAAATTACGTGAAACCGAATCTGCTTACTTTATTAGATATTATTGGATCGTTGAAAACACTTCAGGTGTTGAAAGAGTCAAAACCGGTACGAATTTTTCAGAGAGTTTTTTGTTGAGGTTTTTTTTTAAATAATGGAAAATATTATTGGTTTGTAGAATCTGCCCGAAGATTGGCCTTCGATAATGGAATATTTCAACCAAGATAAAGAATTGAATTTATGGAACGAGAATTATAGACCTTTGATTACAAATCGAGCCAAAGCTGTACTTTCTCATCAGTGGGACTCGATTTTCAACCAAATACGTATCGAGTTGGCGAATATCATGAAGGATATTGCCGAGCAAAGGTATATTCTCTCGAAATGGTCGCTTTCCGTGTATTTTTATGGTACGAAATTCTCATTTTGAGATGATTTTTAGAACCCACGAACCTGAAAATAATTTGCATTGGTTTCTGTGGTCATCGTTCGAAGAAGATCTGGCTGAGAAGATTTCTCAAGATTCAAAACGTGACGTTAAAAGTTCGTATTTTCACCCTCTCTCTTTGTACACGCAGCATGAATTCTTATTGATAGAAAATTCGACAGGTTTGTTAATAAAATCATCCGGCCAATCGCCCAATTCTGGCAAAATGTGTCTCTTCATTCAAGCTCAAGTATTGAATATTATGAAAGAAATCCCAGATTCCAATTCCGACGCTGACGACGAAACAGAACAGCTACAGATACTAAAACGTCATCAACAGCAATGCTGTCTCGATCTCACAGAAAAGTATGCCTCTCTGAGTACTTTTTACTGGAAAAACGAAAATCAGAACGCAACTGATGACTATTTTCTTTTCTCGATTTTAGATTAATCAGCCACGTATCAGAATTAACTAATCAAGAGACCATATCTCAAAATGTGATTATTTTTTTGGCTCGAATGTTATCTGGAGTCTCTACCTTGTGTACCTCTTTGAAAGATTGCGTGCTGTTATTGGACGATAAAGTAATTTATTTTTATAAATTCGTCACTGTTTGGATAGTGACCTAATTTTTTTTTTAACAATTTTGCCATCCAGGGCGAAAAATGGTCTCTCACTAATACCAAATTACAAGAGGAAAGCTTGAACGTGTGGCGTAAATGGAGTTGTACAGCTTCAGCTCCTGCTTTGGCCGAATATACGACCTGCATCACGACGTTATCGTCATTTTCCCACAGGATTAAATATTTTCCTGTAAGTTTTCTCGAATTGATTATATTCCCTTTAAATTTCTGTCTAAAATTTCGCTTCAAATGTTCAGAAATGGGAAACGATCAAAATAAAAGAAGAAAACGAATCCGGTGAGCAACTGGAAACTGAAATCTTGGTCCCATTTCAAGCCAGTTTTCCTGTACAGAAGTTACTCAATTCTTTATCATCTCTTTGCAGTCAGACATTGCCGCCAAGGTATGAAAACCCTTGCATGATTTTTTTCGAAACGTAAAATGATCGTATCACATCTTTTGATCAATTTTTAGAAGTATTATCGGCGAAATGGTAGAAAGCGTCGTCAGGAAAATTCTGTCATTACTCGAAAGTCCACCGGAGATCTCTTATCAAGCGATCTATATCCAATACGTGTTCGATTTAAAATACCTAACGACGTTATTGATCCCTTTGGAGAACGATGTGAGTCATATGAACCTTTGAAATCTCTTTTGTTTTTCTTATCGCCATAAATAACGCATTTGATTATTTTAGAGCCTTATCGATTCGAGCACAAATACCATCAATACACTTGAAAGTAAAATAGACCCGGTTGATTTAGATACACTGTCGTCCCATTTATCTCAAAATGTTCTGCTGCATGTTTATAAAACACAGGCAAGTTCAAATTTCATTTTTCTACCACATGATAAGTTGAACATCTTAAATCAATGGTACTATCGTTCATTTGTAGAATATTTACGGACTTCTGATAAACAATAAGTCGAAGCTGTCCTCTGAACAGTACACAGATAACTCGGAGGATCCAAATGTGGCTTATGTGGGTGGCACAAACATTCCCTGGTTCCCATTACTACCTTCGAACGTATTTTCTTCAACGGTTGATTCGTTTAAAAGTTGAAAAATAACACAATGTGTTAGTTGATTACATTATTTTATTAATATAAATTACACATCATTTTATATATTTTTTATAAAAATATTAAAACTATAACTGAAAAAGAAAAGAAAAATAGCACGCTAATAACAAAATGAAAATCACATAAGGCTGGACAATCCTTATAGGAGGATTTTCTATAAATCGATATTGAAAATACATAAACAAAAGAATTGTCCAGTTTCATAACAAACGTTATTCATAGTATATAAGGTAATTTTTTTTTTAAAAAAAATCATATGGAATTTGGTTTCAAGGGAGGAAATTCTTTAATCAAGCGAAATACAAAATAAAATAAAAATTGCTCATAAAAAAGAAAAGGAGAAAAAAACGAACGACAGAGGTGTGAGTAAATGGCATTTGTTTATAAAAAAAATACATATTTAACAACTAAAAAGCATAAGGAATAAAAAGAGAACACTTGAATACATTTTACATTTTAAAGCTATAGCACGTTGGAGAATCGGTGGCTTACCTAATATCTACGTAGACAAAAATATACAAACATTTAAACATGATACATGCTGAGACCTTTCTCTTCGATGGCCGCAGAAACGGCAGTAACTAAGAAATTATTCTCGAAATTAAATTCCTGATTATCTGGGCCATGGAAATAAGTATCGATGGTGGTAGAATTGGTACGTTGGTAAAGATCCGCCGAGCTCGAGCTCGAACAACAAGAAGAGTCTTCGGCGGAAGACGATGAAGAGCTGTCAGACTGCGTTGGGTGGCGTAATCCGTGCTCCTCAATGGCCATCATGACCGCTTCGTCTTCGATATTGTAATTAGTCATTAGTGTTTCTTGCCTGACTTCGGCAGTTTCTTCGGGTAAACTTTCCAATACCATGTTCACGGTGTTGTCAAAAACACATTTTGCCAAGTTACTAAGTTGCCACTTACGTACGGCTTCTTTGATACGGTTGTCTGTTTTGTAATGTGTTTTTTCATGTTGTTCGTTCGAGATGGTGGTTTTTTGGCGTTTGTCACCGGAGCATTGTGAGGTAGATGTGTGTTCGTTGGGATTAACGTCCCTGGTATCGGCTGTCGATAAATCTAATGATCTTTTGCTCGTACTAGATGTACCTGGAATAGGATTTCGATCGGTTATACAGATTGTAAAATTCATCTGAGGAGATGAAGCGGATTTTCTCGAGATTTGGGCAGATTATGGAAAAAGGTTATTCAAACAGAAACGTTGGCAAAACAAATATGGCTGTTTATTACGTCTTACCTGTAGTCGTCGAGCTCACGGTTACATTACCATCTTGTATTTCCGCAGTCCACATTACATTCGGCGGAGTTTTAGACGTAGAGTTATTATCAATTATGCATGTTAATTGGTAAAATTAATCAACTATCGTCTGCCAATGTTTATGTTCTACTTATTTATCACAATTAATGAATTTCGTCGATGTAAGATGAGTAGAACCGACAAACTGACTGAAAACTGTAAAATGTCTCAATTTGTATACAGAAAAAAGAGTTTTGAAAGATGAGTTTTTTAGATTTATTTCGAAATGGATTTTTAAAATTCAAATAATTTTAGATAGTATTCCAATCAGAAAAGTTATTTTACATAATTCAATCTCAATTCGTTTCAATTAGAGTAATAAAATCATTAAAAAAAATTAATCAGTCAAAAAAATTGTTGAAAAAATCACGTTGTCCGATCTAAACAAACAAATCTGCGAGTCATTACGTAATCAGTGTAGCCATATAAGAACCCCAATGTAACCTTTAAAAATTGAAATTTATGAAAACTTCGTGAAAAATAATTTTTCCGGGTGTTCAGCATAAATTAATTGATCTATAACTAATTTCCACTAATTTTCTAAAGAATAATCATTACATAATTCCTTCTTTACGCGAAATACTTCACGAATCGTGTTTAGAGTGCTTTCTTGTGACGTCATGAACAAGATTTTTCCAATTGAATTTATTGATAAGGAATGCCGACTTTCACATTGAAATTTATATTTTGCCGAATATTTAAAAGCTGAAAATGAGTTGCGAAGATTTTTTGGAATTTCAAGTAAGTACAGTTTCGTATTTCTACTTCTCAGCACATTTTATACTCATGCTACTCACTGGTACAATCAGTGATTATATTCTCGAGTAGCCGTCTACATGACTACAGAACTCGTGAAGTAATTTTTCACTCGTCTGCTGTTTACAGGATTACTTGAAAAAATCAAGAGACGTTGATGATAAGCTGATATATACATTGAATACGTCCTTACCTACGCAGTCTTTCAAGGCAGATTTGTCTACAAAATGTCACCAGTTATACGACACTGTAAGCATTTGCATTTTGATCATTGTGGTCGTAGTTGATTGTCCTGTTTAGGCTAATTGGTTTATAAATGCGATTTTTTATTCATAGCTCGAAACAAATCACAAAACGAGAGAATCGTCGATTATACGTTGTATTAAATTGACGACAGATCAAGTTAAGCAATTGAAAAATCAACTGAACAGTAATTCGGACGATATAAGTTTATCGAAAACTTTGAAAAAAGAACAAAATAAAGTAATTGATATAATACTAGTGTAACATCGAAACACGATTTTTGTGTTATCAGTAATGACAATGTTACTGTTTTCAGGTTAGATTGTTACAGACGGAATTAGGAGTAGAAGAAATAGTCAAGAATCGATCTTCGAAATTATTATATGAAAGATGTCGCTCGTATTTTAAAATCCAGACTACGTAGTTTAGCAGCACTCCGTTCATTTTTGTAAATTTTTGTACCAAGAAACTAGTTGTTGATCGTGTAATAAGATTTTTTTTTGGATATTAAAAAAAAGACTTGATAAATAGGTGCTCGTGTGAAGACTGTTCGTATAAAATATCTACTATGGTTTTGAAATAAATTCCTGAGAAGAGTTGGAAGTTGTTTTAATTTGAATATACAAAAACTACTGAACAAAAAAACATTTATTTACAATATAACAAACTCTATCCTTCATAACCATCTATAAAATGATTCGTCTTCACGAATTTCACCGTACTTTTTCTGTTCATTCTTCTCCAACCATTTATTTTGATGATTAATTATAGGCTTTCCCACGAAATACCAAAAAAATATGGGGAAAAGTATCAATCCGTAAAAGGAACATCGACTTTTAAATTTATCTTTAACGTGATCCCATTCGAAATAGCTGAAAAATTACAAGTATAAGTGATTTAATTCGATACGTAACTATGCGAATATGTAGTATAGAATTTACCTGATTTTGTTCGGGATATCTTTGAATTTCCTCGGTTTTAAAACTAAAGCTACTACAATTTTATGTACAAATGTTAATTTCTTATCTTGCGGTTGAGTAATTACACCTAGAAAAATATGAAAGTGATGAGAAATGGATAATGAAACTAAGGTCAGAAGAGTTTAAGAACAGGCAAGTTTAAAGTACATAAAAGTAAATTGGGTGATACACGAAAGTTGGCATCGAATTTTCATATTAAATAATCGAAGATTCTTACCGGGTCGGTATAAATTTTTGTAGAACACGTATGCTTTATTGGGTGCTTTAGACATCTTTCTAAAAAATTGAAAAATTTACTTTATTTTTCACATTTTCACATCTTATCACGGCGCAGCTTCGGCTCCATTGATAAAAAATCTTCAGTGTGGTCAGTAAATGAATTATTCACGGGCTCGCCAATTCACAAATATTCTGGTATTACCGAATATAGTAGAATAATTTCCATGTATTTTTGCTCGAAACAGTTATGAAAGTAAATTTAAAAATTTCATCGGCCAATTTAATCGGAAATTATGCCATGAAAATTCTCGTACAAAAATGTTTTTCGTAGGAACGCCAAAATCCGCTCGTGTGGTAACACTGATTTCAGCAAACGAAAAGCGAAAACCGAAGTTCGGCTCAGCTGTTCGAATTTGTGTTATTTTTAGTTCCGTATTGTGTTTAATAAATTTTCGAAACGGTCAGAATAATTCGTCGGTTTACGATAAACGCGTTAATTGGTAATTAATCATCTAGTGAATTTGCATTCGGTTTGTTTCAGTTTACACAGAAGGCGCAGTTTATCTGTACAATTTACGGTGAGATTATCAAGGACAATGATTTATCACGTATCGTTTTGGGAAATTGTTTTGAAAAAATCGTCGTCGTTTTAATCGCTCTAGACTCTATTATCTATTCGCGAAAAAAAACCAAACAGTCGATTAAATAGTCGAGTATGTGTTTAGAGCGTTATTTTCACGGTTCGTTTGTAAACGATTGATAATGGTTGGCGAATTACTCGGTGATTTCGATTCGTGCTGAGTTGATTATTTTACGAGACGTAGTATCCGGCGGTGTTCAAGATGATGAAGACGTGGGATAATCAAAAATGGCTCGATCATTTGAACAGCAATTGGATAAAGGAAAGATTCGACACTGTTTCCACCCGAAGTGGATTACAATTTTTGTATCTACGGTTGGAAGAGAATAAAGTAAGTAGGAGATTATGTAATTTCAAGTACGTGATACCGATACTAATATTCGAATTGTGTTTTACGTCGTGTTTAGGAATTAAACGAAACGCACACTCAATCCAAACATTATTTATCGGATTTGTTCAACGAGCCTGTTACGTTAGCTTTACCACTGGTTCCTGCGCCATCGACTAATGACATCCAAGCTCAACTAGACGCTTTACTCGACGCTCAGATGAAATTAGCTCGTAATTTCTGTATGGAGTCTTCTTTCATGAACGTATTAAGAAAACGACTGATAGTCTTAAATAGGATATTTCACGCGTATATGGTCAAATTCAACGTGCGCGATAAAACTTGGAACAAGGTACTATCATGTTTGGTGTCTTAATTAAACGTTCTCTAAGTGTAAAAAAAAAACTGCGATTAATCGAGCGTTCGTAATATTACAGCCCCAGCAGAGTTGCGATAAAGATTCGACACTTTGTACGAATAAAAAACAAATTCTAATCGGATCGAACGCTTTGTTGGATTTATTTATCAAAAGCGGTCTCACGTTGATATTCTCGCTAATTAAACAAAATTGGACCCAGACATCAGGTAACTGACCCCAACGTTGCATACGAGTGCACCCTAAGTTCAAATTTATCCAATATGATGTAATATTTCAGACGAAAACGTAGCCTTTCAAGTTCTCAACACAGCTATCGGTATTGTCAAAGGATTAGCTCCTTTGTCATTAGCCAATGAAATGCATTTATCTAGTACCGGATTGGAAGGTTTATTAGAAATGTCTGAACGGCTCAAAGAAGTTTGCCTGTCGAACGAAGGAGCCTGTGTACAAAGTAAGTCGTACATTACCTCAAAGGTTATCATCAAAGTACTAAAACTGATGTATAATTTCAGTCAAAAATCTGTCCGCTGAATTACTCCTGTATTTGGTTTTACAAAGAGGATCGTTGCGTTATTTATTGGAATGGATAGATGCTGCTTTGAGGTGCTCCAGCGAAGTTACCATTTCGAGTTCGTCGTTGGAACAAATTTTGTGCCAGATTGACGAAGCAGTCAATTGCGATAGTAGGAAGTTACTCAGCGTCGATGTGAGCTCGTTCGGCGATAAAATATCGGTCAATAAAGTAGCTGTATTATTAATGAGAATCGTAAGTATTTCGTCAGCGATGTACAAACTTCTACTAATTATGTGCATTGACTGGGATAGACGGTACGTCTCTTCGAAATGCTCTAAATTGAAAAAAATTTCGTTCGTTGGATGTTTTCAGTGAGGAATTTACTTCCTTACTTCTATCAGAATGAGAATATGCTAATTAAAATTGTTTTAGAATTTAATTTCGTTTCATTTTTCTCCACTGATGTGAAATCCTCCTTGATAATTTTTATTTTTTTTTTTCATTTCACAGATAATAAAGTTATCAAAAAGCTACGCGAACTCATGGGTCAACTCAGACGTTCCAAATGTCCACTCATTTTCATCCAAACGAGTCCAAGATAACTGCGAAGTCTACGTTTGGGGCAGTAATTCATCCCATCAGCTAGCCGAAGACGTCCAAGAAAAGATTCTCATACCGAAATTAGCTAAAAATCTAGTCCACGTTGAACAAGTACGTCGTACAACTAACCTAGTGAACTGTTTAAACTCACGATGCTAATTAGGTATTCATTTTTAAGGCGGAAGCCGGTCAGTATTGTACGTTTTTCATAAACAACAACGGTTCGATCAGCGCATGCGGTAAAGGCAGTTATGGCCGGCTCGGTTTGGGCGACAGTAATAATCACGTGACACCAAAGACTATCGATGTACCGGCCAGTATCGTGAAAATATCATCTTCGAAGGGTAGCGATGGTCATACGTTGGCTTTGACCGATGATGGGCACGTGTATAGTTGGGGCGATGGTACGATGAGCCGTTTACCCTCCGTTGATTACTTTAAGATGCAAATTTATTAATTTTTGTGATATTTGTTCTGATAGGTGATTATGGTAAACTTGGCCATGGCAATTGTTTGACGCAAAAGCAACCTAAACTTATTCTGGGACCGTTGGCCAATAAACGAGTGGTCTGTATTAACGCCGGATATAGGCATAGCGCCGCTGTCACCGACGATGGCGAACTTTACACGTGGGGAGAAGGAAACTACGGTCGACTTGGTTGGTTATCGTCTCGTTTTTTTTTTAATTCGTCAATTTTTGGTATTTTTTTTAATTTGAAAATTACTCTTTTTTTGACTAGGACATGGCGAAGGTAATGCTCAATACGTTCCTACTCTGGTCAAAGACATCTCCGGTGTTGGATCTGTGTCGTGTGGTTCGGCTCATACTTTGGCGTTATCTCGAGATGGCAAAACTGTCTGGTCTTTTGGTAACGGAGATGGTGGAAAGCTCGGCCATGGGGATACGGTTCGAGTATATAAACCGAGAGTTATCGAAGCCCTGCAAGGTGTAATTATCAAGAAAGTGTGCGCCGGACATCAGTTCTCGTTGGCGTTGACTCTTAGTGGACGAGTGAGTAAATGTGGCAAAGTCGTGAAAATCACAAAAGGCCTTGGTTGATTAATTTGTCATTTTTTAAGGTTTTTTCGTGGGGTCATGGAGCTGCCCTGGGATGTGGATTATCGGATACGACTCTCCTGGTACCTCATCAGGTTGAAGAGCTCGATCAAAAAATAGTAATTGATATATCTGTCGGTGATTCGCATTGTTTAGCTTTGACTTTGGAATGCGAAGTGAGTTCTGTGGCGCCAGTTTGGTGATTTTGGTTTTGTGTGATGCAAAAATTGGTTCTAATTTGTGTTTGGATTTTTTCTCAGGTTTATGCTTGGGGTAATAATGTTATGGGGCAGTGTGGTCAGGGCAATTTCAACAGCCCCGTCAAGAAACCGGTCAAGGTGATCAATTTGGATGGAATTCCTGTCCATCAAATATCTGCTGGAACATCTCATAGCATCGTATGGACCGCTGTTCCTTCAAATAGGTATGAAATGTTGACCATGTCATTCAGAATAACCTGAATCTGAGTTCTATTTTTGAATCAAACGAGGTGGTGGTGCTGGAGATATTTTTGGATGCTGTCAGCTGTGTATTGGAGCATCTCCATTACTTTTCTCGATCAGCTTGATTTGAAACATGACTCAATTTTTGAATTTTTTTTTTTTACAGACAAGACGTAACTTTGAAAAGACCATTCTGCTTCGATTTGCACGAAAATACCTTCACGACGATTCTTGTATTTTTGGAAAGATACGGTTCCAAATTCGAAGAAGAATTTTCCTGTTTCAATACCAAACAGTTAGTTCAATTTTTGATATTGAATTTCTGATATTTTTTAAAAATAACCATTATTTATTCATTTGTTTTTTTCTTTCTCACAGAGAGCACGAGCAATTCGTTACGTTATGTGTAGAATTATTGATGTCCCATTTGGTCTTGACTAATTCCGGATTATCGTCCAGTATCTCGTTGAATAACGTATCAGGCATCACACTCAGACATCTTCTGATCAAGTGAGTAAATAAGAAAAAAGGACAAGATCAGGGACCCGAAGAGAGAAGATCTGGTCTTTCCGGCTCCAGAACTTTTAAAAAAGTGCCTCTTAACTGCAGCTCCAGCTCTGAGATTTTTCGCAAATGCCTTCGGTCCCAGCTCTGGCTCTGGTATTTTCACAATAGAGCCTCCAGCTCGGACTCCGGCCTAAAACAATAGTTCGAAGGTTGCTCTCCTCCTTCCAGCTTTGTTCTAGAGACCTGGAGAGGGCCTTTCTTTCTTCGGCCGCAGCTCTGGCTTCCTATAAATGACATTGCAATTCAATACTTAATCATTTCTGTTTTAAATTATTTTACAGTTTACTCGATAAAAATATCTCAAACGAAACCGAAGTCATTATAAGAGATTGCTTGATCAGCGGAACGTGGTACTTTTTGCCTTCGATTAAAGAATGTATGGAGTTGATGTTATCGTTACTAAATACGTCTTTTTTGACCAAAGGACAGGTAACTGGAAAACCTGATTTGGGTATAATTAAATTGATATCTTTAAAAAGAAATTCTGTAATTTCAGAAAGTCTTGCTCGATATCACGATAAATACGCTGAGCGAGTGTAGTCAAATGGGATCTTTGATGCTGAGCGAAGAATCCGATGAGTCGAAATGCACCGAAGGTCAAGATACCGAAAATGACCGAAGCAAAAAGAACGATACTTTCGCCTTGATTGAAAATTTAATGAATACTTTGTTGAATAATCTGTCCTCTCAGCAGGTAATAATTTAGCTTTATTTTAGTCCAGAAAAATAGCTCAATTTATGAAAAAACTGAAAAATTCTCATGGGAACTAATTTTAAAAATTTATTGTTTTACAGATGGAAGCATTAATACAATTCCAAACGATGCTGGAAAGTGACGATGTCTCTCAGAGTATCCTCGATTATAAAAACTTCGTCACCCACTTCATATCCAATAAATTATACAATTTGTTGTCGTATTTTCAAATTCATTTGTTGACTTATTGCTGCGAATTCAAGAATTCTGTGAGTATTAATTCAAAAAATTGAATTCTGGTTTAAATTTTGTTGTGATTACTTCTTTTTCTCTCTCTTCTTGAGTGGAAAAAGGTGGTTTTTGAAAAACACCTCATTTTTTTGAATTTGTTTTACAGAAAATAAAATCTAACTGTATTTCAATGTTGAAACGCCACATCGCCATACTTTTACCCATAAGTTGTAAAATCATCACGAAATGTGAACGTATCCTGTCACAATCTCCCGGATTCGCCACCGATATCACAAGTACGTCGAGTTGGAGTTATTTTCTAAATATTAAAATAAAGGCATATAGTAAAATTTCGTTGAATTTTTCCAGATATACTATTTCATTCTGTGGCCGGCAGTATGCTATCAAATTTACTCCATTCGGTGCTTCTAATCCAAGAAGAAGTGATGTTATCCTCGTGTAATTTATTAATGGACTTGCTAGGACCTTTGGATAAATTTAATAAGCACTTACCAGTACCTTTGGATGAAACTTCAAGTACGTAATTTGATCCAAAAGTCGTACTGAATCCGAAATAAATTTAATCGATTAATTTTCTAAATTTGTCTCGATTCAGGTAACGACACTGTGCTGATAACGTTCCTTGATTACGAATCGTGGATGTGGGTCATTGACTGCGAACAGCTATGCAGTCTTTTACTTGGCAGATGCATCTATAGCCGAATCAAAGGCAGCATTGATTATTCTGAAATTGATAAATGGAAACATTGGCTCAAGTCTGATTTATTCTACGAAGCTTTGGCCAACGCTGTCACATCTTCTGGTATCGGAGAAATGACCGAGCTGGGTTGGTTTCCACCTTTTTTTTTGCGAAATCTTGGTAAATTGGATGGATATTTATTTATGATTTTTTAAAATTTTAGCTGAAGATATAGAAAAATTTTGCATCGGTTTGGTCTCTGTTATCGATACGTCGACCAATGTACGGAATTATTTTAGCCACAATGTACCCAAAAGTTTACCAGAAAGTGTCAAATCAACGCTGGAGATAGTTTTCATGATGGATGACTACGGTGCCTCGTGTAGTTGGACCGGAGCTTCGTCTGATCTAACCGGTGTACCAAAATTATTCGATATGTTGAGAAATTACGGTCTCAAAAGAAGTTTCAATTATTCGGATTATGGTGTCAAATTACAAGTTGTTAGTAGAATTTTTCTGCTGGATTTGATCAAAGCTGTCGGATACAGATTTACTGATTTGTGAGTGTTTGAAAGAAATTTTCAAGGAGTATTTTTCTCATTTGGATATTTTATTTATCGATGGATTTGATTACAGTATTAATTGCCAAGGATCTGTGTCGGAAGATGTGTTCAATACGGTGATCAATTTTAGTAAAAAATTAGTAACGTTTTATAATTTCGAACGTGCCCATTATTCGAATTCGACGGAAGATTATCTCGGTTAGAAAATAATTTTTTGAAGTAGCAAATATTCTGCTGGATATTTTCCAATACTGAATTCGATTTTGTATTTTTTTTTTCTTGTAGAAGCCTTCGTGCACGATTCTCAAGTCAGCAATTACGAAGATATTTATAAAATGGTGTGTTCGGAGACATTAAACAGATGTATATTTTTAATGGTGCTGCACGACAGCTGCCCTAACGAATCAGTTTTGAAAAATATCAAACCTCCCTTGAAGGCTCTCGATGAACCTAAAGAGTACGTTGTTCAGTATTATGGCAATTTTTCCTCGAAAATTTAAGTATATTGAAATTTTTCTGTTGATTTTGAACAGTGTTGCCAAATTCAACGAAATTATCAAGAATTTGGTAGCCTACGTTGATCCTCAAGCTAGTTGTAAGTTCAACGAACATTTATACTCGAAACCGAAAAATATTCTGAAAGCTGCTTTCGCTTGTCAATCATTGGCCGAAGTAAGTACCACTTTGAAGCTCAAAAATTATACCAAGATTGAAATTTTGTCTCCGTAATTTTGAATTATCGGTGGTTTTTGGACTGGTATTAATTTTTTTGTATTTTTCTAGGCTCGATTGGAAGCTATGACCCAGATGCTAGAATTTTTCTCTGTTTCTCGGGCAGAAGGCGAGATAATACCTTTATTAGATTGCGTAAGTTCGTTTCTTTTGCAAATTTTTTTGTTGCTTTTTTCAATCGAAACTCACGATTTATTGATTATTTTTTCAGACCTACGCAGCGTTTCTCTGCGGTTTGTATGGAGCGTCCGGAAACGAATGTAGCCTTAGACATTACCAAGAGGGCATCGAATTTGCCACCAAAGATATCCTATCGGAAATGCAAACGGTTACTTATAAAATTCACAATAGATTCGTGACCGGACTTAGAAACAAATCGCAAAATGACAATTGCAGTAAATATTATCTCTATTTTGCCTGTTGTTTTTTTTTTTGAAAAATGTGAGAAATTAACCTATTTTGGATGTGATTTTAGTGAAAAATGATCTCCTACCTGTGCTTCAATTGTTCGCGTTGAGTTATCGATTCTCGAGCAATGAGGCCAAAGCAGTGGTTACCGATGGATTGTTGCATATTTTGATTGATATTTGTTGCCATACTCCATTATCTATGATCTCGTATGAAAATCCTTCGTATTTATCCAAAGCTGCGTCTAATTTATTGTATATTATCTCGATATCGTGCAGGTTTGTGTAAAGTTTTTGAAAAAAAAAATGCCTGTTCATTTGATATAAATACTTTTCGTTTTATTTTTCCAGTTTATACTCCGAAGAATACACTTCATCTTTTATGGATAACGTCGTTTCAACGTTACATTCGTATTTCGAATATCTGCTAAAATCTCTGCAGCAAGACGAACCATGCAATTTCCACAATAACGATCCCAGGCATCCCGGAACCGAAAAAACCAATGGATTGCGAATGGTAGAGAAAACCATCGGTGATTTCTTAGCATCTTTGATGCTGTTTGCCAGCGTTAAAAAAGCAGGGTCGTATTTGCTGACGGAACTTTGGGTCAAGTGTTTATTAGAAGTGCTACGAGTGAACGCCGAAGGTGTCCCTAGAATTAATTCGTTGCGACCGAAATTACTTGCTATTAAATTATTAGCCACCATTTTACCGGACGATGTTTTCTACGGATCGAATAAATCGTCTTTCGTTCATATTTACGATTCGGAATATAAACAAAAAGTAAGACGTGAGAAAATGGTGTTTGCGATTTGAGGAAACTGAAAATTTCTAATGTTTGGTGTGCCTTTTCAGATCGTCGTTGATATTTTTCAACAGTTATATTCGTATATGTGGCTGGTGCCTGAAAAAATTGAGCAAAAATATGCTATTAATAAAGAAAAAGAATTGGATAAAAAATTAGCATCAATTATTAACGAAGGTAAATTTTTTATTTCAAGACAAATTATTGGATTTATTTTTCAATAGTAACGTTGATCTGTGAATTTTTTTAGCTGGCAAGGACGAAGATGCTGATTTCCGATCAGATGACGAGAATTATTATCCGATTCATGATGTTGGATTCGATCAAAATAAATGCTGCAATTGTACGATTGAAAATAACGAAACTGTCGTGCATGGTCCTAGCGGAGGTCGTGGATATGCTTTAGGAAATATTGGATTTACTCAAGGTGTTTTTCTTTACGATTTTCAAGAAATTTTCAATTGGAAACTATTTATGGTTGAAAATGATTGTAGATTACGGGAACATTTTTCAAGTTGAAAGAAATTTTTAAAAAATATTGGAGAAATTTTGAAAAAATTGGAGTTTAAAAAAAATTTTATGACAAAATTTTGTCAATTTTTACATTTTTTCGACTGTTAAAGTTTTTTAATTTGAATTTTTATAATTTTTTTCATGATTTGATTTTTTCAATTTTTTTTGGAAATTTCTTCCTTTGTAATGAACACCTGATTTGGAAATTATTTCTCAATTGTTTTCAACTTTGATTTTATTTTTGAATTTCAACTTTATAGTTTTAAGAATTTCTTTCAACTCAATAATTGAAAGAATTTTTTTTTTAATTTAAAAAAATTTGAATTTATTGTAAATTTGAACTTGAATCGCCCAAATTTCGTTTGCGACGAAAATAATTAGAAGGTAGTCAAAATTAGAGAATAAGGTACAAAATTGGTTCATTTTTAATTTCTTGATTTTTTTCAATTATAAAAGGAACTCTTTTAATTTTTAAAGCTTCAATTTGAAGGAATGGTCTCGTCAACTTAGTAGACATTTAGAATTATAATTCCTCTATTTTTTGTACGAAATTTCACTATTGATTTTTTTTCGTAGGTTGTTACCAATGGCGATTCTACATCGATAAAGATCATAAAGCTAATGAAGGCACCTGCGTCGGTGTCTCAAAATGGCCCGTGCATGATTTCAATCACCGAACCACCGACGATATGTGGCTTTACAGAGCCTACAAGTAAGTTTCTTCTTTCCTTTATCAGAATTTAGCCATTCTGTGTCTAATCTGTGTATTTTTTTGCTCAGTGGAAACCTCTACCACAACGGAGAACTGCAGACTGCCCTGCATAAGTTTACCAAAGGAGATTACATTCTGGCTGTGTTAGATATAGAATCCAAACGACTGAGTTTTGCTAAAAATAAAGGCGAAGTGATGCTGGCTTTTGATAATATCGACGTATCTGCCCCTCTCTACCCTTGCGTGATGTTTTACAGTAATAATCCTGGAGAAAGGGTGAGTTATTTAAAAATATTGTTTTGCAATATGATCGATTTTGAAATTTAATTGAATTCAATGATTTTAGGTCCGAATTAAAGGAATGTACGTTCGAGAACAAACCAAAGATTTGTTACCTGGGGAACCCTACTGTGCTCCTTTGACTGTAGTTATGGTCGAAGCTTACGTATCTCTCATTCGAGAGCTTCACAATTCTGATAATTGGACTGATAATGTAAATAAGCTGGAAAAAAATCTCATTTATATTTAGAAAGCTTGATTGATTCATTGTTTTGTATTATTTTCAGGTAAACGAATGTATAATGAGTCGATTAAACAATAGCAAAGAATTATTACCCAAAGTGCCTCTGAAATTTTTCGAAGGTACGTTCCTGTCTTGATTTTTATTCTTCAATGATCAGAACTTCTCCTCCAATGGCTGTGTATTTTTTTTTCTCATTTTAGACAACGAATTCTCATCAACTGGCACACCCAAACAAACACATAATTCGACCGATAAAATAGACTACGCTGCTTTAAATTTGGACTCGTTTTGTAAACATTTGTGGCCCGTTTTGGCTGTAATCGGAGGTGTCGATCGAGGCCTTCGTATTGGTGGCTCGTGCAATAAATCCAATTCCGATGACGAACTAATGGTCTTGGGATCTTTCAAACAAGGCTTGCCTACGGTTAAATTGTTGCATAAATCTCCCTATTTATCTGTCAGGTGGGTTGAAAAAAGTTTTTATGGCTCATTTCAGTTCAAAAATGTAACTTATCTTTGAATTTTTGGATTTAAGCAATGAGAATACTCAAGATTTGAAATTCTGCGAACCCAAACCATTCAATGTAAACAAGTTGGGAATGGTGTGTTCCGAGATTTGGCGCATTTTGACCCAAATTAGCGGTATAAGTGGCCAGGTAAGAATCTAAAAAACGTTCACTAGGCTGCAAGTAAATTCTTATGTCTGAATAATTTTTTGTTTATGATTCAGATCTCTCTACCGAAGTTGAAAATGACTCATGAAGAAGTCCAATTAGTTATTAATCGGATTTGGTGTATGTCCGAAATGAAAGACGGCTCCTCCGATGGGTATTATTTCCAATCGCCCAGACATAGCTTGGAAAGATTATCGAACCAGATATTATCCAATGTATTCGGTGAAATCACCAATCGACGGAATAATATAAGTCGTAGTCTGAGTGAAAGCTCCAGTCAACCTTCGTCTAGTTCTAGTTTTGTCAATAAACCGATTTTCGATAAAATTATCGCAGCTAAGTGAGTATTCGAACGATTGGGGGGGGGGGGGTGAGGGTGATGGAAAATGTAATCAAATTTTTCATTTTTTTCAGGGAATCGTATGAGAAGGTCCTGAGATTCGAAACCGTTAGCATGAAGTATTATTTCATACAAACTTGTGCCCTCAAGACGATCTCGGTTCTGATAAATTCTCAAAAATATTTCAATTTGATGTTTGATCCCTTGTTTAAAGAAGATGAAGAGGAAGAAAGCAGTAATGTGAGTTGATTGAATTATGAAATTCTGAAATAAAATTAATCGAAAATTTCATAGAAATTGCAAAAAATTCGAAAAAGATTATATTTTTAATTCTTTTAAAGCCTTTTTTTAAATCCATTCTCTAAAAAATGTATTTTTTCCAGCAGGAAAACGAAAACGCCAGAGACGATAAAAAATCCGAAGAACACAAAGAACTCACCGAAACTCTGCAATGTGTTTTAAGGTACCTAAAAATATTCCCAGTCGATTTTTTTTTCTTTATTAAAATCCCCTGCGTCTCCTAATCGACTCATTTTGCTCGTAGATGCATCCTCGATCGTAGTACAGTAGTCAACGATAATTCAGAAGTGAGCAATTTATCGACCTACGAACGAGTACTCAGCGTCCTGTATAACAATTACGTTCGCGCTCAAGTAGAATTTACGTATCAAATCGACCAACTTACGTCACGAGTCAGATCGATGGAAAATTGCAAAAAAATCAAAGAGCCTTTTAATCCGCCCATGTTCAATCGTTTATTTCCGAAAACCTACGAACAGGAGATGGATTCTTGGGTAATATTCGAAACGATTGTGAAATTTGTACGAATGAAAAAATTGTATTCATCGGTTAATTTTTTTTGTCCATGTACAGAGACCTCCACCTCTTGAGAATCGAGCACCCATGCTGTCTCCGAGCCCTCGTTCGGCAATACCATTCATGTCCTCGACTAACGACGACTGCAACTTGTTGAGAAATTATGGGTTTCATCCAGCCTCGTCATCGATGAGACGTTTGAGACGTCGTAATATCTCAGCCAGCGACCTATCAGTATCGGTAGATATGCTGCAGCAGACTGAAAGCGCCAACGGAATCTACGTAGCTTTACCAACTCCTGAAGTTAGTTCGCCAATGGTCAATAATGAAGATGATCTATCGATGCAGAATCTTTTCTCGACGTTTTTACAATCTCCGACGTCCGATTGGTTGCTGAATGATGAACCAGAGACATCCGAGGAGTCGCCGGAAGAATTGATTTATCCGTCGACCTCGTCCAAGCCTTCGGTGGCTTTGCCTTTGCTCGAAATGGGGTTCTCGATGGATCAGGTTAAACATGCCATGAGTGCTGTTGGTAAGTTACTAATTATTTTCCAATTGAATAAATATTTTTTATGAATCATGATTCTTTTTTTTCTTAAGTAGGTAACGAAATCGTGTGTGATCCATCGGTTGATCGATTAGCCTCGTGGATGATGGATCATCCTTATGTAGAAGATCCCGATACCGATGACAATGGTAATCCTCAAGCTGCCCTGGGTGATTCGAGTATTCCCGAATATGAAATGTCGTATTCGAATTTTCCATCTCCTAAAGTAAAATTTGATTTTACGAAGCTGTTGCCTAAATTACCTAATTTGGATTTTAATTTATGATTTGTATGGATTTTCTGATAGACTCCTTCAAGCGCCGGATTCTCGATAGATCCAAATTTCGAATTTTTACCATTGAATTTACAAAACGAGCTGGCCATGGTGATCGATAATAAACCCACCAGCTCGACGAGTAACGTTCGAAGAAGAATTAACGCCAGAAATTTAAGCGAATCTGGATACTCGAGTGAAAGAGAACACGTCCGAGGGGAAGGCGAAGCGTTATATAATCACAATATGCAAGCTCTTAGCCCCACAGCTGTCGCAGAAAGGAAAGGATTAATGGTAAAATCAATTGCTTCGATGGTGATACCGATTAAAAAAAAATTTTGAGCAATTTTTCTTTTGAAAAATTTTAGAAATATACAGTGCGAAGTATCTGCAGCATATGTTGCTTCAGAGTGGATAAAATTATTGATCATTTGTTGACTGTTCATCCGGGATGTAAAGCTTTATGTTTCACAACAGCTTGCGGATCGTTCAAAGGTACCCAGTTTATTAAATTAATCACCTCAGATAGAAATTTAAATATCGAATTGACTACTTTTTTCTTCTCACAGGAGACAAATATTACTATTTGTGCACCGAATGCAGTAAAAAGTACACCAATATGGCGGCCAGCAACAAAGTAAACATTATGGACAGACAAAGACGAGTAAAAGTTATAAATCCAACGACTGGAGAAGAAATGGTCATGGTTAGCGAGCCTTCGTATATGGGAGAACCTTCGTACATTCATCATACCGAGTTTATTTCCGAATCGGTCTCTTTTATGGGTCCAGATCCTCTGGGAGCTGGTTACGTTCCCATGGTGACTCGAAATATTGACGATACTGCGTGTACGTTCTGAATTTGAATTTTTAAAGAAAAAAAATTCTGTTTTTACAAAATAGGATTATTTTTAGATGAGGAAATACCAACGGTTCAGAATGCTGATTCGGATTTTATCGAAATGGTTAGTGGAACGACGTGCCCTTTGAAAAGATTGGATATTTTATACCGGACGACGAATTCGTTGACGTCGTCGATGGCTCGAATGATCGTGATGAGATCATTATCGGTGATTTGTAAGAAGTAAGTAATTTAAACGAAATTCAAAATCGAAATTTAATCCGTAATTCTGATAATTTCTATAAATTAATTTTTTTCAGCGGTCTCAACAACAGTGGAAAGGGATTAGAAGTTCTCGGATTGAAAGACGCCAAAAAAATAGTCCAATTGATGCGTCTCCTTGTAAGCGGCAAAATAGGATTCATTTTCGAAGAAAATGGTGCTCCGGCTGTCACTTCCGGTGGAGGATATGGCAACGAACATCGGCACGTGAAATCTTTCACTCAACAATGCATCGGATATCTTTGTTCAGCGATTACTACCTTGACTCATGATGATCCGGATACCTATAATGAAATTATGAGGCTTTGTAGTGAGGTAAAAAATCATTTTGGAAAAATTTAACCTGCTGTCGAATTATCGAATATTTTTATATATCTTGAAAATATTTTCAGAACATGCTGATGGCTGCTAGAAACGGTTTCAAGGAGGATAATAGCTTACAAGTGAATAAAATTCTGGTAGGATTTCTAACATCTCAAGATGCTTTCTTCAAATTACTCGGTAAAGGTACGTCAGCAATCAAATCCTGAAAAATTTCAACTTTATCGAAGCAGAATTTAAATACATAGAATTTTCATTTTTTTTACAGAGAGATCAGATTCGATAGATTCGAGTTTTTCATCAACTGACGAAAAATCATCTGCTTTGTCATTAGCCAATAGTCTAGCAGCTTGTATCCTTTCCTCAAAATTAAACCCTAGCGAACGGCAATGGGCTGCATTTCAATTGGTAATTCCAAATTTAATTAATTTTCGACCTATGCAATCGATTAATTTCCAACTAACGTGAAAATTATTCTCCTAGGTCAAGTGCTTAGTCAACAAAACGTTATTCCCGGAAAAAAGCACCGCAAATGCCAAAGAAATTCAAGGCATGTTACTTCGATCACCAGTCTCACAAATGGAAGGCCACAGTAATCGTGTAAACAGATGCGTATGGCACGAGAAACGTAAATTATTAGCTACTTGGTGAGTTGATCCAGCTCCAGAGAAGAACTCGTGCGATATTACAATTTTACACTCGCTCTGTATCATTTCAGCGGGTTCGATAGCACAGTTCGAATATGGAATATGCCCGATGGTATTTTGCAACATACCTTGGTTTTCCAGAAACCAAACAATGTTTATGGGAAAGAGCTAGAAGGCACGTTGATCTCAAAATTAGCTTGGTCTCGAAATGGTAAATACATCGCTGCTGCTATGGAAGATACAATCAATATCTGGTATTTGCCTGGTACGTTTAAATGAAATAATTCTTCGAATGCTTTGTAATTAAAAAAAAAAAACACTCATATTTTAAATTATTTACATTTGTGCTGGTCACTTTTGCAGAAAAAAATGGCGAAGGTGGTAGTGAACCGTACCTTGATCTGAAACCTGGAGACATTACCGAGATGATTTGGCTCCATTCAAATGAAGATAGTAAAATAGAGACTTTGATTTCGGGCAGAGTGAATGGAAAAATTAGCGTAACATTCTGCGAAGGCCTGACTATAACCGATCATTGTTCCTTCATCAAAGAACACCAAAGTAAAAAATCCCTTCGTTTTGGAATTTTTACCAAAAATCGATTAAAAATGATTTTAATGAAAAATTTATTTTTATTTGTAGCTTTCGTATCGTGTATTAGAAGTCGTTCGGAAAATAGTTTCGTGGTTGCATATGGTAACGGAATCATCGAATATCACAATTCATTGGATCCTGAAAATGGAACTTTGATCGCTTCCAAACATGTAAATTAATATTTACAATAATTTTAGCGTAGTTGATGAAATATTTTAATTTTTCCCCCATTTTGATAAATTTTAGTCTATTTTAATCCAAAAAATATTTCTCAATTCATGTTTTATTTTCAGGTGACCTTATCGTTTTTGGAATGGGATCCGAAATGCGAAATGTTGGCGGTCTGCTATGCAGATGATCCAAATTGTGCTATTTTACACGAAAATGAGAACGAATGGAGGACAGTCTACGTTCTAGCTCACGATTATAAACCTACGTCATTGGCATGGTCGCCATATATAGGTATATGAGAGAATATTTCATCTTGGAAGATCATTTGTTGACTTTTTTTTTTTTACAATTTTTCTGTTTTTTTGTTTTTTTTTGACAGATAATTCCGATCATCTGTTAACTTTATGTATCGGTACGGACGAAGGTGTCACCTGCGTTTGGTTAGTCCCTCAGGTAATGAAAGGGTGCTCGAAAAAGCCTCAGTTGTTGCATTTACTCAACGGACATACCCATTGTGCTGTTACCTCTTTAGCTGTACATAAAAATGGAACTTTGTTGGCCACAGGTGTGCAAAAAATCCACTTAGCGTCCCCCAAGGCGTTTTGATTCGATCCATTGACAAATATTGTATTTTTTCAGGTTGTTGTACTGGATCCAGTGGCAAATTGAATATTTGGTCGTTACAGGATGGTATTTTGGCGAGCACTTATATGGGCAGTGGAGGCGTTCAGGATGTGAGCTGGCTCAGTGATCATGGTCTCGCTGTTTGTTTCAGTAGATCCAAAGTAATTACGCGAAAATTGACGTACTATTTTGTGATATGATCTTTGAGAAGTTTTAATCGTGATAATTTATCTTTTTTCAGGATATCGTCCTTTTACATTACACAATGAATACGTACCTGAAAGATCGAGTCATATCTGTAGCTCAGAATTCGCTCATTCAACGTGGCATCACAAATCTTAATTTTACACCTTGGCTGTGGACCTTATTTAAACATTTACCGATGCTAATCACAGCCCAGTACGATTACGAAAATCAGACCATCATGACTGGGCAACAGTTGCTGTTCAGCGATTACCTGAAATCGTTGGTTTTGCTGGCGTTTTCGGTTAAATTACATCACGTCTTACCGTATAAAGAAACTCATTCCATTGTACCAAAAAAGAATGACTCTGGTGAGTATCAATGTTGGTGAGAAATATGAATTTTGATCGATTTCAGTATTTTGATTGGTATATTTTTTTTGTAATATTTCAGACTTGGAGTGGCAGTGGTTCCATTTATTGAGCGTAGCCATCAAGACGGCGGAAGCTTTGGTGAATCGGACTGAATTTCCATCTGAGTTCATTGCTCTGCATAGCGATATTTTATTCGGTAAGAGAGTCGAAAAATCGAGTAATTTGTTGAAAATAATAATAATAATAATAATTTTCCTCAGATTTAAGAAATTTTTTTTTGACGTCTCAAATTTTTGAAAATATTTTTGAAAAGTTCAAAATTGGTAATTTTTATTTTTTAAATGCATGGAGACTGAAAAAAAATTGAAAAATTTTTTTATGTGCCTCTATTTTTCGTGAAACTTACCTTTGATTTCGAATTTGGGCAAAATCTACTCATAATCAGTGCATATTTTGCCTACCTATCTCAAAAATTAAAATTGAAAATCCACTAAAACTCAGATTATTTATTTACATGCAAAACTTCTCAAAAAAATGAACCATCGTGACTTCATTTTGATTTTTTAAAATTCTGTTTACAGATTCAGAAGAATGGAAATTGGCCATAGACAATAAAACCTGGAGACTGGAGGCAGATCGAGATATCATGCTTTGGACCACAACCTACCCTCAAGATTGGCAAGTAGGGGGCAAATGCGACGCATACTTCTGGGGTAATGGCAGACACGGTCAATTATCCGAAGGAGGTAACCACCAAAACTACGTTTCATCCTAAAAAAATATTTTAATTTCGAAAAATATGAATATTTACGAATGATTTATTTTGTGACAGGTTACTCGAGCCCTACACCGATACTCGTAGAATCTTTCCACACAGCTCAACAAATCGTTTGCGGAAATAACTGCACATTCGCATTGTTATCCAATGGAACTGTGTTATCTTGCGGTGAAGGAAGTTATGGAAGATTGGGGCATGGTCATTCGGATGATATTTACGTTCCTAGTATTATCTCTACGCTGCAAGGTGTCGTATTTCACAAGCTTGTAATAATTTTTGCCAAAAATGAGAGTTTGATTATCTAAACTCAATTTTTTCCCAATTTTAATTTTGATTTTTGCATTCTTTTTTAAAAAATTCATGCTATCAAAATTCTTTAATGTAAAAAAAATTGAGAAAAAATTTAAAAATTGAAAAAAACTTGAAAGAAAATTTTGGAGTTGAATGAAATTTTAAAAATATGAAGTTGAAAAAAATTGAGAGGACCAAAATTGGAAACATTTTTGATTGCCGAAATAATTTTTTCCAGATTCATATCATTTTCCAGTAATTTTGAATTTTTTGTTTGATTTTTTTTTCAACTTTGGATTTTTAAAAATTTTCTTTTAGTTCAATATTGGAAGAAAATTAAAAATTATAAAATAAAAAAAATTATTCTGAATGAAAATTTAGGATAAAATTTTGAAAAAAATTATAATGAAAGAAATTAAGAAAAGATATGAAGTTTGAAAAATTTAAACTTGACATAAATTCAGACTTGAAGAATGAAAATTCCATTTTTGGCAAAAATAATCAAAATCTTGTCGTATTTCTTCGATACGATGATCACCTATCACCTGAAAATTGTGAAATACTGATTTGTGGTTGAATTTCAGGTTACGTCGTCATTCAAGTAGCCAGTTCTTGCGGTTCAGATGGACACAGTTTAGCAGTAACCGACACAGGAGAGGTGTTTTCTTGGGGTGATGGCGATTTTGGTAAATTAGGTCACGGTAACAGCGATCGACAACGTAAACCCAAACAGATCGAGGCCTTACAAGCCGAAGATTGTATTATGGTTTGTATTTCTGACCGAAAAATACTTCTGAAATAATACTCGAATATTAATTTGGGATATTTCTATGACCAGGTGGCCTGCGGACACAAACACAGCGCCGTCGTCACCTCAGATGGCAAATTATTCACGTTCGGTTGCGGCGAATCCGGTCGTCTGGGACATGACAACGCTGAAAATCGTAAACTGCCCGAAAGAGTGATGGCTCTAAGAGATGTGCATGTGGAACAAGTTTCTTGCGGATTAAACCACACAGTTTGTATTTCCGATCAAGGAAAACGTGTATGGTCATTTGGTGAAAGCGAATATGGTAAACTTGGGCATGGAAATAATTTCCCTCAATTGAGTCCTCAGGTTTGTAAATCTTGAAATCATAATTTTACCTTCTGAAATATTTTCAGCAAGGTTTGAAATATGCTAATAGAACCTTTTTTTTTTTTGCTCAGGTGATCGAATGGCTGCAAGATGAGACTATCAAAAAAGCCTGCTGTGGCACTCATTTTACCATTTTCCTGACTACCGACGGAAAAGTGTACAGCTGTGGCCTCGAAAGATTTACCGGATTGCCTGAAATCATGTCTACAACAAATAAACCTACTTTGGTAAGTCCTTATCGAGCCCTAAACCGATGAATAAATATTTTAATCAAAATAATTTTTCAATCGCAGGTCGAATCTCTGGCTTCAACGGTGATTGTGGATATATCAGTAGGAGCAGAGCATACTTTAGCGTTGACTGAGGATGGAAAAGTTTACGGTTGGGGTAATAACAACGAATGTCAACTTGGTCTCGGTCATAATTTCCTCAGTATTCGAGAACCAACTTTAATTCTAGAATTGGCCGATAAAAATATACTTCAGGTGAATGAGGAAATCCTTTTTAGGTAGAATTTTTATCAAAATGATCGTATTTGAATCTAATTTCATTCTATCTTGATCCAGGTATCTGCTGGACGTACCCATAGCGCTGCCTGGACCTCTCCACCGCTGAACACGAAGCGAAATGGTCAAGGAATTGTGCACAATTTCGGTACACCTTCAGCCATCCCCAATGAATATGGCCACCTGCAAGATAAACCAATTCGAGCTATTCACGCTAGACTCAAATTACTCAACTATTTTAGCGATATGTTACACAACGTGTGGCGATTTTTACCTCTTTGCAATACCGAAGTAAGTTCTTTTTTTCTTTGAAGATTTTTACCAATTGTGTTGTTTAGTTCTTGATGTCATCACTTGACTGTTTCTCTTAATAGGATTGCGATTGGTCCAATATACAGTGGTATCAGAGGCTTTGCTCGCCCATATTGAGACCATTGTACGCCCCGAGAGTGTACACTTTACCCATGATCAGATGTATTAATAAGACAATGGTGCAAGGACGTAATTATGGACCTCAGGTGATCGTCAGGCGAATTTCTTCCACCAATAAGGTCTCCGCTGATGTGCCTATTTTCATTCAAGTCGCCAGACAGATAAATACCGTCAAACCTCAGGATCTTTTGCTGCCTTCGAGAGCTTGGAAGGTAATTATTGCATCGTTTTCCTGTTTCCTTTTTTTCCCCGTGAATTCAAGTGCTATACACATGCGTGAAAAAAGTTGCCTATATTTCTTATATTCGGAGTATTTACGAAATATCTCAAAAAGCGTATTTTTAGATTTTATGCCATTTTTATATTTCTTACTACATCTCACTAATGATTAGGAGTGGGAGTGGGGGAGAACTAATGCACGTGCACCGACCTTGGATTCCTTTCGAAGGATCGTAAAATTGGCCAAGGCCAAATTTTAGAGGCCCATGTCAAAATCAAAAGAGAACAAGAAAATAAGCAACAGCAATAATTATTATGGTTTGAATTGGTGTGAAAGTTGGTCACAATTGATGAATTTTCCCCCACTTTTATCAAAAAGTAACGAAAAAATAAAAGATTAAAAATTTTTGGTCAAATTCTATGATAAATTTCGAGAGATTTTGTGTGTTTTTTTAGAAAGAAACAATGTTTTTTTTTTAGAAAGAGACAATTTCCTACTGATACTGTGTGAAAATTTTCTAAAATCGAAAATTATAATTATTAAAGCAAGGGGTTAAAATTTTTTGAACACGCTGGAAAATTTTTAGAATTTTTTGAAAAATTGATGGATTTTCCCTTTGAGGTGAGAGATTTAAATTGTGAAATTTTAAATACATAGTTCCTTTGTCTGAAATTTTTTCGTCTTGAAAATCACAAATTTTGAGCTTTTTTCGTACTTTCCTCGGACTTTTTTTTTCAAGTTTTTTGTCTATTGATATTACTACCTACAATTCAGTAATAATTAATTTCTATTAAAAAAAAAATTAAAAAAATGAACTGAGACTATTTGGATTTTTGGCCCTCTGGAATCACAGCGAAAAAGGGAATAGTGGTGTATTAGAAATTTTTCATTGTTTTTAACCTTCCAAGTTCATTCTGAAGTCCTTCTATGTGTTGCGGAATATTTTTTTGAATTACATTATTTTATGAATAAAAAGAACAAAAAGATCGCAGAAGATATGAAGAGAGAAAAGGAGGTGATAAATTGAAAATCGAAAATTATGAAAATTTTATAGTAAGGTATCAAAATTCAATTTCAACTTTTGAAATGTATTGGGGGGGGGATGATTTCAACCATTATTACAACCCTTGAAATCTCTGTTTAGTAACATCAAAAGCAGGCTCAGGAGATCAAAAAAAAAAATGAATTTGACTCCATAATATCTAAAAAATTATTTTCAATTAAATATTTCTGCCTTCTTTTCTTCTCCGTTTTGGTATGTCGCTCCTTTTGACGTTTTGACTCAGAATTACTTTTAAAATAGATTTCAACAGCAAAAAAATTATAATACTTAAATTTTTAATTGGAATTTTTTTCGATATTTTGATTCGACCTCTTTTTTTGAATCCAGTCCTCCCTTCCTCCTCACCATGTCGAATACATTTTTTAAATTCATTATTGGGAAGAAAATCTAAAAAAAAAAAATATCGTTGTGAGGTTCACTTATTCTGATGGAAATGTTTTGTGGCTTGTTTGAAAGATGACAAAATTAGCTTTCAAGTGGTATAATTTTTTTTTGATTTTGTGTAATTTTATCCAGATCACTACATTTTTATGAAAGTAAAGAGTACTTAGTGATATCGTTCGAGAGCTTATTTGTTTTTTTTTCACACAAGTTGATGGAAATTTTCCAAAATTGCTGTTCTCTAAATCTAAACCAGTTCAAACCAGTTGAATTCTATTTTCCGAATTGGAAATCACTGATTTTTGACGATTTTTTTTTGACCAGTGAGAACAAGTAATTTTCAACTACAAAATCGATCATTTTCGATTGGAAAAGCAGTGAAAAATTATTAATTTATTGATTCGAAAAAGTAGAATTTTACCAAATTTGACTTATCCAAATTTTTGACCTTGACGAAATTCTGCTGTCTGGAATCTGTAAAATAAATTTTTCTAGAAATAATTATTTAGGTTAATTTTTTTCTGACAAATCAGCACAACTGATTAAGAGATAAATGATTTTTGATTGCAAAATCTATCATTTTTTGCCGAGGAATCAGAGAAAAATGAATTCAAAAAATCAGTATTTGCCCAAATTTGACTGATCCAGATTTTTACGAATTCCTTTTCAATTTTATTAAAGAAAGATGAGAAAATATTGACGAAAGAGTGGCAAATTTTTAAATTTGAAGCTTTTAAGACGATAAAATCTTTCACATAACTAAATATTAATCATTTCAATGATTTATTTCACCAGGTTAAACTACTCGGAGAAGGAGCTGACGACGCTGGCGGTGTATTCGACGCCATTGTCACCGAAATGTGCGACGAATTATTAAACGGAAGTGTCCCTTTGCTGATACCGACGCCGAATAACATCAACGATGTCGGATATAACCGAGATAGATTCCTGCTAAATCCACGCCTGACTACCGAAGAAGACCTGACTCTGTTTAGATTCCTAGGTAAGAATCTCCCCTTCTGAAAAATTGAGAAAAAAAACTTTGAATTTTAAATTATGTATTTTTGATTTTTCGATTTAGGTATTTTGCTGGGTGTGGCATTCAGAACGAAAAAACCATTGGCTTTGCCTTTATCAGCCTTCGTATGGAAATTACTAGTCCAAGAACCGGTCACTGTGACCGATATTGAAGAAAACGATTGCCTTTATGTGCAAAGTTTATTCGGTATTAAGAATATTCACACTTCTGATGTCACCGAAGAAAATTTCCACGACGTAGGTTCTCCTTCTGCCCGTCCAAAAAATTTTCTCTACTTTTCTGACCACCTGTGTTCAATTTTATCGCAGATCATCCCGCTGGAATACTTCTACAGCACTAGCTGGTCCGGAGACTCGGTACCGATCGTCTCAGATGGCGATCAGAGACCATTGACATTCCATAACCGCGACGAATACGTAGAAAAAGCCATTGAATTCCGATTACACGAGATGGACTTGCAGATTTCCGCTGTTCGAGAGGGTATGTCGTGGATCATTCCGGTTCCTTTGCTCACTTTGCTGACCTGCGGCCATTTCGAGCAATTGGTCTGTGGCCTGCCTCAAATCAGTATTCCATTATTGAAGAGAATCACCAGGTGAGTGTGTGGGATTCGTAAAGGTGGCGGTGACGTGCTCGAAAAATTAGATAGACACGTATCTCAGGTACCTGTAATTACTTCTCGAAATTATCATCACTTTGAACAGACAATGTTGTCTAGATAAGCTCGAGTGGTATTATTCAGTGTCACGAATGACTTAATTTAGAAACGAGGAATCTCTTTATCAGCGACGAATATTTACACAATGATTATCTAATTGTTCAATTGCCTATTTGGTCGACAGCATGAAATTATATTGCGAAATCGAATACCTACATCTTGTCTAGAATTGGAGCTGTAGTTGGATTGTTTTTCGAATTCGTTTTCGACGAAAAGAAAGCTCTTCTTTTAGACTGACACCTGTTGAAAAAAAAAATTGAGAAACTCGATAAATTTGAAACCAAATTCCAAGTGCATAATTGAATGACGACATCTCACAGTCGATTATTAATTACACCTCTGCGAATAATTGATTTTGAAATTTCGCTTCGTAAGAGCACAATCGATCAAGTAGAAAAAAAAGCTACGAGTAATTCATTGCCACCGTTGTTTTCTATAAATAGCGAAAGTACGAGTATTAAGTGTAATAATTATGGATTAGATTAGTGGCGAAGGAATCATCGAGAAAAAGACCTTGGACGTAAACTGTATTAATATTTTAATTCCTGAGTCAGTCGGCGGAATTTTTTTAACGGGTATTTTTTACATAGGCTGAGTAGATAAATATAACTTTATTTACGATTTTTGTCGAGTTTTCCTCATATCGAGGTGTCGTCTTGAGGAAATAATCGGCCTGATAAGCTTGGTTTATTATCGGTCGTTGTTTTCGAAATTTTATCTATTTTTATGAGTGTAAACTTTAGTGTCCTTGGGTGTGATAAACTTTGCGGGAAAACCTGAAATTATGTGTGATAAGATTTTAAATTTGATGGATGATGGAAATTTTATACGATGGGAAGAGTTGGATTGTTGTGGAAAATGGAAAATACCCCCCTCCTTCACGATCCCAATTAAAATTCAGTTCTGCCAACGAAAAATCGATGAAAATTTGATTTTTAGCCTTTGGCGATGAGTTCTTAGAAATATTGATAGCAAAATAATTTTCAAACTGATTCATATCGGCAAAAATATTATAAAAAGTGAATAAAATGAGAAGCGAAAATTATTAAAATTTCTCGCTTGATTTTTGAATATTTTCTCGTCTCAAACTCATCAAGTACCCACTCGAGTTTTTTTTAAATAATTTCTAGAGTTTTTAATAATCAGAGAAAAATATATTTCACGAATAGGCACCATTGAACTTTTCCAATATAAGTTGAAAAATTAATAAAAATGTTTTATTTCGATCTGAAATAGTTAATATTGTAAAATCCAATAAAAAATTGAAAAAAATATTACGAAAATTGCATTTGAAAAAAATTACAGTCAAATCACAATATTCGTACTGGATTCAAAAAGCATAAAATTTGTTCAACAATTAGGCAACGAAAATGAAATTATTTTAGGATTTTCTTTCTAAAATCATGAAAAATTTTTCTAACAACAAAATATTGAAGAATGAATCGCTTTCCTCGAAAAAAATCCCAAATTTTTAGAATTTCATTCGCCTTCTTTTTTGCCCGAAAGCGAATTGTGAAGCCTAAAAGATATGAGAGAGAAAATCTCGTCTTCTGTTCAGCTGATTTGTCGAGAAAAGTACAATTTTTCATCTTTTGGGCGTTTTTTTTTTTTTTCAAAAATGTTTGCTTTCGTCTTCCCCAGGCTCGCTGAATTGATTTGATCGGAATTTAAAAAAAAAATAAGTGCTGAAAGACTTGTAAAAAATAGGTTGAAAAATCTCAAAAAAAATCGGAATAGTTCATTTTTCATGGAATTTTCAATTTTTTTTTGGGGGGGGGGGATATCAAAATTGGATTTCCTTAATAGTAGAAAAAAAAGTAAGAAAACATGAAAAAACACGAGTTTTTTTTTTGTTTCGGTACAAATTTAAAATTCTATGATTTTTCGTTTCATTTTTCAAGTTCTAAATTTTTCTTCATTTTTGCTTGGCTTTTTTGCAGATCAATACATTTTTCGTTCTAATACTGGTTTTAGTTTGCCCTCCCTCCCTCCCCCCAAAAAAGTATCTTAAATTATGTAAAAAAAATTAGATCATCTCTTATGTTGATTTTTTAGACCATTTGTTTTGAAAACAAACTTTGAAATTGGATTTTTTGCACAATTTTATCAATTTTTGTTCGATCATTTTTAAAATTTGATTTCATATGAAATCTGAACGAAAGTCAAGAAATATAAAATTTCACAATAAAATGATGTTGATTTTTTTAAACCAAAAATTATAAAATTTAATGAATGAAATTTGACAATTTTTTGTATTTTTAGTCAATTTACATGTGAATTATACTCAAATTTTGACTGCAAATTTTTTCGTTATGAACAGTTCTGAATTTTTTTGTGAATGCCTAATTTTTTATGGAGTTAATTGAAATTATAAAATTCAATATTTTTGAAAAAAATTGTATTTTCCAAAAACCAAAACTATAAACTTTATAAAAAATTGAACATTCACAAAAAAATTTCAAAAACTGTTCGTAATAAAAAAATTTGTGTAGGCAAAATTTGAGTATGATTCTCACAAAAATTGACTAAAAAATTCAAAAAATCGACAAATTTTACTTACTTATTAAAATAATTTTGCTTCAATTTTTGGTTTCAATAAAAAATGTAAAGTTTTATTATTCTTGATTTTTCGTTCAAATTTCTTCGTCCAGGAAATTTTTTGAAATCAGGCGTAAGAAAAATTTATCATGAACGTTTCATTTTAGTTCGCTAATGTTTGATTGAAATTATACCTGTTTGTAAAAAAATGTGCTTAATATTTTTTCAGATTTTGATGAATTTTATTGGATTTTGTTCTCCGCTTTGTTCATTTTCATTATCTTTTTTGCACCTATTGCATTTTTAAAACTGTTTGAAATTTTTTGTGGATGAATCTCGTAATTAATGTTCAATTGGTGCCATGGTGCCTAATATCTATATTCTGGAGTATTATCAATTTACCCCCTATCCCCCCTTCCTCCACCCTTCAAATTACTCATAAAAATTACGCAATTTCTGACAATTCTTCAATTTTTTGAAAAAAAGCTGTTGAAAAATTATACACGATTTTTTTTCTCAGTTTGTTTAGTTTATGTCTTTTTTTTTTGTGTTATGAAAAAATGAAAAAAAAAAGTTCTACGATTCCGTCCCAAAAGTTAGTGTTTTTTTTAGGAAGTATGAATTTTTCTGTTGATTTTTAATGTTGTACCTATTTCCTAATTTGAGGTAATTTTTTTGAAATTTTTGAAAATTTTCAAATAATATGTACTGACAAAAATTTTAAAAGGTGATTTTATTATAAATTCAAAAAATGTGGTGAAATTTAACGCTCTATTGGAAAACAGTTTATTCAGTTTTTATATCAATTTCGAGGAAAGCGTAGATTTTCTAAAAATCGACGAATTATAATTTTTTTAAGGAGAATCCTACTAATGATATAACAATAAACATTAATTTTGTTTCTCATTTCATTTAGTTTACGTTTTGATTTGAAGGACTTTAACTTGATGAGTCAATTTTAACATTTTATAAAATACGAAAATATACTTTATCATTTTTGGGGGAAAATCCCAAATTCAAAGAAAAACTGGCCTGTCATTTTGCATAAAAATTCGATTTTTTTCACGGTTTTTCGTGTTAAGAATTTCTACTACTTTATTATGCAATGGTTAACGCTTCATATACGTTGATTAGATATCGAGATTTCGACGAAACGAGCCCATTAGCCGAATGGTTCTGGTCAGTGGTGGAAAATTTCACACCCAACGAGAAAGTATTATTTTTACGATTCATCTCAGGACGTTCGAGGTTGCCAGCAAATATCGAGGATCTATCTCAAAGATTTCAGGTAAAAAAAAAGAACCCATCTCAAGTTAATTTTGACCCCTCCCCTCCCCCCCTGAATTGAATTAATCGGATTAAATTTTTTATGGGTTCTGATTGGATTTTTAATTGGAATGGAAAGGTTGTCAAAGTGGACAGAGACATTGATGGGTTACCAACGGCTCAAACGTGCTTCTTCCAGCTACGTTTGCCGAATTATTCTTCTATGGAGATCCTCGAGGAAAGATTGAAATACGCCATAAATAATTGCCGATCTATCGACATGGATAATTACATGTTGACCAGGAATACGGATGTGAATTCCGATGATGAGCCATTGGCTTAAATTGGCGAACTTATTTGCTGTGTTTTGTTTTGTTTACCTATCTACCTGTTTTGTTTTACCAGAGTAAGATTTTGTACATAGATATTAGTTTTACAAGGCGAGCGATAGTTGGGTGATTTTTTTTTTTTCATTACTTTACCTACCGAGTAAGTGTAGTGTAGATAAGGAATATGTTTCTTGAAATTTTCTCCCCTTGGCTGTTGATGTCGTTGCCGTCTTCTTGACTCTTCATTTTAAGTACTCGAATGTTTTTACCAAGGTATGATAAAGCGAGTGTTTTTATCGATAAATGACCCTGGCACGAAATAATACTCCGTCGAAACATATCGAAAGCATCTTCGTCTTCGTACCTACCCCTGCCTAGTACATTTTCCTCCCCCTTCGCTGCAAAAATTTGTACGATGATATTGATAGTGTTATTATTCGAAGACTTAAAATGGAAATCCTTCTAAGTCATTTACCTTTTATTATTTATTTTATTTTGTTGATTTACTTTATTACGTTTTATCTTTTTTCTCTTATTTTTTTTGTGTGTTTGTGTACCTTTCTCTGTCCCCTCATCCCCTTATTCACTTACCTATGATTCGTCTGGGAGTATTTCGTTGTAAAATTTTATATCCCTGACTCTTGTGCTACGAGAAACCAAAAAAAAAAGTGGGGAAGTTTTACTTACGTTGTGTTTATTAGTTGTGCGTTTATTTTAAGGAAACCATTTTTGAAAGGATGTACGAATTGAGTATTTTTATACGATTTTTAAAAATCGTAGGTTTGTTTCATTTTTTTTTTTGTTTTTCGTCATGTCTCGTTGTTGGTACTTATGAGATTTTGTTTCTGTTTTTTTCTTTCTTTTTTTTTTTTCGATGTAACGCTATGTTTTTTATGTATGCGGAAAAATATACGTATAATAATATTACGTCGTATTGAATTTTACGAATGGAATATTCGCAGTGTCTGGTGAGTCATGGTTTATTAGAGAAAGATTAGATAGGTAAAGAAATATGTACAATGAGGTTAATTGTGCAAAGTACTACCAATGCGAAATGTTAATTTTACAAAGAGATATGAAGGTTTGATAATATTGTGGGGTTTTCTAGCGAATGCGTCAGTTTTGTTATGTTTTTGGAGAAATTTCAATGCCATGTCGACATAGGAAATCCTGGAACAAAGTTCAACTGATAAAGAGATCGAAATGGCTAGTTGAATGTGATTTTGTTGATTTTCTAAAATCAGTATAGTTGGCGATTTGTGTAAAAATTCCCGGTTGAATTTTTTTCAAAGGAATTGTTTGCGAACGATTGAATCGAAGTTGAAAGAATCACTCGCGAACGAGATATATTCTCATTATTTTGATAAGGTGCAATTGCAATAAAGTAGTTCGAAAAAAACAATTGTTTTGAAAACGATTTATTTATGAACGAATCCTTCACGAACGGTTGAATCGAAGTTGAAAGAATCGTTCTAGAACGAATGAATTACAGTTTTAAAGAGTTATTCACGAATGATTGGATTAAAGTTGGAAGAATCGTTCACGAACGAATGAATCACAGTTGAAAGAATCGTTTACGAACGAATAAATCAAGAGTCAAAAGAATCGTCCATGAACAATTGCATCAAAGTTGAAGAATTCGTTCGCGAACGATTGAATTAATGTTGATAGAAAAGAATCATTCACGAACGATTGAACTCAAGTTGGAAGAATCGTTCACGAACGATTGAATCAAAGTTGGAAGAATCGTTCACGAACGATTGAATCAAAGTTGGAAGAATCGTTCACGAACGATTGAATCGAAGTTGAAAGAATCGTTCAAGAACGAATGAATCAAAGTAGAAGGAATCGTTCAAGAACGATTGAATCAAAGTTGAACAAATCGTTCACGAACGATTGAATCGAAGTTGAAAGAATCGTTTAAGAACGAATGAATCAAAGTTGGAAGAATCGTTCACGAATGATTGAATCAAAGTTGAAAGAATCGTTCACGAACGATTGAATCGAAGTTGAAAAAATTGTTCAAGAACGAATGAATCAGAGTTGAAGGAATAGGAATCGTTCAAGAACGAATGAATCAAAGTTAAGAATTATTGTTCACGAACGATTGAATCAAAGTTGGAAGAACCGTTCACGAACGATGGAATCGAAGTTGAAAGAATCGTTCAAGAACGAATGAATCAAAGTTGAACGAATCGTTCAATAACGAATGAATCAAAGTTGAACGAATCGTTCAAGAACGAACGAATCAAAGTTGAAACGTTGAAAGAATCGCTCATGAACAATTGAATCAAAGTTGAAAGAGTCGTTCACGAACGATTGAATTAATGTTGATAGAAAAGAATTATTCACGAACGATTGAATCCAGGGATGGTGGCCCGAACCGAACCCGGAACCCGAAACCCGGAAAAACCCGATAATTTTGGTCGGACCCGAACCGAACCGGAACCCGAACCCAAAAAAATGGAACCTGAACCCGAACCCGAAACCCGAACCCAAAAAACTTTGAACCCGAACCCTGAACCCGAACCCGAATCGGATCATTAATCGGGTTTTTTCAGGTTTTTGGGCAAATTACACCTCCACCTTCATATACATCGTTTTGTTTCATCTTTTCGATCGATGTTTAATACATTTCAGTTAAATAAAAATCAGAAATAAACTTTTTTCATTTCAAATTATTAAAAAAAGAAGAATCCGAACCCGAACCGAACCCGGAAGATCCCGATTCTGGGCCCGATGGTCCGAACCCGAACCGAACCCGGAACTGAAAAACCCTGAACCTGAAACCCGAACCCTGAACCCGAACCCGAACCCTCTGGCCCTCGAACCCTGAACCCCGAACCCGGAACATATGGATCCGGGCCGCCATCCCTGATTGAATCAAAGTTGAAAGAGTCGTTCACGAACGATTGAATTAATGTTGATAGAAAAGAATCATTCACGAACGATTGAATCAAAAATGAAAGAATCGTTCACGAACGATTCAATTGGCAGTTGGAAGAATCGTTCACGAACGAATAAATCACGGTTAAAAGAATCGTCCATGAACGATTGAATTAAGTTGAAAGAAGAGAATCTTTCACGAACGATTGAATTAAAGTTGAAAGAATCGTTCACGAACGATTGAATCGAAGTCGAAAGAGTCACTCGCGAACAATATATTCTCATTATTCTCGATTCTTAAGAATCGTGTTTTGTTCAAAAATGATTCATTTATGAACGAATCATTCCCAAACGATTAAATAGAGATCAAAGGAATCATTCTTAATTTTATAAGAGTTCCAAAACGCCTTGAAACTGCTTCTAATCGATTCGAGAGGTCGAAAATGGGGTTACCCGATGAAAAAATTTCAGGTCTGATCATTTCTCAAAAATGTCCCAATCTAATTTTATCAAATTACATCAAAAATCAAATCATATCTCATTGTCATTGTATCAATTCATATCTGAAAAAATTATGAAGGTTCGGATCCAGTTTGATATGATGTGATCAAATTACATCTAATTTGATCAAATCATAACTAAAAAAAAATCAGATGTAATTAGATATAATTTGATTAGGACATTTTTGAGATCAAATTCAATCTGTTTTGATAAAATTTGATCTAAATCAGATATGATTTGATACGATTTGATCTAAAAATTTTTCATCGGGTAACACCAAGTTTACTTTTTTTTCATTTTTTTCAGGTGTGATTTTGAAATTTCTTAAATTCGTCAAAATTCGAAAAATGTACTTGAACATCTGAAATTTTGGAAGACGAGTTCTTTCATTACATGATTTTGATCTATTTTTCTTTCGTCCCAGTTTCACTGCTAATTGGGACTTGAGAGATCTCGCTTTTTAGAAAAAATTCATCAACTTTTTTTTACAAAATATTTTGAAAAATTTTCCTAGAATTTATTTAATACCTATACCTACCTAACTTATTAATTTTTTTCAAAAAAAATGTATTTGTTCAATTTGAAAATATGGATTTTTTTCAATCTTTCCATTGGCTCGTCGGCTTGTCCTATGTATGTAATTACGCTTAATGTGCAAAAAATTTAAAAAACAAAGGAAAAAATGATAATGAGCATTATTAAATCACATCAACGTAATGTTATAATTGTGCAAACATCCAAAACATTGGGTTTTGCATGCATTTGATCAGACAGAGAACGATGAAGGTTTATTTGAACAGTTGATTTTTTATATTGATTTGTCTGGCGAAATCTTCTAAAGCACATGGAATTAATTTATTGGATTTTCACTTATATGTATGAAAAATTCATACAGATTTTTACGCTAGTGATGAAAAACAAGTACTTAGACGTTGGCAAATTTCAACGATTAAACAATGATTTTTTTTACATAATAAAACCGATAGATTGGTGGGGGATTTATTCGATGGAAAATATCATCGATTTGGTACCCTTAGATCACGTATCAAATCATTTCCTATTTTATGTGATTTACGTACGAGACGATATTTCGATTTTTTTGCAATTGAAAATGAAATTTTTATTCCTGAGTACAATCTTTTACCAAGTTTTATACCCGGTAAAAGCAGAACCATTTGGTAGTTGGACTTCTCCTGGTATGGCTTTTACATTCGGAGCAACAAGCGGTTCACCACCGCCTGTAGCTGAAACCCAACCGGCACCTCAACCAGCTCCTCCACCTCCCCCAGCCGTGGATACGTTCGAATCAGACAAGGTGAGTGAATTGAAAACAAAATTGTGCATTTCTTCAATTTTGAATTCATTTGTATCTCAGGGTGGTCCTTAACATACCTCTAGAAAGTCCACCCCCTTCTAGTCTCTGTGAAAATTTTCTTATAGCAGGCTCCAGCTCCCTCAATTTTTTTTCGAATAAATCTTCAGAGTTTGATTTTACTGTAAAAATAATTCAGTTCTTTAATTTTTTGAGATACCTCTGTGTCTTTATTTTGGGGAGGGGGATAATGAATTGCGAAAAAATTGAATTTTTAGTCCGGAAAGATTCGAACTTTTCCCCCATGATTTGGTGGACACATCGGCATTGTTGCTTTGAAATTGAGTTTCTTCTTCTTATTTGAATTTTTTTTATTATAAGTTTTTTAGGTGTGGTGCGGAGGGAGAGGGAAAAGATGGAGTCAGAAATCTTCAGAATTAAAAAAAGTTCATTCTTCTTCATGCTTAATGAAAATCACAATATCTGGTATTCAAAAGGTCTGGGAAAATTTAGAAAAATTGACCTAGACGTTCAGTTTTAGTTCTAAATGTTTTTTAGTCCCAAGTTTTAGTTTTTAAAATTTTTATTGACAAAAAAATCCAAAATTCAACTTCTTTATTTTCTTTTTTCGATTCGAAGTACCTAAGTAGGTACATAAAATTTTTCCCTACTTCAAGTTCATACAAAACAAATTTCTCAGAAAAAAGGATCGTCAAGCCCATCGGGTTTGAAAATTTTTGGGCTCAAGCCTTCATTTTTTAACGGAAAATTTCAAACGTCCCTCTCCTCTCCACTCCCCTCCACCCATAAAAATTTTCGATCAAAAAAGACCATAACCAAGGTTTTGCGGTTACATTTTTCAGTTTTCAAATTATTTCCATGCGAGCATAATTTTTAATCTTTTTCAATCAAAATTTTCAACTATATGATTTTTTTTTTCATGTTTAAAATAATTTTTGGTAAAGATAAATGGAACAGTTTTCAATTCTTTCAATTGATATTTTAGTTTTGAATACTTCAACATTTTCCCAAATTTCATAAGAGTTTTCAAAACGAACTAAATTTTGTTTAAAATAATTTCTGGTAAAAATAAATGAACATTTTTCAATTCTTTAAATTATTGGTTTTTTAGTTTTAAATACTTTTACAGTTTCCTAAATTTCATGAGAGTTTTCCATAAGAACTAAATTTTTCTAGGTTTTTGATCATTTTTGATGGAGAATTTTTCTATCTTCATATTCAAAAAACGAAACAAGAAACATCTAAAGAGAGGGGGGGAAGACTCAAAAGTTTTGAAAAATTGGATTTTTGGTGTGAATTGTTCGTTTTAAATTTTTTTAGGATCTTGAATTTTTGTTGGAATTTCTCAATCGAATGTGATTTAATATTTAGCATTTTTTTTTACTTCTTTAATTCAATAATATTCTTGAAAAATTACCAAGAATTACCATTTTTTTAAATAAAAATTTTGGGCGTTTTGCAAAATTGTTTGGTACCTACAATAAAAAATGAAAACTTCAGCTGTTGGAACTGGTATGGAACAGAGATTTATTTCAGTTTCAGTTTCTGTTTTCCGTTTTCATCATTTTAATTCCAGTTTCAGTTTTCCATCGCTGTGGGAAATCTACAAAAAATCAGGAAGAATTATCTCTAAAATATTGTGATCATCTGCAGAAGGGGGGAGGGGATTCGTAAAGTTGATAGAAATTTTTGTTAAAATTTTCATAAAAGTCATATTTTGTTGAAAAGGATTTTTACTTGGTTCTAAAAATTAGGTACTTGGACTTACTCAAGAATCGGTGTGATTTCTCAACCTTCAAATTCCACCGAAAATTTTGAGGCGTAGGACTTTCTAGAGGTTAGTCGAAGGACTACCCTCGATAATTTTGGCTCGCTAATTTTTTTTCCTCACTCGTCTACTCTAATACGATAAGTTTATAATCAACGTATTTGTTGTAGGAACCCAAGTTGACCATTCTATACGATGCAATGGATGAAAAATCTCAGATTCTTTTCAATACAACGTTAGTAAAACAATACAGCGTTATTTCTCCTTATATTCATATAGACTTCAATCCATGTTTACGAGCGGAGGTAAAGAAAATATTTTTATATTTATTTAACACGATGCTTGCGGTTTGGCACAACAGGCTTATTTAGTTATAAATGGAGCCGAAATCAAGATCTAATTTTTTTTTGTTTTTGTTTTAAAAATACTATGAATTGACATTAGCTTGAGGATGGTACTTCTGGTGATGTAGTATGTGCTGGATCATTCGATACCCATTGCCAATTAGACAAAGTACATACGTGTGCGATTCTGCAAATTACAAATAAGACACAATTGGTCGATTATTTGGCATGTACCATGATTAGCACGACATTGTCTCCAAATTTATCCAACGTCAGTATTTTTTATCATTTAGATAATCAGCTATGATTATTTTTCAAAAACGTACCAGAATTAATCCTCGATCTGAAATTTACAGTGCGGTTTCGAGTATAAAATTGATATGAGTAAGCTTAACACATGTGCCTCCTCCCCGCAGGGCTTGAATACCTGCAAAGACTTCAGTGGAAGAAAATTTGTTCAAACATCGGGTTTACCTCTTTTTTTCTTCAAAAATATTGTACGGTTTTAAACTATCCCTCGGAAAATTATTCACTTCCGCGATTTAATATTCGATAATCAATTTGTAATTTTTTCACAGAATGATATCCCTTGCCTTGGTGATCAAACTCTCGAAAATCTAGATTTATACAGAAGTTGTGTCTGTGCGAACGATTTGATGTCGGGGATTTGTGCTAAAATTGTGGCCAGTAAAGCTGCTAAAGTTCCTGACGAATGCAAAAAGGTGCCCTCTCGAAAATAATTATTTATCAGGGGTACGTTCACTTTGGGGTTTGATAGATAAGGGTTGCATTCGATTTGGAATTTTTAGGGGATATGGTTATTATTACGTCACGATTAAATGATTCTGATGGAAAGTTTGGGAAAATTGTAATATTTTCCTCATCATTAAATCAACTTGATGAATGGTAAATGGTAATCAGCAATTTTCAACATTTGATCAAATTTGCGAATCGTTTCGTTTATTTATACGTAGCTGTGACGTCATTCGTAATGTAGTTACACCGAATCGATGTAATTGCCTATTTGCCCACGAGTTACATTTGTGGCCCTGCCGTAAAGAAGGGAACTAGTGTGAAAAAAATCAATGTCTCATTTTTCACGTTTTTGGTCCAAATGATACCGAATCTGGACCAAATACATGAAAATAAAGACATCGAATTTTTTTGCATAAGGTCCCTCCTTTAGGGCAGGGTCACAAAATTTGGTAGGTAATTTTTGAAATAAGAAATTTTTTACCCATACATAAATTTGCCAATGGGCTACCGATGCCGATTTCATTTGACTTAAGTAGGGTACAATCCCTGCCTATTTTATTAAATGGAAAATGAAAATTTGGATTATTGGTTTACGTCGATTCGGTAACGTTACATTTTTTACCAAATTTTAATGAGAATTTCTTGTTTAGTTTTCGTAAAAATTTTCTGAAAAATTTACGTCAGTCGTGCGAAGTTTATTGCCGACTTTTCGTCAATATTTTTCATTGAATTTTTGTCAGCATTTTTAAATTAAACTTTCGTCATTTTTTTCAAAATTTTCGTCAGAATATCTGTTTAAATTTTCGTCAAATTTTTTCGAAAAATTCGTCCCGAAGTTTCTTGTCGAATTTTCGTCAAGATTTTTTTTTTGAAATCCTCAACAAATTTTTCGGTCAAATTTTTGTTAGTTGGAATTTTTTCTCGAGTTTTCGCCGAAATTTTAGTCGAAATTTTTCATTTAATTTTTGGTTAAGTAAACACTGTAATTTCATGACGAATTTTCGTAAAAATTATTCATAAAATTTTCGTGAGAATTTTTTTGTTCAATTTTTGTCAAATTTTTCCGTCGAATTTTTGTCGTATTTTTTTTTTTATATCTTTGGCAAATATTTTCATCAAATTTTCGTCAGTATTTTTTATTAAATTTTTGTCAGAATTTATAAATTCAATTTTCGTCAAAATTTTTCAAAAAATTCGTCCGAAATTTCTTGTCGAATTTTCGTCGAGATTTTTTTTGGGAAATCCTCGCCAAATTTTTCGGTTAAATTTTCGTTACTCACTTTCTTAGAATTTTTTGTTGAGGTTATCGTCGAAATTTTTCATTTCATTTTTTGTCAAAAGTAATCGTCATAATTTCAAGACGAATTTTTGCCAATATTTTTCATCAAATTTTCGTGAGAATTTTCTGGTTTGATTCTCGTTAAATTTTTCCGTCGAATTTTTTAATAAATTTCCTTCAAATTTTTTCCGCAAATTTTCATCAAGATTTCTTGTTTGATTTTCGTCAAAATTTTTTTGAAAAATTCACGTCATTCGTCAAAAGTCCCTTTACTTGTAGAATTTTCGTTGAATTTTTTGTCAAATTTTCGGCAGATTTTTTGGTCACATTTTCATTAAATTTTCGTCAGAATTTTTTATTTGAATTTTTACCAAAATTCCGTCCACTTACTGTATTGAATTTTTCATCAAATTTTCGTCAACTTTTTTAATCAAATTTTTGTTAATAGTGTTTGCCAATTCGAATTCCATTCATTGTGTTGTAATGCCCGATTGTTAAATTTTTCTATTGGAATGAAACTGCAAAAGTTTCCGTGTTGGTACAAATAAATCAATAATTTTTATATTGACTTTAAATAAGGGGTCTAAAATGGGTGAGGGGGTTCAAAGATTTTGTTTCCTAGATTAAGGATCTTGATAATACGTTTTTTTTGCTGTTCATAGCGTTAGTTTTAATTTTTCATCTTTTAGAAGTTCAAAAATTTTACAATGATTTTCCAAAATTGGTGACCTTTTCGGGTACAAAAGAACCGAAATCAGGTTCAAGGGCAGATTCTCCATACTTAACCTTTTAAAAATCCAAAGGGAACGTAGAACGTACCCCAATCGTGCCAAATATTATTTCTCATATCTAGTTATTATTTTCGATTGCCAAATATCTTCTTTCAGAAACTCGTTATCGGAATATTTTATAAAGTGATGGAAGAAAAATCGCAAAAATGGTTCCATTTGTTGGATTCAGTTTTCGATAAATTCAGCAGTTATTTTGTTTTTAATTTCCAACCTTGTTATTATGCTGATGTAAAATGATTTTGTAAACCTATAGCTTTGTTTTGCGATCACTTTCTGGATTTTTTCAGATTTTTTTACTTTGTTTTTTCAATTTTGTAGCTTAATTCAGGCGACCGACTAGATTGCAAGGATGCAAATGACGAAGGTTGTGTGGCAGGAAAAACTCACGCATGTGCTATTAAGCTAGCCAAAGATCCGAAGTCTCTTTTCAAATTTTTGTGCTGCACGATGCAATCCACTGCAAAATTACCTGATTTCCATAAAGTACCTATTCAATCATTCAATATGTTGATGATTTTATTGTCATACATCAATTTTGTGTCATGATAATAATTTTAATATTTCTGTAGTGTGCAGCTGACAACAAATTGCCATACGATGACATAAAAAAATGCGTTGATGGCGAAGATGGTAAATTATTATGCACCAATTATGGAAAAATGCGAGTTGGTGAAGAAGGTTCACTTCCATCGTTCAGTTTCGAATTGGTAAGAATTAGATACCTACTATTTTAACTAAAGATGAACATTTTCAACTATAATTTAAATAATTAGGCTGAAATTGGAGTGCTGAAAATAGTTAGAATACGGTTTCATTTCATTTGCAGACTTTTAACGATGATACGAGCAATAAGGTCGCCAATGCAACGGATTTAAATTCTGTATTTTGCGAGCAGTTCAAAAAATATGGCGTATTACATCCTCCCGATTGTCAATAATTTAAAATTTAAGCATGCCATGTTCAAAACTATTTTTCTCCTAGTCAAATTTCGTGGATTTCTGCTTTTTTAAAATCACTGAAATTAATTCGCTCAAAATAATGAGGACTTTAAGGCCTGTTTTCCTCATTTTCAGTTTCGATTGCCTGAAATTCGAATTTTTGACAAAGATGTAAATCAAAATCAAACGAAATCGGTTCGAATCACTTTTTTTGAGAAATCGTTCGTGAATTACTCAATCAATTTTAAATGAATCGTTCGCGAACGACTTATTATTTATGTATGTTGGATTTTTGTAAAATCTAAAACGATAGGTAGTTGAAAAGAACGAATTATTCTGAATTTTTTTTGGAGCTGAATTTTTCGTGAGAAACTGATTCAAAGAAATTTTAGTTCCCAAAAAGAATCATTTTTTTCATTGATTAGGCTTAATCGAAGATAATTGAAGTAGTTTTTGTTTTGCCTTTTTGGTCAATCTTGGTATTTTTTGGGAAATGAATCTTTACGATGATGATCTGGAAATTTTCCATTGTAGTCGAATTCCATTTTTTAAATGATTCATTTTCGAACGACTCGATTCATTTAGAACTCGGTCGCGAACGAAGTGTAATCATTTTTGAATGAAAATTATTTTTCGTTTAAAGTTATTTTTCTAAGACTTAATTCAACGGATCGTTCAAGAACGAAAAATTACGATTTTTTGAAACGAATAGTTTCAACTTCCAGAGTGGATCTTTTCTTAAAAACTGGTCAATCTTTTCAAAAAATGATTCGAAGCAAATAAGATTTTCATGATCCAAGTCAAAATTTTATGCCCAGATGAACTTTTTTAAATTTAATTTTTTTCCATAACTTAATCTGATTTCAAATTTTTTTCAATTTTAATTTTCTCTAAAGTATTGTTCTAATTTCTGAGCTCAAATTTTTTCAATTTAAAACCTACGCTCCTGTATATTGGCACTTGGAATAATTGAATTCTATTTTTTTTTTTTTGAAATTCTAGGTACTTACCTATCCGATTTTAAAATGTTTTCAACAATAAAATTTTTCAAACCCCAATTTCAGCAATTTTTTTTGATTTTGATTTTTAAAATTTTTAAACGTTTTTTCCAATTCCAATTAGATATTGAATGGAAAAGTTTGGAAAATATGAAATGAAATTTTTGACTTCACAGTAGAAAAAAAATTGAGAAAAAAATTTAAAAATTATTGGAAAATTTTTTAAAGATCATAATGTTGAAAAATTGAAGAAATCGAAGTTGGAAAAATTTTTACCAACTTTGTTTTCTCCTAATTTTTTCAACTTCAAAATGTGACCGCGCGCGAAAAAGGGACCTTTTGAGGTCATTTTATCAAAATTCACTTTCTCTGGATTTGGGGCTGTGATACCTTGAAAAAAATCGATCAAAAATTTTCCCAAGGTTCGTGGAATGCAGAATGAGCTTTTAAATTGGCATTTCGTACGAGAGCTTCTTCGCAGGTTTATTTTTATTTCAAAAAAGTTTCAATTCAAATTTTTTCACTTCTAACCATTGCATTGAAAAAAATTCAAGTTTTTCGTATTTTTCAAAATTGCTTTCCAACTTGATAAGTGATCAGTAGAGATTTTGAAAAACACAAAAAACATGAAATTTAAAAAAAAAAGAAATCAAAGTTGAAAAAATTTCGAGAAAATTTTAATTTGAAACATTTTATTGCTAAAAAATTTTTAGTTCATAAATGCTTCGTTCGCGAACGACTGATTTTTTACAAATTTCAACCGATAAAATTGAAAAAAGTCACCAAAATTGAGAAAAAAATCATATATTCCAAATCAAATCTCTTTAAATCTTTTTTGTACGAATATTCCAAAACGTTCGCGAACCATTCGTTCAAAAAGTCGATTCATTCTCAAACGATTCACTCAAAATGGAAAAATTTTCCACTCAGATAGAAAATTAAATCATTTTTGAATCCACTTCGAAAAAAATTTTCCACCCTCAGTGTTGCCAATTATTCAATATTTCATCTTATTACTAAAAAAAAAATTGTTTTCAAACTCGCGATAAAATTGACTAGGTACCTATTTTTGTGTGCCTTTTCACTCCATAGAAAATGCATAAAATTGAACTAAAAATGAAATACTGCTCATTAATCAGTCTGCTTGTCTTTCAATTCGATTTTTTTTCTTAATCGAAGCTGATTACCTAATTTATAATTCGATAAAAAAAATAATTGGTTATTTAATTTTGAATTAAGTCGATAATAATCTCCAACTTAATTCAATCCAATAACGAATTAGAAACACCTTTTATGAAATGTTTAATTATTTACACGATAATACCATTTTATTGCGTCAGGAAGGAAATAAAAAAAAGTAAAAGGCGACCAGTTCGAATACCTACATATTTTTTTTACGAAAATGGGGCAAATCCGAATTGAATTTTGAAATAATTTTTTATGAGCTTAGAAGGCACGAAAAAAAATGATATCATCGATGTTTAGACGGCAGATGATTTTTGCTACGAAACTTCGCTTCAATGTTATTGTAGGTGTCAACTTATTCGTCATCGCGTGAAAAAATCGTAAAAAATTTAACGACTCGTGCAGTTGTGCGCTATTTTACGTTCAAATAGACTACACATTGTTTACCTATATGCCATAAATCAACGATACGCGGTATCAGGTTGAAGGAAACAATCATACTGTAGGTGCTTGGCCGTCATCTACGCTTTCGAGCTTTCATAGTTTCATAGCGTGTAACCAGTTGACCTGAAGCCAGATCATAGGTGATGTTTGCACTCGCACCTTCCTTGCATCGAACGAATTTGGCCAGCTGATCGACGTTCAGTTCAACGAATCGGATTCCGAAGATGATACATGTCGAATTGGGAAAAATTGCTTGGAAAATGTGATACTTAATCGCGACGATCGGTTAATTGTTCGGTTTGACCCTACCTACCCGGAGTACATATAGATTACGTGATCAGTTTTATCTGCGCACTTCAACTCGAACGTCTTTACAGTTGGAACACAAAAGTGATAACGAATTTGATACTTGAAGTTGAAATTTTATAATATAAATTGATACAATAATAGTGTTACGTTACCAGTGATGTAGTTGTTTTTCGATAGTCGCGTTTATTTGGTGTTTTTTTTTATTTTTTACCGAAAAAAAATTCACGCTTTGTGGGGTCCGATAAGATGCGGTGAAGGTGTCGAGAATTTACGTGTTGTTTTTTCCCGAAATACGTGCTGATTGGTGTTGAAAAATTGGATTTTTGGAACGTGTTGCTGAGTTTTTGGATTTGGTGAGTTTTTTTTTTTGATTGAATTTTATTAATAATTGTAAATATTGTAGTGTTAATTTATGGTTAATTGAAATTTTTAGGGGCAAGAAGTTGGTGGGTTTTTGATTCCAATTTCCAGCCCTTTGGAATTCTATTCCAGATTAGGAGCTGGGCTGCTTTTATCAGAAGTGAATTTACGAGTTTATTGGTATCGATGTTTTATTACGTAATGAGATCTGATATCGTATTATCTTGAGTGGAATTGCAAAAGGATTGATATTTAATGCAATTTAAGGCTGATTGACGTATGTTTATGAATTTATGGCCACGTATTGTTCCCATTGATGGATTTTTTGGCTCCATTTCGATTGGTTTTCGAATTTTGGAGACGATTTGATGGGGTTCTGGAAGGTTTTTGTATGGTCTCTGTGGATAATTTGGTTGTATTGAAGAGTAGAAAGGGGATATTGAGAGGAAAATGTTGTTATTGAGCTTTGAATCCTTTTTTTGGTGATTTTTTGTTGATGAAAAATCGACTCTGTTATGAAGAGATGAAATTTTTCGTGCATATTTGGCATGATCTTCAACTTCTCAATTTGTATCGTGACGCTAATTGGGCTAAGAATTATTTTAATGAGACCTGTTTGCTCGAATTACTGTGTTTTGTTTTTTATTTCTGAAATTGCTCGAGGAAGAGTTCGAGTGGTTGATTTGTGCTTTTTATCTTTTCTGAGGCTTATTTGTATAGGTAGCCTTGAATATGGCTATTGGATGAATTTCGATATAACTTTTTGTGAGATTAAATTTTCTAAATTGAAAAAAAAAAATCAAATTTTCCAAACCCGAAGGTTTAAAAACCCAGATTTTTTGGTTTTGTAGTTTTTTTGGTACCTACTACTCGATTTTCAGCATAGTTTTGATGCCTGATTTATTCTAAATATGTCGTGTAATGTTGTTAGTGAACAGATGGCACATCTGAAGTTGTAAAATTATGTTTTTTTTTTTCAATTTTTTTCCTCTGATTTTTTTTTTGCTTTGTCCAATTGTGGTACCATTTTTATTTTTTATATCAGACAAATCACCAATTCTATGACTCGAATTGAGACATTTTCAAAGATTTTTTAGTAATGATGTTGAATTACGAGAAAAAAATTGATTCAATTGCAGAAATTGACTGAAAATCTATTTCCAACAGTTGATTGCTTGGATTGAATAATCACGAAATAATTAATTAATCCAGAAAGTGACCTGCCAAAATGGGAGAAGAGGAAGGGGGGCTCGTGAGACCAAAATTTATAATTTTTCATCGTGAACGAGTAAATATCAAAAATGTTTGATTTCTAATCTCTCAAGTTTGTTTCTGATGTTATCTGTTTCTTTTAAAAAATGATGTAAGTAATGAAACTGAGCACAAAATGTGAGCGGTTTGACTTAGAATTTTGAAAAAATTTCAATTGTGGATCAATAATGAGTCGGGATACTGGAACTACTCTTAGGTGTGAAAAATTGGTTTTTGAGTTGATATTGACTTTGGGCTTTTCAGAAAGGGTTGAATCAGAAAGAAATTTCATTTCAGAAACCAATTTTGTACACCAACGGTGATTTCTATATTCAGGCTCACAATTTTTTTTTTTAACAATTTGATTACCCGAAATATAAAAATCCGGAATGGACGTTTCCCCTCCGAATAATTTTTCCCTCGAATGCTAATTCCCCGAATTTAAAGGCTCATTTATAATGGAACTAAATTATTCACTGTTCTGAAAGCTCTGGGGTCTATTTTTGAAGTAATTCTAAGCTAAAGAAGGGGGAGGTTCTGAGAAATTGGTCAATTCACAATGATGGTCCAGATTATTTTGTATCGATTTCAGAAGTCGAAAAATCACGTTTTTATTCAAGACGTCTAATTCGGTTATTTTTGAAGAAATTTTTTCCTGTTTTCAGTAAAAATTACTTTTTGGAAAATTTTTTAAAAAACTGATTTGAAAACTTTTATTTTTTTTTAAAAAAAAAACTTGATATATTTTTTAGAAAAATTTCAAAAAACGTTGAAAAAATTACTTGCTACTTCCTTTTTTGGGTCATAAAAATTAGATCTTTCAAAAAAAGCCACTCAGGCAGTATTTTTTTTAATACTGAGTAATTAGGTAAGTATTTATTCTGAAATATTTGAGAAATATATATATTTTTTTTTGGGGGGGGGGGGGGAGAAGGTCTCATTTTTGATAATTTTTTCCTCATTTAGAGACTTTGAGTGTCAACACTGACTTTCTGTTAGAATGTAATTTTTGAAACAAAAATTCAGGCGTTGTTTTTCAGTTTTCCTGATAAAGCCCTCCCTCCCTCCCTTGCGGACGTTTTGAGACTTCGTTAGGCATTCCGTATCAAGTTTTGAAAGATTTTTTAAAATCACTCCATTGGTAAAATCAATCTCGCTTCTTTGAAAGTTGAAATTCAAAATAATTTGGTTACTGAAGTGATTGATTATTGTTTTTACTTTGAAGATTAATGAGGTTGGTTTTTTTTGAAAAAATTGGGTCGATGCTTAAATGCTTTTCTGTTGAAATATTTTTCAAATTTCAAATGAAATTTCGCCTCTTAGAATATTTTGTTGTTATTTTACTAAAATGATGTCAAAAATGGATTCAAGAAGTTAAAAAATGAAAATTTTGATAGACCTCACTCGATATCATTCATCATCGAAAATTTCAAGTTTTTGAATTTCGATTCTCTCTTTCTCCCTCCTTTTTTTTTCGACCAAAATTCTTCGAAATTGTTTTCCAAAATCATCTTTCCCTCCTCCCCAAAAAATCGTGTTTTGATATTTGGTTCAATGTTTCTTTCAATTCTGTTTACTTTTTTTAGGGGGAGGGGGTAAACCTCAGAAATAGACTCATATTGGCACCTTTGATAAAATCGGAATTTTGAATTCACCCTCTCCTCCCCTCTTCCTTCATTTTCAACGTCAGTGAGTTATATTATTTATTCACAAATGTTCGAAATTCATTTTTTAAGTTGAAATGTCCTTGGTCAATTCATATTGTTGAAAATAAGAGTCTTGGTGGTTTCAAAAAATGTGTTTGATCATTCGAAAAAATCAAATGATTCTGTAGAAACCAATTTTTTTGAAATAGAAACATTTTTTAATTTAAATTTTTCAATTATGTTTTTTCTTAGATATGGCTTCACTAGTCTGAGTATGTAATATTTAGATCGATTCTGATTGCGTAAAAATAGAATCAAGGTACGAGATGAAAATTTAGGAAAAACGTGTGTGTCCTGATTTTGATTTATTTATTGATTTCATATTAGGACACCAAATGGTTGAAAAGGATGCGTGCGAATCTAAAAATTTGAGATTTCTATAATGATATTGAAAAAAAAAGAAATTTTGAAGGCCTTCATTTCGAATTTTGCATTTCAACTTCAAATTAAGTTCTGGAAATTGGAATCAAATTTTCTGAAAAAAAATGAAATGTTGACATTTGTTGAGAATTCGAGAATTTCTCCGATTCATCGAGAAGCAAAATTTTCTTCAAAAAAAAAATACCTACATCATCACAAAATTCTATTTTTATAAATTTTTGGTCTTCTTTTTATCAAAATCTCCAGTCTATTGCAGAAAAATGATACATAGGTATTCCCCATATAAAAGTTTTCTCTTGAAAGAAATACCATCGAAAAGACTCATCTCGGCAAACCCCTTCTTATCAAAAGATAATCTACACGTTAATCAAAGAACCTAGATTCATTATCATTTTCAAATTGATATAACTAGACAATTCTGATCTTAGGGTTAAATACAGATTGCTAAATCGTCTCTTGAAAATTCTTTTTTTAATTGAGTTTTTAATAATATTAAATAAAAATCTGAAAAATATCGTGGCATGCCGCAGTAGGCACTTTGATAACAAAATATATATAAAAATTAGGCAACCATGTGTAAATTTTGATTACCACGGCTGGCTTCAGAGAGCTTTCGATCTAGTCGCCCGTGTAATTGAAATTTCAATTACGAATCCGATAAAGGATCTTGGAAATCGAATACTTCGACCGAGATCAGTTTTCGATTCAAGCGGATCTAGAAATATACGTACGTGATGTGATAGTGTGTCACCTCTTCTATTTTAATCATGGGAATTCGTAACCTCTGCGCGGTAATTATAAAAAAAATAATTTTTTACGTAATTAGAAAAATAATAAACAAATGAATTTCGCTGAAGAAACTCAACGGTATTAATTCTTTGGTTCGTTTATAAACATCAAGGTCTTGTGGACCCAGTGACTATAGCTAGGTATTTTGAATGAATAGATTCGGCTAAAGTGTTTCGCGAATAACCGAAATTCATGGAATGTGATTTTTATATATTATTCATAAAATTAACGTAACGCATCGCGGTCGTGAATGAATGCTCGAGCTTTTTTTCAATGGACCAGAACATACGTTTTAATTAGATTCTAGATTAAATTTTATCACATTTTTCTCCGTGAAAATCACGTATTCTGGCTTCTTTATGTTGAAGCTGTAGCGATAAAATCGGCGGAATTTTTGAATTTTTTTGTTATTTTTTCGGCCAATTTTTGAAAACAGCGGAGTTTTTTTATATTTTTAGGTTAGCTGATGAAATGAAAATTTTCTGATAAGGAAAAGGCGTAGGTACGATTGGAATCGAGACGTAATATTGAGTTATGATATGAAATTACGCATTAAGTGCGGCTAAATAGATAATAAATCGCATTTAGGGACCTAAATATTAACGAAATGGTGAAATTTTTCTACGAATGTTCATTAATGACATTTCTATACTGATTTAATTCAATCTAATGGATGATAATTCGATTCCGATTCGAATTGGACTCTGGTCTTTTGAAAGAGGTGTTAGTTTCTCGACTATTTATCTGAGTACGTTACACTTTATTCTATTTCTTCCGGCGCGGTGGTGTTTTAACTTTTAACAAGTTCAATTACCAAGGTATACAGATGATTTTCTTATTTTTTAATTGGTGTAAAATGATAAACGAGGAGATTCGTACGCCTAGGAGAAATGCACACGAGTCGAATATGATAATGACTTGAAAATTATTATTGCCAAGTAATGAAACATTTCATTCGTGGATTCAATTCGAGATCAGCTCCTGGTTATTTTTGCCTTGAATGAGATTTCGATTTAGATTCAGCGATGATCTGAGTCTAAATTTATTCAAAGTTCGAATTTTTTCTGCTCTGAATTTTTCCTATTTTTTTTAATTTCAATTTTTTTTAATTTCAATTTTTTTTAATTTCAATTTTTTTTAAAAATTGTGTTAATTTTTAAAAATTTTTGGTTTGATTTTTTCAAATTTTTTTCAACGCCACATTTTTTATCTATTTTTTTTTCAATTCTTTGCAATTACTCATTGAGTTAGAAGAAACGTTGAAAAACATGAATTGAAATTTCTTTTGAAAAATTCAAAAAAATGGTAAAAATTGTGAAGTCGAAAAAATAATGGTGGAAAAATATTGTAATTATCGGAAAAAAACAAGGCTGTTAAAAGAATTGCTCGACTTATCCCTGAAAACATGAAAAATAATACAATTATCGAAATTATAACCAATAACAACGCCACTTCGCCGACTAGATCCTATTTATTTTTGCTAAAAATGGGATTTCGATAATTCAAGTCCAAATTTATTGTTCAATTCATTCAATTCTATTAAAAAAAAAAATTATCCAGCTATCTCGGAATTTTTCCAACCCTTACCCCTGTTCTTATCGACACCCTTCCCCAAAAATCGTATCTTTCACTCAATTAAAGAAAGGTGAAGAAGGTCAAATCAAAAAGTAAGTCGATATTCGAATTCCATGCTTTCAAATCATTGAGAATCGATATGCCATACCTATGCTATTTTAATTTATTGACGTGTTTACTTTTGCTCAAAATGAGGGAGAGGGGCTAGGTGGACACTGAAGGGGCAAATTCAAAAAATAATCAAGTATCCGAACTCAGTGGCCTCAATAACTTAACAAACAACAGGTCACACGTTATTTTTCCTTTTTTTGAATTTTGGCCTTATAAGAGGGGGCTATAGGGGGGGGTGGGGGTCGGAGGGGTCGAGAATGAAAAAACTGGGTACATATTCGAATTCAGCGCTATCAGATCAGTAGAAATCGATGTGTTACTTCACTTTTTTGATTTTTTTTTTTTTTTCAATTTGGGTCAAAATTGTGGACGAGCTTTTCAAAATATGATTATTATATTCTTTCAAACCCTGCAAATAGTTTTCCTCCAAGTGCAATCTATCTCGACTTATGAGCCTTCAAAGTTGAGTAATTTGGAAAAAAATTGTAATTCATAAAAATTACGTTGTCCAACCCTCAGGCTTTTGAAAGTTGAAAAGGAAATGAGGAAATGATCAAGGAATGATTAGACCAAAACTGAAAAATTTGAAGTTTTATTTTAGGTATTAGGTACGTTAGACAGATTACAAAAAGAAAAAAGAAAAAAAAGACTGAGAATTAAGAGATAGCGGCGCTGGGTTGGGTACAGCGTTTTAGGTATTTCTAAATAGGTATTTATCGATCTTTGAGTAGGTATATGATATAGTACAAAATTCTATAATGTTTAATTTACAATCTACCTAGTCAGTTATCCATTTTTGGTTCACGATGGTCACTTGTACATCTTTGATATCGTTGATGAGACATGCGGAAATATTCAGAAATTGGTTATTGTGCATTTTTGGTACTTCATATTTCCAATAGAGAGAAAAGTTAGGTATAATCGATTTCATTTCATCTTTGCACTGTTTTGTTGAATTCACGAAATCGATTGAGTCAAAAAAGTCAATGATGGGTTTTTCAAGCAGGTACACTTTCACAAATCGTTTCATGGTTGATTTCGATAGAACAGCTTCGCATACTGTCGATTCATTTAAAAACTCTTTGAAGCCGCAATTCCTTGAATAGTTTTTCAATGTATCGCCCTTTGATGGTATGACTGTTTGTGGCGGAAGCTTATATTGCGGTGGATTAGCTCTGAAACCAAAAATTAGGTAACAATTGAGTACCGTTTTTCCAAACTGAGCTAACTTGCAAAAAATGACTTTTCAGGACACACAAAAAACTGTCCATAGAAAAGAGTAATAATAATTGTTTGAAGCTGGTAAAAAGACTAATGTAAGGAGGCTAGGGCTACCTTTCGATATCATATTGTGGCCTAGGTAGAATTTCAAAATTTTCGAGTGTGGCGCCATGAGAATCAGAAGAAAATGTAAAATAGCGAAGTTAGCTCAGTTTGGAGAAACGAAAAAGCGTGATTTTTGAAAAAAAAATGCAAAATTTTCTTTGTTATTACAAATTTTGAAAAAGTGTTCTAGTAAAAAAATAGCTGCACTGGAATAAAAATTTTTGATACCAAAAACTTTTGGATTTTCAAAGTTGAGAAAATGAGTAATTTTCACCCCCCTTCATAATGAATAAGTTCTCAAAAAAATTATGAAACTTGGGTTGCGACCTGTCAAAATGGGTTAAAATTTTGCAAGAAACCCGAAATTTTCAGTGAAAATTGAATTCAAGCCCTCTTGACCCCTTTTGAGCCCCAAATTGGGCCCTATTTTTGAGTTTTTTCCAAAAATGGCATGCGACCTATCAAAATGGGTTAAAATTTTGCAAGCAAAACAAAATTTTGAGTGAAAATTGAATTCAAGCCCTTTCGACGGTTTCAACCCTTTTTGAGCCCCTAAATTGGGCCATATTTTTTGAGTTTTTTCCAAAAATGGCATGCGATCTATCAAAATGGGTTATTATTTTGTAAGAAAACCGAACTCATTAGTAAAAATTGAATTCATGCCCTTTCGACCCTTTTTGAGCTCCTTTTTGAGCCCTATTTTTGAGTTTTTTTCCAAAAATGGCATGCGACCTATGAAAATGGGATAAAATTTCGTTAAAAATTCAAAAATGTCATCCAAAACTATTTTTGAGAACTTTCGAAAATTTTGAGCTCCAAATAGGGTGAATTTGGGTGTTTTCAAATAACTAGTGTGTGACCAATAAAAGAGGGGTAGAATTTCACCAGAAAAACAGAAATATCATCTAAAATTATTTTTCAGCAACTTTTGAAAATGTTGAGCCTCAAATTCTGTAATCATCTACTTCTGTAGGTAAACTTTATGAGACACATTTTAAAAATCATCAGGCAACCCATCATTATGGGTGAAAATTACTTAGAAAAATCAACCATCATGAACAAAACTTTTTCGAATGTCCTATTTTTCATTTAATAATTAGGTATGTATTACACATTTCTTCGTTCATTTTTGTCATCAAAGAGGAAAATATTTATAACTAAAAATTTCTGAAGTCGAAAGTTGGTCAAAAACAGTGCTGGGTGACAGTTCTAAATATTTCACAAAATTCTATCCCATTTTCACAACAGACACGTGCCAAAGTTTTACAAGTACTAAAGAAATTGCCGCCATTTGAAGCTCAAAATTCTCAAAAATCAATGAAAAATAATTTTAAAAGACGTTTTCGACATTTTGGTGAAATTGTACCCCCTTTCATAGGTCACATGCCAATTTCTTGAAAATACAAAGAAAATTTGCAGACTCAAAAATACTCAAAATTTTCAAAAGTTGCTGAAGAATAATTTTAGGTGACATTTCTGTTTTTCTGGTGAAATTCTACCCCTCTTTTATAGGTCACACACCAGTTATTTGAAAACACCCAAATTAACCCTATTTGGAGCTCAAAATTTTCGAAAGTTGCTCAAAAATGGCTTTGGATGACATTTTTGAATTTTTGACGAAATTTTTAAGATATGTACATCTACTTCTATGTAGTATGTAATGTATACTCACAGTTCAGTTTTCAACTTCTCCAGAACGGGTTTACAGTTCGCTACAGATTCCGTTTTATTAAAACTTGTATTCTGGTTATTATAGATCGTAAAAATGACCTCGAAAGCTTTATCAATCAGGCTTTTCGCGTAATTCAATTTGTCTTCCAACGTTTGCGGGTTATCATCTATAGACACGTTAGAATATGTTCAGACGTAATTGTTTTCAACTTGCAATTATTTTCTAAAGATATAACCAAGGATCGGATATGTATGAAAAAACATATTTTCCTATGAGCATTTCTATCGCGCTTATCAATGGTTTCTTTACGATTCAAAAAATTCCGAGTATTTTGAGCCCCCTATGTTTGTGCATATTTTTGCATATTTTGCCATTTTTGGCGCATAATTGGCCATATTTTGACAATTTTTCACGTTTTTGGGCATTTTACTCATTTTATCCGTTTTTTACTCTTTTTTCCCCACTTGCCACCTAACATTTAATTTTTTAATTTTTATGTTTGAGAAATGAAAATGCCTGTTGTAACTTTTTTTTTTTTGAAAAAGTAAATACTTTTGATTTTGAATAAAAAAAATCACTTCGGACTACAAACTTGTAGAAATGCTCAATTTTTTATTGATTATGCTGCAAAATTTCTACAACTTTTTCAATTGACATTTCTGAGATTTTGCCGACTCACCTTATATTTCCAAAATTTTGCCGATTTTGCCGACTGAAAATATGTCTGGGGGTGTTACACCCCCATACCCCCCTATCGCGCCGCCCCTGCAAATACCACTTTACCGTTCAATTTTTTATCTTGAAAAAACAATGTAGTATTTTGACTAAACAGTGCAGTATTGTCACAAATGCGTTTTCTTCTTTATTCTTTTAATGGAGGACTTGAGAAAAAAAAACATTCTTCATTTGAATGTTCAGTTAGAAACCGAATACAAAAATATATTTTCGAAAACAGAATACCTGTGTAAACAAATTTGAAAAAGACTGACAAAAACGAAAAACGAATGCAACAATTTTTAAGAAAATAAAACTCATAAAATTGGCTGATTAGGTCAGCGGTGGCAGCCTAGATTCTACCGGCGTGTTGCCAAGAACGGTCAAGAATATCTAATCCTTATAAGTGGTCGCTTCGCACCCCCCCCCCTTTACAATTTATCAACGGTGAATTTTGCAACTTCAATCATTCATTAATGAGTAAAAGAGCCTTTTCTAATAAGGGTCAAAAACTGCCCTTGACCCAAAATCGGTCAAAATGGGCCCAAAAGGTCAACATTCTGAACCAATTGAAAGGGCCATTTTCATGAGCTTTTCTTCAGAGCTGGAAAATCGTTAAAATTTTCTGGTGGCCCTGAAATGTCTCGAAAACGCCTACAATCGATTTGGCAGGTCTGAAATAGGGTGTATATTGAATTTCAGCTTTTTTTCGTTGATCAAATCAAATTTTCATCGATGAAGTAATTTTGGAATTTCAAAAATTCGTTAAAATTCGAGAAATGCACTTCAGCACTTAAAATTTTGGAAATGGAATTTTTTATGGTGTACTTTCAATTTATGGTAATTTTGACTCAAAATTTTACTTCGAGTAGGGAAACCTTGCTTCTTACTGTAAAAAAGCAGTAAAAAATCACGTTTTTTTTTGGTTTTGATTTTTTTTGACCATGTTGATGACGTGCCTAATATTTTCTGTAAAATAGTCCTCACCTTGCGATCTCTGCTCCGAATGTGATGGCTGGTTCTGTTTTTTGGTATTCATATTTGGTGTATGTTTCATTGCTATCGAATCTAAATTTGTCTTCATGTCATTTATTCGACGATACACATTTGAAACGAACCTATTTCTATCTTCAAGTAGTCTGATGTTCGGGACAGGTTCATCAAAAATGGTTTCCACTTCTGAGCACCATCGTATCATCTCATTACATATAAACGTGTACGAAAGCTGAATACTACGGATAGTTCTGATTGTTTCTGGTGGTATGTCTTCTGCTGAATACCGAAGTCCATCGATTTCACCGAGTGATAGGAAAGAGTCAAAAAAACGAAGATTGTTGTATATGTTTACGATTATCGCATCACCGTTTAGTTGATCTGCATGAATTCCCACAGCAGCAATGAGGCAAGAAAAAATTATATACACTTTGTTCATCTCGACTATTGTTTAAAAAACTAAATTCGGTTCACATTTGAAACTGCAACTTTCGTTCGAAAGTCTTAAACACTGAATACAAGCTCTATTCACGTACGCAAGGACGTAAAACATTAACTGATTACTTGGCGTAATTCCAAACTCTCTGGTATCTATTTGGAATTATGTCATGACATTGCTTGATTAGCTACTCAAACTAGCGATTATCCTAAAGAAAGGGTATAGCCGGTTAAGTATGGTGAATCTGCCCTTGAAACCAATTTTGACCGCTCCTACCCCAAAAGGTCAACCATGATGAGAAAACATTCCGGAAAAACTTTCAGCCCCCTAGCGCAAGTGTTTTCGGAGAAAGGGGCCAAAATGTGTTTTTTCAATGGATTTTTTCGTTTTTTTGTAGTTTTTCGCCAAATGTAGATAAAAGTTTCGAGTTTTTTTAGATGGATTCTAGGGGGTTGGAGAAACCCTAAAAAATTTTTTTCAAAATTTTTGGGTAATTTTTCGCTGAGTTATGGCATTTTAATAATTTCGAGCGGCCATTTTGTCTTGAAAGGTCAAAGGTACAATGGAACTTTTTCCCCCAAAACATGTGCCATTCATTCATAAATATACCACAAAAATTTCAAAAAAATCGGAGTGGTGGAACATTGTCAAAAAAAATTAAAACTAACCACCCCTCGCAATTAGCGCGTACAGTAACGTACGGCGTTCACGGGCCTACGTTTATTATAAAAAATACAAGTCTCAAAAATACTTTCGCGAAGGGTTCAACATTTTCTTTGGAATGTTTTCCTGTCATGGTTTACTGTTTGGGGTAGGAACAGTCAAAATCGGTTTCAATGGAACTTTCCTCCCTTACCTTGCATATAGAAATCACTCAAATTTGCAAAAATATGAGGCAGTGAATTCTTCGGGACTGAACAATTTTTTTATTCCTACCTTTTACTATTCTTCATTTCTCTACTCAACTTTGATTTGATTTTTTCTTCCCTGAAAGTTTGTTTTCGTAATAATTCTCCAAAGTGTAAATTTCAAAATGGTCTGAGTCTGAGGTCATTTTTTTAAAGAAAAGCTTTAGTTGTTTCAATTTTTTTCTTTTTTTTTACTTCTTTCGATTTTCTTCTTTTTTTTTTACCGATGACATGTTTTTTTTTTCATTTTTAAAAATAATCTGTTCGGAGTTATTCACATTTTCATCGATTACTTGGTCATTTTTTTCGTTTTTAAAAAAAAGTTATTTCCATTTTTTTTTCATATTTTTTTACTTTCTTCGTTTTTTGAGTTTTTTTACCTAGGGCATGGGCATAGTCATTTTTTAGAACAATTTAGATTTCACTCAATGTTTTCGAGGCTCAGACCAAAAATAACTGGGCTATTTTTCAATTTCTTCGTTGACATGTTATGAGCCCGTGAACATCGTACTTCCCACGAGAGTGCCGTGGGAAATGCAACGTTACTGTACGCGCTAATTGCGAGGGGTGGTTAGTTTTAATTTTTTTTGACAATGTTCCACCACTCCGATTTTTTTGAAATTTTTGTGGTATATTTATGAATGAATGGCACATGTTTTGGGGGAAAAAGTTCCATTGTACCTTTGACCTTTCAAGACAAAATGGCCGCTCGAAATTTTTAAAATGCCATAACTCAGCGAAAAATTACCCAAAAATTTTGAAAAAAATTTTTTAGGGTTTCTCCAACCCCCTAGAATCCATCTAAAAAAACTCGAAACTTTTATCTACATTTGGCGAAAAACTACAAAAAAACGAAAAAATCCATTGAAAAAACACATTTTGGCCCTTTTCTCCGAAAACACTTGCGCTAGGGGGCTGAAAGTTTTTCCGGAATGTTTTCTCATCATGGTTGACCTTTTGGGGTAGGAGCGGTCAAAATTGGGTTCAAGGGCAGATTCACCATACTTAACCGGCTATACCCTTTTAAAAATACCGGGATTTAAATTTAGATTGCAAAAAAAATTGAAATGACGCTTTTACTAAAAAATAATCTGTTACCCTGTTAGAAGAGATGAAATTACTGTTAAATCAATTAAAGACCATTCAGCGACGTTGAAAGCAATGATATCCTTTCAAAAATTTCACAAAAAAAGAGTTTTTACCTTTCAAAATTTTGAATGCTGAAATTCGCCGATTTTCGAAGAATTACCCAAGTACAATTTTTAAAAATTTATGGATTTGGCGTTTAAATCTGTATTTTTGACAACCCTGCTTGCTCATATGTATTGAAAAATGTGAGAATGTTGAAATTGAAATTTTTTAAAAGTAAAATGACGTTTTACCTACTGAAAAATGAAGTAGTTTAATTTTAAAAAGTTGTTTAAATTCTCAATATTGGCAAACACTATTTCTTTAAATTGTATCACAGTCAATGGCGTCGAAAGCTTTTTTTCGGGCTGAATTAGTGTTGTATTTGTGATTTTATGTATGCCCGAGCGAAGCAAGGGCGAAACCTTGAAAAAATTAGAAATTTAATGTCCAAAAAAGACATTTTTTTTCACTGTTTTGATGCGTAGAAAATCCATCTATATGGTGTGATTTAGAGCACTCTCGTCCAATTTTTTTTTGGGGGGGGGGGGAGTGCAATGCACCGCCTGTATCCCACTTTCCGACGCCACTGATCACAGTGTACGAATTATATCATTAGAAACTCAAATTGTGTTTTTTGAATTGCAAAAAAAATTTAGAAACGTCCAAAATATATTTTAGTGAAAAAAAAAGAGATAAAAAATGAAGTAGGTAGGTGTAGGTACTTATTTAAAAAAATTAGAAAAATTGAAAGTGAATTTTGAGATAGCGAGAGTTTATTTGGTTCAGCACTTTCTAGTACTATATCACAAACTTATATTAATTAGATAGGATTAATAATTAGAAAATATAAGTGAGGGAGACGAGAATTGTTTAAAAGAATGAGGAAAAGAGGAGAGGAGGATATTCGAGTTCATTGAAATTTTGGGAGTTGGTGAGTTGATTCCCAGGTTTCAAAATCGGTCTAATTGATTCCCATTTTTTTTTTCGAAATGGCCGAATTAATTCCCCCTTTTTTTTTTGGAAATAGTCGAATTGATTCCCCCTTTTTTTCAGTGGTATGGTCGAATTGATTCCCTTTTTTTTTATCAGTATGTACAAATTGATTCCCTCTTTTTTTCAACAGTTTCACCATACATATTAGCGTTCCTCAGGAGATACCACGAGAAGGCTGGCTGTTCAGGGACGTAGAGATAGAAGGTTCGGGGGGATACGGGGTAGCTTACCCCAATGGGATTTTTCAGAAACTTGTTGGGAAAATTTGCCATATCGACCCTAAAGTTGAGAAAATTTACAGTTTTGTACTCATGTTTCCCCAAATTGGAAAAATACGAGTACAAAATGGTGAATTTTCCCACCATAAATAAAAATAGCAAGTTGTCCCAACTTGGCACTATCTAAGTACCTATGCTAAAATATTTTCCCAAGTTGAGAAATTTTTCATTTTTTTCCAAGTTGGGAAAATTTACCTTTTTTACAAATAAGTTTCCAAAATGGGAAAATTGAACATTTTTTTATACTTTCATAGTTTCTTCTGAGTTTTGATAAGAAAGTAGAATTATAATGATTTATTTCAAGATAAAATTTCTATTTTTACAAGATGAATTATGTACCTACTACCTACGTATGTATTCGAAAATTGAATGGGAATCAATTCATTCATACCCTCTTGAAAAAGAGGGAATCAATTCATACATTCCCTCTTGAAAAAGGGGGAATCAATTCGTACATCTCCCAAAAAAAAATGGGAATCAATTCCCCTGTATTTTCCCACAAATATTTCTTTGGGAATCAATTCACTTACAGCCGAAATTTTAATGAAAAATTGTGGAGTTTTGTCTTGTTAGACACGAATAGGAAAGATTACCTACCTCCTGTTGTAGGTAAGTTTTTGAATATATCCATCATCTCAAGGTTTTTATCCTAAAGAAAAAATGCTTCAATTTTTTGAAAATTCTTCTAGCTCTAAGAATTTTTCCGATAGGTAATGAAAAATGAAAACATTTTCTCTCAATTTTTTTTCAATTTTGTTTCTTAAAATTTTATCCAATTCAATGATTAGAAGGAAAAAAAATCGGAAAAATCATGAAAAAATTCACTGTTGAAAAAATATTAAAATTTGATATAATTTTGAAAAAATATATAGAATTACGGAAATTGAAAAAAATAAATTTGAACTTCGACCGTCGAAATCCTTTTTCAGGTAAAAATAATTAGGAACTAGTCCTTATCTAAATAGCTTGAGTTGTTCATAAAACACGCTTTTCGCTGATTACCCGATAATACCTTGTTTTTAAAATAAAGGGAACCTGCCAAAACTCCTGAAACTTATTTCAGGGAACCCTGGCGATTCGCTGATAAATGATGAATCATGACCTTGCCTTTGTCAGAGGTCTATGATCGAAATGCATTTGTATTGGGTACTCTTCGTGATAAAATTTATTTTCGTGTTATGTTCTAACTGATTGTGTTCTTGGGAGTTGTGGGTTTTTAAAGAAAATTTTTTAGTCGATAGCGATGTATCTGCCTGAATATTGCCTGCTGTCGTTTATATTTTCAACCATATGTCATGTTACGTCAATCAACATGGTGCTAGTAGCGCGAAAACGGTGTGTATTTTCTTGTGAAAATTTTTTTTCTTGTTATTTACCTACGTCGAATATGCGTTGAAGTTGGTGTAAAGTGCTTTGGTTGGTACGTAGCTAAGTACGTCGTTGATTTTCAAAAAAGTTCAAATTCGAATTGAACTTTGAATTGGTGAAGAAATACTCGAGGTTGAAGGTATTGTTTCGTAGATGTGTTCGCTATTGTGTTGCTGTTGTCATTGTTCTTGTGTATTGAGTTCGTTGGCGATTCTGGCCGTGGGTTTTGTTCTCTATTGTAAGCTGTCGAATCCTGTGTGCGGTGAAGGGATTTGTGGTTCTGTGTAAGTACTCGAGATGGATTTTTTGTTTTATTTTTATTGAATTGATGGATATATTTTTAGACGAAGGTGGGGGGGGAGGAGGAATAATGGAAAAAGAATCGGAAAAGAGGGGTGAAAATAGGTACTTGGTTTTTGGGGAAATTTATTAAATAGGTCAAACGTCAAATTTTGTATGAAAGTATTTATGTGCGTTAGACTTCAGTTTTTTAAAAAAATGCTAGTTTTCGATAAGAACAAGACCATGCAGAGAAAATCTGGGCTTCGGGAAAAATTTGAAGAGCAAAAGAAGGTCTTGCAGAAGGGGGTAGGGGTAAAATTCAAAATTTTGATTTTTGAATTCAAATACTGTGCAAAGAAGGAGGCTAAGGGCCCTAGAAAATAGAAAAAAATCAAAAGCAAGAGTCTTGAATTTTTTAAAAATTGTCAAAAATTCAATACTGGAGTAAATAAATTTTCTTAAAGTTTTTCCAACTTCGGTTGTAATTTTTTTTTTTCGGCGTTTGATATATTTTTAAATTAGTTGTAATTTAAGAAAATTATTTTTGCATGTTTTAAACTTTTTTAAATCATAAAATTCCTTTCCCTATTTATTTTTCTCCTCATTTTTCATTCCACTTGACAGTCCAAGTGACAAAAAAAGTTTTTAGCGTGCAGTTTTGCTGGACAAAAAAATAAGTTGGTTTATTAAAGGTACTTATGAGTTCCAAGATTTTAGAAAAAATGAGAAAATTTGGATTTTTGCCCTAGAACTACAGGAAGCTAAGGCATGAACCCCCCCCCCTCCCACCCTTTTCTTAATTTTCAAAATAACTGGACTGAAAATGTTTTCACATTCTGGTAGCAGACACTCCTCTTACTCCAAATGTATGTTACATCCCTTGGGTCGCTGGCACGTAATGGGGTGCTCCCCCATTTACGATTTTTTCCCAAATTAAATCTTTTTTTTGGGACAATAATACCTCTGTAGGTGTCTTGCGGTATGCTGAATAAAAACATCAAACTCAATATATACTCGAGTTCATTTCACTTCCAATGGGCCAATATTTGAGGAAAACGGTCGGTACAACCGACCGTGATAGGATTTCCAAGGTTAGAAAATGCGCAATTTCCTCCCCCTTTTATTAGAACATGAGAAATCAAAAAAAATTGAAACTTGAATTGCGACCTATCAAAATGGGTTGAAATTAAACGAGCAGAACGAAATTATTGATGAGCAATTTTAACTTTTTTTGAGCATCCATTTCGGTCAATTTTTTTGTATATTTTCAAAGAATCGATATGTGACCTATGAAATTAGGGTAGAATTCACCATAAAATTCAAGAATTTTACCTAAAACTTTTTAAAGCTAAATTTGAGAATTTAGGCTCGAATGTTGAATCGTACCTTAAAAATTGAGGCAACCTTAAGAATTTTAAGGAACCTTTTCGAGGTTTCTGATTGGTTGAAAACGCGATAAGGAACTCTTAAGGTCACCTTAATTTTCAAGGTACGATTCAACATTCGAGTCTTAGAGCCTTAAATTGAGTCAATCCTTAATCAAAAAATTGACTTCTTACCTATGAAAGTGTGGTAAAATTTTGTAAAAATTTAAAAATGTCGTCCAAAACTTTTTGAGCTAATTCTGAGAATATTGAGCCTCAAATTGAGTCGATTTTTGATTAATTTCAGAATATTGACACGTGGCTTATGCAAGTGGTGTGAAAGAATTTGGCCTGAAATTGGAAAAAGGCATTCAAAACTTTGTTGAGCTCTTTTGAGAATTTTTAGCAGCTTCATACAAATTGATTAAAGTTTTGATTGTTTTTAAAAAATAACATATGACCTGTGAAAGTGGAGTAGAATTTCGTTAGAAATTCAAAAATATCATTCGAATCTTTTTTGAGTCCTCAAATTGAGTAAATTTTTGATGCATTTCGAAAAATTATCGCGTGGCCCACTAAAGTGGAGTAGGTAGAATTTCGAGAAGGCATTCAAACTTTTTTGATTAATTTTTAGAATTTTTTGGAAAAAAATTTGTCATTTTCGAAAAACTCTATTTTCGGAGTGGAACTTTCAAAATTTCACTACTTTTTCAGATTGGCAAAATTAGTGATGATCAACTTCATTGTTTTTGTTTCATGTCTGACAAAATTTTGAAAAATTGTAACACGGCTTTAAATTGAAGATAGCAATTGCAAAGTGACCTAAGTGCAGAAATGTGATTTCTAATTGAAAACGCTGAAATCCAAACATTGGATCTACAAAGTGACCCTAAACATTTATGATACCGAATTCTGTGGCTTTGTGTGGTATTATTTTTCCTGGATTTTTTCACTCATTGTGGGGTGGTGGTGTTATTGCATAACAGTGTACCAAAAGAAAAAAGGTAGTATAATTTCGAAATGAAAATCAAAAATTCCTATGAAATTTTTTTGAGATAATTTTGAGAATTTAGAGTCTTAAATTGAATCAATCTTTAATCGATTTCAAAAAATAGACACGTTATTTATAAAAGTAAGGTAGATTTTCGGCAGAAATTCAAAAATCCCATCCAAAACTATTTTTAGCCACTTCGAAGGATTTTGAGTTTTACATTGAGTCGATTTTCGATTTATTTCAGAAAATCAACATGTTACCTATGAAAGTGGGGTAGAATTTTACCAGAAATTCAAAAAAAGCATTTCAAATTTTTTTGAGAATTTTCCGCAATCTTAAATTGAGGAAATTTTTGATGATTTCAAAAAATGAGTATGTGACCGATCAAGCAAAGTGGGGTAGAATTTCACCAAAAATTCAAAAACTTTTTTGAACTTATTTTGGGAGTTTTGAGCATACCATTAGGTTAATTGACATGTGACGTATGAAAGTGAGTTAAAATTTCGTCAAAAATTCGTCAAAAATTTAAAAACATCATTTTTCTTCGGTAGATTTTTGGATACACCTATCAAAATCCCATCGTGCTTATGACTCAAGGGATGTTCCATGTATTTAGAGTCGGGGAAGTGTCTACTACCCAAATGTAAGAATTTTTTATCCAAGTCCAAATTTAAAAATGGGGAGAAAATGAGGGTATCAGGTCTCAGCCTCCTATTTGTATTAGGGCAGAAATCGAAAATGTATTTTTTGGGACCCCTATTTAAACGAACTGATTTTTTGTCCAACAAAAATGCAAATCGTACGAGCTTATTATACTCTGGCATCTTCTAAAGTTTTACAAAATCAAAAATAATTTCAATATTTTTTTCAAACTCAAAATTGCTTTGAATTTTTTTCAACATATTTTGTATTTTTTCTTCAGCTCAATAAAAATAATTTTTTTGAAAAATTGAAAAATCACAACTGAAAAATTTCATCAGCTCAATAAGTAAAAATAATTTTTTTGAAAAATTGAAAAGTCACAACTGAAAAATTTTAAAGATAGGTACTTGAAGGTTGAAAAATGTTTGCTGTTGGAAAATTTGAAGGATTTAAAAAGAATTTTATTCAATTTTAAAATTTTTTCAACTCAATATTTTCAAAAAATTTCTTCCGAACTCAATCATAAACTTTTTCCTCAAATTGAAAAAAAAAACAACTTTTTTAAAAAGATTCCTTCCACGTCATGGATTGTGAAAATTCCATGGTTGAGGGGGGAGGGACTAAGTGCTAATAGTTCTAGGCATACTACCCTCAATTATCAAATTCTCTCTAACCTCGTAAATTTTCTTCTGTTTCAGCATTTTTTGCGTACAGGACATGTAAACAATGATGGTCTCGAACAACTCCACAACACCCATCGCCGGTGACGCAGTCATCGCCAAATCATCAGCCATCGCAATTTTATTCATCGCCTCCTCGATCGCCGGCTTCCTGCCAATCAAGCTCAACGATGTCTTCCGTAAAAAAAGCGACAAAGCTTCGAAATTCGACAAAGTCATGTCTTTCTTCCTGAATTTCGGCGGCGGCGTCCTCATCTGCACCGTTTTCCTTCACATGCTGCCCGAAATCCGAGGCAAAGTGAACACCTTGGAGAAAGATAAAATCATCCCAGAGTATGTTCTTTCGTACCCCGAACTCATCATGTGTATCGGATTCTTCATGATGTTTTTCGTCGAAGAAACAGTCCACAGTTTCTTGATGAGGACCGAAAAACCATCAGATACGAGTGGTCAACAAAACGACGCTTTTTCGGTATCCAGTATTAAAACGACGACGAAAAAATGCGACGTTGTTCCGTTGAAAAAATGCGACGTCGTTCCTCTCCATGCTGCGAATGGCGGAGAACACAAATGCTTTAGTAACGATTGCTCGAAAAATTATCATTCCTGCGAGAGTGGACATTGCCAGCATGTCGAGGCTGACAGCCATTCTCACGATTTAGGATCTCATACCCATATTCCGGATTTAAGCAAGCCATCGGTTAATAGTTTTTTGACAGTTTTGGCCCTCAGTGTGCACGAGATTTTTGAAGGATTGGCTGTAGGGCTAGAAAAAAAGCCCGAGCAAGTGTGGTATATGTTGGCTGCTGTCTCTTGCCATAAAGTCGTCCTCGCTGCGTTCATTGGTATTCAGCTGATCACTGCAGATGTGAGGAAATTATTCGCCTACGGTTATATAATATTTTTCGCTCTTACGTCGCCGATTGGTATATTTACTGGGCTGGTTTTGACCGAAGGGTCTCAAAATGATACTATAATGATTATCTCAGCTGTGCTCCAAGCCATAGCTACTGGTACCTTGCTTTATATAGTTTTCTTCGAAGTATTCAGGAAGCAGTTCGGAGACTACAAGGCGAGCGGATTGATGAGGCTGATCGCCTCGGTGTGCGGATTCGTATTTATGATTTGTATACAGATTTTACTAGATGATGAAGATGAAGGAAAAGATTGAAGTGTCGTTTTTTTTCCCGACGGTATCTATACCAGATAATTTAATTATTTATGCAATATCAGCCAGCACATTTTGACCAATTTTCATGTCGCTAATGAAGCCATTCAAAATGGTGTTGGTCGAATCGTTAATCAGCTGCGATTTATGACTTCGTATTGTGAGATGCTGGGTTGGTGTGATGAAAGGTTTGCTTATGTGGTATCTCTAAGAGAGTTTTTTCAACATAATTTTTTCTACTGTGTTCTAGTCACGCGATTTGTAAATATTAATTTTTTTTGTGTCCTTTTGAAATAATTTTAAGTCGAATTTGTTTTTATTTCGAGTGTGCCTGGTTTTAACGGGCATGCCGGAGCGTATTATAATGAAAATCCGTTTGTAACGAAATATTTATCAATTATACAATTGTGTTTTTTTTTTCGTAGATTTTTGAATGATTGGGTTTATTGTTGGAGGGGTATCGATTGATTGGGGATTAGAATTTCAAAGGGAGATAAGATATTTTATGATTGGACTTTGTTCGAGAAGTTCGAGAACAATGTTGATCTTTTACGTTCTTTTATTTTTAGAAAGAAGTGAAATTAATCTATCAATTCAATGTGATCTCCTTTCTGGCTGATGTTTTTCTCTGGAAAGCTGAGTGAAAAAATTGCCCTAGATAATGATGTTTTAGGAATTTCCCTTGAATTTAAGTAAAAAAAGTAGGATTTTAACATTTTCTTTAATTGTAGGAAAAATTATCAAGACTTTTTTCCCCAACGATTTCAAAACGTTTAAAAATCTGAAATTCAAGGATAGGTACCAATTTTAAAACTTAACCTAAATTAGATAGATTTAAGGATAGATTCTGAATTTTTCATACAAAAAAAAAAAAGTAACTTTGATGACCTGAAACAGAGCAAAAAGTTTTTTAAAAATTACGGAAATGTTTTCCAAGTCAAATGTTTGTATTTTAAAACCAATTATTATAAGATTAAAATTTGAATATCTCAAAACTTGTTCAATTTGTGAGAAAACTGTACAATTTCTGAAAAATTAAAATTCTTCAATTTTTTAAAAATTCTTCAACTTTTAAAAAACTGTTCGATTTTGTTTTAGATTAGGTAATTTAAGTTTTGAAATATTTTTCGATCAATTATAATAAATTTGTCCACGTTTTGAACTCTTTAATTTTTAATAAAAAATATTCAACTGATTAAAAATTGTTCAAGTTTTTCATAAATTTTTCAAAAATGATCAATTTTTGCCCGTGTTTTTAAAAATGTACCGAAATTTATTTGAAAAATTGTCCACGTTTAAAATTTTTTTTTGAGAAAATTGGAAAAATTACACTAGTTTTGATTTTGAGATCGAACCAACACTCTGTTTTTGAAACGAAATAATAACGTAGTGTTTAAGTCGAAGCCAACATTTATTTCGATAAAATTTGAAATTTTGAATTTTGCAATTGAAAAATTAAGTTTTTAGGTAGGTAAGTAAGTAGTTGAAAAATCATCAAGTATGCGAATTTCGTAAGAACTCCTGAAAATACTTTTTTCAACTATTTTTTCTATTGGTAACAGTAGATAAAAACTTGATCTCAAATAAAATTAAATTTTTATTCAAATTCGAGAATACGTTTTTCTCAAGGTATTGATTTTATTTCTCTTCAGTTATTCCATCACGAAAAGAAATTCAGAGGTAGCGATGAGTGGTCTCGAGTCTACTTTCTTTGCTGCAAATAAAAGATAAAGAAGCTCAGACCTAATAAAGATATACCTTGTTCAAATATTTTGCATCGTAATTACACATTATCTATTCGTCGAACACTTTCCATGCACTGTTCACACACATTAATCTTACAGCTGTACTCTTTTCAATTGACTAAGCAATGCAACAATGTAAATAGATCTATAATCAGGTAGTTCAGGTGTTATAAATCGAACTAATAAAAATCTCTCAACGAAAACACGAACGATAAAAAATAAAAAGCAAAGGAAGAATAAATAGCTGAGTAATGAAAAATTCCTATAAGTATTATTTGGAACAATTGAAAAACATTGCTTAAATTGGGTACATAAAAGTTGAGAAATAACATCATAATCATATTGTGATATTTTTATAATGAAGACTTGAAGTGAATGAATGGCGAATATTATAGATAAAACAAGAAAATTACTCATCAAAGAGTTCGATCCGTACTTCAAGTTCAAAGTCAGCTCAATCATTTCATATCATTCGATTTGTTAGTTTTGATTGAATTATCCAATTCATTTTGTACATGTATTTTCATTTTCCAGTGTTTGAAAGCATTTATTCAATTCTTCTGTTATTTTAGTTTGAGACCCTTAACGGTGGTAGAAGGATTACTTTAGACTGCAGTCTTGAATTGCAGAATAGCTCTGGATTTTGTGGTGCCTCGATAAATGAATCTGCCATTAATTTCGTGAAGCTGTCGAATTACAAGTAATTAGAATATAATGGTTGAATTTGAGAGTTGAGTGAAAAGAATTCATCACTTATGCAGAGGAGAGAGATCTTTTTTGATTTTGTTTCTTGATCGATGGTCGAGTCGTCGTTTTCGAAGATTACCATTTACCAAGGTTGTATTTTCTATTTTCGGCATTCGTGGTTAATCTGCAGAGGAATGTGTCGGATTAGATTCGATATAATCGATATTATAATTATTAATGGTGTTTCAACATTAAAATTCTTCATAAATGTTGTAAAGTTCGAAATGACGAAAATTATTAATAAGAAAAAATAAATAAAAAAAAATCGAAAAAATTAAATTTAAAATTAAAAAATGATAAAAATTGATAATGTTTAGTTTATATTTTGTTCACCTGCAGCGCTGCCAAACGAAATCTGTAGTTGACTTCTCTTTCGATAGTAGCGCTGCAGTGTCAACTTTCGTTTGTGTTAGTTTTCCAGTTTTCGTTTATTCTTTGGTGTCTTTGGTTTATTCGTTTATTTTTCTAAAATTCTTCGTGGTGTTTTAGTTTTTAATTTTCGTTGAAAGAAGTGTTCGTCGTCTGTTAGTTTAGTTTTAATTACAATTTTCGCAACGGAAATTTTCTAATGTAGTTTTAATTGTGTTCTACTTTCGGCCAAAATCGTTTTCATAAAGTATCATCATCATTCTCGGTGAGTGAATATTACCGGTCATCGTTATAAGAATATTTTCAACCTTCATTGGTAGCAAAATGCAACAGGTCTTATTTCATAATGTTACGTATAAGTCATATTCTGTTACAAATGGTTGTAATCTCTAACCTGAGTGCAGTCCTTCTATTTATTAAACCAGTTGTGTATCATCGTTTAAAAATAAACCCATGTACACCGGTATGGTGAAGTGAAATACTCCTTGCACATTGCACGCCGTAGTCGGCTTCGGTTCAGTGCCACAAGTATTTCGTTGAATCTACATACATCCACATAGCTATTCGAGCATTGCTAGTTACTTTTTTCATTTCATTGATTGATTTGATTACAACATCGTTAATTGACGATTTTATTTTTCAGAGTAACGAAGCTGCACGTTTGGTTTGGATAATTGTTATTTGGTCATCGTTACAATTATCGTGCTGTACCTAGCCGTGGAATCTGTTTTGTTCCTTGGGTTTTGATTTTGAATTATCGAACGTGAGTCTTGTCACAAACTTATCTTTTTACTAGTTACTTTATATTTTTATGCTCGTGCATTTTTCGAAAACATGAGAAAGTCTTGGGGTTTGGGCATTACTGCCTTATCCCCCTTATCACGTCTCAAGGGCTAATGATTGCTCCCTTCTGGAGCCATAAATACTTTCCGGAATTGATAAATTTTTAAACAAAGGATTGCAATTTTTCTAAAATGTAATACGTTCCGAATATATCTACTTGTGTTGTTTTGTGTGTTTTCGTTTCATATGTATATCGAAGTTGATCTACCTTACCGATCTTCATTTGTATCTTTCAATTCGACTATTTCGATTCTAGATTTCTCGTTAAACTTCGTTGATCAATCGAAGAAAATTACCAATGGATGAAATGGTTTCTTGTAATGTGTTCGATGTGGTATATTCGAGTCCAATCCCTCTGAAAGAACTATCATCCATCGCTATAGCCGTTCAGTTATGGCATTTGGATATAAACCAATTTCTTGAGATTGGTAATTTTTCGGAAGAATTATATGAAAGTTTTGAGGCAGAGCCCAGAATCACATTACGAGACATTATTCCCGGTATACCATTGGCTATCCACAGCATGCCTGAGAAATACGCGAAAAAGCTCATGTACTCTACGATAGATTGGCTGTGTTATCATTTTAATCGCAAATTTAACTTTCATCGCGACAATCTTTACTTGATTTTGAAAGATTTCAATGATATTGTGTGCGGTCACGATGGCACCATTCATTATGTTCGTACCGCCAAGAAAATGATGCTTTGCGACCGAATTAGCCTCGATGAAAAGTTCAAAATCGCCTGCGCTTATAGTTTCGAAGAAGATATCAAGCACATCGGCCCATCTGTGCAGAGCAAAGTGGATTTGGACGTGGTTGATTTCGATTTCTACCCCCACCTGTATTACTGGACATGTTACTTGAGAAATGAAATGTATAAAATACCGAATGAAGGATGTATATCTATGGATGACCTAATGCTGGAAAATACTGAGGATGAAGATGGTTCCTCGTTCGAGTATTTTTGGAACCGTGCCAGTCCGGAAAGTCGATACAGAAGAGCTGTGAGATTCTGTATGAATGGAAAATTTTTATTCTGTGGTAGATTTGTTCTACCTAAATTGAGCGTGCCACAGCTGACTGCGTTTGTGGCCGAGAAGGGTAGCGATTTGGTATATAATGTGTTGACTAGTCCCCGAAACAAAGAACACGCTTTTCCAATCTGGATGTATCTAAGAGATAAGTTTGAAGAAGCGAGTTTCACAAGTCTAGTTGGAAGAATGCTACAGTTTGAAATCTACTACTCGTTATCCAAGTATAATGTAGAATTAAAAAAATGTAATTATGAAATCCTGCAGACGTGTTGTGAAATATGGAAAAGTGCCCCGGAATTTCTGAAAAAAATCATACTGAATAATCTACATTATGAAAGTTTGTTCAAAATGAACCCGCTGATTCCTTCAGAACCCAGAGAAACGCAACTTCTACTGAAGATTTTGTCAGAATCCACTTCGCCAGAGAGAACCACATTCTGGCTTAATAATTGGCGAAATCTTATCGCTTCAACGTGTGTTTCGGACTTGGTTCGAATTATGAACTTATGTTTTACTAACCAAACGGAAATTGAGCTGTTTAAAACTACCACGATGGCTAAGTACGAAAATCTCATCGAAATAGCTAAAGATTTCGTGATAGAAAGTGCTTTTAAAGAATTGACCAATTTATTGAATTTTTGTTTTCCCGATCCTCAAATCTGTGCTGATTTTAAACAACGATTTCTACGGGTTTATCTCCTCAACGAAGGTGAACCCTTAAGTTCGGGAATTATTTTAAAATTCGAATCCTGGCATGATATCATCAACGATGCTTACGCTGATAGCTCAGAATTGGCTAGAGATTTTCGAAATGAGTTATTGTCATCGCCCGGCACCGAGAGAAGATTAGTAGAGTTTATACAATTTAGTCGTCATTTCGCTCATGTGAAGCCATTTGTCCAATCGTTTGAATTGATTGGTCATAATATGGATGAGATGAAGAGACGATTGCTCGATAAATTAAGAGAATATTTGAGTGCAGGATGTATTTACGGTATTAATGCTAAACATGTGCAAGATTTCATACTTTGGTGCTTAGGAAATGAAGATCGTATAATCGAATTTAAGCAGTCAATATCGCCGGAAAACGTTTTAAGCAATATTATGTTGCGGTTTCATGAATCAATACGAGATAATTTTCGAGGAGGAAACCTTAATGTACTGAGGTGGTGCTATTCTAAAACACTCGATCAATTTTTATTGTGGTATTTTGTCACTCCTCAGAAGATAGACGAATTTAAAACGAAATCCGCGGATGTTTTAAAAATGTTTATTCTCCCTTCCTGATTTTTTTTTCAAGTTATCAAATTAAATACCAGAGCTAGTTATTTTTTGAGTCAATTTATTATTATTGTTTTAAAATCGGTTCGATATAATTGATTCGTACGGAAAGAATATTTTTTCTAAATAATTTTTCAAGAAATTGTACATCACAATTAGGTATCTAATAAAAATTTCCCAATTAGAAAAAAAAATACATACTTAATATGAAAAAATCTTGTTCTTTGTTTGAAAAGAAGCGAAACTTGAAGTTTTCAAAGTGGAAATGAAAACCCCTAACTTTTAGTCTTTTAATAAGAGTTTTGAAAATTTTACGAAAAAATTCGCATGATTCATACACATTGAAAAGAACTGCTACAAAAAATGTATGAAAAAAGTGGTTATAATCATTCATTGCTTAATTTTTTCTGTCTGTGAACCATTGAATAAGCAATTTGGATGTTTTAAAAATGAAGGAATTTATTATGTAGTTGGGTGTTCTGCCATGACAATTTATTTGTTTTATATCTTACTGTTGAGAGGATTGTGATCGAATTCAAGCAGTCATTATCACCGGATAATATTCTAACTCAATTTCTGGAGTTTTATAAATCGTTACGAACAAGTATACCAACGTGGTTTAAAGTATTGTGGAGCTATTCTAAAATACTGGATCAATTTTTATTGTGGTATTTTAATACTCCGCAGGTGATTGCCGAATTTAAAACAAGAAATGCTCATGTTTTTGAAATGTTTAAATTCCTTTGATAGTTTTTCTCAAGTTACCGAATGCCAAAGTTAGTTATTAAGTTATTTTATTTGCAAGAATTGAAATTCTTTCGAAAAAATTTTGCCAACAATTTTCTATCGTAATTATCTGAAAAAAAAACTATTTGATTTTTATAAAATTATAATAATTTGAAAAAAATCTTGAGACGCCTCCTTCACTTGAAAGAAAACGGATCTAGAGGTCTTTGAAGTGTGAAATGAAAAAGAAATCTTGAAATGTGGGTAGGTTTTTTAAAGAGTTTTGAAAAATGAGCATGTCCGTCCTTCCAACTATACGTCATGATTCGTACTCCACGATTTAAACTTTTCTTCTTCTAATCGGCAGAACCCTTACGAAAAATCTATGAAAAAATTGGCTGAAATTTTTCTGTTCCCAATTTTTTTTTTCGTATGTTTAGACCATTAAATGAGCAATTTGTTTGTTTTTTTTTTTAAATGAAGGAAATTATTATGCTATTAGCTGTACCGTCATAACAATTTTTCCACACATTGTGTACCGGTGCAGGGAGGGGGTACCAAAGGAATTCACAATTTTGCGCTAAAGTCACAAAATATGAGAAATGGGCGATTTCTTTCAATTTTTTTGCATTTCTAAGCAGCTCAGATCTCTACATAGCTTTAAATGTGTTTTTTAAATTTTTTTTGAGAGTCATGATTTTCTAATTTTTTAAATGCCTCAATCTTACCGAAAAATTGATCTAGAATGCTAATCCAAGTCTTAAAATGTTCCTCATAGTCTCCCCTATCATTTAGGCCAAAACCCCATTTTTGAAAAATCCGACTTCAGGTACCTTCTCCTTGCACTGGACACATTGAGTTATTTTGCAGATATTTTATTGTTTTACTATTGAAAAATATACTGATTATGTTTATGGAGAAATACATTTTTTTATTTTGTGCATTTTTTTCAATTTCAATTAAAATTATTGAAAAATTTGAAATTGTGAGTGAATGTATTTTAAACAAAATGTTTAAGAAGTTAGCGAAATGAAGATAAAATAATTGAAGAAACTTTTACGAATGGATAAATTATTGGATGAATCTACTCTCTTCTATCATTTTAAGGTCAAACTACTGCATTTGATCATTTTCATTTTTCAAGCTAAAAAATGTTCGAAATAATTTCATTAAATTTTTTTCAATAAAATTAATGCTTTTTTTCTGGGTAATAATTTCAAATCATGGATACGTTCGAATTGACGATTTTTTCAAAAATAAACATCATTAACCTTGAAAAAATGTCATTAAAATCCTTGTAAAAACGTCATTAACTATTTTTCAATCAATTTATAATTTTTGTTATTTTTCCACAGCTTTTACCGAATGTGTTGAAAGTGTTGGCATCTTAAATATCGAAATTCCTACATTGATCATTTTAAGACGCTGTTTTGCATCATCAAAAGTCAAAAACTTATAAATTTGTATATTTTCGAAATTAACTTAATGTCAAAAAGTCAGAAGCTGACTTTTGAAAACCTGAAAATTTTTATATTTTCAAATTCAACTTATTATACATACCTATATCAGAAAGTCAGAAGCTGAAAATTGATTTGATATCATAAAATCAGAATAACGAAAAAAATTTCAGAGAGCTAAAAGCCGATTTTAAAATTGTAAAAACAAATTTTTATATTTTTGAAAATATCAGAAGTTAGGTTGAGAGGGGGAAAAATATCCATGTTATCAATATTTTCCTTTCAGAGGAAACCTTACTTCATTTTATTTTTCTATTATCAAGGAAGTTGAATTTTATTGGGTGCATTTTTTGACCTTTTCGAACAGTACTTTTTGAAAAAGTTTCGCCCTCGCTTTGATTGGGCAGTATTTTAATCATTTTATTTTTGAAAAAATAATAATTTTCCATAGATCTTTCAGTTAAATATCCTTCATTTCCCATCAATTTCTAATTTGTCAAATAAATCAATAATATTTGTTTGAAAGATCAGTGAAAAGACACTGATTTGAATATGATAGAACGTCCTCCAACACTCGAGCCATTTTTATCTTGGTATTTTGATACTCCTGAAGAGATTGATGAGTTTAAAATCAGATTAGCAGATGTTTTCAAATTGATTGCAGATCCTGTTTAAAAAGCTCATTATTTGGTAATCGAATGAAATCGATGGTCTGAGATTTGCATTTTTATACTTATTTTTTTTTGTGTTATAAAATATATGTGCTAAAAATATACTTACTAGAAAATTAAAAAAATTCAAGTTTTTGAGTGAACTTTTCATTTTTTAAAAAATACAGATTTTACGGTTTTGCAGTAAATGCTTTATCTACCTGTTGAAATGATGAATTTTTTTGGGTACGTAATAAAATTCTGGATGCAAAAAATAAAATGATAGTGAAAATTGTTCAGTTGAATTACCTGGAGTTTGATGGAAACTTTCTCTTATGTGTTTTTTTTTTATTTCAATTAAAATTATTGAAAAATTGAAAATTGTGAGTAAATGGATTTTAAACAAAATGATTGAGAAGGTTCCAAATGAAAATAAATTAATTGAAGAAACTTGGGAATGGATAAATTATTGGATGAATCTACTCTCTTCAATCATTTTATGAGGTCAAACTACTGCATTTTGATTTTTTTCATGCTAAAAATTTTTCGAAATGATTTCATTAATTTTGTTTTCAATGAAATCGATGTTTTTTTTTCTGGGTCAAATTTTTAGACCATGTGTGAGTTCAAATTGACGATTTTATAAAAATAAATATCATTGAAATCCTTGAAAAAACGTTAGTAACTATTTTTCAATCAATTAATAATTTTTGTTATTTTTCCACAGGGTTTATGGGATGTGTTGACTGTTGAATACGTTTGCATCCTAAATATCAAATAATTCGAACAACGTATGATTTTTTACGGAAGTTAGTTTTTGAAATCGTCTTGGTGAGTGAATTATTCTTTTACGTATAGGTAGACATTTATTTTTAGAATTTTTCTTTTTAAATACGAGGTGAGCCATAAATGGTGAAATTGCAACATCGAACCCTGGAAAGGTCCCACGGACATAGGCGCACCCAAGGGGGGCTCGAGCCCCCCCCTTAAGCCCGAAAAAATGATTTTTTGCTTCAAAAAAGAGAAAAGAGACAATTTTTTGCTCTTTGAAGTATATTTTTTCAAAAAATTTCGCCCTCGCTTCGCTCGGGCAGTATTTTCATACTTTATCTTCAAAACTTGACAATTTTTGATTGATTTTTCAGTCAAAAACCACCAAATTCTCAATAAATTCTCTGTTTGTCAGAAAATATTGATGATTTTTGATTGAAATATCGGTGAAAAATGACTCAATTTGAAATTTGACCCCCTCCCAATTTTTTCTCAAATTCTCAGCCCCTCCCTTAATTAATTTTTGGGTGCGCCTGTGCCCACGGAGGTATGAATAAAAAGAGTTGGAAAGAAAAAATTCAGAGAAATCTTACGTGATATCTCAACCTATAATTTTTGACTTCCTCGACTGATTTTTTGGATCGTTTTTCTTTGAAAGAAAAAAGGGACTGGAGAGGTGAGACGATGTATTGTTAAAATTGAAAGATTTTTGAGTAAAGTTTCCAACTGATCCATGAAAATATTAACCACAAAAATTATTTTTTTTCTGCTTAAAAAAACTTGAATTTTGATACCTTGTCTAAAAATCCTTAAATTCTGGCCTGTTAGATTTTTTTTTTTTGTAAGGAATGAACATTTAAAACAAATTTTAGAAGCCAAAAATATATTTTTTGATACCCTCTTGATAGTTTTCGAAAAATTCCTTGTTTTTACCTCCTTTTCTAACCCATTGGTACCTAATTCTCTCTGGTTTTGGGGTAAAAAGGCTTGGAAACCAACTTGAAAGACGAGAACAAAAGTTAAGATAGATTGCTCGATAGTGTCGAAAAAATTGAGGTTTGCCTCCTCCCTCTTCCTCTTAACCCAGAAGTCTTGTTTCAATTTTGGATAATATGTTTCGATTTCATCTGTTCATTTCCTTCTTCTTCCCCACCTTTACCGCCCATATTAATTTTTATGGAAAAGACATTCTGGAAACGTCGATTGATCAAAAATATATTCTTTCAATACTACTTTGGTTTTTTTAAAATTTTTCCACGTCTGTCCTTTTCATAATTCAAAAAGAAGATTATAAGAAACTTTCTGAATATTGTTAATTAAAAATGTTAGAAGTTCAAAATTGAGCTCCTTACCAAAAAGCTTATGATTTTCAGTGATATGAAACATTCAGTGACATAGTTTAAAAATCATTGTTAAATTCTGTGATATCTTCATGTAATACGTGGTTGAATCTACAATTAATTTTTCAATTTTATCTCGTCTCCTCCCCTCCCTTCTGATATTCTGATTTTTATGGGAAATTGATTCCGGAAATGAACATGAATGGTCAAACAACCGTAATTTCGATAAATCGTTGAATTTTTCTGGAAAATTTTTCTACTTTTGTTCCCGCCCTCTCATATCCTTATGGGTCCTGGTTTTATGTACTGTGTTTTAGAATTAAGGATGGATTTTTATACTATACAACGTTTTCTTGTTCAAAAGATGGAAAACCACCGTTGTTTTGGTTTTAAACCTCATATTTTAGCATATTTTGTACATTTTGCTCGTTTTCGTGTATATTTTACTCATTTTGGGATATGTATGAAAAAACATTTTTCGTATGAGCATTCCCATCACGCATATCAATGGTTTCTTTACGATTCAAAAAATTCTGAGTATTTTGAGCCCTATATGTTTTCGCATATTTTCGCATATTTTGGGTATACCATAAACGCATATTTTTACGTATTTTGCCATTTTTGGCGCATAATTGGCCATATTTTGACCATTTTTCACGTTTTTGGGCAAATTTTACTCATTTTACCTGTTTTTATGAGAAATCCATGTTTTCGAGAAAAAAACTATAGATAATATTGAAAAACTGTTTTTTTATAAAAAATTAATTTTTGCTGGAAAAATGTGTTCTCTGATGTCTGAAGAACATTTTAAGGACACTGCCTACTTTTTTTTCCAAGTATAATAACGTTTAATTTCATTACTTTTTCCAACTCTTTCGCGAAGTTGGCTGCCCTGGATGAATAATTATGGACCTGAAGTTTTCTCTATTGAATTCCTCATGAAATTTTACCATGCGACCACTAACTTTTTATCTTAATTTCGTTTTTATATTTTCATAGTTTAAAAAATTGAAAAAAAAAAATGTAATGAAAAACTTAAAGAGCTTTTTTCTCGAAAAGTTGTTTTTTGCACTTCTCAACGTCAAAGTGGCATAACTCAGCGAGTTTTGCTCGTATTGAGTTGCAGTTCCCTCCATTCGATTCCTCGTACATTTTTCTATCAGAAATCGTCAAAATCTTATTTATGACTCCTCATAAGGGTTGGTTGTTCATGCCGAGTTACGTATCAAAACCAAACCTACCCAAATTTCTTAAATCTCAAACTTGAGTTTAATGTCTTGAAAACGCTTTTAACCCCCTCTTTTTTTATATAAAAAAGTAACTATATCCTGTCTCTCTAAGTAAATACTATTCATGTCCAGAAAATGGGTTTAAAAGACTCGGATTCGTTTATAAAAAATTTGCAAGTTATAAGTTGAGATTTTTATTGAAAAGCTCAAGCTTTGTAATATGCTTTAGATATCCGCACAAGTTTGCTAGTAGCCAATAGCCTCAGAGGGCTCAATCCTCCCTCCCCACTTGAGCTCGAAAATGAGATTTATTTATTACAAAAATATAAGCAAAAAAATGATTTTTTTAGCACTTTAGGCAGGATATTTCAAAACAAATCGTCTTCGTTTCGCCAAGTCAATATATCAGTGATTTCATTTTGAAAATGAATGATTTTTCACTGATCTTTCTGTCAAAAATCACTGATTTTTCAATCAATGCCTAAATTGTTCGGAAAAATATCAATAATTTAGTCCTGTCTTCTTTCATAGGTAACTGCTTTACTTTTTTTAAAAAACATTTTCTTGTGCAAAAGTGAAAAATCGAGGGGGTTGTGTTCACAAGTGTATTTTTTGGTGATGTTTTTTGTAAAGTTTTATTAATTCTTTTTAAAATTACTCGTACACTCGATCTTGCCGGATTAATCACACCATTCGATTTTAGATTTGTTTCGGAGTGCAAATCATCACCATCGAATACCAGAAATGGCCGAGATTGTATCCAAAGTATACGACATCGTTTATCCCAGTCCAATACTCCTTCGGGACCTCTCATTATTCGCAGTTGTCGTCCAAATATGGCGTTGGGAACTTCAACAATACGGACCAGAAGAAGTAATGGAAAAACTTTACCCCAAACGAAAACCAACTGAGAATATTTCATTGTCTGAGGTCATTCCAAAATTACCATCGACAATCGACTGCATGATTAAGAAATGCCATAAAAAATTGATGGCCTCAATACATCAGTGGCTGGAATATAATTTCAGGTATATATTCGGGAGATATCGCGACAATCCTGATGATATTTTGAAGGATTTCAGTGACATCGTCTGTGATTGTGATGGAACCGTTCATTACGATCGTACAGCCAAACGAATGTTGCGGTGTGACCGAATCAGCCAAGATGAGAAATTCGAGATCGCTTGTGTATGCAGCTTCGAGGATGACATCAGACAACTTTGGTCTTCAGTCGAGACCAAGATAGATTTGAATGAGATCTATTTCGGTTATTTCCCACATTTGTATTATTGGGTGTGCCATATTAGAAATGAATTGCACAAGATACCTGATCTAGATGACGATGAATCCATTGAAGAAACAATGCTGGAATGTGATACCAGAAGTCGATCCACATTTGAATACTTCTGGAATGGTTTAAGTGTAGAAAAACAATGTGAAATAACTCTTCAGTTCTATGCGAAGGAAGCTACGGTGCAGATTCATATCAGATATATTTTACCAAAACTGAATGAACAACAATTAGCCGAGTTTCTAAATAATTGGTTTTATTATCTGATAAAGAGTGAAAGTAATCGAAATTGCATTCTGCCAATTTGGATGCGTATCAAGAATAACACGGAAGATTTTTTTTCCATGGTCCAAAAACTATTGTGGGTGGATAGTGGTCTATGTATCGCGGAAGCTTCTACTGAGCAAGCATCCCATAACGATGAAATATTAACAATATGTTGCGATATATGGAACAGTGCACCAGATCACCTGAAACGTGCAACGATGAAACATATTTTCGATAATAATCGATTGCTCAACTCTCGAAATTGGAAATCGATTGCTCGTAAAGAGATGAGATTTTTATTGATAGTACTTTCAGATGCCACTTTGGAAGAAAGATCAATATTTTGGCACAACAATTGGCTCGATTTGCTCAAGTCGACGCGTCTAACGGATTTTATAAAAATAATGGAACTTTGCCTGAATGAACAGCAAATTGGCGAATTTAAAGAAACCACCTTGAGCAAGTATGAAAATATCGAAGAAGTGATTGATGCATATTTTGATAAGGAATATTTTCAACAATTAGAGGATTTAGTTAATCTCTGTTGTCCAGACCAGAGATCAAGGAGAATTTTGTATTGGAATGTGTTGCAGTCAAATACAGACTTCTTAAAATGTAACGAAATTTTTAACAAGAATAATATTCGCAAAATGGAATTGTTGCGCAAATTCGTCGACTTTATTCGCTCAGATGACCTCGATATCTCTAGAGATTTTAATATTGATTTAGCAACTTTATTCTTGCCCAATTTATCAAATCATATGACATTTTCTCCTTTAAATAATGTGATACTGTTTATTGATACGTATGCACCATTAATTCAAAATGTGGACGAGATCAAGAAAGGGCAGTTTGTCGAGACGCTGAGAAATTATATCAACAGCGGTTTTAAGAATCAATTTGACGGCGAGGAAGTGCGAAAATTTTTATTCTGGTGCTTGGGCAAAGAGGATGAAAACGAAATGATGAAATTTAAGCAATCCATATCCTCTGACCTAGTGTTACATAATATGTTAGAGTTTAGCAAACAATTTCCAGAGGTTGATTTTAACACGTATGAATGGGTGTTCAAACAATTTCCAGCAATCGATTCATTTTTATGTTGGTATTTTGATACTTCTGAAGAGATAGATGAGTTTAAAATCAAATTTGCAGCTGGTTTCAAATGAATTGCAGCTCCTGGTGAAAAAATTCTTTCTTCGATGATTGAATGAAATTGATGGTGTGAGATTTGCATTTTTATACTTATTATAATTTGGTATATAAAATATAATTAAAAATATATTAGATAATAAAATATTAAAGTTTTGAATAAACTCTCTTGAGTTTTTTGAAAATATACAAAACTGAGCGTCAAATTGGATTTTTATAGTTAATCTATTTTTTTGGTAAATAGGTAAGTAGAGGTACCTGTTGAAAGAAATGATGAATATTTTCATATATGTAATGAATTTCTGTATGCAAAGAAATAAAATGATTGAAAAAATTGTTAGATTGAATGATGGAAACTTCACTGGGAGGGGCATGAATTTTGAGCTTCTTTTGTATTTGATTTTCGAAATTCGAAGGAAGTTGCAGAATTTTCACTTTTGGTGTGATACTGAAATATTGGAATTGTCTCTAAATTAGCTGATGCTGGTGCGAGTCAATAGGTCAATAATTTTTCCTAGCACCTGCATTTCGATCGATTGCTCGAATTTATCAGAGAACTTTCTCAACGCAGAGAGATATGTAGAAGATTTCCATTTTTATAATTTGTAGTAATTAAATATGCTTTTTTGAAAAAGAGGCCAATATTTTGACATTTCTGGTGTAATATTTGACTTAATTCGAGTTGAATCTGAATTTTTTGAAAATGACGATTTTTATGTTGTACCTACCAGGAAAAAATTAGACTGAATATTGAAAAAAAACGTATAGTATGAAAAAATGAAGAAAAAATTAAGTCAGTTGGTTCTCTGATGGATAAATTTTCACCAATTTTTCAAACGTAGGTATCTATTTTGATATCAAGGTACGTTTCAGTGGGGCAGGAAGGGTGAAATATTACAATGTTGTTTCGTGTTTTATACTCAACTAAATAAAACCGAAGTATATCTTTAAGAGGGGATGAAAACTATAGATTGGCAGACTTGGCCCGAAATTTTTTCGATTTTGACCCCTTTTTCTGCAAGGCTCTTTTCGGGTTGGAAAAAATTGAAATTTTGGTTCATTTCTCTATCATATCAGTATGGCGTCTCTTTTGCCTTTGTTTATTTTGAGTCTACAATATTGATTAGGTAAATACCAGTGAATGAAGAAATTTCTGCCATCTTGAATTCTTCTGTAATAATATTGGTCGGCAAATTTTTTAATTTTATCCTACCTCCTTCCGCCAGATTTTTGCCCAAGTTTCATCCCTAATTCTTACTTTCATCATTTTCAAGTCTCTATTATTGAAAATTTTCTCATTGAACAGGAAATTGAAATTGGATTGAATATTTTTGTGGGGGGGGGGGCGGCTGGATAGGAAAAATTTGTAAATTTGGGCGGTGTCTGTGCTGATCGATTTTTTTCATGCAACTGATTCTCCGTAAATACAATCTGTATCGATGTGCCCACCAACAAGCAACAACCCCACCAACTCTTTGCCTTCCAAGCTCTGTTCCGAGCAAAGAATGGACCACTGTTCTACCGCACTGTCCGGCTCGAAATGTTTCTCTGTTTATTAGTCCATTTTAAGAAGAAAAATCTGGGAATGGGGTCAGCCAAAAAGTTGATAACTGATTCTGGCTGGAGAAAGTTGACTCCTGACCCCCCTTGAGTTCAGAGTCACCTTCAGACCTCGAATCTTGGCGTCAATCTATGACCCTGACTTTCAACTCCACTCAACTCTGGAATCAATCTATGACTTTGACTTCCTGACTCCGAAATGAACTCTTGACTCTCGAGTTGATCAATGACCTTGACTCATGACTTTAGAATTGATCTTTGACCTTGACCCCTGACTCCGACTCAGAATAAACTCTTATTCCCTGTTGAAAAATCACTCTTGACTGCGTCTTGACATTGGAGTCAAAAACACACCCCTATACTCCGGAGTCATTTCAGACATCAACTCCTGAATCCACTTTGGACTCCGGAGTAAATCTTTGACCTTGACTCTCCGACTCCAGAATCAACTATTTCCCGTTGAAATAAAAATTGACGCTTGACTACGCAGTCAATTTCAGATCTTGACTTCCGAAGTCAATCTATTATTTTGACTCTTGACACTGACTTGATTCTGGAGTCGGGGTGTAGGAATCAGCAAAAAAAGTTGATTCCTGACTCCAATATGACTTCGGAGTCTAGGGAGAAAGTTGACTCCTGACAATGATTTGACTCCGGAGTCAATTTCACACCTTGACTCTTGACTCCAGAGTCAGTTTCAGACCTCGACTCTTAACGTCTTGACTCCGTTTGACTCCAGGGTCAATCTTTGACCTTGACTCCCTGACTCCGGTTTGACACCGGAGTCAAGCCGGAGTAGAAATAAATTTGGAGTCAGTTTGACTCCGACTACGGATTCGACTCATATGTCTTGTCTGATGTTGATCTATGACCTTGACCCCGAACTCCGGCTCGACTCCGGAATCAAAGTCGATTTGGAGTCAGTTTGACTCCGACTCTGGAATCTAATCCTATTTTTTGCAAGGAATTGATTTTTTTTTAATGAAAGTTCAATAATTAGATCCGAGCAATTTTTCTAAAGAGAACTTCGTCTGCCTGGAATACTGCTAGAAAATACCTAATGGAAGTATTTTCATCCAATTTTGCATTAACGCAGTTAATCGAATTTCAGGTCAAATCAAAATCTAAACTTAGCAAGCCGAGTAATCACTGACGCGAGACCATGGCCAGCCCGCAAGTATACGATCTCGTGTATCCGAGTCCAATTCCGCTGAGACAACTTTCATCCATCGCTGTGGCCATCCAATTATGGCATTTGGATCTGAACCAGTATCTCGAGAAAGGCAATTTTTCGAAAATATTCTGCGCTAGTTTAAGGGTTGTGCCCAGAATCACGTTACGTGACGTTGATCCCATTTTACCATTGGTAATCCACCGCATGACTGAGAAATACTTGAAAATGCTCATATCATCGACGAGTGATTGGCTGATTTATCATTTTGATCGCATATTCAGCTTTCATCGCGACAATCAGTACTTGATTTTGAAAGATTTCAACGATATTGTGTGCGATCACGATGGCACCATTGATTATGTTCGTACCGCCAAGAAAATGATGCTTTGTGACCGAATTAGCCCCGATGAAAAATTCAAAATTGCCTGCTCTTATAGTTTCGAAGAATATATCAAGCAGATCGGGCCATTTGTGCAAAGCAACGTGAATTTGAATGCGGTTAATTTCGATCTTTGTCCTCTTCTGCATTACTGGACATGTTACTTGAGAAACGAATTGGATAAAATACCGAATGAAAGAAATATTCCCATCGATGACCTGATGCTGGAAAAAACTCCTCCTGAAGCTCGTTCCTCGTTCGAGTATTTTTGGAATCGTGCCAGTCAGCAAAGCCTGTACAGAAAAATGTTATTGTTGTGTATGAAAGGCGGTATATTATTCTGTGGGAGATTCGTTCTACCGAAATTGAGCGAGGAAGAGCTGACTGCGTTTGTAGCCGTAAAGGGTGGCGAATTCATGTATAAATTGTGGATTGCTTCTCGAAACAAAGAATACGTTTTATCAATCTGGATTCATATAAAAGATAAGATGGATGAAGAAAATTTCTTTAGTCTGGTTGAAAGAATGCTACAGTTTGAATCTAATCATTTAATAATGGATATTTCGTCTGTAGAAAGATTTAGCAATTTCGATTATGCGAACCTGCAGACGTGTTGTGAAATTTGGGACAGTGCTTCAGAAACTCTTAAAAAAATAACACTGGAAAACATTCTGCAAAATGAAACTGTGTTCAAAGTTGAAGATCTAATTCCCTCGACGCCCAGAAGAATACTATTCCTACTGAAAATCTTGTCAGAAGCTAATTTGCAACAGAGAACCATATTCTGGCGTAACAATTGGTCAAATCTCTGCTTCTCAACGCTAGTCTCAGACTTGGATCGAATTATGAACTTGTGTTTTATTAACAAAACAGAAATTGATATGTTTAAAATAACCACGATGGCCAAATACGAAAATCTCGTCGATGTAGGTGCGAAATTCATGAGAAAAGGCTGTCTCAAAGATTTGGCAGATTTTTTGAATTTTTGTTGCCTTGATCCACACGTACGTGCTGATCTAAAACGACGATTTCTGCGGTCTAATTTACTCGGAAAAAATTCAATTTTAAGGTTGGAAATTATTCGTGAATATCAATTATTGCACGATTTCATCGACGATGCTTATGCCGACTGCCTTGAATTGGTTGGCGATTTTCGAAATGAATTAATGTCAATGGCCGGCACCGAGAGGGGTTTAGTATGGAGTGTAAAACGTGGTCGTTTTATTTGTGTAAAGTCGTTCGTCCAATCGTTTGAATTAATTGGTCACAATATGGATGAGGTGAAGAAACGGTTGGTTCATGCTTTAAGAGAATATCTGACTGAAGGGGAATTTTTCAAAATTAATGCCGAACATGTGCAAGATTTCGTATTTTGGTGCTTAGGCAGTGATGATGGTGCGATCGAATTTAAAGAATCAATATCGCCGGATAAAGCTATAAGCAATATTTTGGAGTATTATAAATCATTACAAATAAAATGGTTTGTACAGCTTGAAGAATTGTTGAACCATACTAAAATACTGGATCAATTTTTATTGTGGTATTTCGTCACTCCGCAGAAAATAAACGAATTTAAAACGAGAAACCCTCATGTTTTTGAAATGTTTAAATCCTCTGAATAGTTTTTCGTAATGTCGGAGGTTTTTTTTTCGAGTAATTTTATTTTTAAATAAATTCGATTTTGATGTAAAATATTTGTAAGGAAAGAAATTCTGTCCAAAAAATCTTTCAAGTATGTTTCCACTGTAATAATCAAAAAATTAACTCATTTAATGAAAAAAATAATGGGTAATAATATGAAAAAATCTTCGCTCCAAAGGGAGCAAAACTAATCTTTATAACCCACGAAAATGATACGAACGACCGAATCTTTCCTGTTTGACTCATAACGACTCATAACTCATAAATTCCTAATAGTTTTCAATTAAGTACCTTGCAACTCGATTTTTTCCTATGTCTGTTATTTTAAAATTTTTCAATATCTTTTTCTCAAAATATGTACTTCTTAATTCAGAATTTTTTTCATTCTACTGATTTTTCTTCTAGTCTGAAATTGATTTTTCCTTTTTTTTTTCAAGTTTAAATTTGTTCAACTTTAATATTTTGGCCAAAGATCTAAATTTTTTAATTCCAAAAAATTATCTTCCGTTTATTTTTTCTTGAATGCTTTCTCAACTTTTGAGTTTCTTCCTCAAAGTTTTTCATTTATCGAAATTTTTCTCAGCTGTCAACTCTAAAATTGTATTTGTTGATCTCTATTTTAAATTTTCATTCCATCTCGAGTTTCTCCATTTTTTCTAAAATTTTTTAATCAGAGAAAGAAATTCAGAGCAAAAAAAAAACAAAAACCAATGTTGAATGAAAAAATTTGAGAACAGCTGGAGCCGAAATTTTTAAATTAAAATTTAAATTGAACTTGCTAAGCATTATTCTAATTTCAAATTGGAGTAACATTTTAAGAGAAAACTTGAAGAGCTGGAAAAAGTTTTTGAAAAATTAATTTTAGATCTAAGAAAAATTTCCATTAGAGTTGAAAAAATTTTGAGAAAAATGTTGAACCCGAGAAAATAGTTCTGGCAAAAGAATCTGGGAAAAGTGAAAAGCTTTTATTAGAGTTGAAAAATTTTCGAAAATTTACATTGCAGTTTTTCCAACTGCATCATAATTCATACGCTTTGAAATATTTCATTTCTAATTGGCAGAACTACTACAAAAAATTTTCAAAAGAAATTGATTGAACTTTTTTACAATTGAATTTTGTATTGTCTTCAGATCATTGAATCAGTAATTTGATTTTTTTAAAGAAAGAGCTAATTATTAGGTATGCTATTAGCTGTACTGCTATGTTATTTTTTTGTATCTTACGAATAAGAATTTAATGGTTTAAGTATGTTTATGGAAAAATACATTTTTTTATTATCTGAATCTAATTTTAGTAAAATTGATTTAAAATATTCAAAAATCGGTAGCATTGTGGGTAAATGAATTGTAAACCAAATTTATCATGAGGTATCAAATTATTTGAGTACATATTAATATTGAAGAAACATTCAACTGTGACCATGCCGTAAAGAAGGTACCTTGTGTAAAAAAATCAATGTTTTATTTTCATGTGTTTGGTCCAGATTTGGTGACATTTGGATCAAAAACGTGAAAAATGAGGCATCGATTTTTTTTTACACTAGGTCCCTTCTTTACGGCAGGGTCACAAGTAAATGAATCATTTGATGAATCGAGCTTCGATCATTTTTTAGGGTCAAACTGCTGTATCGGATCATTTTTGTCTTGTGTTATCTTGTTTTTTTTTTTTTTTTTTTTTTTTGAATATTCAACCAAGTACAAGGAAAAAACAGAAGTTACAAAAATGAATAGGGTACATTTTACCCCCAAAAATAATAAATTTTATCAAAAAAAAAGATAGATTTTATCAAAAAAATAAATAAATTTTACTGAAATAATAAAATGATAAAATATACTTATTCAAAAAAATAATAAAATGTATTCAAAAAAATAATAACGTGTTTCAATTCACAAAATAGGTGAAATTTGTTCTAAAAAATAATATTTATTATCAGAAAAAATAATAAAATTTGTCAAAAAAATGAATAAATTTTATTCAAAAAAATGATAAATTTTACCTATTTTGAGAATTGGGACACGTTATTATTTTTTTGGATAAATTTTATTATTTTTTTTTCAGTGTAGATGGTAATTTACCCTGAAAAAAAATGAGAAATACGTTATAATGAGAGGTTAAAATAATAGCTGAACTAGAGGTTATTTAATTGAAATGAATTTTTTCAAAACAATCTTGGTGAAAATTCAAAATGATCCTATTGAAAAATTCTTCAGAACTTTTTACTAAAATTTTATAGATCATTGTTTTATTTTTGAAATTTTTAGGCCAGTCGAATTTTTTTAAACCCAAATTCGAAGGAATAAAATTTACTTATAACATTTTTAGGTAATATATGCTATTTTGAGATTTTTTTCCAAAACCTATATTTACTTCAAGTCCAGGAATGCAATTTTAAAAACAGCGAAAAATCTTGTGAATCTTTTTATGATACAGGGTGATTTTTATGATGATATTTTGAATTTCTAAGAGACCATGGAGTCCAAAAATTGAGAACAATTGAAAAAGAAGACAAGTTACCGAGAATGAACCGGTTCAAAGAAATGAGGTGCTCCTATTTGCCTCCCTCCTCCGATAAAAAAGCTTTTTGGAAAGTTATAAAGTTGGTATAGAGACTTGGTATGCCAAAGCCAAAAGAGGAGACTTTTTGCAGTCACAGCAAATAGATTAATATAATTATGATCACGTTAATGCCCGAGCGAAACTTTGAGAAAGTTGGAATTTTCAATGTCTCAAAAAAGGCATTTTTCACGTATAATTCTCACCTTAAGGAGGGATCCAGATCCCCTTGCCCCCGATCGTCTTAGTGTGTAAAATGTAGACTTCATTTCGACAAAAAACCCAGACTCTTATTTTTTTTTACCAAAATCGGTTTCTCAATTTGTGGACACCCTGTGGGTAGGACTGAAAATTTGATTATCAACCTTCAATTACTTCAATGTCTTTGTCATCAGGAAGATAATTCTGTTTGAATCATCCTTATATCTCTTTTCAATTTCAAAGTATCATGAAGTGGTTTTCGTGGACAAGACTTTTGTGTCACACTGTATATCGTCAAGTTTATTTTTTGATCACCGAGTTCGGATGGATTTTAATTTCTGGCACTGTACTATTCACTTCGGTCTTTTTTCATAACTGCTTTACATTTTCTTTTTGTATTGTTTGACATACGTATGTGAGAGGGAAGATGGGAAGAGACCTTATTTTTCTAGTGTTCTTGTGTGAAGCAGGGCGTATTCTAAGAAAATTTTGAAGCTACACAATCATAGTTTCATTAAAAACTTTTTTGCGTTTTACTACTCTCCTAATTAAGGAGGGGAGGCTCAAAATTCGAGGGACAATATGGGGGAATGGTCAAATTTCAAATCAGTCATTTTACATTGATCTTTCAGTCAAAATTTATTTTTTTTGACAATTTTGGAACTGATTGAGAAATCGAGAGATTTTTTAAAGAATTTTTGTGAAAATTGAAAAATCATAAGTTTTCAAAATGAAATGAACAAACTACCGCCCGAGCGAAGCGAGGGCGAAAATTTTTTGGAAAATATAATTTAAAGAGCGAAAAATTGCATTTTTTAAAATATTTTTTTGGTGAAAATTTTTTCCGAGGGTAAGGAGAGGGCTCGAACCCTCTGAGCACCTCCTGAGTGCCTACAATACCTTTATTTTTGAGGAGGACAATATAGTGGAAGATGGAGAGACCATTAACCAGTGGCATCATCAAAAGCTTGTTTTGGGTAGAAAGTAGAAACAAAATGAGCATCATGCTTGGAATAGCAGAAAGAATTTCGAGCCAAAAAATGAGGAAAAAAGCAAAAAAAATTCTTTAAATTTTAATGTTGTCACCTCACATAATTTTGCGAAATTTTTGTTATTTTTTTGCCGTTTGAGTACCTATAACAAAAAATTGTTGAAATATTCAAATTTTTCAAACTGCACAATTTTTTTTGGAGCTGCACAAAATGTGCGGAGCTGCACGTTAGAGTACGCGCTGGTGTGAAGTTGTATCCTTTCTTGCTTGATAACTTGTCAGAATCATTCATAAATTCGATCTTGTCGAATTAATTGCACCATTTCGATTTTAGGTTCGCTTCGTACTGAAAATCATCGAAATTATAACCAAAAATGGCCGAAATCGTGTCCAACGTATATGACATCGTTTACCCAAGTCCAGCAACCCTTCAGGAAATCTCATCAATCGCAGTGGTCGTCCGAATCTGGCGTTCGGATCTTGAAAAAAATATACTGAATGATGCTTTGCATGAATTTTTCCCTGCAGCGAGATCACGTCAGAATGTATCATTGTCAAATGTCATTTCAAATTTACCATCGACAATCGTTCGCATGATTAAGAAACACCATACAACACTTGTGATCTCAATTGATTGGTGGCTGCAGTATAATTATGAGTTTATATTCAAGTTTAATCGTGGAAGTTTCAATGCCATTTTGAGTGATTTCAATGATATTGCTTGTGATTTTGATGGAGCTGTTCATTACGATCGTACAGCCAAACGAATGTTGAATTGTGATCGTATCAGCTTGGATGAGAAATTCTTGATCGCTTGCACATACTGCTTTGAGGATGACATTAGACAAATTTTGCCTTCAGTTGAGAGCGAGATGGATATTTTGAATAAGATCAGAGTCGAACATTGTCCATATTTGCATTATTGGGTATGCCATATTAGAAATGAGATGGACAAGATATCTAATCCAGGTCGTTACTCGATTGAAGAAATAAGTCTTAGATGTAACCCCAGAAGTCGGTCCACATTCGAATATTTCTGGAATCGTGTAAGTTTGGAAAAACAATCAGAAACAGCTCTTAAACTCTGTTTTAAAGGAAGTTTTAGAGAGTTTTATACTAAACTTATTGTACCGAAATTGAACGAACAGCAGATTGCCCAATTTCTAAAATCTAATAATGTCACTGATTTTTTCTTGGCGATGATTAGAGAGGGTAAAGAGTATGTTTTGCCAATTTGGATGCGCTTTGAAAGCAGTGTCAAAGAAAATATTTTCAAAAATTTGGCCAGAGAATTGGTGTTGATGGAGAATGATATTTATATTGAAGATGCTTCAACTGAACGAGCATTCAAAAATGATGAAATATTGATGTTATGTTGTGATGTATGGAACAATACATCAGATCACCTAAAACGAGCAGCGATAAAATATCTTTTTGATGGCAAACAATTGATCTATTCTCGGTTTTGGAAATTTCCTGAACATAGGGAAATAAGATTCCTTTTCGTAGTACTTTCAGATACTACTTTGGAAAAGAGATTAATATTTTGGCACAATAATTGGCTCAATTTGCTCAAGATGACTTGTCGAACGGATTTTCTAAAAATAATGAAACTTTGCTTGAATGAAAGGCAAATCTGTGAATTCAAGGAAACTACCTTGAGCGACTATGAAAATATAAAAGAAGTGATTAAAGCGTACGTACAAAATCGAGATTTCCACGAACTTAAAGATTTAGTTGATATGTGTTGTCCTGATCAAAACTCTAAGAGAATTTTATATCGAAACATTTTCAAATCAAACTTCTTCAGTATTCATGATTTTTCGGTCTTGGGCTATACTCGAAAATTGGTACCGAAGTTGAAATTTATCGAAGATGTTTACACAGACGATCCCGATTTCGCTACAAATTTCAGTACCGATGTATTGTCGCCTTTAATGTACGATCTAACATCGCAAATGGAATTCATCTCGTTTGAAGAAGTGATGCAATTTTTTGATGCAACCTCACAATTGGTCCAAAATTTGGATGAGTTTAAAGAGCAGTTGCTCTTGGCACTGAGAAGTTATATCATTAGCGGCCCTATTTATAAATTTGATGGCGAAGAAGTGCAAAAATTTTTATTCTGGTGTTTGGGCAATGAAGAGGAAATTATTGAATTCAAGCGATCTGTATCCCCCGATCAAGTGTTACGCAATATGTTGCGAAATGGACAAAGAAATCTAAATAACTACTCTAATGAGGTGGTCACAGCTTATGATTGTAAGATTGAATATCCTCAAACACTCGATCCATTTTTATTTTGGTATTTCGCTACTTCAGAGGAGATAAAAGATTTTAAAATAAGATTGGCAAATGTTTTCGTGTGGATTAAGCCTCCTGTTAAAAATATGTTTTAGGTATATTCCAGCGGCGCCCACAGATTTTCCGAGTGGTAAGGCAGAAATTTCAAGGGGGCCCCCAAATTTTGTCCGAAGGGGCCCCCAAATTTTGTCTGAAGGGGCCCCATTCAGGGTATCTAACTGATTTTTTTTTTTGTAAAATCACTACTTTTTCACTACTTTTTCCACTACCTTTTTTTTAAATTTTAATTTTTACACCACCCCCCCCCACAAAAAAAAAACTCGACTCTCTTTCCAACATACAAAAAAAAAACGATCAAAATTTTTTTAGAGAAAAAAAATTAAATCTGAAAAAATCTTTGCCCAAAAGCCCCCCCCCCCCCCTCTTGCGTATACTCGTTTTAAAGGGAATTTGAAGCACTTTTTAGTCCCTCCCTTGCAAATACCCATTTTTTTCACAGGCTGGAGTCGCTGATAAACTTCGCCGATTCTGAACCTAAAATTCAGGGAAAAAATCATGGGAGGGCTACATGTGAAGCAACATCATGGAGAGAAAATAACACAATTTTTAGAGAATAATGTAACAAAAACTTGAGAAGTAATTTCAAAAAAAAAAATTAATAAATCTGGCTGAAAAAAAATCACTTTTGTAGCGTTCGGTTCATTTTAAAATTATGAAAGGGAAAATTTAATAAGGCCGAACGAAGCGAGGCCGAAGTCTTGGAAAAATTCTGATTTAGAGCGTAAGTAAACACGTTACAAAATACCACAAGACCTAATTTGATAAAATTTTCAAGATTTCGCCAAATTTTTTAAATTTTTCCGAAAATTCCGACTAGAAATTGTCTGAGGGAATTACTTCCCCAATTCCTCCATTGCACCGCCCCAAAGTTTAGGTACAGATAATGACGTGATCTGGCCCGAGCGAAGCGAGGGCGAATTTTTTTTGAGAATTTAGTATAACAACAACAAAAAAGAAATGTATTTTCAAATGATTTCTCCTCTAAATTTTCAAAGAATCCTAGTGAAATCAAAAAAAATAACTACGATTTTTTACCAATTTTTCAGAAAATGGATACAAAATATCAATTTTTTCAAATTTTTTTTTTTGAAAATTACAATCGCGCTTGCTATCAAGTCTCCCAAAATAATTCATTTTTCGTTTCAAAATATTCAATTGTCTGGAGTGGGGGAAAGGTTTGTTATTTAAAAACGACTAATGTTAATTTATGAGCCCGAGCGAAGCGAGGGCGAAAATTTTTAGAAAATTGTGTTCAAAAAGCTGACATTTTAATAAAAATGTAATTTGGGAAAAATTAGCGACTTTTACGCGACTTTTGCGACCGGTAGACACCCTGCTAGTGAGTAGTGACTACCAACTAAACGTAACTTATGATTGAATTTCGCGTCTTTGGAATTTTTTCATTTTTCACTACTTTTTTCAAATTTTCGTCTGAATTCACTATTTTTTCACTACCGGCATGACCGGTTTTTCAAATCACTACTTTTTCACTACTTTCACTACTTTCACTACCCGTTAGATACCCTGGAAGGGGCCCCATTATATTGTTTAATATTATTTCTAATATTTTTATTTTCACGGACATTCAAATTTTCAACTACTACAAGGGGGCCCCACCTACCGGTGGGGCCCCGTGGGCGACCGCCCACGCGCCCCCCCGACGTGGGCGCCCCTGGTATATTCACTAAAAATAAATGATGTGTATTGTGTATCGATTAAAAACGTAAAATTTACATTATTTCATTAAATATAAAAAAATTTCTACTAGAAATACTCTCAGTTGCTGAAGCTTCTAAGCTTTTACGAAAAATAATCCAGTCGTTTTTCAATATGCTATCTAAAAAGAACTGCGGACTGTATGTTCCAATACTTTTTTTTTTTCTCTCAACATTGGCTAATAAAAATACTTCTGTCAAAGGACAAAATAATTATTGTTTTTATAAGTCATATGCATAGATACAGCTACCTACTATGAGTTAATTGTGTTGCTGTATCCGAAATTAAAATTTTCAACTTCAGAGGTCTCAATCTCAATAGTGAGCCTTTGGAAAATGGAATTTTGATATAGACAGAGGCGTGGCGAAGCGATATTTTTTTTTGGGGGGGGGGGGTATCTCAAATTTATCTAACTATTTTTCCTATTTTCTAAAAACCTCAATTTTAAAAAAATTTCAACTTTAATTTGAAAATTTCTAAAATTTTCAAAATTTTTGAATTTTAAAATCAAGAAATAGAGATTGGTTTTGCCTGTCAAAAATTTCTCTACTGGTAACCTTTTAAAAATTTTTACAAAATTTTAATTTTTTAGATAAGTGAAAAATTTTAGCACATGAAGATTATTCTAATTTTTTTATTTACTGCGAGACCAAAATATTTAGAGTTGAAAAAATTTTAGAAAAAAAGTCACTTCATTTGAAAAAAGTTGAGGTACAGAATTCAAGTTCAAAAATTTTGAAACATTTAAGAAAATTTTCTCATTTTTTGGGAAAAAAGGAGTAAAAAACATTGAAAATTCAGTTCAATTTCAAAAAGGTTTGAGAAAAAAAATTTAGCTAAAGCAAAAGGACATTTATGTAATTTTTCATGTATTACTTTTTTTTAAAAAAATTGATTCAATTTTTAAACGAAACATTAAAGACCAAATGGACTGGGAAAACTAGGACCAATTGAAGCAGTTCCTAATTTTTGGAACCATCGCGAAAACAATAAGATGACTATTTCGAGCCCAATTCTTTTGGAAAAAAAATGAACAACCAGAACCATCTTCAAGATCAGAATCTATAAGTGTTGAAAAAATGAATTTATTAGAAACTAATTCAGAAACCAGAAGCAGGAACCATTCGATTACAAATCATCATAAAACCAGTACCTATGTGTATTTGAAGATGTTTTTAGAGTTGCTGATATTCGAAAATTATTATTTTTCTTACACATTTTTTTCCTACTCAGCTACCCTTAGTCCTTAACCCATCTTTTGGGTCAAATATAAGCAATCCAATTCCAACTTAATTTACTGACTCATATTTTTTTAAAAATGAAAATTTTCCGATCAGTTGTATTGAAAGTGAAAAACAAAAATTTGTGCTTTTTTGATCCATTTTTTTGACCTCTAAAAAAACTAATTTCTTAATAAATAACTTTTCTGTAAAAATTGAATAATTTTTTTAAAAATTCTATTGAAGTGGCTAGAATATTTCCAACCAGAAATTGCATTGCATTCAAGACCATTTGAGTAATTTTTACGAAAAATCCACTAAATGAAAAAAAAAAATGCTCAAAAATCATTAAAATCGCCATTTTTTTTTCATACGTCGCATCGGTCCAAAATCATTCAAAAATCACTTCCTAAATTTAGTCTAAAAAATGTCAAAATTGCCAAAAACAGTTGTTTTTCAATTTTTTTTATAACATTTTTCATAAAAACCCAGAAAAATCACTAAAAATTGGGAAAAAATCTCGTAAAAAAGGGGAAAAAATCACTAAAATCGTTGAAAAAATCGCAAATTTTTTAGAAAAGACGAAAAATCACTGAGGTTGGCAACCTTGCTGTAGATGCTTACGTATATCGATTTTTTTCATGCAACAGATCCGAAAAAAAATTTTCCAAAGAAAATTTCATTCGCCCGGAATGCTGCTAGAAAATACCTAATGGAAGTGTTTCGATTCAATTTTACATTAATGCAGTCATTCGAATTTCAGAAAGCCGAGGATATTCATTGTCATGGCCATGGATGCCCCCGAAGTATACGATGTCGTGTATCCGAGTCCCATTCCGCTAACAAAACTTTCATCCATTGCTGTGGCCATCCAATTATGGCATTTGGATCTGAACCAATATCTCAAGAATGGTAATTTATCGGAAGAATTCTATGCTAGTTCAAAGGCAGTGCCCAGAATCACGTTACAAGACATCGACATCGACATCGATCCCATTTTATCATCGGTAATCCACCGCATGACTGAGAAATACTTGAAAATGCTCGTATCATCGACGAGTGATTGGCTGGTTTATCATTTTGATCGCATATTTAGCTTTCATCGCGACAATCATAACTTGATTTTGAATGATTTCAATGATATTGTGTGCGATTACGATGGCACCATTGATTATGTTCGTACAGCCAAGAAAATGATGCTTTGTGACCGAATTAGCCCTGATGAAAAATTCAAAATTGCCTGCTCTTATAGTTTCGAAGAATATATCAAGCAGATCGGGCCATTTGTGCAGAGCAAAGTGAATTTAAATGCGGTTAATTTCAATCTCTGTTCCCATCTGTATTACTGGACATGTTACTTGAGAAATGAAATGGATAAAATACCAAATGAAAGAAATATTCCCATCGATGACCTGATGCTGGAAAAAACTCCTCCTGAAGCTCGTTCCTCGTTCGAGTATTTTTGGAATCGTGCCAGTGCAGAAAGTCGGCATGAAAAAGCTGTGAAATTTTGTATGACCGATGGTTTATCATTCTGCGGCAGATTTATTCTACCAAAATTTAACGAGCTACAGCTGACCGCGTTTTTGAACCAGAAGAGTAGCGATTTGGTGTATTTTTTGTTCCTAAGTTCTCGTCACAAAGAACACGCTTTTCCAGTCTGGATGTTTATTAAAGATAGGATGGATCAAGGGAATTTCACCAGTTTGATTGAAAGATTTCTATGGTTTGAATCTCATTGCTCAACAATAAATCGCATATCAATCGAAGAATTGAATGATTATCGAAATGAATATCTGCAGACAGGCTGTGAAATTTGGGACAGTGCCCCAGAATTTCGGAAAGAAATTGTGCTGGAAGGTATTCTACGACTGAAAATACTGTTCAAAGTGGAAACGCAGGCTCTTACGCGACGGCGACTCAGAGAAACTCGATTACTACAGAAGATTTTGTCAGAATCCACTTTGCAAGAGAGAACCGCATTCTGGCTTGAGAATTGGTCGCATCTCATCTGCTCAACACGTGTCTCGGATTTGGATCAAATTATGAACTTGTGTTTTAATAACAAAACTGAAATTGATACGTTTAAAAGAAACACCATGGGTAAATACGCGCATCTCATTGGGATAGTTTCAAGTTTAATGGGACGAGGTTTGTTCAAAGAATTAACCGATGTGTTGAATTTTTGTGTCCCTGATCCACACATTAGTGCTGATTTAAAACGACAATGTCTACGGTCCACTTTATTCTACGAAGATTTTACCTGGGGCTGTGGTACGGGCATCTTATGTGAATTCCAATCATTGCACGATTTCATTAACGATGCGAGCGCCCACAGCCCTGAATTCGCTAGCGATTTTCGAAATGAATTTATCTCATCGGCCGTCGTTGAGAAACTTTTATCTAGGTGTATACAAGGTGGTAATTTTGCTCGTGTGAAGTTGTTCGTCCAATCGTTTGAATTATTTGGTCAGAATTTAGATAAGGTGAAGATACGGCTGGTCGAAGCATTAAAACAGTATCTTAACGAAGGGTGTATTCGCAGCATTAATGCCGAACATATGCAAGATTTCTTACTTTGGTGCTTGGGCAGTGACGATTGTGTGTTCGAATTTAAACAGTCTATATCGCCGGATAACGTTTTAAGCAATATTTTAGGGCTAAAAGCATGTGGAGTTGATATGCGAGAACAACTTGAAATTTTGGATCAATTTTTATTGTGGTATTTTGCAACTCCGCAGGAGATGGATGAATTTAAAACGAAGCATGCCCAGGTTTTTAATAAGTTATGATCTCTTTCTGAATAGGTTTTTTAAGGTACTATGATTGCCAGAGTTGGTGATTTTTTTGGAGGAAATTCATTTGAATCGGTCATTTCGAAAACCCCACAATTCCATGAAACCTTATTCTTCAGAAAACGAAAAAAACTGTCTGTAAATTCTACACTTGAACAAAAAGGTCAAACTTTTCAGCAATAGTGTATCATGCTGAACACAACTGGACAATTTTCAAAACTTCAAACGCCATAAACAGTTATTTTATTCTATGGCAAAGTTGGTGGAGTTGTGGGTTTTTTTTTGAAATGACTACCTTTTTTTTTTTTTTTTTTTTTTTTCAAAAAAATTACAAACATTTTTTTAAAAAAGTTTTGATACAAAATATGTTTTTGTAAAGAAAGAAATCTTTTCCAAAAAATAATCGTTCAAGGTGAGATTGGTTTTTTCTTTAGGCTTTTTCTAGCAGAAAAAGTGCAAAAATTGAAAAATTTGCCAACATGGCCGCATTTTTAGACGATTTTTCGTGGTTTTTGGTCCTTAGTTCAGAGAAATTGCCAAAATCGAGTACACAAGGAAATTATACAAAAAAAAAAGAATTATGCAATTAGATGGCCATAACAATCAAAATTTCATGAAAAATTGTTTCTAGTCACTTATTCATGATTCATACATTATACATTGAATTGAAACATTTTCACTAAACTGATGACGGAACTACTAAGTACAAAAAGTTTGGAGGGAAATTAGTGAACTTTTTTTTTTTAATAACAGATTTTTTTGTCTTCAGACCACTGAGGAAATTTGAATTTTTTAAAAATAAGGTGAATGATTAGCTGAACTGCCATTGCGATTTTTCTACAAAATTTTGTTTATTTTATATTTTACTATGTGTATGTATGTATTAGAAAATGTATCGATTAGATACCTATCTACCTATGTTTATAGAAAAATACAATTTTTTTATTCTATTGATCACATGCGAGTTTTTTTCCAGTAGATATATTTTGATAAAAATTATTTTTCGACGAATTTCCAATTTCAATCAATGAATAGATAAAGAAAAGAATAAATCGTCTTTCGCCCCCCCCTTCTCCTCCTCCTCCCAATAATCCAGCATTGGAAGAGTACAAAATAGTTTCGAGTTTTCGACAGAACTTATTGATTAATAATGACCTGAATTACTTACACAAAATTCCATATTTTTCATCGGATTGTAATTTTTACATTTTCCCAACTTCCGCGACTTTTCAATAAGAATTTTCGATTTAGATTTTTGATCTATTTTGGTCATGTTTGGAAACGAAGCTGTAAATTCTAAAGTGAGGGATTATGTTCATGATTCGAGTAGGTACATAGGAGACGTAAAGTGTTGAAAAATTATTTGAGTTTTGATGTAAATTATTTGTTTAAAAATTAGAATTTTTTGATAGAAAATTTCGAATTTTGACTTTTCAAGTACAATTTTTAAAAAATTGCAAGAAATTTTCACTTTTTTGGTAAAAATTTTTACTTCAAAACAGTAAATGAAAACTATAGCTGTTGGAACTGAAATGGAACTGAAAATTCATTTCAGTTCCAGTTCACATTTTCAGTTTTAGTTTTCCATCTTTGATTAAAACTGAATATCAGATTCGAATGTAGAAAAAATAACTCAAGTATCTGGCAAAAAAAATCATTTGGGTGAAATTTTCACCTATTTTTGACAAAATATTGGCCAAAATATTCAGCTACTTTTAAACAGAAACTTTTTGTTTTGAGCATTTTGCAGTAACCTTATTGGTTGAACTACGGTAAAATTGATTTTTTTTTTCGAAACGATCTCGTTGAAGATTTTTTCAAAACGATCTCAGTTTAAATTCAAAATGATCCCATTGAAAAATATATCAGAATTGTTTTTAAAAAATTTTGTAGATCATTGTCATTGTTTTATTTTTGAAAATTTTCTGGACAGTTGGACTCTTTAAACTCAAATTGGAAGGAGTAAGATTTTTGTCAGGGAACTACCATTTTTGCCTATTATACTACTTTGATATTTTTTTTCTAAAAAGCTCAATTTTCAATAATACTTGAAATTCAGGAACCAATACAATTTTAAAAACAGCAAGAAATCTTATAAGTATGTACCTATCTTTTTGTGATACATGGTGATTTTTTGATGATATCTTGACCTTTTGAGAGACCATGGCACCCCAAAATTGAAGCGCGAGGACAAAATTCCTAAAAAGTTACATGTGGCATAGGTTTGTTATTTTTGAGACGTCTAGTTCCATAGGTGCCAATTTTGTTTTTGCATTTAGCCATCTAGTCTCTTCCGCAAGGTCTAAAATTTAGATCAAAAAATTGAAAGATAAAAAAAAATGGATTACAATAGAGTTATTATTTGGTTTTGAACCTTTACATCCACTTCCTCTCCCCCCCCCCTCATGCTAGATAACTCTTTATAATCACTCGTCCTCTCGATCATGCCGAATTAATGGCACCATTCCGATTTCAGATTTGCCCAGGACTGGAAATTATCGAAATCATAACCAGAAATGGCCGAAATTATGCCCAAAGTATACGACATCGTTTTTCCGAGTCCAGCAACCCTTCAGGAAATCTCATCAATCGCAGTGGTCCTCCAAATATGGCAATCAGGACTGAAAAAATATGGCTGGAAAGACGTCGTAGAAAAACTTTACCCTGAAGATGAATCAATTGAAAATATTCCATTTCCAGACGTCATTTCAAATTTACCATCAGAAATCGATTGCATGATCAAGAAATACCATGAAACGTTTATGTGCTCAGTGATTCAATGGCTGGAGTTCAATTTCACTTATATATTCGAGGCTCATCGAAACGATTCCAATGATATTTTGAAGGATTTCAGTGATATTGCTTGTGATTTTAATGGAACTGTCCATTTCGATCGTACAGCCAAACGAATGTTGCAGTGTGACCGAATCAGCCAAGATGAAAAATTCACGATTGCTTGCGCCTATTGCTTCGAGGATGACATCAGACGAATTTGGCCTTCAGTTGAGAATAAGATGGATTTGAATGAGATGGAGTTCTATAAATATCCACATTTGTATTATTGGGTGTGTCGCATTCGAAACGCAATGAATAAGATTCCTGATCAAATTGATGATGAATCAGTTGAAGAAAGAATGATAGAATATGAAACCGAAAGTCGATCCACATTCGAATATTTCTGGAATCGTATAAGTTTGGAAAAACAATCTGAAATAGCTTTCGAGTTTTGCCAGACGGGAATTATCGTGGGATGTTATTCGAGATGGATTGTACCAAAACTGAACGAAGAGCAGATTGCCCAGTTTCTGGATAATGAAAAAATCATCGATTGGTTCCATAGGCTGATCGAGAATGAGGAAGGTAGTCGAGAGTACGTTCTGCCAGTTTGGATGTGTATCAAAAACACCATCAAAGAAAGTACTTTCACAAAGTTAGCCGAAAAACTGATCTCGATTGAGAATAATCTTTGTTTTGCCGATGCTTCAACTGAGCAAGCGTCTCAAAGTGATGAAATATTTACGTTATGTTGCGATATATGGAACAGTGCTCCAGATTACTTGAAACGAGCATCTATAAAATACCTTTGTAATAGCCATCAATTGCTCGAATCCTGGAATTGGAAGCTTTCTTTACACAGAGAGATACGATTTCTAATGGTAGTACTTTCAGATGCCAGTTTGAAAGAGAGATCAATATTTTGGCACAATAGTTGGCTGAATTTACTCAAGACGGCACGTCGAACTGATTTTCTAAAAGTAATGAAATTTTGCTTGAACGAAGATCAAATCCGCCAGTTCAAGGAAACTACCATGAACAACTATGAAAATATCAAAAATGTGATCAAACCATATTTTCAAGATAAAGATTTCCACGAACTTAAAGATTTAGTTGATTTCTGCTGTCCTGACCAAGAATCTAGGAGAATTTCGTATCGGAAAATCTTCAAAATGGACTTCTTCACTATTTATGATTTTTCGATCCCGGGCTATGCTGAGATATTAAAGCCAAAGCTCAAATTTATTGAAGATGTTTATGCAGATGATCCCGATTTCTCTGCGCATTTCAATACCGATCTATTGTCGTCGTTGATGTACGATCTAATGTTGCGTACAGAATTTATCTCTTTAAATGAAGTGATATATTTTTTCGATGCAGTCGCACAGTTTATTCAAAATTTGGAAGAGTTTAAAAAAGAACGATTACTCTTGACTGTGAAAGGTTTGATCGTTAGTGGCCCCATTTATAGATTTAGTGGCGAAGAAGTGGATAAATTCGTAGTCTGGTGTTTGGGCGAAGAGGATGAAATTATGAAATTCAAGCAATCCATATCTCCGGACCAAGTTTTACGTAATATGTTGCGGAAGGGGAAAATAAGGCTGGATTGCGACGCCCATGAGATCGATGTAGACAGTTATAATTGTATGATTGAATATCCTCCTACACTTGATTCATTTTTATCGTGGTATTTCTCTACTCCAGAGGAGATAAATGAGTTTAAAATCCGATTGAAGGATGTTTTCAAGTGGATTAAGCCTCCTGTTAAAAATATATTTTGGTGATGGAATGAAATTGATGATTTGAGATTTGCAGTTTTATTTTTTTCGGTAATGTAAAATATTTGGAGTAATTTTTTATAATAAAACGAAATAAGTTTCTTTTGAAGTTGGATAGAATGTTTTGCTTTTTACTTGGAAATAATTTGTAAATAAATTTTCATGAAAAAATGTCAAGGTACCTACTTATTTACGAGTACTTGCAAGGATAAAGATAAGAATATAAAGTTTGAAAAAAATTTGCTAAAAAAATTATAAAACTTCAGCTCATAAGTTAAAATGTTAATAGTTTACCAAGTTTTCTACTAAATACTAGTGTTGAAAAAAAAACAAAAACAGTGTTTTTTTGTTTAAAATGTTTTTTTCTGTTTAAAACTTGTTGTAATTGAGAATAAAAAAAAACATGTTTTAAACGTAAAAACAAAAACTGTTTTAAACACCAAAAAAAACAACATATTTTTGGCCTTTAAAAAGTTTAATAAGATATGGTTACAGTTACATTGGTTTCAGTTTTCGTTATGCATTGTATCAAAAATTGCCAAAATTTTTGAAAACTCAGGAAAATGTGATCGTGAAAAAGTCAGTTCTCACTTCTCAGTTGTGCTAGAATTTTTTAATAATTTTTCTCGTACCAGCGCTAAAAATACTCTACTTAAATTTCATTCTTTTTTGCATATAAAAAACAAAAAAAAACAGGCGATGGAAAAAAACATGTTTAAAACAGAAAAAACAATTTAAAACGATTTTTTGTTTAAAATAAAAATTGTTTTTTTCTTTGTTTTAAACACGTTTTAAACAAAAGTGTTTTAAACAATTGGCCAACACTGCTAAACACCTATTTATGTGTAGGTCTAGGTACCTTACCTATTAAAATGCTAAAAAAATTCATCTTATTCGTTAAAGTTGTGTGAGTAAAAAAAAAAAATGTGAAAAAAGAAATCGATCAGCGACGTACCGAAGGCATTTTCCGGTGGGGGGGGGGGGGGTCTCATGAAAATCCCAACTCGAAATGGATGCAACTTGAAATACCAGAACAATTTTATAAAGAATGAGTAAAAAGGAACCTTTTTTGGCGTCATCGTCTCAAATAATGCACAGAAATATGATTTAATTTATACCCGAGCAAAGCGAGGGTGACGCTTTGAAAAAATTATATTTTTAATGCCTAAAAAAGCCATTTTATCTTATTTTAAGGGACCAGGGACCAGATGTTTATTTTTCAGGGCATAGGAGTCAGCAAAAAAGTTGACTCCTGACTCCGGCGTCAATTTCAGATCTTGACTCTTGACTCCCTTTGACTCCGGAGTCAAAATAGAAAGTTGACTCCTGACTCCGGTTTGACTCCGGAGTCAATTTTAGACCTTGACTTTTGACTCCGACTTGACTTGAGAGCCAATTTCAGACCTTGACTCCTGACTCCGGCTTGACTCCAGAGTCGATTGTTATGCCCTGTTATTTTTTTCTTCCCAGCATTGCTGAATTAAAATACTCATGTCGAAGGACAATGTTGTCTTTATAGATCTTATACTAAGGCAAGGGTGAGGTGTGTCGCTGTATCCGGAATCAAAATTTTAAATTTTAGGGGCTTTGCCTATTTTTTAAAATTTTTTTTGAGAAAAAAAAGAGAAAAATTTATAACTGTTTGAATTATCTGTAATTACAAATTACATACCTATTATATTCCGTGAGAAATATTGGCACAGGCGCAACTAAAGATCTTTTTTTATTCACACTTCATGCTGAACGATTTTTTTCATTGATGTTAATGAAATTGCATAACCGGTTTGCCGTAAAAAAAGAATACTATTCCGTCTGCCGGCGCCGTATATCTTTAATTTTCTGTCAACAAGAAAAAAAACCTCAAGTTTTTTTTTTAGAAATGAGGAGTGTTGTGTGAGATTTTTGATTTTGTCCTCTTCCTCGTGCTGTAACCGAAAGATAAGTACGATTTTGGGAGGGAGTCAGTTGGAGCACTAAGAGAGGGACAAAATCAAAAAGTAAGTCGATATTCGAATTATACGGCCGAAAATTAAAGACAATCGATAAATCATTCGCCCAGTGATGGAAAACTGTTGGTATTCGAAACTGGAACTGAAATGATGAGAACTGAAATCTAAAAACTGGAAGTAGAACTAAAATAAATTTCAGTTTTATACCAGTTCCAGCATTTTTATGCAAATTTCATTTTTTTTTCTTTAAATAAAATTTTCACTTAATTAAAATCATTTTCTCTTACATTACATTTTGCACACCAAAATTAAATTCAAAATTTTGAAAAAGTAAAAAATGTAGATGCCCAATATTCAATTTGAAATTTTTTACTGAAAATTAAAAAACAAAAACGACCTTAAACAAACCATAAAAATTTAATTTAAAAAGTGAATGAGGAAAAAAGGTGTAGTTAGTAAATTTGAAAATCCCATCCAATTAAAAACATCCTCGCACACATTCTTCAAATTTCAATTTTTTTTATCGACGGTTTTTTTTTCAGTAATCTTTTGTGTTGAGCTTGAATATTCAAAAAAATGGAAAAACACAGTACTTTAAAAAGAAAAGGAAAAACAACAAAGTACAATTTTTGCAGAAAATTTTGGATTTTTTCATCGCTCAAAATTTAAAAAAATACGCGTTTTTAATTTTTTGACATACTTTTCCTAAAATTGGGGGCTAGGGGGCGCTGAAGAATGAATTCCAAAAAATGAGCGATTATTCAAACTCAGTGCCCTCAAATCTCAAATACCCAGCAAACGACAGGTCACACGTTATTTTTCATTTTTTTAAATTTTTAGCTTCCCAAGGGGGCAAATAGGTGGTTCAAAGGGGTCGAATGAAAAAACCAAGTACGCCTTCAAATTAGTAGAAATCGATGTGTTGCTTCACTTTTTCGATTTTTTTCATTTTTGGTCAAAATTGTGAACCCCTGTACCCCCGGGGGTCTGAAGATCCCATTTTGAAAATTGTTTGGTTGAAAAATACTGTAATTTTTCAGATTTTTAAATGGTAGCATTCATCTATTGTTATCATCATGGAAGTTAAGCTTTCAACACCAAAGTTCAACTTATTTGAGCTTCTCAAAATTTGATCATCGATTTTGAATCTCCTATCAATTCTCTGTAAGACCCCGCAAAAAGTTTTCCACCAAATATTATCTTGATTTATGTGCCTTCAAAATTGAGTAATCTGGCGAAAAATCGCAATTGCCTTAAAATTAGGAGGCTCACCGTCCCTTTCCTCAGAGAGTTATAAGAGGAATAATTGTGGATTCACGATTAGACCATCAAAGGAAATTTGTAAAAAAAATTTGAGTGAAATCGAAACAGCCGACTTCATTTTTGTTCCGTTTTGGTATGGAATATCCCTCAAAAGATGTTTTTTCTATTTTAAAAAAAAGTCACTTCAGTTTTTTGTAATATTATTCTAGAAAATAATTAGGTATTTACTTACCTATTGCAATTCAATTTTATTATAATACAGTCATTTGAATTTCAGATCATATTCAAAATCTGGTATTAGCAAAGCCGAGGACATTGAATCGCGCTGAGGACTGAGACCATGGCCCACCTGGTCTACCCTCAAGTGTACGATCTCGCGTATCCGAGTCCGATTCCGCTGAGAGAGCTCTCATCGATCGCTGTGGCTGCGCAATTATGGCGCTTAGAACTACATCGTGTCAAAAACACCGTGAATTATAATTTCTGCTTCGATAATGAGCCAGAGCCGAACATCGCCATACGAAACATAAGTCGTCCTGTACCATCATCTATTAATGAAACCATTGACAAGTACTTTAAGGAACTGTGGTCATCGATCCCACGTTGGCTGAAATATCATTTCGACGAAGTGTTCGAAGTACACGGTGTCCGCAAAAAACGTACTGATATTTTGAACGATTTCGATGACATTGTGTGCGATTACGACGGTTCTATCGATTATGTCCGTACAGCTTCCAGAATGATTCTTTGTGATGGAATTAGCCCAGCTGAAAAATTCAAAATTGCTTGCTTGTACAGTTTCGAAGACTCGATCAAAAGAATATGGCCATCTGTGGAGAAGAATTTTAATTTGAATGAGATGAATTTCCACCATTACCATTTTTTGTATTATTGGGTTTGTCGTCTGAGAAATGCCATGGATATGATACCCACTGATGATGTAATGCTCGAGCAATGTGTAATTCGAACTGTTCGAATTCGAACTTCGTTTGAATATTTCTGGGATCGGGCCAGCTTGCAGAAACGATACGAGGTAGCCGACCGGTTGACTTGGGATGATGATGTTTCATTTTTTGGCAGATTCGTTTTAACGAAATTGAACGAAGAACAACTGGTTAGATTGGTTCATGAAACAGGTGTAGATCTGATATCTAATGACGTGACTAATCCCTTGAGAAGTAGAAATTACGTTTATCAAATTTGGATGTATATCAAAGATATGATCGACGAAAAGAACTTTACAATCTTCGTCGAAAAAATATTGGATATTGAAACGGACTATTATGTCGTCGATGATCCTTCAGTCGAGAAAAGCACAGAAGAGACGAACGATGAGAAATATCGCAATATTGACAACTTAACGGCGTGTTGCAAAATATGGGCCAGTGCTCCGGCAGAATTTAAACGGTCAGCCATCAAAACTCTTCTACCAATGGAATGGAAGTTTGAAAAATTTCGGGCTATGTATACCAAACCCAGAGCAATCCAGTTCATAGGAACGATACTGTGGGATGCCACTGCGGAAGAAAGAAGAACATTTTGGCTTCAAAACTGGCTCAAATTTCTTACTTCGAGTCGTACCTCGGATTTTCTCAAACTGATGGAAGTTTGCTTGGGAAATGAAGACGAAATTACCTTATTTAAACGCGACACGCTGTCCAAGTACGAAAATCTTGACAAAACGGTGGAAATGTATTTATGGCATGGGTTTTTCCAAGAATTGACCAATCTGTTTAATATTTGTTGGCCCGATCCGCAGACCTGTAGAGGTATAAAACGATTATCTTTAGAGACGAATTTTCTCGACAAGGATTTTGTTTTCTCTCACTCTATTATCGTCAAAGTGGAATTATTTCGAGAATTTATCGACGACGCTTACGCCGACGATCCCAAACTGGCTGGTGATTTTCGAAATCAATTACTATCGAAGCCTCATACCTTTGACGTTTTGTCGAATATTTTAATAGAACGTGATTATTGTAAAATAATGAAATTCGTTGACTCGATGGTTTCAGCTGATCATATTAATCTGGAGCAACTGAAGAAACGTTTCTTGAAACCATTTCTCTTTGAAACTGGCAGTCGGCATTCTTCCGTTGAACATTTTCAAGATTTTCTAGCGTGGTGTTTGAATGAATAATTCAAAAAGACTATGTAATATTATCTAATATAATACGAATTAAGAACAATTTAGATAATCTGGAAGATATCCAGAGCCGAGTCGAGAGATCATTGTACACCCGTGGGAACTAGATGCAGTTTTGTTATGGTATTTTGATTCGGAGGAGCAAATAAGAGAGTTCAAAATTCCAATGGATCATGTGTTCAGAAAACTCATTCTCAGAGGCGTGCTGGACAGTTGAATTTACTGCGGCGAAAACATGACAAACCCACCCATCCGTAAATTCTGCTGGAATATCTAAATTCTGCGATTTTGATGACTACTTGGGCGATAAACAGGTGAAGTTACTTTGGTTATGAAACAGATTTTATACTGTACCCAAGCTATGAACAAATGGAGTTTCCAGTTTTATGCTACAAACGGGCTACGAACCGAGCATTGTTTTTATTACTTTTAATTAGGTACCTACTTTTAATGACCGTTCAAGAGGAACGAGATCATTTGTAAGAAGAAGTAATGAGTTATGGTTTTTCTTTTGGCAAATTTGAGTCTTTTGAATCATTAAATTGGTTTAAAAACGTAGAATCTCCCACTCCTCCCATTATATTATTCACGATGAATAAAAAAATTGCCAGAGAAAGAAATGAACTGAATTTCTCGCGAATCCCCTGACCAGTTGGGCTGAAATTTTTAGGAAAGTAGAGGATGATTTGGGATTTGATATCCGACAGTAAAAATTTCAGTTGAAATTGGTTGGGATGGGTAAGCGCCAAGATTTCTCAAAACTCGTGTACCATGTTTTTAAAAATATTCATATAGTTCGAAAATTAAAAATAAATGGAAAGTAGGTGCATCATGAAAGAACCCATAAGTATCCAAAATTTCAAGTACTGAAGTTCATTTCTGGAATTTTGGAAAATTTTTGAAATTTCAAAATTACCTCGTCGATCACCTAGAAAAATAGGTATTTTTTCTGAAGCATATTTCATTTGTCGGGAAAATGAACATAACTGTAATTCGAAAAAGTTGTGTTTTTGATAGGGGTCTAATGTTTTGAATCTTCAAAATCATAGTCGATTTTCTGAGGTGTATAATCGGTACATTACCCAAAATTTGGTTATCAAAACTTCAAATTTGTTTTTTCAAAAATTTGATTTCCTTCAGATGATTTTCTTTCTCCTGGACGATTACCTGCTATTATTACTTTTATAATACGAAAAATTACCATGTAAGTAATATTTTTATGAGAATTGAGCTTTAGATAATTTCCTCGATTTTGGAAAGTTCAATATGAAGGGGCAAATATTTTAAAGTCTTGTTCAAAATTATTAAAAAATTTGAACTGAAAAAATTTTTGAAAGAATTTAATAAATTTTTGAATTGAAAGAAATTTCGAAATGATATAAAGATGGAAAAAATTTAAGTTGATGTTCGGGAAAATTTTATGAATTGAGATATCGATTTTTTGAAAAAAACATTGTCAGATGACCAAAATTAAATTTTGGGTAAGTAAGTACATCAATAATTATTGTACCTACGTAACTGTCTAAAATTTTTATTCTGAAAATTATCATTTTCATTTAGGTTCCCGCCAAATTATGGACCATTCGAAACCAAATTTGACATTTTTATTTAGTCCCTATTTTAATGTAAGTAAGATTTTTTCTTATTGTGTTTTGTACCTGAAACGTCGAAATTTCATTTTGGGGTTGTTACTTGTTACCAAAAGTTTAGCAAAAAAAAAAATCTATGTTCATTTTAAGACGTCATTCCTTTCCTTTTTTTTTTTTTTTTTTTTCGATAAATGAAGTACTTACCTACCCAAAATTGACGTTTTGAAATAAAGTTGAAGTAGAGTTTAAGTTCGTATCGTATTGAAAATGAAATGTCGCGTCAAGAAAATAACATTTTCTAGTAGGGGTACCTATATGTTACCTGACAAGTTTCACGAAATGATTGAATCATTAAAAATTATGAAAATTCATAGAACAAGTTCAAAATGAAACTCGAATGTAAAGTCTTCGAGAAATTCAATTCTCTCCTCTCCATTGGAACTAAAAATGCTTAATAATTAATTAAATGTTCCTTGCTGAAGTAATTCGACTCCCAAGGATTCTAAAAGTTGAAAACAGAGCATAAAAGTCAGCAAAAAAGTTGACTCCTGACTATACTGACTCCAGCTTGACTTCGGAGTCAATTTCAGACCTCGACTCTTGACTTCGGAGTTAATCTTTGACCCTGACTCCCTGATTCCGGAGTCAATTTTGAAGTAAGTGTGACTTCTTCTCCGGACCTAGAGTCGACTCTTATGTCCTAAATAATTAACATTGTGTTATTTAAATAGGTACCTACCTAAAATTTACATAGGTACAGAAATATGATGTGTGAATTACAATTGTATAAATTTTTTGAATGTTTTCAGAGTGTTAAATGATTAAATGTGTTGAATTTCACTTGGAAAAATTCTGACAGTGGACTCTTTCTTCCCAATGAATTTCTTTCACAATCTGCATAAAGAATGTGAATTTAAAAGCAAAATTGGTCAGCTGAAGTCAACGTAGCTATGGTTTAATGATGATACACAATATTTTTGTTTCTTAAGTTGATTTTTCTTTACGTTGTTTTAGCCGTTTTAGGTATTGAGTAAAGAACCTTTTTGTAAATAACGTACGTATTCCCTTCATTCTTCATTTGACTCAAAAATTTGTTAACAATTTGAATAACTGAATGACTGTTCGTTGTTCAGTTTATTCATAATTCAACCTTTCTCAAAGATTTTAATAGGTAGTTGAAAAATTTCACTCAGTGATTACAAAATTAATACATTTTTTCTAATTTTTGGGATCGATTAGTTGATTAGGTATTAGGTACACCTTTTCAATGAAATTTCAGAGACTGTTTTTCCCATTTCGCTCAAAAATTACTCATTCATATAACCAATAATACCAATATCAATAAGCTACAGTTGATTCATTTGATTGCATTCATCCGACCCCGAAAGATTCAAAAATATAACGGAATTTTTTCGTGGTTCATCTGCAATAGAATATTACGGATAAAAATAAAATCCCTAAAACGTACAATGAATAAACTATAATTGTGTATAAATGAAGTTTGAACCTGAACGTTTCAATTCTTTTCTTTTCGGACAACGGATTCGAAGATTCAAAATTGTGACGTGAAAGGTGAAACTGAAGTTGCGTGAAAAAAAGAAAAAATAAAATGAAAAATTGATAAAGTTTAGTTTATATTTTTTCCACATGCAGCGCTATGAACAAATTTAGATGCAAACACGTGTTTGTTTATATCATTTCTATTTTGTGTGTTATCAGTAAGTTGAAAATAATATAAAATCAAATTAATATTTCATATTTTCATCTTCACTGGTTAATTTGGAATAATTCATTGTTAATTATTAATTTTTGTTACGGAAATTCCCTGAAATATCGTTCTTCATTATCGTTGGATTCCGCTCCCGAGTTTAATTCATTTCGAAAGCAAAACGGAAGCGTCATTCGTGAGTATTACATTATGTACATTCCCAAACCATACCAGCTCTCTAATCTTTCCGCTCATCATTTGGTTTCATTATTTATTATATTATGTAATTACTGAAACGCTGCTAATTTAGCGATTACATGTTTTATAGTTTCGAAGCTGGACGTATAATTTTAATGTAGGTACGTTGATTCGTCATCGTCACATTGATCATGCGGTTGCTGTAAAATAGTTTCAGTTATTTTTGCTTTTAAATTTTCATCGAAGGTGAGTCTCGGCATAAACTTATTCTTATTCAACTGGGTAATTACTATTTCTACATTTTTGTATGATTCGAATACAAGTTGAGGATGTCGTTTAGGTTTAGAGTCGATAAAAACTGGTCATTATTCCCGTATTTTACCGGTCTGAGTCTCTAGAGCTCATAAGGGCTCGGCTCTGGAGCCAAAAATATTCTCCATGGGAAATTTAATCAATTTTTAATGAAACATTATAATTTTTCTGAAATTCGATGTGTTTTGAATACCTACTTGTGAGAAAAACAGATTTATAAACATTTATTAAAAATTGACATATAACAGGTAAAAAAAATAAAATAAATAGCCCCCGTCTGGCTCAGCTAATCTACGAAATCCCTCCCAACGAGGGATTTAAGTGATACTACATAGAATTAGTGATCTCCCCGAGGAGATCCTAAACATAAAGTTCGTTAAGTAGAGTATAGATACAAAAGATCTCCCCGAGGAGATCACTAATGCGCTAGGCTGCAGCTCTGCAGGCGCTTACATGCTAATCCCCCGTCGGAGAGGGATTTCAATCGCCCTCAACGTCCCCAACGGCATTCCCTTCCTGTGAGTTCCCCCCGACGTCTGGTACACTCTCTGGGCCCCCTGGCCTGGTCGCTCCAACTGCCTCCACAGGCCATTGCGGGTTGTCGGTGATGAACGTGACGTAGATATCTCGTGACCATCGTATTACATCGGAGACCATCAGACGCCTCATCACGGCGGCATAGCGCCTCCTGATACCGAGTTCGCGGAGGACGCTATCATTTGCCGGATCGTAGGCACTCAATGACCCGACGATGAATGCGTCGATGTAAACCGAGTACCCCTGGCGTCTATATTCTTCACCAATGTCCGCGTACTTCTGAACCTTCAGTCCGCGAGCATCAGTGAAGGAGGGATACCGGTTCTCAAAAGCACAGGTCACGTCCACGATCACCACCTTCTTCCCCACATTGTCGATGACGACCAAGTCAGGGCGCAGATTTTCGGCTACCTCAGGTGTCCTCCGATTCACCCGCACCTCTCCCCAACCACCACAGCCTCTAGCCGCTTCGGCCAACCGTGACAGAACCGCATCGTGACGACGTGTCATGGGGAATTGGGGACGAAGTATTTCCGGCAGTGGTTAAGGACATGTGGTGGGAGCGTTTCCTCAGTCGACCTGCATCGCCTACACATCCTCTCTCCTGGATCACCGTTCCTCTCCCATCTTTTGGCCCCTCGTAGCGGCAGCAGGTTGAGCCGGGCTCGGTGCACGAACCTCCAGTCCGTGAATCTCCTGTACCTCCCAGATCCAAGGAAATGGTTGGACGCCGAGTGCAGAGAGGAGATGTCCCACTTGAGGTTTTTACCAAAAGAAAAACCTTTAAATTTGTACTTGCGCCTACCTATATTTATTTTAAAACGTCATTTATTTTATTTTTTTGAGTTATCTATAAAGTTTTTGAAGGGTTCAAACGATTTTTCTTCATTTGACCCAAAAAATGGTTAGTAAAATTGACTATTCTTTCTTTGCTTTAATCATATTCAACTTCCAAAAAAAAATTCACTCAGTGATCATAAAAATTTACATTTTTTTTCCTACTTTTGGGATCGATTAGTTGATCACACCTTCTCAATGAAATTCTAGGAACTTCTTTTCCCAATTTTTCCCTAGAATGATTTTTTATAATTACCAATATCGACAAATTACGATTGATTCATCAACTTGATTGCATCCATTCGACCCCGAAATATTTAAAAAACTGAAGGAATTTTTTTGTGATTAATTTGCAATGGAATATGACTGCTAATATTCAAAGATTGCTTAAACGACTAAACGTACATTATAATTATTAGGTAATAAAGTTTGAACCTAAACGTTTCAAATTCTTTTCTGTCCGAATCAAGGGCGGAAACTTTTGTGTCGCGCATGTCGCAAGTGTGACATGCGAAATTTTTTGGCAACATGCCGAATTTCATAGGTGCACCCAAGGGAGAGGGCTCAGAGAGCTCGAGCCCCCTCTTAAGTTTGGAAAAAAGATTTTTTTATTGCAAAAAATATTTAAAAAGTGCATTTTTTTGCTTTTCAAACAGTATTTTTTCCAAAAAAATTTCACCCTCGCTTCGCTCGGGCAGTAGTTTAGTAAATATGTAGTAAGTAATTTTTAGTTGAAATTTGATAATTTTTTGACTAATTATTCAGTCAAAAATCACCAATTCTTCAATAAATTCCTAATTTGTTGGAAAAAATTGATGATTTGTGATATGACTAATTTAAAATTTGACCCTCTCTCCCCATTTTTCTCAAATGCTATGTTTGGTAAATATAAAAATTAAATACCTTACCTGCAAAAAATCATTTTATTTTTATGATTAAAATTTTGCGACATGTGGAAAAAATCTAAGTCTCCGCCTCTGGTCCGAATTCAGTAATTCGAAATTGTGGTATAAACAAGCAAGGTCCAGGGGACCTGGCAGGAGGATTCCCGCAAGAGAAGACACAGTTGATCGGGTTTAGACTTTAGACGATAAACACAAATTTACAATCAGTTTCATTAAACGATCCCTCTCGTTCATTACCATTGTACGTGTACAGTTTTATTCGTCTTCTTTCCGTAAGTTAAACGTTTAAAAACCATTAAAATTAATTAAATATCATTCAGAAGGGTTGATAGTATAGTTATCTAATATCTATGGTTCTAAACTTCTGAAGTTCTAATAATAACGTCATATGTTAACTAGTTTCAGCTGTAATCACAAATTCGGCAATTCACCTTATGGCCCAGGCCCAGGAGTGATGCTTCGTGGATGTGTGGAATCGTCATTTTAAAACATGTAAAGCTAAAGAAGAATCCATCCTTATCGCATCCATAGTCTTCTAACGGAATATTGGATTTGCAAAATTATTAGGTTAGTGTAAATTGTAATCCTAACTTGATAATTACGATTACGAAAAGTTTGATAAACCGTACCTGGAATTTTTGCATTTTCCATCACAGTGTTAAGAAAAATGATCACTTTTTACAATTTTTTTTTATCAATTCTGAGTGGTCCGAGTGCTTAATTTTAGGTAGTCAAATTCGTCTGATTTTACGTACTGATTTCCACACTGGTTTCAAGACGAACTTGACTACCTAAAATTTTTCACTCAAACAGGTCAAAAATGATAAATATAAGCTTAAATTAATTTGCATTTTACATCATTACTTGACCTAACTAATAACTAACTTTATAAGAAAAATACGAGATATTGTGTTGAAAATCAATTTTCATGTTTTTTAAAGTTAGTTATTAGTTAGGTCAAGTTAGGTTTGGGTAAGTAGTGAATTTTTTTTAAATAATATAATTCTGCATACAAAATTACGTGTCCACGTGTAAAATTATTTTATTAAAAAAAAAATTCACTACTTACCTAAACCTAGCTTAACCTAACTAATAACTAAGTACTCTAAAAAACATGAGATGAAGCATAATTCGTACAAATGGTATAAGTCAGGAAAGTGAAAAAGTACAAATGGTATAAGTCAAAAAACTGTATATGAGAAAAGAGACTTTATTGTTTTGAAAATGAAGTTACCCTTAAGTCCCTTTTCAAATATACAGTTTTTTGACTTATACCATTTGTATTTTTTCACTTTCCTGACTTATACCGTTTGTACGAATTATGCTTCAGATGTGTTGTTTTAAAATTTCATCATTTTCATCACAATCATTTCATTGTTTGTAGTTTCATTATTATTTAATGGCTGAAATAGCGTTGTTTCACTTCAATTTTTGTTTATTTAATCAATTTAAGCTTATATTTATCATTTTTGGTCTGTTTGAGTGAAAAATTTTTGGTAGTCAAGTTCGTCTTGAAACCAGCGTGAAAATCAGTACGTAAAATCAGACGAATTTGACTACCTAAAATTAAGCACTCGGACCATTCAGCATTGATAAAAAATTGTAAAAAGTAATCGTTTTCTTAAAATTGTAAAGGAAAAAGCAAAAATTCCAGGTAGTCAAGTTGGACAGTATAACCATTGTATTTTTTTAAAATTTAATAACCCACGATTTACCATCTGTATTCTTTTGCAGCAGAACTTTTTGCTAACAATGGCTGACATAGATATGGAAATAGATTATTGTGATGATACTCTTGATGTAAACACCCAAATCGAGGTATGATTACAATTTGTAAGTTTCATTACATCACATAATGCCTCAATTCTTACCTTTTTCTCTTCTTTACAGATTCTGTTAGGTATCGATGATTTTGTAAAACTGTCTAAATCACCAGCTTACGTGGACAAGACATTATTAATTGAGGTCATTTTATTTGGATGTGGAAAACAAACTTCAGTCGTCGCGCCTAGAAGATTTTCTAAAACGTCTAATTTGAGAATGCTACAAGCTTTCTTCAGTTCAGATCAGTCTACTTTAGATGAAAGAAGAGCAGCATTCAAGAATTTAAAAATATGGAGCAAGGTAAAAGCTAGGAAGCATTTCGGATCCTATCCCGTAATTTTTGTCGACTTTGCTTATGGCATTCCTACCGTGAAAACTAAAGCTGATGCCTTACAACGTTGCCGTAATGTAATGTTCAAAGCTTATGCTGACCACGTTTACCTACACAGCTATTTCAATAGACCTGAGATAGCTGAGGCCGCGAAACGCGTTGTACCCATTTCGGCAGTAAATCAATGGTTCGATCGAAGTCTTAAACCCGATGAGTTGATGGTATCAACTAGTTTAGCGGACTTAGCGAAGTGCCTCAAATATTATCATGGAAAAAAACCAATTATACTTATTGACGAGTTTGATAGTATATGCAGCGATGCACTCTTCCATTGCAACGAAGACGTTTTAAATAGCATAATAAAATGCTATTCGAGGATGACCGGTAACTTGTTGAAACACTTTAAAGCCAATTACGAAAAGGCGGTTTTGACTGGTATCACATCTGTCACGTGTAAAGGTCTTACGACTTTGAACGATCTTGCAACGCACAGAGTTTTGAGAGATGACAAGTTTGCTCCATTTTATGGACTTACGTCCGAAGAGTTCTCTAAATTGCTGAACGTTGAAGGCTTGGAAGAAGCGAAACTCAAAGAAGATGAAGCATTTCGCTTTTATAATGGCTATCAGTATAAAATGAAAAGTGGTACCAGTTTTACAATATTGAATTTGTATTCCGTCGTAAACTTCCTTGCTTCGGGAAAGGTTGATTCTTATTGGGAAGGTTCTGGCCTAGTTATCGGGCTCTCGGAAACCCTTAGATGTGACGGTGTAATTCAGAATATTCATAAACTGTTTCGAGGCGAACTCCTCACAATAAAAGATATGAATAGCCTTGAACCGGCAGACCTAGCCAAATTCAACGATATTTCTAAAGATCCTACAAAAGAATTCATAGATATCGACTTCTTGTTTAATTTTATCTTACAACAAGGTTATCTTGCGATTGATAGTGAAAATGGAGATTTAGTGAATTTGAAAGTGCCTAATGAAGAGGTGATGGAGGCATTTCGCAAAATAATCCGTAAATACTATGTGGATATATGCGGATATAACAACGAACTACTAAATCAGTGTGGAGAATGCTTAATTGCTCTTAATCATTCTGATGTTAATATCGAAGAAAGAATGAATCAACTTTGCAAATTTCTGAATCATGTATTTATTAAAAAGGAGACACACACCGACGAGTACTGGTTTGAGCATCTTTTGTTTTACATCCTTTTTAGGAAACGTATGGATTTTGATGTTAATTCGCAAAATCGAGTTGAACAACAGCGAGACGGCAGAAAACAAAAACGGTTTGATGTGTTGGTATCTGCCAAAACCGAAACCAGAACCGATTTTCTATTCGAATTGAAGGTTTGTGAAGCTAATAAGCCTGTGGATAACGCTTTAGATCAAATTATTGAGAAAAAATATCACGAAGCATGTAAAAGTCGAAGATATTTTCTTATTGGCATTACGTTGGTGAACGAATCGGGAAATAATACTGTTACGATGGAGTATTTATACAATGATTTAAATTTGAATAACCGAAAATTATGCGAAGTTTAAATGGCCTAAAAATGTCGAATTATCGTAAAGGTTGGCTATGGATTGATTAGTGATGCTGTTCTTTCTTTTTTGATACTATGTGTTGTATTTTCAGTACATATTTTTATTACTCTCATTTCACCAAGGTTATTTGTTACTATTGTTTACTTGGCTCATACGAATTTATAACTACCTTGTAAGGTCAATGTTTCTAATTGAGAACAATTTTAATTGAGAACTGGGTAATTGAGAACGCCACTAAAAATCCCTGTAAAACTCTTGATTGGAAATTTCTCACTTTCTTACGTGTATTCACGATCACCAAAATCAAAATTTTCAAATTTAGATGATTGCAGAGATTTTTAGACGGTATTCTCATTAATGTGTTCTCCATTACCCACTGTTCTCAATTAGACTCATTGACCTTATTCTAAGTACCAATTATGCTTTGAAAGATGTCTTGTACACATGTTGACTAGTGGAATGGCTTTCGAAGTAATTATTGATCACCTATATATATGATATAGATTATTACCTATACCTACTTATTGAGAAATTACCTTGACGTAAAAATCGATGGCAAACTAAACATGTGGTATGAAATGTGTGATTACACGAGAATCACCATGATGCCACTGTTTGCTTCTTTGACGATGGATTGCAAGAATAAGGGTAATGAACAGCAATAACAGATAATACAAAATTTTTTTACCAATTTTCTAAGGGCTTCCAACTGTAAAATTTTTTTAGATTAAATTTTTCTCATAATTTTTCAACTCTGATTCAAATTTTTACGATTTTTTTTATTTGAATATTTTTTCCAATAATTTTAAAATATTCTCTCATTTTTTTTCAGCTTGAAGTGGTAAGGATTATTCCTACCTAAATTGCACCAAATTTTACCACTTCGCGAGTTGAAATAGCGTTATCTGTTCACGAATCGACGTGAACAGGTACCTATTTCAACAAACAACGAGGCTAACGTATTATTACGTAATTTATCTGGCAGAAGCTTTGCCTGCCTTTGTCTACTTGCGTACGTTAAACCGCGAGTAGGCAAGTTATTTTCTGCCTCGTTATCGCAAGTTGCTTTGTTCCACTGGTGGAAGCTACCATCAGTGACAAGTTTGGTTGTGCACCGTTTGGCCTTGACGCAACGCAGAGCGTTCGCGTATAGGTAGAAGCCCGTTATCGGGTTTCTTACCTACCTAAGCTGCTATTCATCCCTTCCCTTATCGATAATTACGTGACCGCGCATCTCGGTTCGCGGTTACGTCGCGATGTATTTCTCAGTCGCGCACTGAGTATATTTTTATACACCATCGTAGCTAGACGTTCGCGGCTAGTTACATCTCATACTGGCGCAACTGTGTATTGTATTCTTCCGCGTATATTTTCGTACTTGTGCATTTCTGCATCAAGTACAATAAATATTCGAATATCTACGTTGAGTTTTATTTCTCCGCGAATTTATTCGTTCGAAGAATCGCACGCGTTGGTATATGGATTGGTAGTTCAATTGAGTTGGGTTTGGACAGTTTGAGGCCCTCACCTCACTCCCCCTCAAACCATCCCACGGGAGCCAGAGTCCAAAGCCGCTCTGGTGCCAAAACCAACAAACAACGAAGCACTTCAATTACCACCAATTCATTGGCGCCCGATACAGTTCCTGCTGCTTGAAGAAAATTCAGAAGAAAATTCGACGAGTCAGCGACTTAGGAAAATCCTGCGGAGTGAAAATCGGCGAGTCGACGAACTGAAGACATCTTTAAAAACTTGGGTATCGTTATCTCGTTTGATTACCTATATTCCTTCTATTTTTTACGAATCGTATCGATAGTGCGTCGCGTATTAATTAATTAGGGATAATTAATTAGCAAAAATCGCGTAATTATAAGTTAGAGTTAAAATAGGGTATTTGTAAAAGAACAACTTTAAACCAGGAACGTAGGAACAGGTTAAGGTCGTTTTCAAAATTACAGTAGAAATTAGGCGAGATTCGTATTCTGTACTTTCGAACCTACTTAGAAATTACCTATTTGAAGCTTTATACATCATGGCACCTAACGATTCGCACGACAATTTAAACACTGAGCTAATTGATGCTAGAAGAGCAGAAATAGCTAAAAGTGAGGAAGAATATAGGGTACTAAAAACCAGGGTTTACCATAAAGATCTGATCGATTTAGACAGAATTGATGACCAAGTAGAATTAAGGGCATCATTCGGCTGGGTAAATGACATGGCATGGGTAACAGGCAGAGAAATTAGAAAGTTGACGAATAGGATAAAAGACGCGATCAAATCTTCTGGGTCAAATTATAAAGACATTACCGAAAATCAGAAAAAAATTACCGACGTTGAAAGGCGATTTTTGGAATTCGAAAAAGATAATTTGACATCATTTTATTCGTGGAAAGAAAAATGTACAAGTTCGTTAGCTGAAATTTTAGAAAAACAGTCTCAATTCGAAAGTAGGTTAAACAACATGGCCGGCGATTTAGAGGCGTGTAATTTAAGGTTAACCGAAATTAAAAATATTACTGATTCGTATGAAACAGAAGTAAAACAGATTCATGAACAAATTTCAGAAAGGGAGAAAACTTTTGAAAATAAATTTTTAGATCTCGAAAATAGGTTGAAAAATTTAGACAAAAGGCCTGTAAATTCTGAAAATGTGGAAACGGATCAAAATATTGATGAGAGTCTGCAAAAAGCTATCGAATTATTGTCAACCGCGAATGAAACGATAAAAAATTTAGAAAGTCGTATTACAATCCTAGAAGAAAGGCCTACCCAGGACTTTACCCACAAAGAGATAAAGCTCGTCAAAGACAAAGAATTGACAGCTAAAATGATCAGAGATAATGGAATTGAGTATGGAGAACATAATCACATGCATCCTACCAGATTCGTAAAATTGTTTAAAGAATTTGTAAAGAACTATAATAGTTCAAGCCAAGAAAAATCAAATTTGATGCGACAAGTCATAACTTGGAAAAAAGCTCAAAGTTGGCGTGCAAATTCGAATGCGTTTATTGAGTTTGAAAAATTCGAAGAAGAATTTATTAAAACTTTTTGGAATAAACAAAAGAAAAACGAAGTCTGGAAAATGTTTGAAGAAATGGATTTTTCGAAAACATGTAAAACCGGTAGAGAGTTTTTGACTGAAATGGATGCATGGATCCAGACCATTGAAGATATGGGTCTGAAGGAGACACCCGAGGTAGTTTTGATCATGGAATCAAAAGTACCAGAATGGTGGAAAAGTAAAATCGTATGGGGAAAAGTAGATTCACCCTATGACATACTAGATAGGCTGGAGGAACATCTCGATAACTACGAAGACGATCCTAGAATTTTAGATATTTTTGCCGCCGAAAAATCTAGTAATTTTGGTAGGTTAAGCATGTTTAGGAAAAATGCCGCCGATGAAAACTCGTCGGATGATAATCGACAGAGTACCGGAAAAAATGGCAATCCTGAAAATGTGAATTTTGATAATCAAAAGCCTAACCAAAATGGATTCGGTAGAAAATTTAGAGGTAAAAATAGGAGAACGTTTGGAAATGGTTACGAGACACCTCAAAATCAACCTACTAGGAATTTTGATCGCGGATATAAAGGGAATGGATTTAATCCAAATGGCCCTAAAAATCCAAATTACGATAGGAAAACTTTTGGTAATCCTAATAATCGTAATTTCGAAGCGAAAAACAATAACCCGAATCCCAAACCGTCGACGGGCAATTTACCAAAAGTTAATCAGGTAAATGCGCCAAAAAACGCCGATGGCTCAGGTCCGAGTATGTAGATACAGATAAAATAACATATTACGTCCACGGAGGGTACCAAGTAATAGGTGACTCGTTACTTTATTACTTGTGTAGAAATGGCAGCAAAACAAATATCGGTGACTTGAGAAAGATCCCGTACCTCCGTGAGAATATATCGCTGCGTAATCTGTATAATCGACTCGTACCTGAGAAATTAAAAAGAGACAAAGTATTACTTTGTATGGGAAAAAGGGAATTGAACGATAATTACGTATCTAATGATTTCGTCTTCTCCAAAATGAAGCAGATTATCCAGATGTTGGAAGCCAAAGGTGCCAAGGAAATCGTTTTGGTATATCCAACGATCACTCCGGCCAAGAACGGACATGACCATGTCACGTTGAATCGTGCTTGGCAGTTCCGAAAAATGTTCTATAAGCTAGAAAAGCTAGGCAATGTTCACATCTGTCTTGATCCCTCGATGGTATTTGCTGAAACAGAAATATCACCGAAATCAGGAAATCTGAGATATAAACTCAATCGTGATTATACGATTAGAGTAAATAGGAGGAAATTTTTCTATGATAGGTACTTTGGTAGGTACTTCCCTACCCAAGCTACCTACCAAGAAACAAAATACGCTCTAAACGATTACCTATTAGCGATTAAATCTCTACGACAACAAACAGCTCGGGCTGATTTGTTGATCAATAAAACCCCAACCGAGTTGACTGTAAAACAGATCGATGACGGACCGGTGGTCAATACCCCAACCGAGTCGACTGTACAGATCAATGACGGACCGGTGGTTAATACCCCAACCGAGTCGACCGTAGAAAACGGAATCGATGACGGACCGGTGGTAAATAAATCGCTAAGGCAGCAAACAGTTGAATCTGGAATGCTGACCACTAAAACCACAACCGAGTCGACTGATGAAATCAGGAACGATGACGGAACAGTGGTAGGTATCGTTAAAAAGTGTGAAACACTTATAGAGAGCAAATTAATCGATGAGTCAGTTATTCCTGAATTCATTCGAAATGACCTCCAGGAGAAGCGAAAGCAGGGTTCAAATATTTTACAACCGGTTGAAAATGTAGGCGAACGTGTAGAAGGTATTTTGTATGGGGAAGATAGGATACCTACTTTACCGAAGCCGACGCAGGTAAACCCAACCGACGCTCAATCTGTGCTATGCATGGGGCCCCAGAAGGGTCCACCGCCCACGGTCGCGGCAGATGACGTGTGCAGAATTGATCGTCTACCGGGCGTTACTTGTGTTGTGCCGACGACCATTAATGGTGTAGTTTATCCTACTCAACTCGATACTGGTGCTGAACCGAACGTCATGGCATATGAAACTGCGCGTAAATTATTCCTCGAACACCCTGAGAAATGTAAATTTTTACATTTAGATCGTAAAATCGAAATCGAACTAGCCGATAAACAAGTAGTCGAAACTATGCATGCATTGCTTAGAGTTACGATGAATTTCGGTAAATACGAACTCACGCTACCATTCTACTTGATTCCAGAGTGTAATCAAGTATTTATAATGGGTAGGACTTCGATGTTTGAACTAGGTATCGAACCTAAAATTAGGAAGGGTTATGCCTACTGTAAACCGAAGCGTGAGAGTGAGAAAGAGATCCTGAAGTACATGTCTGAGGAGGAGTACGAAGGAAAACTCAAAATGAATACCGTAAAACCGAGTGGAAGGTACGGCAACGAGATTCCCAATAGAATGAGAAAGTACACTCATGCTAAAGGGGATAGAGAGGGAGATATACCCGAGCCCGATAGATCGAGCGAAATATATCTTAAGAAGTTGTTTGAAGGACTTAAAGAGTACGTAGCTAAAGGTAAAATTAGCGAGAAATGTAAGGATTGGGCTTACAAGTTACTGAGTGAGTATTCTGACGTATTTTCGAAATCGCCAGGTTGCTACACTGGTCCTCCAATACACTTCGATATGTCAGACGAACAGGAATGGCGTGGTTATAACTATCGTCCATCCAACAAACTGTTACCTGCGATAAAACGTGAATTAAAAAATATGTTACGTGATGGCGTCATAACACCGTCAGACACGAAATATATAAACAATACAGTGATTAGGATTAAGGCTAACGGTACTCTACGTCCATGTCTAAATCCTACACATTTGAATCCAAAATTAGCGAATAATTATAATGAATCAGCAACGTTAGACAGAATCATCACTGCTAACGGCGACGCTGAATTCTTTTCAAGTTTTGATTTCGTCAGTGGATTTTGGCAATTACCACTTGATGAATATTCAAAAAAATTTTGTGGATTCGTAATCGAGGGTCAAGTGTATCAATTTGAAAGACTTCCCTATGGTTTGAAAATTTCTTCAGCCGAATTCATAAAAATGATTAATCGCGTAATACCTGACAAAAAATCGATCACGGCGTACGTAGACGATGTTTTAGTTAGGAATAAGGGATTCAAAGAACACGTTTTAGATATTATTGAAGTTTTAGATGCAGTTCGAAATTATGGTCTAAAATTAAACGCAGAAAAGACAGATTTGTTCAAAACGTCGACTAAACATCTGGGTTACCAACTTTCAACAGGAAAGATTGGTAAACAGAGCAAAAAGATCAAAAAATTCCTTGAATTCGAAAGAAAGCATTCGAAAAATGGCAATTTCAAATTAACTAAAGTTGTAGAAATACAAGCTTTAGTTGGTTTGACCAATTTATATCGAAGATTTATTCCTGAATATAATGAAATTATAGCTCCGTTAATGAAACTAACGTGCAAAAATGTACCTTTCGAATGGGGGGAAGAACAAAGTAAAGCTTTCGAGCGATTAAAAGACGAATACTGCAGAGATTTTTCACTCTGTACGCCTATCGATAACGTAGATTTTCATTTACATACAGAATGTCTCGAAAATTCAATTTCAGGTGTTTTGTATCAAAAAATCGATGGCGAAAATCGCATTGTCATGTACGTCGACAAAACGTTACAAGATTATCAGAAACGGTACACTTGTACGGACAAAGACATGCTCGCGATTACGTATTGTCTTAAAAGATTAGAAATGTGGTTACATGGACGCATTGTACACGTTAGATCTGATCTGAAATCGTTACTTCCCAAATACGAAGAACTAGCTCAAACCCATCGAAAAGCTGGTCACTGGATCACTCATATGAACAGTTTTGATCTCGTCTACGACATAAAATGCACGATCACTGAGCTGAAAAGGCTGAAACAATGCCAAGAGCCAGGTTTAACAGTGAATAGTTTCAACATAAAACTAGGTGAAGGCATAAACAGTACAGGTTTAGAACCTATCGAGCTAAATAAAATTCAGAATTTCAGGGAAAATCTCGTTGAACTTTTAGACGAATTACCAAAATGGCAAAAATCAGATCCGCTCTGCGATAAAATTTTCGATGATTTAGAACCGTTAGGTGAATTTTTGACCGATAGACAAAAAGCTACGAGGTATCGAGTATCTAAAAAATACGAAATAACTCGTGAAAACGGTGAAAAGTTACTATGGCGTAAATATTTTGATGGCACGAAAGTTCCTGTTCTGCCTGAGAAATTATTTCATGACGTAGTATATTATTTGCATGATTTGTACGGTCACGTCGGTGGAAATAAACTAGAGCTGATATTCAGACAGTTGTATTTCCATCCGAACGCTTTGAAATTTATTAAAATGAATACAAACATGTGCATCGTTTGTAAAATCAACAAATGTTACGGTCCTAAAAAACGGTTCAGGTACGCACAAGTAGAATCTTATCACAAAGGTGATTTAATTTCGGTTGATATTTGTGGTCCAATCGCGGGTATAAAAGGGGAAACTAGGTACCTATTTGCTTGTAAAGATGTCTTCACAGGTAAAGTCTGGTTCTTCCCAACCGATAACATCGAAGCTGAAACAATCGTAGACGAGATGAAAACATTTTTGGAAATTCTAAAAAGTTATGGCGTTACACCTAAAAAAATCATGAGCGATAATGGTCGTCAATTTACGTCAAAAGTATGGAAAGAGTGTATTAAATCATACGATGACATTAAAATGATCTATTCTAGTCCTTTTTCACCCCAGGGAAATTCGATCGAGCGAGTTTTTAGAGAACTAGGGGCAAAATTACGTTCTAGAATAAATACAGAATATCCAGATCGATCATATACTCACGAAGGTTGGTGCGAGTACGTTTCTGAAATAGAGAGACAGCTGAACGATCAACCGAACGTACTGGGAATTTGTCCGAACGATTGTTGGGGTATTGAGGAATCTCTAACGGTCGATTTACCTGTAAAAAGGAATAAGAGAAATTTCAAGTACGAGCTGAAAAGATTGAGAGAAGTTTTAGAGAAAAATCTACTTCCATCCGTCACGTCGAAAGAAGCGATGGCGATGAAATTTGATCAGAGTGAGTGTATTTTTGATGAAGATGGATATTTGAGAGTAGTAGTTGACGGCGCGTGTGCTCAGAACGGTAAAGACGAAGCTGTGGCGGGGATAGGTATCTGTTTCGGTCCGGGTTCGAAATTTAACGTCTCTGAAAAAATAACACACGAAAAATATAAAAACACGAATAATTTAGCTGAAATTATTGCAGTGAAAAAAGCTCTTGAATTTGGTATCGCAAAAGGAATCAAGAAAATTAAAATTTTGACTGATTCTAAATATACCGTTTATGCTGTAAACGAAGGTGCGATAAGGTGGAAAGCTAGAAATTGGAAAAATTATGCCAAGAAAGAAGTACATCATAAGGAAATTTTTCAAGAAATTTTAAAATTACGTAGAGAATTCGATCGATGTGAAATTCGACATGTATTTGCTCGTAGATACGAATACATGAATATTCTTGCCGATCAATTAGCTAGGCAGGCCGTATACACATACGAAACTGCAGTATTAAAAATCGATGAAATGTCTGATCAACAAGCGATGGAACATTTCATTCGTGAAAAAAGAAAACAGCTACGTATTTTTGAAGAGCAAAACTTCAATAAATTACACGGAGATACAATTTCTTACAAAGAAGGTGATCTCGTGTTAATTTCTGCTCATAGGTTAGCAAATAGCGACAGGTTAATTTCGCAGAAATTACTTGAAAAACGCTACGGACCATACATCGTCGTAAAAGAACATAAAGCCAATTGCTACCTCGTCAAAGATTATGCAGGCATAACCGATGACAAGGTAGTAAACGTAAGGCAGATAATTTTATTCCTATCGGCTGAGCAACTCAAAGAAATTGAGGAGGAGGTGAGATGCAAATCGTTGATCGATAAACGCACCCTCCACCAAAAAATCAATGACTTTTTGAGAGTGAACGAAAGAAAAGTTCCAAAAGCTACAGCAGCTACGATAGAAGAAGGTGAAAAATCCAAAGATGATATTTTCAATGTAAGCGACGATGTTATGGATATGATCGATGAAAATTTCGATTACGAACTTGAGAATATTTCTTCGACGAGTGAACTGGGGCAGGATTTAACTGAAAATCCTGAACTTTCACAAATTTTTGAATCTAGTGTACAGGGGCAGAATTTGAAAAATTCTATGCCAACCGAAAACCTAGAAATTACAAAGTCGAATGGAAATAATCAAGTAAAAAATACAGAGGTAAATCCTGAGCCAAAAAATCATCAAATCATCTCTACTGAAAAAATTAAAGGTCGTAAATTACCTACTAAAGGTAAAATTGCGATTAAAAATGGCAAAATGGTACCTGTATACGATGTCATCGATTCTGGTATCGAAAATTCCGATGCTGAAATCAATGATATCGACCCTACAGATTTTTGCGCCGTGACCATCGAAGATGCGTCAGATAGCGAAAATTTAGAATTTTCTCAGCCAAAAATCCCAAAGGCAATTCAAAAATTAAAAATTGACTCGCAATTCGGTAAAGATTTAGAAAATCTAGATTCGAAAAATACAAAGAGAAATTTGAGGGCGAGAAAAAGGGAAAATTTAAAAGAAATTTCGAGTTCTGAAGATGAATTAGAAATTTTGAATGAATTAAATGATATGAACGAGGTTAAAATTTGGAAAAAAGACTCTGATAGGGAATTTAGACCAATTTTAAAACTCGAAAAGCCACCCGTCGATAAATTCATCAAGTCCGTACGTAGTAAAAAATTACCTAATAAGGTTAAAACTGGCAACGATTCTGGTGTCGAATCCGAGTCAGAAATTATGCAAAGTGAAACCGGTGAAATGCTGAAAGCTTTCAACGATCACGCGAAAACGTACAGGAAAAAATATATTAGAAACGACGAGAAGGCAGATATTGAAAAATTACTTCGCGCCAATTTCGACAAAGAAACTTTAGATAGGTTAATCGATGAAGCCGAAGCCTATAATAAATCGCGCGCGAAGAGAACAAAGAAGGTTGCCGGTAAAGGTAACAAGAAAAAACAGTACAACGTAAATTACATTGTACTGAACAGGCTTTCGTTTGGTCATAAGCTGGTACTCGGGTACCAACTTATGAGAGCGAAGAAAGGGGAAAAGTAATACCTAGGTTAAGTGGTGCACCGCGAAACCGGTTTCGCTGGCGCCACACTGTAGAGTAGGGATGCTCGCGCATTCCTATTCGTTGACTCGCTCACTAGGATTCCCTTGCCTGACTACCCTGCCTATAATTACGTAATTTAACGAAAATATCCCTACCTAAAAATCGAGAATACCTACGGTAATGGGGCCTAGGTTCGACCAGCGAAAATTTCATAAGCTCTGTTCTTTTTTGTTCCTGGTTGAGTATTGTTCTTCGAATTATTGTGTGCGGGGCTGCGTACGACTCTTTGAGGTGCCAGCTGATTTATGCGATTGTATTTTCGTTTCTTCATCTGCGGTTTTAAATTTCGAGTTTTTCGAAATTTTCTCGTTTGTTTTACCTGTAAGTAAACAAAATGAATTTGAATTACGATAATTTTAAGTTTAATTTTAGAATTCGACTTAAAACAAGGTACAAAAAATTAACACGTGGCGGGATTCCATAGGAAAATGAGATTGACGGCCGATATGTTTTTGACGGGCTTGCTATGTTTGGCGATTAAGTTCGTAACGTGCCTGGTGATAATCATCATTTGGAATCTTTTGAAGCGATGGTATCGACAAAAAGTCGTGGTCAAGGAGATAGGTGTGCAAACGGGATACGAGCTGACCATAGAGTTGAGTACTCAATGTATCAGAAAGCATGTCAATATCTGTCCGTGGCATAACATAAGGTACAGTCAGTTTTGCATAGTAAAGCAGACAAGAGTCTACAATGTTACTTTTTACAGAAACGTGATTTTAAGCGATGAGCGATTTAGAAATCCCACGCCGATTAAAAGGGATTGGAAGAAATCGTGCAAATGTTTCAGTGGAGGAAACATGAGAGGCGACAATATCGCCAGCAAAGTTCTAAATTCCAATTTAGACTAGTAGGTATGCAAACTAATAAGACGTACCAAGGGATTGAGTAGCTAAATAATGTAGTTTTATCATTTAGCTCCGAGGTTTCTCCGATTCCGAAGCCACGAAGATTATTTTAAGGTAATAGTCACGCCAATAAATCGCCATCTATAGTTCTGCGATAATCAAGAAATCATCCATTCACCTAATGATCTCCAAATTTCGTCGAAAAAACCGTCGCTGCTCGAAGACCAAAGAAACTCCGTCTGTGTAAATACGTTCCATCTTCGTTGTCCCTTTTGTACCTGTGTTTTATTTATAAGTTGTCGTCGTTGTCGTATTCGACGTATCCATCGTCGTATCGAAGGTAACTTATTTCAAATATCGTAAATAACCGCACCGCACACAATAATCTATCTCGATTATGCTTACGTTTATTCTTAATCTAGAAACTCGAAAGCAGAAAAAACACAACACGTGTATTAGAAAATAGGTAGTGGAAATAGGGTAGTAAAAAATAAAATAGGCTAGAATTAGACTTCGTTACATTCCGGTCATCGTAACGTTGGAATTCAAAACTTAACATATGTACAAAATTCATCTTTCGATTCGTCATAAAATGGTTCAAATAAATTCATACTGCAAAATCAAACTCGGTGTTTATGGTAAATTATTCCACATCGAGTCAAAATTGTAGGCGTCAAGTACTTAAATTTAATTTTAGCTCGTTGATAGCAGTCAAAATAGGTTTCGCCATTTCTAGCAGTCACTGAATAAAAAATAAAAATTCCGATGCTCATGGTAAATTATTCCAACATCGTGAATAGAACCGACGAAAAGATGAAAATCACTTCGATTTGAGTCGCATGGTAAATTATTCCAGATTCAAAATCGTTGATGATAACCTGGACTAGACTTAAAATTACACTTTTTTAGCTCGTTTGATAGCATCGTCTTATAAAATAACACTAGTTCAGGCAGAAGTGAAGTTCGTTAATTCGATTTAAAAAATAACACTTCTTATATTTACACTGATTTCGACACTTATCTCGATTTTAGCACCGTCACATTCGTTTCTTAGATTCTACACTGCAATTTTCAGCCATGGTAAATGATTCCACCGAAAACCTGTAAGCTGTAAAGAGTTAGCAGGAAAAAGAATGAAAAAGTAACCGAAACTTTGTATTTGCCGTTCGGTCAACTTTTCACATTCAGCTTTTGAGTTTCCCTAACTAATTATACGTATCCATACTTTATTTTATGTATTTACTGATGTACTCGTTCGATATACAGTTCCTGGTTTGATACCGTTGTCGTCGAGTCCGATGGATACGTAACCAGCGTCGAAATACCAGCAGAAACGTTAATATGGTCGTCGAAAAATCATCTTTAAAGTTCGTCGTCGGCGTACCATCATGTAATCCGTGTAATTTATACTGTACTTACATTGTTTTGTAGTCGTATGCACGTCCGGCCATGGCCGATGAAATTTTTCCGGCGGTAATCTTTTACTTGCCGATGGTCTTCGTTTTACTGCAGGTGTCGACGTCTGGGATTTTCACGTACCGGAACCATACTAGGAATGTCATAGGTGGTCCCGGTACTGAAAATTTTCTGTAAATAATCTTTAACGACGTTAAATAAAATTCAAAAAAGCGATTCAATCGCACCAAAAAAATTATTAAATTCTAAGTTTTTTTAGCGTCTGTTTATTTTGGCCAACGTTCGGTGATAAAACCAGAAAAAATGTTGTCGAACTTGCGACGTTAAAATCGGTTAGGTACGGAGTGGCTGAACTGCGGTGACGTCACGACGTTATTTTTCGTTTTTTTTACTTTGTAAATTTTTATTTTTATTCACGAAAATGCCAAAATACTGGAAAAAGCCGAACGTTTTGTAATTTAGTTTTCTTTTAGGCCAAAATTTTTAGTTTATTTATAGTTGTTGGCTTATGCCATGAAAAAAAAAAAAAATGGGCATATAAAATTTTGTCTATTTTCAAAATTTTATTTTCGTTTTTTTTATATTTCAGTCAGTTAAAAATGACATTTTTAAACTTGTCATTTTTATTGTTTTAAAATTTCGTTTCGTGTCTGTTTTTCGATTACCTGTCTATCAGGTTGTCATTGCTCGTTTAGTTTTAAGCTAGGCGATCGAATCATACAGAGATTGTATGGTTTTTTTTATTTTGAAATTAGGAAATTCTAAAAGGTCTATTTCAAAATTTTTTCAGACATTTTGTATTTCGAAATTTTAATTTTCTGGCTGTTTTTAGTTTTTTTTGCAATAGTTAGTACCCTCGTTTTGGTCAGTCGAATTCGTTCGCAAAAAGACCAAGCACATAGGGATCTATAGAAGTAACTTGTGGGCGTTTTGTTTAGGTGTTTTACCCTGACGTGGTCCCTAGACAAAATGCTGAAGTTGATATCTTTGTTAATGAAAATTCCCATGTTTGATTTAGCCGAGCTATCAATTTTCAAAACAGGATACTTTCTATAGATAGGTTAGGGACCTAGTACATGGAACTCAATATAGTCATTCGTCCATGTACTAGGATATCCAGTAGTCGGAATGGTGGTGGGAGAGTGCTTTAGCTGGAGTACTATTACGGAAAACCAACTGAAGTACAATCCAGAGAAACCATTCCGATAACTGAGCCTTTTTAGTAAGTACAGTTAGGAAGTAGGGCTGTACATTTAAGTAACATCTGTGATATTAACGTAAAATCCGTTTTATGTTTGATTTTGTTGTTATTTTCAAATATACAAAACATATTTTTGTTGTTGTTAATTTTAAACACATCTCTGTCTTATCTTTCGATGTAATGAGTTTGGTCGCCTGAAATGTTTGTGAATTCTGTGTTTAGAATTTAAATTTTTATAAAAAATATTCTAAATGTTCAGATATTCGAATAGGTATAAAATTGCAATAGTTTTCTTTTCTGTCTTTGCATAAATTTTGATGTACTTATTCTTTTAATATTTCGGGTCTTAAAAATTCATGTACATCGGGAGGGGCAGGGATGGGTGGCAGCTTACCTATTAGGAAATTGACAAGGCTAATTTAGATAGGTAATCCTTCCTTCACTTGAGTTTCCCGAGTACTCTCATTTTCACGACTACTCGGCGGGGCAATGAAGTGGTAAGGATTATTCCTACCTAAATTGCACCAAATTTTACCACTTCGCGAGTTGAAATAGCGTTATCTGTTCACGAATCGACGTGAACAGGTACCTATTTCAACAAACAACGAGGCTAACGTATTATTACGTAATTTATCTGGCAGAAGCTTTGCCTGCCTTTGTCTACTTGCGTACGTTAAACCGCGAGTAGGCAAGTTATTTTCTGCCTCGTTATCGCAAGTTGCTTTGTTCCACTGGTGGAAGCTACCATCAGTGACAAGTTTGGTTGTGCACCGTTTGGCCTTGACGCAACGCAGAGCGTTCGCGTATAGGTAGAAGCCCGTTATCGGGTTTCTTACCTACCTAAGCTGCTATTCATCCCTTCCCTTATCGATAATTACGTGACCGCGCATCTCGGTTCGCGGTTACGTCGCGATGTATTTCTCAGTCGCGCACTGAGTATATTTTTATACACCATCGTAGCTAGACGTTCGCGGCTAGTTACATCTCATACTGGCGCAACTGTGTATTGTATTCTTCCGCGTATATTTTCGTACTTGTGCATTTCTGCATCAAGTACAATAAATATTCGAATATCTACGTTGAGTTTTATTTCTCCGCGAATTTATTCGTTCGAAGAATCGCACGCGTTGGTATATGGATTGGTAGTTCAATTGAGTTGGGTTTGGACAGTTTGAGGCCCTCACCTCACTCCCCCTCAAACCATCCCACGGGAGCCAGAGTCCAAAGCCGCTCTGGTGCCAAAACCAACAAACAACGAAGCACTTCAATTACCACCAATTCAAGCTTGAAATTTAAAAAAATTCAACTTCATGCTTTTCAAAAAAAAAAAAAATTAAAGATATGAAATTAAATTAAAATTTAAACATTTTTTGAGAAAATTCAAGTCTGGAAAAAGTTCTAAAATTAATGGTAATTTGAAAACAAAAATAATAATTTAAAAAAATCGAAAAATTTTGAACTTGAAATAAATTTGGACTTGGATGATTGAAATTCTCTTTGGGGTAGAAAAATTGGGAGGCGTTAAAAAATGAAAAATGAAAGTCGTGGTGGAAAAATTTCAAAGTTCAAAAAATCGAAAGAACGAAACAAGAATCACTTGGAATATCCAACTCTTCTCTAGCCATAGAAAATACCACTCCTAATTCAATTCTAATTCTCGAAAAAACAGTTTTTTATTATGGTTTTCCACTCCCATTGTGAACTATTATTTAATGTTCGATTTTTTCTCATTGTATTGTGTACCTGAAACTTCGAAATTTCATTTCGAGGTTTGAGGTTTTTTCCAATAAAGAAAAAACCTTTAAATTTGTACTTGTGCCTACCTATATTCATTTTAAAACGTAATTTATTTTATTTTTTTGATCTATGAGCTTTGGAACTTTTTTTAGGAAATCCAAAATTGACGATTCGAAATAAAATTAAAATTGAGTTCAAGTTCGCTACACATCGGAAATAAAATGAACTGGTATTGGTCACAACGTCACAAGTTTCCTAAAATGTTTGTTCAAGCCCTTTCAGTTTCAAATTATGAAAATATTTTTGGTAAAAATCCATGAAAAAATTCAAAATGCACCTCGAATATAAAGTATTTGAAGGGTTCAAACGATTTTTCTTTATTTGATCCAAAAAATGGTTAATAAAATTGACTGTTCTTTCTTTGCTTTAATCATATTCAACTTCCAAAAAAAAATTCACCCAGTGATCATAAAAATTTACATTTTTCTTTTTCCCTACTTTTGGGACCGATTAGTTGATCACAACCTTCTTAATGAAATTCTAGGGACATCTTTTCCCAATTTTTCTCTAGAATGATTTTTTATAATAACCAATATCGACGAATTACGGTTGATTCATCAACGTGATTGCATCCATTCGACCCCGAAGTATTTAAAAAACTGAAGGAATTTTTTCATGATTAATTTGCAATGGAATATGACGGCTAAGATTCAAAGGTTGCTTAGATGACTAAACGTACATAATAATATTATTAGGTAAATTCTTTTCTGTCCGAATAGACAAGTTGCACGAAAATTTTTTTTCAAAAAAAATATAATAGATCGAAAGTAGATGTTAAAATATGAAGATTTAAAAAAAAAATCGAAAATTGGTCCATTAAGATCCGCGTAATGATTTTTTGAAAGTTGCGTTTTTTTCGTAGCTCTGAAAAAGGGGGCGTGATCACTGTGACGTCAATAATTCGGATTTTATGGAAAATAGTTGGCTGGTGGGTATAAAATGATGCGTATTTTCTGAATACGAGAATAAAAACTGAATTTTCATTGATAACAACTGATAATTGCGTATGAAAATTTTGTTTTTGTTCCTGTATTTAGAAAATACGCATCATTTTATACCCACCAACCAACTATTTTCCATAAAATCCGAATTATTGACGTCACAGTGATCACGCCCCCTTTTTCAGAGCTACGAAAAAAACGCAACTTTTAAAAAATCATTACGCGGGTCTTAATGGACCAATTTTCGAATTTTTTTCTTTAATTTTCATCTTTTAACATCTACTTTCGATCTAACATATTTTTTTTGAAAAAAAATTTTCGTGCAACTTGTCTATTCAATAATTCGAAATTGTGGTGTAAAAAAATTAAAAATAAAAAATAAAAATTAAAAAAAATTAGAAAATATTTAGTTCATATTTTTTCCACTTACAGCGCTATGAATATGAACTGATTTATGGTTGTTTCCTTGTTTCATCCAACTTTCAGTGTGCGGTCTATTCGCTGTCTGTTGATCTGTTGAACTTCAAATGTTGATTGTTCACGGTTCACCAGTGTTGAAATTTGAAACTTGAAATATTTAATTATTTATTGTTATCTTCGTATTTCGCGGTATTCCGTAATCATAATTTTCAAAAACGGTAGAATAATAATTAGTAATCATCGGTTAATTGTTTATTGTCAATACAGGTTTTCGGTGCGGAAAATTTCTGAAATATTGTTCTACTTGATTGGTTTCTGCTTCCGCGTTCAATTCATTTCGGAAGAAGAAAGGAAGCATCTTTCTTGGTGAGTTTTGTGTTCACAAATCTGTACGAACTCTTCGGTCTGTTTGCTCATCACTTAGTTTCATTATACTTTACTAATTTATTACTAAAACACCACTAATTAACGATCACATTTTTCAGAGTTTTGAAGCTGGACGTTTGATTTTAATGTGCATCGTCGCACCATGCGGTTGCTGTAGTATACAGTTGCAGTTGTTTCGGTATTAAATTTTTATTGAAGGTGAGTCTCGTTATGAATTTATTCAATTATTTACTTTTTTTAAAATGTTCTGGTATGATTCGAATACAATTTGAGAAAGTCATGTGGGGTTAGATTCGATGAAAACCGGGCATTTTCCCCATATCCCACCTGTCTACGTCCCTCGGACCCATAGGCCATAATTGCTCGGCTCTGAGGCCATAAATATTTCCCATCAGAAATTGGAATTGTTCTATAAATTCAATGTGTTTTGAATATCTAAATGTGTATGAAATATGAATCTCGTATCAGTGTCAGTGCCGGTTTAAACTTTGAAAAAATTGAGAAATTGTGTGATAATTTGAATATTAATCTCGGTGAAAATTAGTGCTCGAAAGTGGAAAATGACTTTGTAAAAATTTTAACTTGAAAGTGTAACAATTATTAGAGGTTGGTGCTAAACAGCCTTCTCATCTGTAATCACACGTATCACTCAATTCAACTTATTTGATTCTAGATTTCTCTTTGAAATTTGTGAATCATAAAAGCCAATATTCATCATGGATGAAATCGAGTGTAATGTGTACGATGTCGTATGTCCAAGTCCAATACCCCTGAGAGTACTTTCATCCATCGCTATGGCCGTCCAGTTATGGCATCTGAATTTGAACCAGTATCTCAAGATTGGTAATTTTTCGGAAGAATTTTATGCTCAGCATAAGGCGGCATCGAGAATCGCGCCGCGTGAGGTCATTCCCAATATACCATCAGTAATCCATCGCATGATCGAGAAATACTTGGAAATGCTCATTTTATCGACGAATGATTGGCTGATTTCTCATTTCGAAAAGATATTTAGATTCCATCGCGACAATGATAACGTAATCTGGAAAGATTTCAATGATATTGTGTGCGATTACGATGGCACCATTGATTACATTCGTACCGCTAAGAGAATGATGCTTTGCGATCGAATTAGCCCTGATGAGAAGTTCAAAATCGCCTGTTTGTACAGCTTCGAAGATGATATCAAACAAATCGGGCCATATGTACAGAGCAAAGTGGATTTGAATTTGATTAATTTCGAAGGTAACTCCCATCTCTATTACTGGACATGTCACCTCAGAAATGAAATGGATAAAATACCCAACAATACAGGTATGTCTATCGAAGACGTGATGCTGGGTAAAACTCCATGTAGTAATCGTTCTTCGTTCGATTATTTTTGGAACCGTGTCAGTTCAAAAAGTCGACGCAGAAAAGCTAAGAATTCGTGTTCGTGGATTGAATCCCAATTATTATCCTTTGGTAGATATGTTCTACCGAAATTCAGTGAGCAACAGCTGACTGGGTTGTTGGCTGAGAATGACAAGATTTTAGGAGATTACGTGTATAATTTGTGGATGTATCATCGAACCAGAGAACGCATTTTGGCGATCTGGATGTATATCAAAGATAAGATGAATGAAGCGAGTTTCACATCCTTGACTATACTAATGTTACGGGATGACCATCTCGTCGACAATAACGACGAAGTAGACCTACTGACGTCTTCTGATATATGGACGAGTGCCTCAAAATCCCTGAGACAATTAGCGGTGAAAAAAATTCTTAATTTCCCAGCATTATTTAAAAAGGCTCCGCAGTTCCACTCTCGTCGTAGAGAGATGCGATTACTACCAGCGATTTTATCAGACGCCACTTTGCAAGAAAGAAACATATTCTGGCGTAATAATTGGTCGAATTTTGCTGCCTCGATACGTGTCTCGGACTTGGATCGAATTATGAACTTGTGTTTTATCAACAAAACAGAATCAGATCAGTTTAAAAGAACCACGATGGCTAAATACGAAAATCTTGCCGGAATAGTTCAAACATTCATCAAACCAAATTTCACCGGATATTTATTTGAAGAACTGATCGATCTTTTGAATTATTGTTGCATTGATCCACACATCTGTGCTGACCTAAAACAAAGATTTCTACGATCTTATTTCCTCGACGGAGATTCATTCAATTTTGTAATTATTAACGAATTCCGATCGTTTCATTATTTCATCGACGATGCTCACGGTGGCAGCTCGGAATTGGCAAGTGATTTTCGAAATCAATTTTTGTCATCGGCCAATATTGAGAATCGTTTATTATCAAGTGTAACTAATTCTCGTAATTTGGTTTGTCTGAAGCAGTTTGTTGGATCGTTTGAGTTATTTGGTCAGAATGTGGATCACCTGAAGAAATTGTTATGTGATAGATTTAGAGCATCTCTAATCGAAGGGTGCTTGTGGCAAATTGACGTCGAAAATCTTCAAGATTTTGTGATTTGGTGCTTAGGCAGTGACGATCGTATTATTGAATTTAAACAGTCTTTATCGCCGTGTGAAGTTTTACGCAATATGACAAAAATTCAAATGCATCCATGGTTCCTTTTTGTAGAGAATGTGAATCAGTTTTTATGGTGGTATTTTATCACTCCGGAGGAAATAAACAAAGAGACCCCCCCATTAAGATGGTGAAATCGGCCTTAGATCCAAATTTGATCAAAAGTAGTTCTAAATGTTACTTGGGACCTAAAAACATTTCACCCAAATTTTTGACCCCCTACCCCCACCCCCTCCAGAGTTATTCCACTTTAAATATCGAAAATACAATTTGCGATATCTTTTGAAGGGGTGGGGGAATTTTGTTAAAATTTTGACAGAATATAGGTATTATATTGATATAAGTATGAAAATTTTTTGAAATTTTTTCCCCCATTTTTACCATATTTTTCGGGGGGTTCAAAATTTCAAAAAAAATTTTAAAAAAATTTTGGGGGGGTGCCCTCGCTGATTTTTTTTTCATAACTTCGTTACACCCTTAGGTACAATATTAAAAAAATTCGAAGTCCTTTTAGGGCCGGCAACAGGCTGAAAAAAATTGAAGTTTGAATAAAAACGTAGATTTTTGAACAACCGACCGCGCGCAGAGAAAGCACTTCTCACGGCACACCGCGAGAACCTGTCCTTATCGCTGTCGATGCTCGGCTTCGTTCAGCGCGTTACTCTTCGACCACGCACCACGGAGAATGTTCTCTTTTGTTGCGTTGGTAAACGGGCTATCTATCTCCAAAAATTTCCGATTTCGCTATTTTTTTTTTTTTTACAAATTCCTCGTGATAGTTTAATAAAATAACCATTTTAAAATGAAGCCGAAGTTTTTTTCATACATTGGGAACAGTTTTCATCCAAGTGCAACCGAGTTTGAGGTAAGTATAGGATTTTCAAGTAAAGCAGGTACCTAGTCTGGCAAAAAAAATTTCAATTCCACAAAAATTACGAGGTCTAACTGAGCATCAGTATGGAAAAATAATTATGGTTCATCACGAGGGATTTGCAAAAAAAAAAAAAAAATAGCGAAATTAGTCCAGTAGAATTAACATTCTATAGGGAAAATCTAGACGGCAAGCTGAATTTTGGTATACTGGTCCATTTTTGTGTCCCGAACACGAATCCGAGGTGTCCGGTCGCGTCCGGGGGGCGGAACCCCCCTTAAATTGTGGATCTTTGCCCCCAAAACAGGTTTTTGGCCCATATCTACCAGAATTTTGCTTCTACAGCAGAAATGGGGCCCGTAAAGTTATTCTACGTAAAAATTCCTATCCGATGACTTTTTCATGGTACACGCGACCCCAAGGGGGCTGGAGCTCTAATTATTCAAAGAAAAGGGGTTTTCTTAAAAAAACAGTTTTTTGCTGAAATATGCCCAAATATTGATTTTAATGCAAAAATGGGGTCTACAAAACTTTATTGACATAAAATTACCTATGAGATATTATAAGAATATATGTACAAGCCCAAGGGGGCTGGAGCCAAAATTAATTGAAGTGAGGGGTTTCTAATTTGACTCCAAAAATCTGTTTCATTACTTTCCAATCTTGATGTTGAATCTGCAAAAAAATTTCAAAAAATACTGTTGGCCCCTATATTGAATGGCAAAGTCAACCGAGGAGACCTTCAACCCTCCCCCCTCCATCATAGGGTGTTTCACTGTTACTAAAAGGTAAGAAGCAGATGAGGGAATGATTCGTAGTTTTCCAGCAACGAATACCGATTTTCTCTAGCGACATGGGCCTGGAATGCTTTGCAGAACTGTCCTATAGTAAGTTTGCCCTTTCCCCCTCCCCTTCCTTTAATATCAGCCCAACTCGGTACTTTCTCGAATAATATTTTTCACGAAAAGTGTAAGTAAGTAGGGAAGTATGACGTATGAATCGTTGATATATCCATCCCATTTTATCTTATATCCCCACAATTGCAAAAAAATTTCGGTAATTATATTTCCACAAAGTAAGGTCATTTAGGATTCCGGGGATTCCAAAGATTATGACGATGATGATGAATATAGCAGTGGTGGTGAAGGAGATAATTTGTTTATGGTAGTGACGATAATTCAATGATTGTAGGTATTCAGATTGGATTCTCAAAAGTCTGTTTATAATAATGGCTTTGACAAAATTTTGTAATTGAAGACTTGTACTTGTCAACTGACCTTCTTTTGTGGAAATATAATTACCGAATTTTTTTTGCAATTGTGGGGATATAAGATAAAATGGGATATCAACGATTCATACGTTATACTTCCCTACTTACTTACACTTTTCGTGAAAAATATTATTCAAGAAAGTACCGAGTTGGGCTGATATTAAAGGAAGGGGAGGGGGGAAAGGGCAAACTTACTAGAACAGTTCTGCAAAACATTCCAGACCCATGTCGGTAGAGAAAACCGGTATTCGTTGCTGGAAAACTACGAATCTTTCCCTCATCTGCTTCTTACCTTTTAGCAACAGTGAAACACCCTATGATGGAGGGGGGAGGGTTGAAGGTCTCCTCGGTTGACTTTGCCATTCAATATAGGGGCCAACAGTATTTTTTGAATTTTTTTTGCAGATTCAACATCAAGATCGGAAAGTAATGAAACAGATTTTTGGAGTCAAATTAGAAACCCCTCACTTCGATTAATTTTGGCTCCAGCCCCCTTGGGCTTGTACACATATTCTTATAATATCTCATAGGTAATTTTATGTCAATAAAGTTTTGTAGACCCCATTTTTGCATTAAAATCAATATTTGGGCATATTTCAGCAAAAAACTGTTTTTTAAGAAAACCCCTTTTCTTTGAATAATTATAGCTCCAGCCCCCTTGGGGTCGCGTGTACCATGAAAAAGTCATCGGATAGGAATTTTTACGTAGAATAACTTTACGGGCCCCATTTCTGCTGTAGAAGCAAAATTCTGGTAGATATGGGCCAAAAACCTGTTTTGGGGGCAAAGATCCACAATTTAAGGGGGGTTCCGCCCCCCGGACGCGACCGGACACCTCGGATTCGTGTTCGGGACACAAAAATGGACCTGTATACAAAAATTCAGCTTGCCGTCTAGATTTTCCCTATAGCCCTATTTTTTTCGCTAATTCTACTGGACTACTGTCATGACAATTTTTTTACATGCTTGTCAAGTTTGTATCTTACTTTTAAATAATGTATCGTTTGTTTTTATGAAAAAATACAAATTTTTTATTTTATTGTTTTTATGTGAATTTTTTTCAAACGTAATTTAAATCAAAAAGTTGAAAAAATTTGATGTATCGGGTCGTTTCGATCATTTTGTGAGGTCAAATTGCTATATTGAATCCTTTGTCTTACCTCCTTTTTTTTTTAGAATGGAGAAATAATTCAACAATAATTTTAATTTTACCCTAAAGGGCTAAAAAAAAAAAAATGGGGAATAAATTCCTGATATTTTCAGAAGTACATATAAGCTTAATTTGATAGCTTTATATCGATATTCAGCATCAACTTTTTCGAAATAATTTCTTCCAACATTTTTGAAATTTTTAAAAATATTTTTCGAAAATTTTTAGGATCATTTTTCCATTGTTTTTTTTTTTTTCAAATGTTTCTTGAGACAGGCAAATTTTTGTAAATCAACCAGTAAAGAGTAAGATCTGCATAAGGATGACACAAAGTTGAAATTTTTAATAGGCTATTCTGAGGCCTACCTAAACTTAGTTTTTGAGCTGAGACTAATAGCGTAACTTGACATTCCCTCGGGGGGGGGGGGGGACAGAAGTTGAATTGTGAAAATTTTTTTCTTAGGTATATACTAAATGGGCATAAAGATCTCGGATAATGGGGGGGGGGGGGGGTGTGTGTGACAGAACCTTCTTTGGTACTGTCGCTTTAAATAAGAGGTCTGTTCAAAAAGTAAGGTAAGCAATTAGGCCAATTACAGAAAAGCGGTAAAAAGTTTTAAAAAATTGATTTTACAGAAATGATTTTTTCGCGAAATATTGGCAACATTTTCTCTAAATTGTAACCTAAAGTGAAAACATTTTCATACTAATAATTTCGATTTTCTGTAATCGATTTTGGTGTCATATTTTAGAATGGTTGTTGTAATTGAAATAGTGATTACTTTATGCCCGAGCGAAGCGAGGGCAGAACTTTGAAAAAAATTGATTTTCAATGTCCGAAAAATTCATATTTGAGGGGTTTGAGGGAGGTATTTACGCCACAGGCTTACATATTGAACTATCGGACTAGATAAAATTAGTAAGAAATCTGGTTGAAAAAATTTGATTTTTGATGTCCAAAAAATTCATTTTTGAAGGGTGTCTGGGGGGTTTTGTACCCCCCCCCCCTCCCGTATTTACGCCACTGGCTGGGACTCAAATGCAAATTTGAATTGACACTAAAATAACTGACGCTAATTTTAATCAATCGGTTAACCATCTATCTAAATAATTAGGTATTCATACGAGTATGTTAATAAAAATATGAAAAAGATTAGTAATTTTTGAAGAGATCAATCTTTGTTATTTTTCCACAGCTTTAATCGGGTGTGTTAATTGCCTTTGCATCTTAAATGTCCTGGAGCCTACCTCGATTAATCCGATGGGACGTATGTTTTTTTACGGGAATCCATTTTGGAATTTTTTTTGGTGAGTGATTTATTTGTGTACATAACAAAATAAGGTTATGGTGCCCATGAAGATATGTAATTGTCTAATGATTTTAAGAAAACTTGAACTATAAGATAGGTATTCATGGTGTGTAACAGGTCAAGCTGGTCTGATAAGTCAAGTTTTTTTTTCAAAAATTACAAAAATCATAAAAAATCCATTTACCATTGTTAAATGTTGAATACTTTCGAGGGAGGGACAAGTTAGTGCTTGAAATTTTTTTTAAAACGAATATATCCAAGGGGGGTGTCAAAAAATGTGGGGTTGGTTGTCGAAAAAGTCATTCGAAAAGGTCAAATCAAGTCGAGCTTTTTTCTCAAAAAATTTTGTTGACACCCTGGTAATAAAAAATAAAAAATTCAGTTGGATTGAAAAAAATTGCGTGAAAATTTAATTCAGGTACAGTGTCTCTAAACTCTGGCGGAAAAATTTTGCAACTTTTCTAATTTCACATGAAAAATCGCAGAATTATTATTTGAAAGAAAAGATTGTTTGAATCAGTCAAAACACTTCGAATTACTACACCTACGTATTATAGGTAAATTTGTTGAGAAATCTAGAACCATTTAATTTTTAGTTCATTGCTATTTTTATTTAAATGCAGAATGATATTTTCAAATAGGTAACTTAGTTTATGGAAAATCGTCCAATCTGACCGACGACTTTGTTCAGGGACGAAAAATCGCTGATTATAATATTGAGAATGTTTTTTTTTTCAAAATTACATGCAATTCCATCTTTTTTTGTAAAAAATTAATTGGTGATAAAAATTCTATTAGCAAAGTTTCCCCTTCCCTTTCTCTTTTTTTTCATATAAAATCATAGCAACAATTCAGAAGAAAATGTTGCTGAAAACTCATGTTTTGAGTTGCAAAAATTTTATTCGGCTCATTTAAAAAAACACTTTACTTTCCAGAAGATTTATCATCGTATCTTAATTTTAATCATTTCGTTTTTTTGAGATATCTTTTTTGAAATTTTTTTCAATCAATATTCGAACGAAGTTGAACGAGATTCTTCTAATGAAATCTTCGTCCAAAGCAATGGAGTGAAGGGGGGACTCAAAAATTAATCCCCCTTTTCTCTTCCTTCGTCCCCTTCCTACAATAAATATAAGGTTAATGAAGGTGAAAAAAAGACCTTACTACAGCTGTCTGTTAATGAAAATTTTTTTCATTCTACAGTGTGGGTAAAAATGGTTTTTTCCCTCCAAAAATTGAATTATTTTTTGGTTTCGAACCTCTACCGTTCCTCTAGTCCTCTACCCCCTCTCCACCCACATTCAATTGTTAATTCAAGAAAATGACATGTAGAATGTCATTTGTTTGGGGTTTCAACTGACTTGAGTTCAAAATGGAATTTTGTTTGACATAATTTCATCTACTACTTTTCCTAACTGCTTTACTTACATTTTCTTTTTGCATGTTCTACTAAAAAAAAAAAAAGGAAAAGCTCTCGGTGCTCTCTTAATTTGAATCAGTCAAAAATGCCTAAATTGACTGATGAAATAGAGAAAATTAAGTCACTGATAATCAGTCAAATTCCACTGATTTCCCAGTTCTTACTGCCAATCAGTGAGAAATTGCTGATTCAAACAGTGAATTTTGATTGTTGAATCAGTAAAAATTTACTGATTGAAATTAATAAAAATTTACTGATTCAAATCAGTGAATTTTTGAATCATTAAAAATAAAATTTCACTGAAATTTTATTTTTACCGATTCAGTAATATTTTTCATTGATTCCTGCAGTGGCTCAATTTTGTCGACTGATTTAAATTAAGAGAGTGGGATCATATAAAAAAGTGCATTTTTCTAGCGGTGTTTCTTGGTGAAGTTTTACCCTTTCATTCTTAATAACTTTTCTGAATCACTAAAGCCCTAGATCTTACCGAATTAATTATACCATTTCGATTTTAGATTTGGTTGGGACTGAAAATCATTGTAATCTCATCTAAAAATGGCCAAAAACGTGTCCAAAGTATACGATATCGTTTACCCCAGCCCAGTTACCCTCCAGGAAATCTCATCAATCGCGGTGGCCGTCCAAATATGGCGCTCAGAACTAAAAAAATACATTCTGAATGATGCTTTGCATGATTTTCATCCCGAAAATGAATCAAAGCAGAATACTTCATTGCCAGATGATGTAATTTCAAATTTGCCATCGGTAATTCATTGCATGATTCAGGAACACTATAAAGAACTTATGAACTCAATCTATAGATGGATGGAGCATAATTTCAGATATATATTCGAGTTCCATCGCGAAAATTTTTATGATATTTTAAACGATTTCAATGATATTGCCTGTAATTTTGATGGAACCGTTCATTACGATCGTACAGCCAAACGAATGCTGCATTGTGATGGAATCAGCCAGGTTGAAAAATTCAGGATCGCTTGCGCATATTGTTTTGAGGATGACATCAGAAAAATGTGGCCTTCGGTCGAGAGCCAAATAGATTTGAGAGGGTCCGTGGGGGCGATTTTTTATCCGCATCCTTATTTGTTCTATTGGATGTGTCGTATTGAAAATAATGAAGAATGTATACAAATGTGCTCTTGTGAAGAAACAATTGTTACGTATAATAATACTGAAAGTCGGTCCGCATTCGAATACTTCTGGAATCGTATAAGTTTGGAAAAACAATCTGAAATAGCTCTCGAGTTATGTTGGAAAAGAGAACCTCGTAGGGGATTTTATTCAAAATTGATTATACCAAAACTCAGCGACCAGCAAAAATCTCAGATTTTGAGCACTGTAGATAATCTTGATTGGTTTTATTTTATGTTGATAAATGATGCTAAAGATAGTCTTCTGTACATTATGCCAATTTGGATGTGTGTCAAAAACAACATCAACGAAATTTCTTTTCGAAATTTAACCAAAAAGCTGTTTTGGATTGAGAATGGTGTTTACATCTCAAATGTTTCAAGTGAGAAAGCATCCCGTCACGATGAAATATTAACCATATGTTGTGATATGTGGAACAATGCACCGCATCACCTGAAACGAGCAGCAATGAAACATATTTTCAATGACCATCAATTGATCGAATCTCACTGGAAACCTCAACCCAGAAAGATAAAATTTCTGTTGGCAGTTCTTTCAGATGCCACTTCGGAAGAGAAAACAATATTTTGGGACAATAATTGGCTCAGTTTGCTCATTTCAGTGAGTCGAATCAATTTTCTTAACATAATGAAACTTTGCTTGAACGAAAAGCAAATCCACAAATTCAAGGAAACCACAATGAGCAAATATGAAAACATCCAAAAAGCAATTGAATCATATTTTCAAGAAGGATGTTTCCAAGATCTTAAAGATTTTGTTAGTTTTTGTTGTCCTGACCAAATTTCCAAGAGGATTTTATATCGAAAAGTGCTACAGCCTGATTTCTTCCATATTCATAATATTTTGAACTTGCAAAATATTTGCAAGGCAAAACAAATGCGTGAATTTTTCGACGATATTTATGCTGATGATTCTGACCTCTCTACAGATTTTAAAAACAATTTCTGGTTGTATACGCAGGACTGGTTAGTACGGTTTGTCGAATCTTTCTATTTAAATGAGATGATGAATTTTGTTGATACATTTGCATCATATGGTCAGAATTTGGATAAGATTAAGAAAGAACTGGTTGTGGAGAAGCTGAAAAGTTACATTGACGGTGGTGCCTTGAATGGATTTTGTGGTGATAAAGTGCAGAAATTTTTATTCTGGTGTTTGGGCAAAGAAGACGAAAATGAAATGAATAAATTCAAGCAATCCATATTGCCCGATCAAGTGTTAGATAATATGGTGCAGAATGGAAAAATGAGATCGAATAGTGAGGCCGTTGCAGACTCTCTCGAAAGTATGATCGAATATCCTCCAACGCTGGACCCATTTTTATCTTGGTATTTTGTTTCTCGAGAAGAGATAGATGAATTTAAAACCAGATTGGCAGATGTTTTCAAGCGGATTAAGGCTCCTGATGAAATTCTTGTTGTATGATTGAATGAAATTGATGATCTGAAATTTGTATTTTTATACTTACTTTTTATAGAAAATGTAAAATATTTTAGAAAATAAATAATTGAAAAGCGGAAAAAAATTCTCAAAATAAATTAGGTAGGTACCTATGCTTAAAACCATACTTTTAGGTTGGGTTTTCAAGTTTTTAGGTTAAATACCTATACCGATTGAATATGATGAAATTTTGTGTGTCAAAAAATAAAAACAATAATTGTAAAAATTGTTGGAGTAAATAGCTTGGAATTTGATGGGAAATTTTCTGATTATTACTCTTTTTTTTTGTTAATGAAAACAAATTTGTAATTTTTTAATAATAAAAAATAGAGCTGAATATCTTTTGAATTTGGCAAGAAAGTTTTTCATTTCGGGATATTTTTTTTTTTCATTTGAAATTAATTCGTGATTAAGTACATAAAACTTGATGATCTACCAAACTTTGATTTTCACCAATATGAAAATAAAACTAGGACAAAAGTTGCAGCGCTTTAAGAAACGAACAACTTTGTCATTTATCAAGGTTCCCTAGGACGTCATGAGGAGGAGCTGAGGCCCTCCAAAAAAAAATCAATTACCTAAAAAAAATTTCCATTGACACACAAAATTGCCAAAAATCGGGTTAATCGAATTTTAGAAGCGGTCCTTCAACGAAAAATCGTTTCCCCCTCCAATGTTCGCTCAGCTACAGTGTAAAATTCGAAAAATTGGTTCGGCAGACCTTGTAGGACGTTAAAAGATGAGCATTTTCCTTTTTGCCCTTTTTTTTTTTCACATGCTCGTGGAGTCGAGATATTGCTCGTAGAGTCGAGATATTGCAAAAAGAAAAAAAGAAGAAGGGTTCGAAAGATTTTCAATGCATAAATTACGCCAGATCACGTGAGATATTAAAATTAGCAAACCGATAGTCCAAAAAATGGATTTTCTGGGGGTTTCATGCTTGCTGAACCTTATTTTTATCATAATTGAACTCATGGACCCAAATTGGGCCCCAGAAGAAGGGAGTTCAATGATTTTTGAATAAAAGATTATTGAAGAATCATCAATTTTTCAAAATAAAATGACTGAAATAGAAATAGAAATACTGCTCGAGCGAAGTAAGAGCAAAATTTTTTGAAAAATATTTTTTTCACATTTTTTAAAATTAACAAATTTTTATCTCGAGCTTTGGGAGGCTTGAGCCTCCTGAGCCTCCTCCCTGGTGCACCAATGCTTCTGATACAAATTTTGATTGTTCGTAAAATTATAAACACAAATTATATTTTTGAAATCAATTTAATATTAGAAGTTGGAATGAGAGGAAAAACATATTATCCATGTTATCAACATTTCATTTCAGATGAAATTTTACTCAATTTTTTCTGGGGGGGGGGGGGGATCATGTCATTCAAAAAATTTTAAGACTATTCGTTTCAGTTTTTGAAGAGTTTGAAAAATTCTTTAGTTTTCAAGAATATCGTCTGTTTTTAAAAATTCACTCCAGGTTCAAAATATTGTTCAATTTTTGCCAAGTTGTTCAGATTTTAAAAAAAGATTCGGTTTTTATAAATTTGAACAATGTTTTAAATTTCTGGGGTCATTTTAACTTAACCTTCTATCAGAATCCGCCGAGGAGTGGAATAAGGAAATTAAAGTGAAAAAAAAAAAATCAGAAAAATCGAGCATTAAGTTGAAATCCATGATTTTTGACCTTCCTAGCTCTCCTGATGAAAATAATAGGAGTCGTAAAGGCAGGGAACAGAAACCAAAATTGAAGGATTCTCGAGTACGAAATCAGGGTACCTAAATTGTATCTCTGACCTCTCAGAATTCAATTTTTGTGAGTATTTTAATGTATTGTCCAGCCGCGAACCATTCATTCTGGTCAGCTTTTCGACATCTGTTCAATACTTTAGCAGATTAGTCTTGAAAATGGATTCTTGAGTTGAATAAACTTGGGGTATTTTGACCTACTCATACTCAACACGAATATGGCTTGGTTTTTTCATTTGACCATTTCTTTTTGTGTAAAATTCTCAAACTTTAAAAAATCAGCTAAAATTACAACATTTTTGTTAGGGTTTTTTTTTTGCAATTTTCGGCCTTTAATTCAAAAATCTGGCAAAAACCGAATACACAGCGAAATTCTACATTAAAAAAAAAAATTTTAATGATTTTCTTAGGGTGGTCGCTCTTTGCTTCCATGATGTTTTTTACAATTGAAAACTTCAAATATAGTCGAAAAAGTATGAATAAATGCACTAAAATTATTGAAAAAATATCCAAAATACATCTCTACAAGATGTATTTTTGTGCCTAAGAGCAGAAAAATTCCTTCACTTCCGTTGAAATTAAAAATTCTTGAAACAATTCAATAAAATGGTCATAACTTCGAAAGAGAGGGGGATCGTGGTCTACAATTTTGTGACAAATTTTGTTTAGCCAATTTACACCATTTGAAGTGTTTGAGAGTCCAAAAGAATCGAGGGCCAATTTCACCCATACCCTTTGACTTACATAAATAATGAAAACATGAATTAAAATCCTTCTATCTCTCTCTCCATCACATTAAAATTATATATTCATGGAATTGGAAACAATAACATGTGGAATTTCGTTCATTATGAGTTTTGGGTCACAAAATTGCAAAAATACCTCTGTGGAATTATATGAAAAAGCCCATTTTTCAAGAGAGTTTTTATGAAATTTTACACCTTAATATTTGATAATATTGTAAAAATCATTATTCTATTCGATTTAGCGCAATTAATTACACCATTTCGATTCTAGATTTGGCTCGAATTGGAAATAATCGAAATTATATCCGGAAATGACCGAAATTTTGTCCAAAGTATACGACATCGTCTACCCGAGTCCAGCAACCCTTCAGGAAATTTCATCCATCGCAGTGGCCGCTGATATATGGCATTGGGAGCTTCAAAATTATGGACCAAATGATGTCATGGCAAAACTTAACCCATCGGGGGAACCATTTCCGGATGTTTCATTGCCAGATGTGATTTCAAATTTGCCTTCGAAAATCGATCACATGATCAAGAACCATCATGAAATGCTAGTGACCTCGATCGAACAATGGCTGAAGGATATTTTCTGCCATACATTGGAGTTTCATCGCCGCAATCGCGATGATATTTTGAAAGATTTCAATGATATTGCTTGTGATTTTAATGGAACCGTTAATTACGATCGTACAGCCAAACGAATATTGCAGTGTGACCGAATCAGCCAAGATGAGAAATTCAAGATCGCTTGCGCATATTGCTTCGAGGACGACATTGAACGAATTTGGCCTTCGGTTGAGAGCAATATAGATTTGAATATGATGGATTTTGATCAGTGCCCATTGGTGTATTATTGGGTATGTCGTATCAGAAATGAAATGGACGAAATACCTGATCAAGGAGATCAATCGATTGATGAAAAACTTCTTCAATATGTTACCAAAAGTCGGTCCGTATTCGAATATTTTTGGAATCGTTTAAGTTTGGAAATGCAATCTGAAAGAGCTCTTGACATCTGTTGGACAAATAGTATGTTTGTAGGATTTTTTTCGAAATTAGTTGTACCAAAATTGAATGAGCAGCAGATAATCCAGTTTCTAGATACTGAGTGTTCCATTAATTGGTTTTTCGATGTGATGAATGATGACGGTGAAAGTGGTCTAACGTACGTTCGGCCAATTTGGATATTTATCAAAAACCACATGAAAGAATCTTTTTTTCGAGAGTTAGTCAAAGGACTGATCAGGTGGGAGAGCAACCTCTTTATAACTGATGTTAAAACCGAGCGAGCAGTTCTAAACGATGAAATTTTGACGTTATGTTGCGAGTTATGGAGCAGTGCATCTGATCACCTGAAACGAGCAGTGATGAAACCTCTTTTCGATTACCAACAATTGCTCGAACCTGCGAGTGAGTGGAAAGTTTCTCAATACAGAGAAATAAGAGTTGTGTTGGCAGTTCTTTCAGACGCCAGTTTGAAAGAGAGATCAATATTTTGGCGCAATAATTGGCTAAATTTGCTCAAGTCGACGAGTCAAACTGATTTTATAAAAATAATGGAACTTTGCCTGAACGAAGAGCAGATCAAACAATTTAGGGAAACCACCATGAACAAGTTTGAAAATATCAAAGAAGCGATTGAACTATACTTGAAAAAAGAATATTTCCAAGAACTCAAAGATTTTGTTAGTTTCTGCTGTCCCGATCAAAACTCCAGGAATGTTTTGTATCGAAAAATGTTGCCGCCGACGTTCTTCTACAAAATCTTGGAAAAGGATGATATTTTCAAGACGAAACTAAGGTTGGAATTCGTCGACGATGTTTATGCAAATGACCCCGATCACCCTCCAGCTTTAAAAAATAATATCTTGTCGTTTATATGGTGCAAGTTGATACTGCAAATTAGATGTTGTGCTTTAAATGACGTGCAAGAATTTGTTGATACGATTGAGTCATTTAGTCAGATTTTGGATAAAATTAAGAAAGAAAATTTGGTCGAGATGCTGAAAAATTCTATTATCAGTAATTCTATGTATGCATTCGATGGCGAAAAAGTGAGTAAATTTTTATTCTGGTGTTGGGGCACAAAAGATGAAAACGAGATGATGAAGTTCAAGCAGTCCATATCGCCGGATCAAGTGTTACTTAGTATGCTGCGGAAAGGAATGAGTAAGCAAAATGTCGGGGTCAGTCTGAGGACTAATGAATGTAGAATGGAATATCCTCGAACACTGGACCCATTTTTATCTTGGTATTTCGATACTCCAGAAGAGATAAACGAGTTTAAAACAAGAATGGCTGATGTTTTCATGTGCATTAAGGATCCTGTTGAAAATGGTTCTCTGTGATCGAATGAAATTGATGATCTGAATATGCATTTATATACCAATCCAATATCATGTAGGTACTTACTTCGATTATACATAAAATATACCTAACCTTACTATTTACTTTTTTAAATTTTGAAAAATAAAAAATTCAAGTCTGAAGTCTTTAATTTTTTTGATGAAATTTATCGGGGAAATATAAAAACTTTGGCTTAAATCTAATGTTTGTGGTTTATCAATTTTTTTTTTACAAATATCCATGAAACTGTTGAAAAATTTTCCTCTGATAAGTTGTGTAGGTATGCAAAAAAAAGGGGGGAAAATGTGATTTTTGAAAACATCTCAATTGGAATTTGATGAATAATAATTATTCCTTGATTGATTCTTATTTGTAAATGACGATCTGTCCAGTTGATCATATCTTTTCTGAGGCAAAATGACCTCCTTACCATACCAGAGCCTTTTGTTTTGAATTTTTTTTCGCATTAAATCAGCAAAAAAGTGATTTAAATTTATTTTTGAATCTGTAGTTACAGATCTGTGGTGGAATGATGCGGTATAAATCTTATAAAATGAAATAATTAGTATGATACATATAAAAAGAAATATATGTATTTTTAGATTCTAGCTCATAAAAATCAATAGAATCGTGATCATAATTTAATTTAACTTATGAAACGATTTTTTTATAAAATTAAATTTTTCTATCAATAAAGAAAAATAAAAGTAATGAATAAAACTGAAATTTATAGAAAAGGGAGAAACGCAATGAAAATGAAAAATTCACCTGTCAATGGTTATTTTAATTTTTTTCGTTCTATGTGGTCATGAGTTCATGATATTTTCATGTTGAGATGAATTGCTTCCTAAAAAGAGGAGAAGAAATTGATTGAAAAAGACAACATTTTAATTTTATTTAAAATTCTTAGAGCGAAAACAAAATCGTGACAATAAAAGCCAAACTAGAAACGAGAAGGAGAATCTAAAAATTTTCATTTTCGAAACTCCGGATTTTCCAACAATTTTTTTATTCTATATACTAGATGACATTTTTAAAATTGTTATCCTTTGAAAAAATGAAGTCTTTATTTAAAGATTGCCGTGAGTTTCATAGTCATAATTTTCACTGAAAAAAAAACCTTCTTGAATCAAGTAATTTGAAAAGTTCAAAAATCAACCGCGAAATATTCAACAAAAAAAAAAAACTGAAAATAACAAAACCTGATTAGTTTAGTTCATATTTTGTCCATTTACAGCACTGCCAACTGAAAGTTTATCAACAAGTGTTTGTTTATGTTTTACGACGCGACGCAGTTTTTTATCAGTCTGTTGATTTTTTTTTAAAAAATAAGAAAAGAGAAAAATTGTTCATGAATCGTATAATAATTCATTGATTTATTCATTGTTACGTATAATTAATGTCAGTACGAGAATTCTCTAACATATTGTTTTTCTCAATTAGATTCTACTTCGGATTTCCATTTATTTCGGACGTTGAAAGAAGTCATCATTCTCGGTGAGAATTGCATCCTTCGAACTTCTAGTTACTCTAGTTCATTATGGTTAATTATTCTGTTTCATTATTTATTAATTATCCGTAAGCAAGTACATCGCTAACTGACGATTATATTTTTTAGAGTTCCGAAGCTTCCTGTTTAATCGCCCATGGATCGTGTTTCTGCGGCGGTAGGATCTCAAATGTTTTTGGTTTCAGAGTATTGAAGGCAAGTCTGGTCGTAACTTTATCTTTCCATAAAATTAGGTACTGTTACGTTCTTGTATTATTCGATACAATATGAGGAAGTCATTAGAGTTTGAATCGATCAATGCTGGGCACTATTCCCAACACCTACATTTCTACGTTTCTAGAATCTGGATCCATGATTGCCCGGCTCTGGAGCCATAAAAATACTTTCCGGAAGTAATTTAATCTATTTTTAACAAAGTATTGTTTTTTTGTTAATTGAATAGTAAATACTTTTATGATGATCAATCTTCTCATCGGTCTTCATTCGTTCTACTCAATTCGACTTTTTCGATTCTAGATTTTTCATTAAAGTAAAATACATATTGAAACCAATTCAAAATGGATGAAATCGCGTCTGATGTGTTTGATATTTAATATTCGAGTCCAATACTTCTGAGAAAATTTTCATACTTCGCTGTGGCCGTTCAGTTAAGGCATCTGGATTTGAATCCGTATCTCGAGAATGGTAATCTTTTGGAAGAATGGAAGAATTGTATTCTAGTACCGAGGCAGAACGGGCAGAACTCTGGATTACATGAAGAGACGTTATATCCTAATCAGTATTTTTCAAATGACTTGGAAATACTTGAAAATGCTCGTATTATTGACGAGTTAATGGCTACCTTATTTTGATGTTATATTCAAGTTGAATCACAATCAACGTGATTTTGGAAGATTTAAATATTGTGTGCGATTACGATGGCGCCAATGATTTCATTCCCACGGATAAAAGAATGATGATTTGTGACCGAAGTAGCTCCGATGAAAAAGAATTCCCGATTTGGATCGAATAATGAATTTGTGTTTTATTTACAAAATCGAATTGACCGGTGCAAGCAGTTCAAGAGAATCACGATGGTTAACTACTCGTCCGAAAATCTCTTCGAAATAGTTGCAGAATTCATCGAGCAAGGTTACATCTAAGCGTTGACCGATTTGTTGAATTTTTTTTTGGTCTCGATCCATACTTCTGTGCTGATCTAAATCGAGGATTTTTACATACCGTCGAAGAATTCCAGTTATTCGATATCAATTCATGTCATCGGCCGGTTCAGCTGCTTTCAAATTTTTTAATTGATTTATTAATTTTCTTTTATTTTGGTTTCACTATGGAATATATGCGGAAAGAAATTCTTCCCAAAAAATTTTGCAAGGAAATTTATTCATCTAAAAATAAAACTGTATCTTTGAAAAAATGCTATTTGAAATAATCTCCAGTTAGATCTTTTGAGAGAGAATGAAATTAGTCAGCTTGGGGTTATCGAAATGTGAAATTTGGAAAAATCCATGATAATTTTGAAGAAATTTGCGTGGCAGTACTTCCTCATCTGCATCTAAGCTCATACAAATTTTATTGAATCACTTTACTTTCAATTAGCAGAACTACTATAAAAAATTTACAAAGAACCTAAGTTGACATTTTTTCATTACCGAAAAACGTTTTAGATTAATTTTCAGGGCGTTCAATAAGCAATTGAAATTTTTTAAAAATCAAGTAAATCACAGACGACTTTTTGAAAAAGTGATTTCATGGAATTTTTTTTTTCAAGTTTCAGAATTGTTTTTCAGAAAAATTTTAAATTATTCTTACTGTTATTTTTCAATTTTCCAAATTTTTTAGGGTGATCGAATATTTTAACCCTGGATAAGAAAGAGTAGATTAGTGCCAGGGAGCTACGTATCCATTCCATTATCGAAATATCAGTCTTAACTATTAATTTTTAATTAATTACGTATTAATAGGAGTACCAAAGAAAAATTTGTAATTTTTGATGAAATCAATTATGTTTGTTATTTTTCCACAGCTTTAACCGAATGCTTCAAATGCGCTAGGATTTGAAATATTGTGTGGACTGCTTCGATCACTCGAACCATCGAACGTGGCAAATGATTTTTTACGGAATTCTGTTTTCACAGTCTTTTTGGTGAGTGAATTATTTGTATACGTAGACATTTATTTTTGAAATTGGTTTGCGAATAGCACTGCGTCATCAAAGTCGAACTGAATGTAACAATTATTAATTACCTGAATTTCACACTTCCTACTTGAACATTGAACTGTGTTATGCCAAAAGAAACAGAGTGACAAAATTGCAAATTTTGAGATTATTCAATTTTTTTGGATACTAATGACACTAAACTATCTCATAAATATCTGTTTTTATGAAAAATATTAAAAACTTATTTATGACTGAAGTTACAAAAATTATGTGATCTTCTACCCTCAGCTTTCGAATTTAGCCAAACAGAACCAAGCGACATCATTTTAATCATTATTATTATTACAAAATTGTAAACCTTTTTCAATTTTGAACAATACATATAATCTTTTAAGTATATACCTGAGCACCAGGTAAAAAAACCATTCTATTTGTCTCGGCGAGAGGATTCCAAAAATGTATTCAATTTTGGTGTTTTGAGTGATTTCCGTTTTTCCGCCATAATTACAGGCATTTTTCTGTACTAGATCTGAAACAGCAGTCTACCCTTCTCAGCAATCAGCAAATTATCAACTTTCACTTAATTCAAAACATTCGATTCGTCTCGTCGAGAGATTCCCAAAATGTATTCGTTTTCGAGTTTGAGGGAGTTTTGCCATAATAATATGTATTTACTTTTCAGGAATGTTGCATTCTTTTACAATTTAGAATTTGATTCCTGAAAGTTCAAAGTTTTTAAAAATTTCAATCCCTACATAAATGACTCCTTCCCGAATTTTCAAGAGATGGACAAACTTCAAACTTGATTTACTCAGAATTATGTTCATGTTGCTTGGTTGCTTTTAGCATAACACAGTTCATTTCTTACATTCTGATCTTGATTAGCACCTCTTTATTATCATCCTTTGTAAATTTCGTAACTTCAGTCTTACTTATATCAATTTTCATTCCCTTATTCAGACCAGCATTGCTTATTTGGTTAATCATATTCTGCATTTTCACGGTTGTTTGGTGATCATTACTAGGGAGCGGATTTATATGCACCAAAAATCGTAAAAATATGCCATATAATATGCCCTAAAAATCGTAAATATGCTAAAATATGCAACGTCTTTATGGGTATCATCTGAAAGGTATTGAAAAAATTAATCCCTTTTTTACACTTATACTTTCTCAAGTTTGATTGAAATACCCGTTATTGTCAATCAAATGTAAAATCAAATATTTTTATTGCAAAATTGTATCATATTTTCGGCACTGCAACTAATTTCTACATCGACTGAAACAAGAGGCGCGAATTTGAACCAAATAATATCCTTTGATGTTGGATTCAGTGGCATCGAAAGCTTTTTTTTGAGTGGAGACAAAATGAGTACAAAGAGTTGGAATTTGGAAAACCAGAAAGGATTTTTTGGGAGGGGGGTAAAGAGCAAAAAGGAGCATTTTTTCGCACTTCAGCATTAAATGGATCTTACAATTAAATTTTTTTATGCCCGAGCAAAGCGAGGGCAAAACTTTGGAAAAATTTGAAATTTAATGCCCAAAAAAAACATTTTTTAATTTTGTTTTAATGCTTTGAAAATCTTTCTCTGATGCAAAGCTAAAAACATTGAAAATTCAAAATTTTGAGAAATATGTGCTAAAAAACCGAAAATTGGAGAAATATGTGGAAATATGTACTAAAAACAGAGTAAATATGTAAAAAATATGTATTTTTGAGTGAAATATGCAAAATATGCAAAATCAAATAGGGCTCATTCTTCTCAAAATGATATGAAACGGAAAAGTACATTAAATATGTCCAATTTTATTGGATACAGAAAAATATGCGTTTTCATATTAATCCGCTCCCTAATCATTACCTTATCATCTGCATAGCTCATCTCACTAATTTTTTTGCCATTGATCTTAAATCCCATCTTTTTAATTTTTCCCAAGAATTCATCAGCATACATGATGAACAACCTGGGAGAAATAAAGCAATTTTTTGATTTTACACCTCTGCCATTGCTTCTCCTCCTCTGCCACACATTAAAATGATTTCATCATGAAAATAACAGCATGTGAGATACACAGAGTTCAACTTTGTATGTAAACCTTTTTTTTGGGGGGCATCACCTCATCTAAGTACGTCTATCATTTCTTATAACACTGCTTTATACTTCCCTAATCCCTAATGCATTTTTTTTGTACATACAACAGACAAGAGGTTTCTGTGGGGTTATATGTGAAAGTGCATTTTTCATAAGTGTTTTTGTTGAAGTAACATATTTTCATGCATCATGCTTGATAACTTGAAATCACCCAACACTTATACACCCCATCTTGCGGAATTAATTACATCACTCCGATTTTAGATTTCATTCAAACTGGAAATCTTTGTGATGAACTAGAAATGACCGAAATTGAGTCCCAAGTATACGACATCGTTTACCCCTGCCCAGCGACTCTTGAAGAAATCTCATCAATCGCAATAGCCCTCCAAGTATGGAGATGGGAACTGCAAAAATATGGACCAAATTATATCATGAAAACACTTTACCCTAAAGGGAAATCAGATCTGAATATTTCATTGCCAGATGAAATTTCAAAGTTACCATCAACAATTGATTGCATGATTAAGAAGTACCATAAATTACTTATAGCCTCAATGTATGGCTGGTTGCAGTACAATTTCAGGTTTATATTCCAGTTTTGTCGCTACAATCACAATGGTATTTTAAATGATTTTAATGATATTGCCTGTGATTTTAATGGAACCATTCATTACGATCGTACAGCCAAACGAATGTTGCAGTGTGACCGAATTGGCCTGAATGTGAAATTTCTGATCGCTTGCGTGTATTGCTTCGAGGATGACATCAGACAAATTTGGCCGTTGGTTGAGAGCGAGATAGATTTAAATAAGATCATTTTCGATCAGTGTCCTTATTTGCATTATTGGGTGTGCCGTATTAGAAATGAAATGGACAAGATACCTAATTTAGGCAATGACTCCGTTGAAGAAACGATGCTTAAATTTGATACCAGAAGTCGGTCTACATTCGAATATTTCTGGAATCGTATAAGTTTGGAAAAACAATCTGAAATAGCTCTCAAGTTCTGTCAGAAGGGAACTCCAATGGGATTTTATTCCAAATTCATTATACCAAAATTCAATGATCAGCAGGTAGCCCTGTTTGTAGAAAATAGAGATAGCATTCAATGGTTTTATGAGATGTTGAGTGATGAAGGTAGTCGAGAGTACATTTGGCCAATTTGGATGTGTATCAAGGAGAATATAAATGAAAGATTTTTCAAAAAATTAGCGAAAAGATTGGTCTGGGCTGAGACTCATCTCTGTACCTCTGATGCTTCAACTGAGGAAGATTGTTGTAACGATGAAATATTGACATTATGTTACAAAATATGGAACAGTGTAGCAGATCACCTGAAACAAGCAGCAATAAAATATATGTTTAATGACGATGGATTGCTTGATTCTCTCTCTAAAGTTCTTCAAACTAGAGAGACTAGATTTCTGCTGGTAGTTCTTTTAGATGCCCCTGTGAATGAAAGTTCAACATTTTGGCACAGCAGTTGGTTCCATTTGCTCAGGTCAACAAATGAAACAGATTTTCTAAAAATAATGAAGCTTTGCTTGAATGAAGAGCAAATCCACCAATTCAAGGAAACCACCATGAGCAAATATGAAAATATTGAAGATGTGATTAAATATTATTTGGAAAAGGGACGCTATAACAAATTGAAAGATTTTGTTAGTCTCTGTTGTCCTGACCAGAAATCCAAGAGAATTATGAATCAAAAAATATTACAGTCTGGGTTCTTCAGCATTTACGAAATTTTTGATGTGGAAAATGTTCAAGTGTTGGAACCAGCTCGTGAATTCATTGATAATGTTTACGCTAATGACCCGGATCTCTTAAATGATTCCAGTTTTGATCTATCAATGTCCTTGTTGCCTGATTCAACAGAGCACCTGAAACGTTACTCTTTAAATGAGGTGATGAAATTTATCGATACATTTGCATCATTTATTCGAAATTTGGATGAGATTAAGAAAGAACGGTTTGTGAAATCGTTGAGAAGGTATATCATGAAAGGTCCTATTAATAGATTCGATGGTGAAGAAGTGAGGAAATTTTTAATCTGGTGTTGGGGAAAAGATGATGAAAATGAAATGATTAAATTCAAGGAATCTATATCGCCTGATCAAGTGGTACGTTATATGGCACGGAATGAAAGAAGGGTAAATCGTGTTGACGATCCTGAAGAAGATTTTGATAAATTGTATTATCCTGAAACACTCGACCCATTTATATCTTGGTATTTTACTACTGTGGAAGAGATGGATGAGTTTTATTTCAGATTGGTAGATACTGGTATGTTGTATCCCTAAATTCCCTATTGACAACAAACAAAGCATCTTTTACAGCGTTTGGCGCTTTACTTTGTCAATAGGGATTAGGGTGAATTGTAGCTTTTGGGGAAGATGTTTTTTGATGAACAAAAGAAAACGATCTTATCTTATAAAATACATTGTAAGTATGTATATTGTAAAAATGTTGCAAATGAAAAACTGTAAAGTCTTGAAAAAACTCATTTAATTTTTAAATAGAATTCATGAAAAAAAAAACCAAACATTTGAGTTGAGTGTTGATAGTTTTTTAAACTTTTTAGTGAAATTCTGCGTGTATAAAAGAAAAAAATGGCAACTTTCTTAAAAATAAATTGCCAGGGGTGGAGTTTGATGGAAAAGTTTCTGGTTCTTTATTACACGGATGAGACGGAAAATTATTTTTCATTTTTTCATGTAGCCACGAGCGAGGGAGTGAGCTAAAAGCGGTTACAAATATGACTGAAAAAGGAAACGAGCAAAATTTATTCAAAATATTTCGAACAGATTTTATCATGATTTTACGAAAAGGAAAATTTGGTTCCAGAGGACATTCCAAGGCTTCAACATCCAGTTTTGGGGTCATTTTGACTCCAAACTTGAATCAGAACTTACGAATATGTAGGTAATAGAAATGATGAAAAATTAATGATTGAAAAGTCTTAAAAGAATTCATTTTTTTTTTGAGAAAATTCATGAAAAAAATTTGAAATTTTGTCTTTAAATTAGAAATTCAAGTTTTGCAGTCAATATTTGTAGAAATGTTGCAAATCATTGCATTAGGTATACTATAGTTCTGTATTCTGTATGCTAAGAAAAATTTCAGAAATCTTTAAAATGAGAATTACTCGGAGATTTATGAAAAATTTCCTGATTAGTAATTTTTTTGTTGATAAAAATGAATGAATAATTTTTCAATACCTAGTAAAATTAATGGAGTATCGTTTGAATCTGAAAAACAAGTTTTGCATTGGAGTAAGGACCAAAAGTCAATGGTTTTTTTGGCTTTTGGAAAGCTGAAAGCTAGTTCAGCTTTATAATTCAGCAGCCATAAACTTTATTTTGTCGGCTTTGAAACAGCTTCTTAAACTTCAAAAAAATATTAATTTTTCCTTTGAAACTTGCCTGAAAAAATTGAAATTATAGTGCTTTGATTATACGCTGTCTTGTGTTCTTTTACTTTTTAAAGCTTGAAAATTTTAGTTTTAATGAAAAATTGAAACTTATATCTATTGAAATTTATATTGATGAAAGTCAAAAGTGGAAAGCTAAAAGCTGAAATCTGAAAAAGCTGTATTTTTGCTGGTCAAAAGCTAGCTTCAAGTTCAACATCCATAAATAGGTAATTTCAAACGCCTCAGCTTTATTTTTTGGCTTTCGGTCTCTGCATTTGAGTGATATTTCTATGTTTAGTACCTTAAATAATTGTGCTGTTCTCGTGCTCCCTCCCAAGTTCTGGGAAAAGTAGGTTGTGAAATAAAATAGTGTGAAGCATATCGAATCTCAGTTTTGAGAGTGTAGATTTCATTCCGCTTACTTTTTGAAATGACCTCTTTCCCCTAACCCCGTTCCCAAAAAAAAAAAAAATTTTCACCCGGTCAGAGCGAGGCCAATTATACATATCAAAAAAATTGCCACAATGTAGGGGTTCTCAAAATATTAAAAATTAAATACCTATGTCGAAAAATAACATTTTTTAGTACCTGGCTACCTACTCTCTTAATTTGAATTGGTCAAATTGACTGATTTAAATCGAAAAAATTGAGAGGAACCAGTGAAAATAATTACTAATTCAATCGGTGCATAGGCGCACCCAAGGGGGCTCAAGGGGCTTTGAGGCCCCCCCTCCCCAGCTCAGAAAAAATTTACCATTTGAATCGGTAATTGTTCACTGATTGGCAGTAAAATGTCACTGATTAACAGGAGAATCAGTGGAATTTGACTGATAATCAGTGACTTGATTTTCGTTTTTCTCTATTTCATCAGGTAATTTCGGCATTTTCGACTGATTCATATTTGGAGAGTGATTTTCATATGTGAATTCACTTTTCCTTAAATGCTAGTATCGGAAAATTCGATTACCGACTTTTCTTATAATGATATTTTTGAAAATCCGTGAAAAATAAAAAAAAGTACAATTTTCCACATACCTACGTTTTCCATTTCCATTGAGTCACAATTTTGAAATATAGTTTGGAAATTAATTTTGCGAATTGCTATGACTGTGTTTTTGATTATACTACCGTTCTAGAAATTTTATTATTTTATATTCGTAATGACGTAAGTAATTTATCAATACCTACTTTATCATTAACTGTGTACGAGGGAGTTGGGTAAATTTATGTTGAATTTGTGTGATTCAATTTTGATTTGTGCTTGATACATATGAAATGTATTGTCATTTTGCATTGGTGAGCTAATTATTTAACATGTATGTTATGTGACATTTTTTTGAACCCCTCTAAGAAAGTTCTGGAGCACTTGTTTCTCAGAATTGAAAGGTAAGTTATATTCATGCATATTATTTATTTTCAAAGCAAAATTTTTTTTCTATTCAAAGCGAAATTATTTTTCAATCAGTTTATAAATTTTTCCTCCTAAAAATTAATGATTCAACATTTTCACTTCGACCTATCTTTCTTTTGTATCTGTGGAATCTGATTTGGTTTTGGTTTTGGATCAAAATGGGTCCAAAATCAAATTCGGAAATTCCGAATACCTCGTGAAAGTCAATTTTAAATTTCTTACTCTGAATATATTTATTTTGTATTTTTTTACACGAATGTTTTCAAATTTAATTTTGCCATTTGATCCGGACCAACTTTTTTGGAGATCGGAAAAAAATTGAAAATAGCTACTTTAATTCAAAACTTTTGGAGGAATCACATCTACGAATTTTTCATCCAGCAGAGAGCATTTTTGTCTGAAAAATTTCTAGAAATAATGTAGGTACCTACTCAAAACTAATTTTATGTTAATACAATTATTAGAATTTCAGATCATATCAGAAATCTGAAATTAACCAAGTCGAGGAAATTGAATCGCTGAGACCATGGCCAATCCTAAAATATACGATATCGTGCTTCCGAGTCCAATCCAATTGAAAAATCTATCATCTATCGCAGTAGCCATCCAATTATGGCGTTTGGATCTAAATCGACATCGTACAAAGAAATCCGTACAACATTTCTACGCCCGTCGCAATCCAAAGCCAAATATCACCCTACAAAATCTAATTCCTCATATACCACCAATTATTAATGATATCACTGGACAGTACTTCAAAAAACTCGCTTCGTCAGTGCAACATTGGCTGCAATATCACTTTGAAAAAGTGTTCCACATTCGAAACGATTTTACCAATATTTTGAACGATTTCGATGATATTGTGTGCGATTTTGACGGTTCCATCGAATATGTTCGTACAGCTGCCAGAATGATTCTTTGTGATCGAATTTGCCCATTTGAAAAATTCAAGATCGCTTGCTTGTACAGTTTCGAAGACTCGATCAGAGGAATTTGGCCAACAGTGAAGAGGAATTTTTATTTGAAGAAGATCCATTTCGGTCGTCATCCGTTTTTGTATTATTGGATTTGTCGTCTTAAAAATAAAATGGATAGGATACCTAATTATGGTGGAGTTCCCATTGATGACCTGATGCTTGGGCAATGCGAAGTTGAAAATCGATCTTCGTTTGAATATTTTTGGAATCGGGCCAGCTCGCAAAAGCAATACGAGGTGGCAAAACGGTTGAGTTTGACGAATAAATTTACATTCTGTGGCTGCAGATTCATTTTACCAAAATTAAACGATCAACAACTAGCTGAATTGGTTGGTGAGAGAGGTGCAGATCTCATATCTCATGTGCTGATTTACTTGAAAGCTGAAAATTATGTTTTTCCTATTTGGATGCATATCAAGCATGTGATTGATAAAAACCATTTTGTAACTTTTGTCAAAAAAATATTGGAAGGTGAAACTGAGCACTGTTTCGTCGACAGTGCGTTGGTCAAGCAAAACACAAATAGTAATGATAATTTGTCGGCATGTTGCGAAATATGGGCCGGCGCTCCGGTTGAATTCAAACGATCAGCTATTGAAACCCTTCTGCCTATGAAATGGCTGTTTAAAAAATCGCATCCGATGCCTTCCAAGCCTAGAGAAATTCGGTTTATTGGAACAGTACTGAGGGATGCCACGGCGCAAGAACGAAGAACATTTTGGCGTCAGAACTGGCAAAGTTTTCTCGATTCGACACGTTCATCGGATTATCTCCGAATGATGGAAATCTGTTTGGAGAATGAAGATGAAATTAGCCTGTTTAAAAACGATGCATCGGCCAAACGGTTACGACGTGGCTAAGGAATGGAAATTTTTTTTTCCGACGAGGAATTGTTTTTTTCTGAATGTCATCGCAGTTCAGAGCTCGAGCGAGTATTTTGTTGGAAGTTTTCAATCGTGGGATTTTAATGATTTTTTGGGCTGTGAAGTGTGAACAAATGAAGTTTCCAGATTATTGCTTTACCTTTTTTTTGGCTATGAAGAGAAACATGTTGATTTGTGTTTACCAATATACTACTTATTTTGATTGTTTTCAACATTTTTGACTGAATTTTACCGTAGAAAAAATTTTGATCAAATTATAAAGTAGAAAAAATTTTGATCAAATTTTAAAGTGAAAAAAATTTTGATCAAATTTTGAAGTGGAAAAAATTGTTAGTGTTGAGTAAGTAGATATTTGTTTTTTCAATTTCTTTGCGAAAAATAATAATTTTACTGTGCTATTTTTTTATTCGAGCTGACGTAAGTTACTTACCAATACTTTATAGCTACGAATGAGTTATATGTACCAAACATTGCCTGTATAGTCAATTCATTCCTGGATTGGTATGATTTAATCTTGATTTTGTGCTTAATATGAAATAGATTGTTGTATGTTCTTAGCTTCTTACTACTTACCTACTGTATTCGCGAGTTAATCATTTAATATGTTTATATTTTTGACAAAAATGTAGTAATGAACACCTTTTAAAAAAATATCAAGCGCTCGTTTTGCAAAATTGAAAGGTAATTTTTATGCATATTATTTTTTGTATGTATTCAAGCAAAAAAATTATTTTTAGTCAATTTATCAATACTTATTCTTTTCCTTCTGAAAATTAATAATGAACCCCTAAAAATCGGATGGAAGTGGAAAAAAGTGTCAGTAGAAAATTTGGGGGAAACGAAAACATTTTTTTTAAAAAAACTTAATTGAACATAGGCATCTAATCCAATTTTAAGGTTTGAGATTGCATTCTTTAAATTTCAAAAAAAGTGCGAAACTGTGCCTGATTGTTTTTTGCTACTAATTTATGTACTTGTATAGAATCAATGCTGCTTAAAATATCTCTAAAACTACACTTGAAGATGAAGCTTTTGGGTTTGCAACATTCGATTTCTCAGATTTTGATTTTTTTTCTGCTTTCAAGGAGAAGAAAGTTAGGCCAAAGCAAATTACAAATTAAGTTGGGGAAAAAAAGGAAGAAATTTATTTTTGTGGTTATTTTAATCTTCAACCTAAAACTGATATCTATGGAGACAGGAAGGCGGAGAAAGAGCCAAAACTGCTTCAATTTTTTGTCCTATTAGGGACTCTAAAAGACTCAATTCCAGATCAAAATAAGCTCAAAATTTATTTCTGCGGAATTTAAAAATTCCATTTTCATCACTTGAAAAATTTTCAATTTTCAACCATCATCTACTTCTAATGTCATGGAGAAACTTTTTTGGTTTTTTGAAAAAGTGGTTCTGAAAAGGAAATCGAAGAATCAAAAACAATTAAATTTTGATTTTTCGCTTTTTTCCAATTTTGACTTTTTCTGGAAATCTTTCTCTCAAATGATGCCATTTTTAAAAATAAGTTGATTATTTAAAAAATGATAAATTGAGTTAGTAGGTATTCAGCTACAAAAATATAAAAGCTCCTGGGTTAAAATTCTGCAAAAAATTTTAAAATGTGGCCTTTTTGATCGCTTAGATAAATATTGAATTTTCTATGGCTGAAACAATTCAAAATTTTAATTCTATTTCAATTTTTATTATGAAAAATTTCCGATCAAATAGGTTACCAATCCAAGGAATTTTTTTTGTTCGAAAGAAAATTTCATTTTTTTTTTTGTATAAAATGCAAACAAATGATATAGATGGGTAATGAAATCCAAATCTATGTTAATACAATTTTTGGAATTTTAGGTCGTATTTGAAATCTGAAATTAACGTAGCCGAGGATATTAAATCGCTGAAACCATGGCCCGCCGTAAAATATACGATATTGTGTTTCCAAGTCCAATTCCGCTGAAAGATCTTTCATCCATCGTTATGGCCATCCAACTATGGCGTTTGAATCTACATCGACATCGTATAAAGAACACCGTACAATATTTTTACACCCGTTATGATTCCGAATCGAATATTTCTCTACGAGATATTATTCCTTGTATGCCATCAGTGATTAATGATATCATCAGCTTGTACTTGGAAAAAATTGTGTTGTCGATGGAGCATTGGCTTAAATATCACTTCAAAAAAGTCTTCCACGTTCGCGACCATTTTACTAATATTTTGAACGATTTTGATGATATTGTGTGCGATTTCGACGGTTCTATCGATTATGGTCGTACAGCTGCCAAAATGATTCTTTGTGATCGAATTAGTCTAGATGAAAAATTCAAGATCGCTTGCTTGTATAGTTTTGAAGAGTCGATCGAAAAAATTTGGCCAAATGTGAAGAAGAATTTTTATTTGAAGAAGATCGATTTCAGCCGTCATCCGTTTTTATATTATTGGGTCGGTCGTCTCAAAAATAAAATGGATAGGATACCTAACGATGATGGGATTCCTATCAATGACCTTATGCTTGGACAATGTAAAGTTGAAATTCGTTCTTCGTTTGAGTATTTTTGGGAACGTGCCAGCTTGCAAAAGCAATACGAGGTGGCCAAACGGTTGAGTTTGACGAATAAATTCTCATTATGTGGCTGCAGATTCGTTTTACCAAAAATGAGCGAAGATCAATTGGCTGAATTTGTTGTTGAGAGGGGTGCGAATTTGATATCTTACGTGCTATTTGACTTAGAAGCTGAAAATTACGTATTTCCTATTTGGATATACATCAAGTATGTGATGGATGAAAACAATTTTATAATCCTCGTCAAAAAAATATTGGAAGGTGAAACCGAGCATTCTATCGTCGACAATGCTTTGGCCAATAAAACCGTAAACTGTAATGGCAACTTGTCGGCATGTTGCGAAATATGGACAGATGCTCCGATTACATTCAAGCAATCAGCTATCAAAAATTTTCTTTCAATGGAATGGATTTTCGAACAATCTCGCCCAATCCCTTCCAAGCCTAGAGAAATTCGATTCATTGGAACGGTGCTCCTGGATGCCACCCCGGAACAAAGAAAAATATTTTGGCTTCAGAACTGGCACAGTTTTGTCGCTTCAACTCGTGCCCCGGATTTCCTCGCAATGATGAAAATTTGCTTAGAAAATGAAGAAGAAATTGGCCTATTTAAAAAAGATGCATCGGCCAAGTACGAAAATCTCAGCCAAAAGGTTGAGACATATTTAACGAATGGTTCTTTCCGAGAATTGACCAACTTGTTGAATGTATGTTTGCCAGATGGGCAGATCCGCAGAGATATAAAAAGATCTTCGTTGGAGTTGAATTTCCTAGGCCAGGAATCTATTTTTTCTTCGTGCCATGTCAAGGAAACGGACTCGTTTAGAGAATTCATCGACGACGCTTATGCCGATGATCCCGAATTGGCCGACGATTTTCGAAATCAATTGTTATCGAGGCCTGATACCGCTGACTTATTGGCGAGGATTATGAACCCAAATACTTTTCGTGCCATAATGAATTTCGTCGAATCGATGGGATCAGCTGGTCACCATGTGAAGCAACTGAAGAAACGGTTTGTCGACGAAATAAAACCGACGAAATTTCAATTTCATAATTTTATGTTTGATATTAGAAAGTTTCAAGATTTTCTAGTTTGGTGTTTGGGAAATGACGAGCAAGTGAATGAATTCAAAAAGACAATATCACCCGACGAAGTATTACAGTATTTAGATCCTATTTACTTCAATATGAGAGCTCAGAAAAGTGATTTGCCCTGGGAATATGATCCATTTGTGCGATGGTATTTTAATACTGAAGAGGAAAGAAGAGAGTTCAGAGCTCGAACGCGTTCTAAGTATTATATGATTAAAAAGAGTACTTCTTACTTGGCCGGAAAATTTTGATCGTGAGATTTTAATGACTATACTTGGGCTATAAACGGCTGGACTTGACAGATTTATGCTACTCCTTTCTTGATTATAAACAGAATCATTCACTAGTTTAATATTCTTTGTTTTTATTGCTTTGAATTACCATATTCAGTGACCACCCGTTGAAAAAAAGAAAATGTAAAAAACAGTGTTGCAAGAGTGGAGTGGGAGTGTTGAGTGCAAAGGAGCGCAAAGGGTACCGGCGGTCAAGATAGGCGAATCTGCCCCAGAGCTGAATTTTCCATGTCACTGGCCCATAAAAATTTTCCGACTTTTTCGGGCGAATATCTCGGAAACACGACTTATAAATCGAAAATCGACGTCGGATTCGTGTTCACCAACCCAAATTCTACCAATTAACCCAATCCAATTCCAAGCGCGTTTGGCGAAAAAATTTCCATAATTCTTTTTGAATCTTTCAATTAATAATAAAAATCTGGATTGAATGATTTGAAAAAAAAATATTAGAAATTTCAACGATACAAAAAGAAAAAACACGCATGATTATAAAAAGTGAGAAATCTTGAAAGAAATTTTCCAAAACGAAAAAAAAATAAATTATTGAAAATGAAAAATGTTGAAGGATCCAAAATTTTCCAACTTGGGTACTTTCGCAAAAAAATATTCGGTTCAGTGACACATATTTCAATTTATCGTAATTTTTTAATTTTTTTTTATTTTTTTCCCTCATCTGTTTATTTTTATTTTTTTATTTTATTCCTTATTCCGTTTTTTAAAATTAATAATAATATTTTTCTAAAATTGAAATTAATTAATTATTAATTATTGAAATTTATTTTCAAAAAATTCTCGTAAGTAAATTTTTTAATTCTCTCATTTTTGGTAAAAAATAAAAAATTAATGTTTGGAAAAAAAATGAAAAAAATAATTAGTAGGTATTGAAAATAGGCAACAGAAAATGTAAACAAGACAACCAATCAGGTGAAAGGAACCACGTGACCTGTTTGCCTGTGCGTTGAGCTGTGAAATAATTATTGTAATTTCGTGAACGGCCATTTTATTTTATATTTATTTTCCTGCAACTTGGTATTGGTTTTTCGGTATTCGGTGCGTGCGGTGTTACTCATCTTCATCTCGATTCGATGTAAGTTTGTAAGATTTTTATTATTTGATTAATTTTTTATAACGATTCATCGATAATCAGTTTGTTTCTCGTAATCACGGTTCCTCGTGCTGGTGCACTTTCCTCCCCTCTGAAATTGAAATTCAATCCGCATAACTTACATCATACATTACGACTAACTTTATGTCTTTGATTATAAGTCAATGCTTTATGTAGTCTCAGAATTCGTGTTTCTTGGGTAATGATAAATTCTATTGGAATGCAAGAATATATGAGTTATTTGTCCTTGTCGTACATTGTAGTGTTTTTTCTTGCAGCGGAAATACCTGCGTGAATCTGAAGCTGAACTTTGCCATTGTTACGAACGCCAATACTCGAATTAGTTCATACACCTTTGCTCGTTGATATTCCACTGTGTCAGTGTCCAATGTCCATGGCATTTTGAAAAATGTCACCGAAAATCATAGATGAGTAAGTTAACAAATCTAATATGTATTTCTTACAACGCGTTTATTCGTGCTCTCGAGTAGCCTGCTGCCTTGCGATTGTTCTCCTGTCTGTTTTGAGTTTGAATAAAAATTTCATCGATTGAATGCAAGAGTTTTATTCATCCAATTTGATTTTTTACGCCGATTCTTTGTGGTCGTTTTCATTCTCGTTCCGGTGTTTGGTTGGCTCATTTAAATTTTCGTTGATTTGGTAATTATTGATGGTCTTTGGTGTTTTTTTTTCCTGAAATTTGAATAACATTTTTAGTGAAAGCTTGCTCGTAATTTTATTGACTGTCAATAGCTAGGTAGGTTACTGAAATGAACGGATTTTTGGGTATATTTGAATTACACTATTTTATGCCTGCTAGGTACGTAGAATAGTATATTTTCGTCGAATTCCGGTCACTTTTTCTCCCAAAAATTCTATCCTCGTTTGCTGACTTACGCTGTTTTGAGCATTCCTCTCTTAATTTGTGTTCAATTGTTGTTCATACTTGATTTGTGTATTACATTGCAATAGCATAGCCATATTGACATTAACGTGTTTTTTTTTTCTTGCAGTGAGAATACCTACGTGAACGTGAAATCGAATTTTACACATACCAACGTCCATGGAATAATTACCTCACCATTTTGTTCGTTGATATTCGACTGTGTATATCTTTGCTAGGAAAATCACCGAAAATTATCACGAGTAAGTTTGCAAGTCTAATATTTTGTATAATGCAGTTATTTGTTCTATGAAAAAGCCTTATTCTTTTTGATTCGTCTTCAAGTAATTACCTCACTAATTTTTTCATTCAAAATATTGAATTTTATGTATCTTTGATTAGTATTTATATTGTAAAAGTAATCTGTGAGGGAGTTTGTTGGCAATTTACTTACGTTAATTTTTTCCAGATTATCAAACGCAACTTACTTTTCGAATACTTACCAGTTACCAGTGTTGTTTACCTGATTAAGCATGGCAGAATTGTGAAGTACTCATTGATCAGCTATTTGCAATGTAGATGTTTGGCGTATATTTCTTGTACCGACGAAGATGAACTGACGCCGATTATTTCATGTGTTACTATTTATTCTGTGTTTTTGAATTATCGATGATCGAAACTAACTTTCATGGTAAGTCTAAGTACTTCATTAATTTCGTATTTTATTGAGAAATTCATCGTGGTTTGAACCAGAACATTAATTCATGATCAACTTTCATACATGCTTATTGAAATTTGCGAGTTGCAAGTTTAGTCTTATGCGTCAGGTACATATTTTGTACATTTGTACTCGATCACTCGGCTATACCTACATTTAATGCTGTGTAGTGTGTACTTTGTATATTCTATATTACTTAAATTCCTACATATGCATAGGTTAAGACAATTTAGAATTTTTGGAACTTCTAACTCGTTTCCAATCGAATTCATTAATATCTATTTTCTTCACCAAATTTCTTTCTATACGGCGAATTATATGTGATTTTTGATTGTTCGGCTTTTCTTGGTTGAGATTGAACTAGGGACTCGAATACACACGCACACAGTACATTAAATTGTTTAATTTCTGTTTATTATAGCTCATACCATGCAAGCAGAAACCAACATTCGAAGATTTTTTCAATAAATGAAATTGTTTTGCGTTTTAGTATTCACGAATTGGAAATGAATTCAGTCAAATTTCGTTTTCACGTTGTAAGTATACCTAAGTACGTTCTGAATATATTTTAAATCGAGTTCCTGTGAAATTTAGTTCGGTTATTGGTTATTTATTCTTTCGTGTATGTTTAGTTGAACGAGTTGGATATGCGTAATTGCGTGTAGCTATATTCCTATAATTGCTGCCATGTGGAAATATGTCGTAGATTTTTTCATCGATTCGGAAATATTGAACCTACAAATTAGGTATGTCTCGTATTTTTGAATTCAAGCGAAATTTAAATGTAGATACAAATATTTGCTCGATTAGGTAGTTAAAGTTTCTTCTTCATTTTAAAATTGAAAATTGAGTGATTTAAATTGAAATTTTCTGCTTATGCTTCATTTTGTATCATTATGTTTATTTTACGTCGGGTCGAGTTTAATTAACAATATTTCAGTTCGCAAATTCGCAGGTATTTTGTGCCGGGACAGGCTTTGAAAAGCGACGTCTTATTTATGATATTTTGAGAATTCGGCCACAGCTTTCCAACATTCCAGGTCGAAGACCATCGTTTTGATTCGTCATCTTGGTAAGTTGATATTTCTCAATTTGTATTGTGTTTTGTAAATTCAATTTCTAAGTAAGTTATTTGACGTTCATCATCGTGAGTCCGAGTCGTAATATATTGCAACCACTAACCAAGTCCCGAATCATATTTTTGGTATAAATAAGATGACGAATGCGCGATGAAGTAACCATAATACAACGCGCAATGGAAATATGGTAGATTATGTAAATTTTTCATTACCGCATCCATTTCTTTCAAATTTTCATACGAAGCCCAGATGAAGTATTCGAAAAACGAACCGAATTTGTATTTCTTCTCAAGTAATATAATTGACGTTGCGTATAAGTAAGCGTGTATTTCTTCAATGTACTATATTCATTTATACCCAAAAGATGAATGCTTGGAAATCGAAACCGATGAACGTACCAAATTTTCAACTGATTTTTATCGATAGTCATCATGTCTCACATTATTAAATCGTGTACAGTGAATTAGATAACGAATAATGTTTCGAATTCTGAACTTTCGAACTCAGTGAAAGTAGAGTTAACAACTAGGCATAACAATGATCAACAATCCTGATATTTTTTGCTTGAAAAATTCAATTTTAAATATACGAATACAATGCAATGAAATAACGAATATATTTTCATCTGTCTGATGTATTGCAATTTGTTACCTTTTTGATCTCGTACACGTAGTAACTAGGTATTGAATTGATTTACGTAAGCATTTCCGATTAGATCGCGATCGTATTAAAAAAAATAAATAAAGTAAAAATGTAAAAATCACACGAAATTGAGTTTGAGCGTGCCCATTTCGGGTGAATCGTCGCTTACGCTAGATCGCTACCCTAACATTCGCCTTGAAATTAATGATATGTCACGCATGCGCAGATGTACGTAGACGAGTCCCAACTGAACTAGCGTAGCGTAGCGTTTACGAAGCGTCATCGTCAGTTCGTCACTTCCTCAGTCGAGTTCATTGTTCTTCTTCTTGTCCTATGTCCTGGACCTGGAATCAACTCAACGCAAGTTTGACTTTGAATTCAGGTGTCATGTCAGTTGTCTTTTTTTTTTTTGGTGTATGTAGTGTAATGTAATGTGCAATGAATGATTAACGTAAGTCGATGCGACCCAAGCGACCGATGCAACGCCATTTTGGATGCTCTTTGTTGATTGTTGAATAAATAAAACTCGTTCGCGTTATTTCGTGCGGAAGTTGCAAAAGATGTAAGTTTGAGTTTAATAGTAATATTAGTAATGGTTGATTCGATTTTAATAATCAAGTTTTTTTTTGTTATGGTTGCGTTTTTTGTGGTTTCTCTGTTTTTCGAAAAATAATAACAGCAACGGCGCAACAGGTATTACGTATTACAATAGTCTTGTTTTGAGTCTGAGATTCTTTTTTGATCGTTTTTTGTCCGTGATTGAATAATGAATATTCGTTCGTGCGTAATGTACCATTTATTCATGTGTTGTGCTTTATCTATTATTAGAAAATTCTTATTTCTTTGAAAATGAATTGTTTGATTTTGACTTCGGTTCGAATTTTCAATTCCAAAATTTTCGTGGTCTGTCGCGTTTCTATTGTGTAATATACACTAAATAAATGAAAGCATACAATTATAATAATGTATGTGTGGTATTGTAGTGCAGTGGTATTAAGTAGTTTAATGGGGTAAGTAAACTCGTTGTTCGCTGTTACACTTGTTCGGATCGTCATTATTTCTGGTCATTGTGGTCGTGGAAAAAATTTTGATTCCTAATATTAATATTTTTCGCTTTTGAGGTACCTAGTTATATTCTGTAAAGGTGGCGACGTTTGGATTTTGTGCAAATTCGCGTTTTTTCCTGCAACGGCTGCATCATGCTATTCATTAGCTACCTACCGTGTAAAGAATGTTTACAGATTATTTGGCGCCATTTTCTGCCGCAATTGTTGATTTTTATTTGAAGTTGTTCTGTATGTTTTTTTTTGCTTCAAAACAGCAGTAATTTTGAGGTATTATTTTGCTCGTAAAACAACTGTGTCTAGGTATAGATATCAAAACTGAGAGAAAATTTTCCATTAACTGAGTTCGTGAGTTCCGTGTTGGTACTTGGTACTTGGTAGCCTCGAAGTCGAAGTGTTTCCTTTTGTGATTTTTGATGTCATTTTTCGGTACCACAAATTCGAGCATTTCGTTCCTTTCGGCGATCTTTCTTTATTGTTTGGTGTGCTTTCGAGTTCGTGATTCCATTTTGCTATCATGATCTCTTGCTTTCTCGGACTCGGTAAATTTTTTTATTGTTTCGACGTGTATCGTGGTAGTCTATACGAATTGTTTTTTTTTTTTCGGTCGTCGCATTATATGATGATTTTGTAGATATTGTCATTGACAAGTTCATCAAAATCTGTAGGATCGCGAATTCGTGTTTTTTCCATGTTACTTTGGTTATTACGATAATTGTTCGTGAATATGATTGATTCGATTTATAAACCTATCGTTCGTAAAGCTAATTGTGTGAAATAATAATATGTGTTGTGTAACTATTATGTCTTCAGGTAGTGTAAATATTTGCTGATTGGATCAATCGGGAAATCTGTGAAGAGTGAAAAGAACGATATTCGAGAATCGAACGCAAGTGGATGAAGCTTTCGAATCCGACCATGCCGTTGCGATCAACACTTGCGAATATTTCTACTTCCTGCTCAAGGTAAGAATTCTTATACGTGTATTTTGAGTGAATTAACTTTTTTTTTGTCAATCATCTGATATTTGATTTCTGAAACAAAACGAATCTGTCTCCACGCAAATTATTATTCAAGTTATGTTAATTTAACCATCGGGAAGGGGGATTTTTTCACCGAATCACGGCTTACTGGACTTTTGCAGTTCTGTTATTGATATAGTCAATGTATTGGAGTGTAAAATTGAAATTCTTTTCCATCCAAGTTACATGATTTAAATACTTACTTCCTTATTCCATCGGAAACTGTACGTAATAATATTTTCGCTTCTTTGCTTTGATTTTTTATAATGTGCTATTTTCCAAAGGTGCTTTGGGAAAGAAAAGTACCCAACTTTGCTCAGCGTGATGAGAAACATAAATTCATTGGTTATTCTATTATGTATCTTTAATTATGTCTAGTAATTAACGAATGGCAATTATAATAACTTTTTTTTTTGCAGTGGTTCAATTAGAAGAAAACTAGTGAATTTCAACGTGTTACAATGCGAAAAAATCCTCACCGAAGCAGTTTACAGCCGACCGAATTCACCGCAGATAATTCGTTTCGAGATGAAAATTACGACGGATCGAGTGTGCTTCGTGGTATGTATTTCATGTTTCGATGATTTTATTTCAAAATGCTCAGAATTGATTGCTGACGAATTATCCGAGAACTTATCACAAGTGCAATATGATTGGAAAATACGAAAAAATCGTCGACTAATGTTTTAAATTTGTAATTTTTTTGTCGTTGAGTTTTCATTTTCTACAACCGATGTTGAGCAGAAAAGAAATTGAATGCAAATCGTATTTTCATGAAGACATGAGAAATGTCTTAGGTATTTGCTGTTTTCGTCGACGTCGCCTAATTTTTTCTATATTCATGTCGTGATATTTATTTAATGCAACCTTAAGTATATGATAACGGAAGCCTCGATGTATTTTTTTTGTAGCTTTTGTTATTTTCGAAAATATGTCGATTATTTTTTTTTTTTTCAGTTTCAATTTTTAGTAAAATCAGGATAACTTGAAACTTGAAATGTCTTTTTTTGTGAAATTTAGGCCAAATCAACTTCCCCGTACTTCCCGTCATATTTTAAGAAATTAACCTAAACTGACGTCTATTTTCTTGTGTATTTCTGTTGAGAAAGCTTCGCTCCCCTTTGTCTGTGGGTGTTATTCTATTTCCTTTGAATTTGGCATTTACGTGTGTACTTCCGAATTTGAAAATTTTTCCGATAAGTCGAATTGGTTGTTTTTTAAAATTATTAATAATCATTGCTAAACATGTTTTTAAATACCTGTTGCTCTTTCGTTCTCGGTCAGATTTACGTACGACAGAATAAATTTATCGAGGAATTTTTTCAAATTGGAAAATTTTACCTGAAAAATAGAATAATAATTCAATTCTGGATACAATCTAAAATAAAAACGAATTATATTTATTTTTCTATTTTCCATACATTGCAATTTGTTGACTTTTTGATCGCCTATTTGAATGCATTAAATTGGAATAATTATTAGGTACGTAAGTATTATTGCGATTAGACCGTGTAAATGCCGATGAATGTGCGTAAAAAATCGTTCGAAATGAAATTTTATAATTTCAATTTTGTACGTGCCTAATTCTGAATTCATTCCGACGATTTGCTAGATCGTAGTCTTTGTCGATCGCTTTATTACCCCCGTATCCTGTAACCTTCAATTCAACACACTAACACAAACATTGTGTTTGTGAAACAACGTGCGCGTGCGCAAATGTACGTTGACGCATAACTAAGTGGTGATTTAAGAGGGGTGGAATCATTCTTCGCCTTGTGGACTCGTCCGGTTTCGTCAGACAATGAGTGATGAGTCGGAGTCCTTCGGTTCTTTACTAGTGTCATTGTCCTTGAATTCTCGAACTTATCGTGTTTCGTGTTTCTTCGAATAAAATGGGAATGATGAACGTGAGTCAGTGCGACGCCATTTTTAATGTTCTCGAATTTGAATTACTCCTTCGCGTTGTTTCGTGCGGAATAGTTTTCGAATGATGAAAGTTTAGTAGTGTAATATAGTTTTCTCGTCTTGGTTCGAATTCGATTTTGAAGTTTTAATTAATTCGCTATTGTTATGATTTGTGTTTCGTTTTTCGTAATACCAGGCAACAGCAGAGGTAGTGTATTATTTTGTGTCATAAATCTCGCAAGTTTGATTGAAATACTTTTTTATAATTCGTTTTTTGTTCGTGATTCAGTGTTATAAGTACTTGTATTTTATTGAAAAATTCATTCGAAATGAGCCGTTAGATTTCGACAGTTCGAGTTTAACATTTTGAATTTTGAATTCTAAATTTTTCGTATCGTGTTGAATGTATGGTATTCTAGTGGTGTTAACTGTTGGATGATGTAAGTTTGAGTTTTCATTTTCGCAAGATTTTTTTTTCAGAAGCTCGATTTATTTGGTTCTCGGTTCGAAAATCGTCATTGTCTTTAGTATTGGGTTTTGATTATGGAATGTGGAAACAAAGCTTACAAGTTTAGAGTTCCAGTGTCTATATTTTCGAGTTATTATTTGGCGCCATTTTCTGCATTATTATTATTTTCGTGTTTAGTTGTTTTGATTTTCGTTTTGAAACAGTTGTAATTTTGAGCTGTGATGGCATTTTGTCAGTTAATGAGAAATCGCAACCAAGTGAAATTTTTCGATTAATCGACTACCGTGATAGTAGCCTCCGAAATGTTTGTTCTGGTAATTTTTTTAACGGTTTTTTCATTTTCAAATTTGAGCTGTTTTCTCCTTTCTTTCGGTGGGTTTTCTTTGTTGTTAAGTTTGGTTTCAAGTTCGTGATTCTACTTTACGATTACGATCTCAATCTTTTGCTTTTTTTTTCGTATTCTGTGAATTTAATCGATATGGGTATTGCTATTGACATAATTGATCTATCTCGCAGAATTCTTTCCCATAATTACTTCTGTGATTAACGGTTTTTGCAATTATTAAATATAATATCTTTGAATATCGAAAAGCTTGTGTGTGATGTTAATGTATATCGTGTATTTATTAGGTTTTCAGAGAAGGGTAACCGTACCATCTGTGCTAACGTGAAAAACTTTCGAATTCAACCGGAACATGGCGCTCGACATCTCCAGACATATCATTATTCTGCTCGAGGTAAGAATTCATACCTGTGTTTTGAATATTTTTTAATTGGCTCGTTATTTTTCAAGTCGTGTTGATTGTATACTCAATGGCGAAGAGGTAGGGAATAATATTTTTCAACTACCTAATCACAAATTTACTCGACGTTTGCAACCTCCTTGTTTTGCAATTTTATAGTATCGTGAATAGCTGTATGTCGAATTGAAAGTATTTTCTAGCGATGTTTCGCGAGTTTCCAATTTTAGCGTCTGAAATATCTTTACTCTTTCAGAAATGAAACAAGATTATTAATTTCGTTGGTTTGATTTTTTTAAATTTTTATACGAGTGTATTTCTGTCCCGCCCCAATCTGAAATTTTTGTCGACTTGATCTGAGTTGAACGTTTTTAGAAATTATCGCCGATAAAAATTTCCCTTTTCCAAAATAAGTAGTTTTGGCTCATCAAATTGAATTGAAAAGCGATTATGTATTTTTAAGTCTCATTTTTTTACCTAATATTTTATGCTGACTCACGATGTATTGCTTCATTTTCAGATTTCTCGTTGTTCTTTCGTTTATGCCTCGAAGTTTGCAGTCAGTCGTTTACAAGTCTCGTGATATCATAATTCGTACTGTTTGATATTTTTTCTTCGGACCTGAAATTGCCGGAAGTGAGTAAATGAATATTTACCTGATATGATTTTGAAATGTAAGAGCGTAAATTCGAAGATATTGAATTGAATGAGAGTAGAAAGGTCGCTTATTTCGAACCATTGGGAAGAAGGACTGGCGACTGACTAGCTGAAAAATACGTGTGTGAAAAAGTTTGAATTTTTTTACGAATTGCTTGATTTTTTGAAAGCTGTAATTTTGAATTTTTTGTGTTTTTTTTTTTCGTTGTGAAAAGCCAAGTATACGGATAATGAGACAGGTATTTTGTTTTCATTTCAAGTTCAATGATGGTTCAAGTTGCGTGGAAATTCTTTTGAGGAATTTTTTTTTGGATAATTATAAAATTATACCGGAATAATACATACGTTCATTTTTTAATCTGTATTATTGTTTAACGTTGTGTATTCATTTTGTCTTCAGGAACTGTATAAATTTGTTGATTGGATCAAAAGTACACAGTATTCGAGTACCGGACACAAGTGGATGAAGAGATCAGCTCTCACGAATATTTCTACTCTTTGCTCAAGGTGAGAATTATTTGAAGTGTTTTGAGAAGAATATACATTTGCTTGACTCGTGAAATAAATCAAATCTCTCCACAAAAATGATTATTCGAGTTAACTCGAATGAAAGGAGGAAGCAGTAGGAAGGATTTGTTCACCGAATTATGACTTACCAGATTTTTGCAGCTCTCGTTTTGCGATTTTATTATATCATGGATAATCAATGTATCCATCTATGTGCAAAAATTGAAAATTCTTTTCCGTCTAAATTACATGAGATGCTATTTTTCAGCGTTTCGGAAACGAAGCAAGATTGTGGGCAGAGGGAGATGTTTGATTTTTATACGAATGTCACTGAGTATGCCCCCCCCGCCCCTCCATCTACCCCTAGTATAATTTGAAAAAGTGCATTTTGGCAAATTTGTAAATCTCAAATCGACAACGTATTATCAATAAAAATGAAAATCATCCAAATTTGAAAACAGTGATATTATGCCGTTGATCGAAAAATGACCATTCGATTGAAGTAAAAGAAAATAATAAATAATTACGTCTGTCTTATTTTCTACGAAAAAAATTGCGTTATAGTTACTTCGTATCATTGGATATTTTTTTTAGGTCATTGACGTTGTCATTATCGTTTATTTTCAAGTCTATCATTAGAAGTATTCTCATTTTGATGGTCAGGATCGATCCTAAAGTATTTTTGGAAATAATGTTGGTCGAAAAGTTCAATTTGATGATAGAAACATAATTTTGAAAAATAATTGCTAACTGTGATCTTAATTTTGTTATCAGATGTTTCCCGAACCGGTTGCCAGTGGGATGCTGGATCTTGATGGTCGGAGTGCCGGCGCTGCTCATCATATTGTTCATTTTGAGTCGTTGAGCTTGCGGACACGATATTGTTTTCATTTGTGATGGCGTTTTTATCAAGATTTTATGGATCAGCGACCTCAATTGATTTCCCATCTGAGGAGGAAAAAACACCAAGTTCATGTTGACAACCGGTGTGTATCTATATTTATTTTTGCGGGTATTTCTCGTCGTACGTATTCAAAATGGATGGCATCACAGTATTGAAGAATGTTCTTGAATATTTGTTGCTTCTTCGTTATCGGTCAAATTTGTGTGTGCAACAGAATAAATTCATTGTGGATTTTTTTCAGTATGGAAAATTTTACCTGAAAATCGAAATATTTCTCAATCTGTAGTGCTGTTTTACTTTTGGAAATCCAATTTTCATAACCTACGGTGTTGTCAAATTCTGCTTTATGATTTTTAATTTTATTTTTAGAAAAATAATGATGAATTTGTTTCGATATACTTGGACGATGTCTCTGTTTCATTTTCGCTTCGTTCAGGTTTCGTTGATTTTTTTCCCGATTTCATCGGCAACGATCAAATGTAAGAATTTTTGGGAAAGAATATCGTATTTGTGAAAAAAATTGATTCATGTGACAATTTTCCCTGTATAAAATGAATTTAGGACAGTAAAAAATTACATATAGATTAGAAAGGGGTCAATATTTTAATTTATTCATAGAAAAATGATTATTCAGTATTTTTTCTCTGCATGCATAAAGTTGATCATTTTTCCTCTGTAAGACGTGATTACCAAAATTTGATGTATTTTTTGTAATTTTTGAGTTCGATGCTGTATGTTTTAAACGTAATATCAATAAATTAGATATTATTTTTCTGTAATACCCAGACGAGATCAGGAGATTTTGAAATGTTCCCCAGTTGATGACATTTTTCACTCGAAATATTGAAATAATTTTGATTCGTGGATTAGCAGTCCTTTTCATATAAAACGTGGGAAATATTTTGTTGAAGAAATCGTTGAGATTCCAAAAAAATTGAGAAAAATATTTTTCTTTGAACAAGTTGATTCTAGTTGATTTTTTTCACATTTTTTTTGTGAAATTGTTTATGTTTAATATTTGCTTACTATCTAATTAGTTGGTAATTATAAAATTATCTCCATTTGTTTTTAATTTGGTATTGTTTTTCTTTTTACAGTGAAATATGGAGATGAATGTAGCAGAAATTATCACGATAAAGTATTCGGAAATGAACACCGCGGTGAGTGTCCAGAATATTCATTTCTAGCGTCATTTTTCATTGGATTTTACGAAATGAATTTCGCTACCCTAATTTCGTCGTATGAATATTACTAACTTACTGTAATGGAAATATCAAAATAATCATTTTATTTTGTTGAAAAATACGTACCGGAGCGAAATACGTATTTCCGTATAAGAATCTGTGTCAGAAAAATATTCTCAGATTAAATTGCAACCATTGAAAACATTCTCGAATTCATCCCTAAAAAAAGCTCATTATTAGGTAAGCGAAATTAATTGGAATTTTCCAAATTATTCGAATCTATTTTATCAAGAGAGGAATTTCGATTATTTTACTTATACTTTTAGGATGTTGAAATTTGAAAATTTTTGCATATTTTATTCGTAGATTTTTGTTGATTTCGTTATTTTTTTGTTATCCAATGCTGAGCTCAACTGGGTATTGCATTTTTTCTCATTGTATTTAACGAATTGGACTGACTTTTGGCTGCATGACTTGTTTTTTTTTTGTGATGAAAATTGTGCCCTGATTTTTGTGTCCGAAAATCGCATTCAATATTGTATAATACTTGATGAAATTATTTTCTCTCTGTGTTAACCTGTAAAACACCTTCAACTAGCGTTTTTGGAAAATCTAGGAGAAAAAAAATGCTTGAATATGAAATTTTTTAAAAATAAATTTACTCTAGGTAATTTCCTTCTTCCTATATCCTCTTTTCTGATATTTGATATTACGAATTCGAATGAATTTGACATTTTAGCATGTCATGAAAATGGCGCAGACTCAAAAAATTGTGTCCTTGTGTGGTAGGATTCGACAGTTTGAAGCACAATTGAAATTTTCTATCAATCTTTGCCTCCTTTGATAGATTTTTATGAGTTTTTTTTGAAATGCGAATGTATAATGAAATAAACAAAGGTATTCAAAATGAAAAAAAAGAACTTGGATACGCTCAGTAAACTTGGAAATCGTCGATTCTTATTTGAACGCTATAGTCATTGAATGGAATCGAATTTTAAATTTTCCAATTGAATGGGTGAAAATCAATCGGATGCGAAATGAGTACAATTTGAACTCCTGGCTTTTCGTTGCTACCAGTTTTTTTTCCTGCGAAATGCCTTCCATAAACTTGATTTAATCTGTGTATTCTCCCCACTTCGACTTCAAAAAATTTATGAACGTGCGTTTTCTTTTCGTTAATTGTAGGTACTTTTCTATAAAATTTCTTTGGGTGTCCTCGATGCGCGAGCAATTATTTGGTCACAATTATCGTTTTTTATTTTACAAAGATGCTGCATTTGTTTATGTCATCGATCATTATTCTTCCTTCAAATAATGAGAAATATTGAATAATTATATTTTCTTGAAATCTCTCGGTTTTTTTTTCATCATTTTACAGCTCTTGATGTCTAGTTTCTTCAATAATTAAATCTATTTTTTTCATATGCCCAGAGAAGAATGAAAATTGTGATCAAATATCAAAAAAATGTTTTCAGCATTTTATACCTTTTTTTTTTTTAAATCTCTTAATAATTTTTATTTGACCCTTGATTCTTATAAAATTCTTTTTCTAATCGTACGTTGTTATTTTTTCTGTTAACAGATTCGAGATGGAAAATGCTACCTCGTCGAAGTACCAGCGATCATAATTTTTTTTCAGTATCCAAATTCCAAACAAATGGAGCGCAGTGAACTCGATCGATCGTTGGAACATTCAGATGCATCCTTCCGGTCTTCGGTCTTTTGGTTGATTTGTATTTGCTGCCCATCGAGTCAATGGTAAGTGTATTAATATTTCACTTCCTCACCTCTTTTGACCTATCACTTCATTTTTACCTCATGAATGTCAATTCTCGGTAATTGCATATCAATGGCTAAGAATTATCTGCTCTCTAATGATCATCCGACTTCTTTCTACACAATTTTGGCCACCTTTATTGTCTTTTTGAGCCAAAAATTTTATAAATCGTATTTTGTGGCGGAATAAGGGAAACAGCGAGTAATATATAAATAAAAATAAGACCATAGCAAAATTTATTCATACAAAATTATGCATAAATGAAAAGATAACAAAATATAACAATAAAAATGTACCAAGTTACCGCAGATTTGGAAAACACGTCATTAATTTTATTAAAAGTGAAAAATTGAATGATTTCTATTCTAAATAGGTATTTTTTTGTGGAAAATTGTTCTGTAAGGATTGGTATTATTTATGCACATTTATTTTTATTTACATGAATATTGATTATTGAAACGTTTTTAAAATACAATTTCATTTTATTATTACATAATAATTATGCATCTAGCACTTACACCTAGAGATGAATAATTTCGTCAGGCAAACAGCCGGTTCAAAAATCCAGATTTGAGTCCGGCCTTACAACCTACCTATTCTCGGAATCCAAGGGCGATTCGAAATGAAATTTTTCGTCGACCCAATTTCTGGACAAAATGATTTCTATTGTTGAAAAGCGCTCGGATTCCGCCTGGAGATGGATTTTTGGTCGCTGAACATGAAACCGGCGTCGGATTTCAGCCCGGAAGCATCGTTTTCCGGCATGAAATTGCGAATCACAGCAGAAGGAGTGTTCGAACCGAAAATCCGACGCCGGATTCGTGTTCAGCGACCAAAAATCTATTGATGAACTGAATCCCAGCGCATTGCGTGATAAAAAATTTTCCATGTAACTGGCTCATGAATTTTTCCGACTTTTCCGGGCGAATATCTCGAAAATGACACTTCGTAATCAAAAATGGACGCCGGATTCGTCTTCAGCGACCAAAAATCTACTTAGTAACTTAATCCAAGCGCATTTCGTGAATAAAAATTTTCCATGTCACTGGGTCATAAAAATTTTCCAACTTTTCCGAGTGAATATCTCCAGAACGACGCTTCGTAATCAAAAACGGACGCCGGATTCGTCTTCAGCGACCTAAAATCTATTTACAAACTTAATTCAAACACATTTCGTGAATAAAAATTTTCCATGTCACTGGTTCATGAAAATTTCCCGACTTTTCCGGACGAATATTTCGAGAACGACACTTCGTAATCGAAAACGGACGTCAGATTCATGTTCAGCCACTCAATTTTACCTTTAAACCCAATCCTAGAGCGTTTGGTGAAAAAAGTTTCCGTATTTCGAGATATTCGCCCGGAAAAGTCGGAAAATTTTTATGACCCAGTAACACAGAAAATTTTTATTCACCAAATGCGCTTGGATTTGGTCTATAGCTAGATTTTGGGTCGCTGAACACGAATCCGGCTTCGGATTTCGGTTTAGAAGTCGTGTTTTCGACATATTCACCCGAAAAAGTCCGGAGGTCGAACGAATAGTCGAATCAAAAATCCGACGCCGGATTGTGTTCAGCCACCCAAAATCTATTTTTAACCTCAATTCAAGCGTATTTGTTGAATAAAAATTTTCCAGCCCCAAAAATCAACTCATTTTCTTTCAAAAAAGGCTGGTTATCAGTTATGCGCGCTTGGACTGAGTTTATAGGTAGATTTCGGGTCGCTGACTGCGAATCTGGGTATTTGACTGAGAACGTTGGAATAATTCAAAAGATAATTGAAAAAGTGTAAAAGAAAATTGCGAATTCTAGCAAAAGGATTTATTCGAGAAACGTTTCTGACATTGACTACACTTGCATGTATACAATTTCACATGATTTTGTTGCCATCTGCGTTATTTTTTTTAATTAAGGGAAGTGTAAAAATTTTAGCAGGTAGTTAACGAAGGAAGAAAATTTTTTTCAATTCTAAGAAAATTATAAAACATAAAACAAGTGTGAAAATTTTGACGTAGAGAAAAATATAAAGTGAAAATTTCGGAAGGGAAGGAAGAAATTCAAAATCGTAAAAAAACACGTGTAAAAATTTTGTCAGTGAAGAAATGAGTAGGTAATACTAATTTTCCAATTTGTGAGGAAACCCCGGATTACATATTGAAAAAAAATTGAGAAAAATTTCAACGGTACCAAAAATCACATATGATTATAAAAAATGAAAAATATTTCCCAAACCAAAAAAAAGTTATTGAAAGATACAAAATAATATAACTTCCAAAAATATTCGGTTCAGTGACGTGTTTCAATTTATCGTAATTTTTTCCATCTGTTTATAAAAAAAAATAATAATAATAAATCTTTTTCTAAAATTGAAATACCTAAATTGATTACTAATTGAAATTTATTTTTTAAAAAATCCTTGTAAAATAATTTTATAATAATTCTCTCATTTTAGTAAAAAAAATGAAAAAATAAGTAGGTAATGAAAATGGGCAACCGAAAAAATAAAGAATTGAATTGAATTGAAAAGCTAAACAACCGATCAGGTGAAAGGAACCTCATGACCTTTTGACCTGAAATTCACTTTTTCAGTCCAAGTTGTGGGTTTTCAATAAAATTACCCTCGATGAACTCGCAGTTGATTAATGTATTATCTAGGTATTCGGTTGTGTTATTTTTCAAAATTTCTAACGTCATATTTTAAAGACAAAAATGAGCTATTTTATGAAATTGAATTGCTAAGCGTTGAATTTTCTCCATATTGTACTTGGCCTAACTGCGAGAGATTTTTTGGGCGTTTTGCTGGTTAAAATTCGACCATATATCTTGATTGATTTGATTGAAAACGAAAGGTGAGAAAATTTATAGTATTGGAAATTGGCAGGAGAATATTTCTAGGGCAAAGATGTAGACATTTCAAGTTCCTTCCAGCGATTCAACAGGAAAAATTGTTGAAATTTTAAATTTTAGTGGTTTGATTTAAAATTTTCGTCCAAAATTCTCATTGGTGATAAGAGATAAGAGAGAACACAATTTAAATTGATTGACGAAATTACAAAAAAAGATGACTTTGCTATTTTTAGATTCCAGTAGATAGATAACCTGGTCGTTATTTTATGTATTTTATCATTTATGTAATGCATTTTATAATTACAATTTTCTACTGAACTTTTATAGATGATTCCGGTGTTTGAAGAATGACTTCCGATAAATTTGACTTGTAGAATTGTAAATATGGCAGAGAACGTGTAGACTGATCAATATTTCATTGGATACGGAAAAGCCTGCGTAACCCTTGGCGCTGGACGTTCATATTTTTCATTCGTGCTGTGTAAGTAGGTTCTGTTTTGCTTTTCAACAATTTTGAAATTGATTACCAATTGGATGTGTTTTTTCAGTCGATTTTAGTTCGTACGTGTTGATTTTTGAATAAAATGTTAGATTTTAACGTGAAAATGTGTTTTGATTTGCAGATGCTTTGACTGGAACCAGAAATATCTCCAGGATACGCCACCGAGTATGCTATTTTCGAGCTGCCTCGCGAGTTTCAACCCATTCCAGACAATGACTTGAGGATACTTCGATCGGAACCAGCAATGTTTCAACGATGTACCGATTATGCAGTTTTCAAGCTATCTCCCAGAATTCAACGTATTCTAGAATAATTCTAAGTATTAAGTAGCGTTTAAGTTTCGGTTTTTTAATTTGTGTTACGTGTTACCTTGTTCGCCTGTAGGGAGGATCAGGTTCGGATTTAGGAATTTGTTTGATTCGTTTAAGGGGTTACTTTTTGATAGTTTCGAGGGCTGTTTTATGACCGGAAATATTACTCGGTGTGGTTTTTTTTTTCAAAATTTTATCACTCATCTGGTGCATAATCAATCGTATTCATTAATTAAAATCCGCGATTTTTTTCTTTTTGCGAGTTTTGAGCATAGAATAGGAAACAATTTTGGCAAACATGGGGTTAAAGTAGATAGAGAATATCGATGTCGAATGGCATCGGTGAAACCCTCAGGTTCTGATGGAGTTGCAAGTCAGCTCCAAACACGAATCGGGGGTGGCTGCGGTCTCTTGATCTCCGGGCACCAGCCGGCCCGGTTGATCGCAAAAGAGACCTCAGATATTCTTCCACGGCAGGCTTGGTGCTGCGGAAAGAAGAGTCTGCTGTTGAAATTTCGTCGCGCCGATGTCGGTATCTGTGTGAACCTGGAAACCTCACGACATCGGAAGAGACCCGGAGTTTTATACTGATGCCTGGTGCGATAGTACCGAGAATACTGAGAATATTGCAGTTTCGTTCTTGGCTCGGGTAGCGCTACACGCCAGGGTCGTATTTAACGAAGGGTAGGAGGGGCGGTCAGCATCGCATGTATTAATTACAATCGAAGGTCGTTTGAATCGCTGGTCAAATGTTCAACTGTGTAAGTGTAGGGCCCGTTTGGTTTTTTCAATTGGTTAGGTCTGTCCAACTTTACCAGTTCGGTGTTTGTGGCCGTCACCGCAGCACCACAAAGAACTGATAATGCAAAATTTACTCATTTTCATCTCTTGGCCTGAGCTTGGCTCCCAAAAGATCGCAGCTTTCACAGGAAAGTTGCGCGGTTCTCTTTTTCGGTCTGACCGGGTACGCCGATAAAGTTGAACTAAAATCCCTTACGATTTTGATCAGTTTCTGATGTCTACAAAAAATGGTGTTTGAGCGGCTGGTGAGAGTGGATAGGCGTCTACCCTTTTAGGTAGCTTAGCTAGGAAGCCTGTGTTCGAGTTTGTAGTAGCGGTCTTCGATTAAGTGCCGTAATAGGGCGTCCGTGCGGGGGTGCCGGGCCGAATCCTCCAGTCTGCGGATTTAGGATCAGACATTCGATGGTAAGGAACATATTGTTTTTGATTTTTTTTTGTTACCGGACTGTTTGCGAGGATCCTGGTGGAGGGTTTATGTGGGTGCCTTTGCAGTTGGTTGAGACTCTGGCTTGATCAGCGGCGGTTGGTTGAGACTCTGGCTTGATCAGCGGCGGCACTGTGCAAGGAACTAAAATTTCTTCCAGACCTTTATGATTACAGGCCAACGAAATGTCTGTTCTTTTGTATACCTTTTTTTATATGTATTTTTGTGAATAGTATGTTGCTTCTTAGTTTTGTAGGTAAGGATTGTTTTTTTTTTTCGCAACATAACCCGTGGCGAGCGAACTTTCACACCATTTTGATGTATGCAAGTGAGCTGGTTTGAAGTGGCCTCATTGTTGAATTCGTCAACATCCCAGGTTAATGATGCGAGCAAGTGGGCGTGTTGATCTGGGTTCCTTAACGACCTTTGTTGTAATTGAAGGTGTGGTGTTGGCCGCTGCAACGGATCGTCTATTCTAAATATTTCAAAAAAAAATTTGGGTTACATGGAGAAAATTTGGGGTATTCTGGTGAAAAATTTTGTATTTTTTTCGATCTTGTTACGATAAAATCATTGAGGTTTTCCTTCGGAAGTTATTTATCCATTTCGATTTCGGAAATCACCTATTTTTGGCAACGTAGCAATTTTTTGATTCATTTTTCAGTAGATATTAGATTATAGTTTGACAAAATTTTTTGTAAGTGGGTTGGGTTTTTTTTGCTATTTCGAGGTTTTTTTTAATGTTCACGAGAGATGTATGTACCTAGGCTAAAAAATTTTTTTGGTATGAATTTGGGAATTAGTGGGACTGTAGTATTTATATTCATCATTTCTATGTAATTGTTTTTAAATGTAGCGTTAAATTTTTAAGATGTAATAACCGATCACGGTTTTTTTCATTGTCGAGCGGCCGACAGTGTTTTTTTTAACCCAGATCGGTTAAAACCTAAATATTAGATTGTTTGTCCTTTTTTTTTTTGCCGCTGAGTCAAAGAATAAATGAAGTTTTGGTTTTGGTGTGTTGTTTTTAGTTTGTACCTATTGTAAAGATACGAGGATTTTGCAATTTGCAATGAAATTATGCACAAGAAAAGTTCAAGAACGATTTTTATTACACAAGTTAGGCAACTTACAATGTGGCGCTATCTATAAAAAGTAGCTCGAATTAATATTATGATAATGGTAAAAGTAAGTTAAAACGATACTAGTGGCGCTATCTCTATGAATTTATTGGAACTAAAAGTATATTACATGAAAGAAACACAGTGTACAAGTTGAAAGAATCTTCAAAGTATCTATCTTTCCCAAAGGATCCTTTTTCCCCAAGGGGTCCTCTTCCCCAAACAATTCTGTTTTCACATTTCCTAAAATTGACAGGGAAGAGGGGAAAGCAATGAGTTAAAATCATGAGGGGGTGGGGTAATGAACAAGCATAGTCTCCCACCATCCGGTCCCCCAACCACCCGCCCTGGGCGCGTCGGCCTTATATAGTTTTTGCCCCATACTTTCTTAGCGAGAAGTAAAGTACTCCGTTTAGATTCCCTCTGTAAAAACGGCTTCATCAAAGGAAATGCCCGTAACAGAGGGAATCTTTTGGTCGGCCATCTTTACAAAACAAAAATGGCCGACCTTACCCAGGAGTACTTCACCTCCCTTGAGTGGAAGACCACCCGCACTCCCAGCTGCCAATAAAAAATTGGACTTAGGCCAACGGGAGTGCAGGGGAAAGATGGCAGCTGACTTCCGGTTCCATCTGGTGGATCGGTGCCTTTGGGAAGGCTCCAGACATCCGACAAGAACCGGTGCCGGCCACCAACTGAGGGTTTGGTGGTGCACCACTTCCTTATATCAATTTTACGACATACTTTCCTTGCGAGAAGTAAAGTATACAATTTTGAATTGACCAATCAGGAATCATTATGTAATGATTCAACCCTACCCCTTTTACCGAATGCCGAAATGAATCACCTGAATGAGCAATGTATTCCTATCTTATCTGACTACATTGCAATGTGTGGTGACTGTGCACCTGACATGAGTCATCACTGAACCGACTGCCGGTGTTGAAATGATAATGAACCACGTACAACGTGATCGAAATCGACATAGCAATCAGTCAGCCGACAGGTCAGTGGCGCACTCAGTCTAGACGAGTGTCTTTTTGGCGTTAATGACATTTACACAATACTTTCCCTATGAGAATTAAACAGTACTATTTCCGTATAAAATTATTCACTATGCATACGTATCTAACAGCTGACAATCTTACGTTAATATTGATACAAGGGTTGTTGGATGAGTTGTAGATTGAATTTTATGCAGGCGAACAATATTTGTAAGTTAGATTATCGTAAACATACAATGTTAATGCATATTTCAAAATACTTAAATAACTAAATTATTCGAAAAGTCAACATTTTCACAATTATTTGATATTTTTTCTTTGCATTTGCAACATTTCAAGATTATTTCGATTACATTACGTATTTTTAGGAAAAAATCTAGATCATCGCGAAATAAATTATAAAAATATTCGATAAATAAATCAAACTGAAACAACATAAGAGGAGAATGTTCCGATTTGAATGACTCGCGTAATCTTCAAATTACCAATTTTATTCTCAAATTCTTAGCGATTTATTCGAAAATTACGATATGAGCACAGAAATAAATTCGTTTTTCGCTATCATGTGTTACCTACTGCAATATTGCCTGAAACAATGATAAACATGTGACTACTAAAATTCAGTCGATTTTCTCCCTCACATAGAATAAAACACCAACACACACCTTTCTCTATTTGAGCTAAAATTAAGAAGGGACGGAAACCACGGAAATTACGTAGCTCTTGAAAATAAATAAAAAATTATTCAACGTTAATATTACTACATATGGAACATCAGCGAGTTTAAGCGTAAAATACAAACATAATTTTTGATAGCTGGACTCCGAATAATCAATTTGCAAGTATTTCAATACTTGATAATTACCTATACCTATTCATAAATACGTAGATATTTATGATATTTTTAAATAAAATTTCAGTTAAGTATTTTAATTTTACTACATTATCGTTTATCAGGAGTAAAATTTTCAAAACAATATCAATACAAGTCGAGCAGTTTAAATAATTTTGGCGAAAAATTCGAATCTCATTCAGCACACATTACCCACTGAATTGCAAAAACTAATCAGAGACGTTTCTGAACAATAAATAGCTGGTTGGCTAATTTAAAATAGATGCAAAATCGTTAAAAATCCTCCCATTAAAATCAATATATCGCGAATTTGTAACAAAAACGATGCAACAGTAGCCAAAAATTAAAAACTAGTAACAGTAGAAATAATCAAAAACCTGATCAATATTTGAGATCGTTTCAAATTTGAAATTTGGTAACTATAACTGGTTGCCAAATCTACATACAAACACGATTACAAAATAACAAGTAGGCAGGAGCTGTTCGGAGCCATAAGGGGCGATTTCATAAAATACAGATGACGACCTAACACAGCAATTCGCTATAACACTTTCAATACACAAGTAAAAATACGTTAAACATATCCTAGATTGATGTAAGAAAAATCCATATTTTTGGAGGCTTGCATGTATCATTTCAATCAATTACTATTCTATGAGTAATTGATTCCTGCAAAAAATGAATTTCCAATAAAAATCCTATCTTTTCCCTCCCAGACAGAATGAAACACCATCACACACAAAATGGGTTCTTTCTGAGAGAAAACTCGATACACCTCTGCCGATATCTCATCCCTCATTGTTAAATTAAATCCCCTTTCCCCCACCTCTTTACACTCGAATACAGACTGCGACGAAATAAAACTAACGTATGTAGCTTTACAAAACTTAAATCTAAATTATAACAATACAAAATATGAACAGATAATACACGAATAAAATTGAAAAATATTAAACATAATTGATGGCATCCAAGAATTTTGAATGTATAACTAATTGCCGAAATTTAAAAAATGCAAAGTAATTTCAAAATGCAGTATAAAAAGAAAAAAGTTCATAAAAATTCCAAATGGAACAAATACTCGGGATTATATAAATTGAAATTAATCGTCTGATAACTTGGAAAAAATTATCACGTCGCGAGATCAGTAAACAAAACACACATTAAAGCATCGATCATAGCATTCTTCAACAATGAGCTTAAAAAACAAAAAACTGACGACAAATTGAAGGACTGTTTTTCAAATTCAATTAAATCATTCCGTCATAATGGTCTTCGAAGATCACGATCATTTTCTCCGATGTAGTTTCAACTTCCAAGTCTTACTTCAAATAGGTGGCGAGCTGTAGACATCATGGTACCAATTTTCAATTCAATTCGCAGAATTTGATTTTACATGAAACAAAAACAAAATACAATTAAAAATAATAATAAAAATAGTATAACTATAGTATAAAAATAGGTTTAACACAACAAATTAAACTATTTCATAAAATTGACTGAATGGAGGCTTACTTTTTTCAAGTTCTGCATGATTTACCTAGGTACTTACATCTCAAAAGTTGAAGAAGAGAGGGGGAAAAGTACATAAAAAGGTCGATGTGCCATAAACATAAAAGCTCCCACTTGGTTGGTCCCAAAAGAATTGGACTTTTTATATTTTCGAATTTCGAGCATTACGAGTTTATACATCAAATATTCACTTATATTTTTTATGAAAAAAAATCAAGCCAAAGTAGGCTCTAAATACCAATAACAATTTTCAATTTTTTCTCTCACACTTAAAATTTATATAAAACGAATAATTCCACCCATGAAATGTTTCTTCCAATTTTCAACGGCCAAAAAAATTGAAACACCTTTCAATCTGAAAATATTCAAGATCGGAAAACATTCTATTCTCCACCCAAACATCCAAAATTCACCCTCAACTTTTTACAGTTCGCAGCAAAGACAAAGAAATTTTGCAAATTTTGCAGTAAATTTTTACAGAACCAATCTTCGCATTTGACCACAAAGACATTCTGTTGCAGCAGACAACATGTACACCTTTAATTACAACAAAGGTCGTTTTCAGAACCCCTGATCAACACACCCACTAGCTCGATTCGTTTGCCTGGGATGTTGAAGAATTCAACAATGAGGCCACTTCACATCCTGGTGTTGAAATTCCACTCACTCTCACTCACCACTGGTAATGTTGCACCCAAAAAAAAAGCAACATTACACGATACCATATAAGACCAGACATCTCATCTCATGTCAGACACCTACCCCTTCCAACAAAAAAAAAACACAGACAAGACACTATTAGGGAACTATCATAGCCATGCAACCCCAGCCTTATGGTTACGGTTAGGCGTTATGGCACTCCGATTATAATAAATTCTATCACGAATACCGCGCATACCATACCATGATGAACGGCAAACGAGCTAGAATCCTACTATAATAGGAAAGGGCACCACCAAACCGGCCAGGGGTACCGTCGAGATTGGGTCGTTCTCGGGCTTTCTTCGGATTTCGGTTACCCTAATAAACCGAACGTCTACCAGACACCTACGTACCCTTACCAGCCAATCACACAAACACCATATTCGTAGAAATTAGAAGCTGATTAACAACACCTATGCATGGACCAGTTCAACTTCATCGGTGTACCCAGTCAGACCGAAGAAGAGAACGGCACAACTTTCCTTTGAAAGTTATGACCATTTGGGAGCCAAGCTCAGGCCGAGAGATCGAAAAAAAAATATCAAATTTAGCATTACCAGTTTTTTGCGGCGATGCAGTGACTGCTACAAGCACCAAAACTGATAAAGTTGGACAAGGACGGGCAGACTGAAGAATTCTACGCGTACGTAGTACCTATTGGGACAGACTAGACAGACCTAACAATTGAAAACAACCAAACGGGCCCTACACTCACACAATACATCTGAACATTTTGATCAGCGATTCAAACGACCTTCGATTGTAATTAATACATGCCATGCCGACCGCACCTCCTACCCTTCGTTAAGTACGACCCTGGGATTTCGCGCAACCCGAGCCAAGAAATACCGCCATTCTCAGTGATCTCGGTACGATTGGCAGGCATCGGTACAAAACTAGGGGTCTCTTCCGATGTCGTGAGGTTTCCAGGTTCACACAGATACCGACATCGGCGCCTAAGAAATTTTAACCCGCAGCAGACGCTTCTTTCCACAGTACCGAGCCTACCGTGGAAGAATATCGGCTGACTCTCTTGCGATCAATAAAGCAGGGCTGGTGCTTTAAGATCAAGAGACCACAGCCACCGTCGATCCATGTATGGGTCTGAACGTCGAAATCTCAGATTGCTGAGCACGATCACATCAGATATCCAACAGAATTCGAAGGTTTCACCAATGTCATACGACACTGATATTCTCTGACTCTGTACCACCAACCTTCCGAAACTGGTTCGCCAAAGTCATAACCTATTCTGACCCAAAGCCCTAAGAAGAAAATACTCCATAAATATTTGTTTTTTAAAAAATACAAAAATATAGAAATTTGAACAAAAACGCGAAAATTTTATGATGCGAGGAAGAAAAATTTGAAAAAAATTAGAGGTCACAGAGCCTTCAAACATGGCCACCAATTATACCCGAATACTACACCGAAAATTCCCTGAAAATTGTCTCCTTTTTCAATCGAGAATCTTGAAATTAGGGAAGGAGAGAATCTGAAATGAAATATCACCAAATGCATTACGCAGAGTTATGGAAAATTGGCCAAATCATTATAGTCACAATTTCGCTCAACTCCGAATATCAAATTTTAAATAACAGGCGATAATTTGCCAACAATACTTCGTTTACATAACATGATAAAATTTCATCTTTGGTTTTTACTCTTATTAAGTAGGTGTAATGAGCAATACCATCTCTATCAGTCATTATACTAAATAAAAACTATCAGACAGAAGTCTGTCAAACACAAAGCTATAAATATACATTTCTTATAAATAACCATACACAATCCACGTATCAATAACTTAAATATAGAGCCATAGAGCTCGATAGCAAATGAATTCGGAAAATGAAAAAAAATTGTCACTATCGAAAGAAAAAATTTCAAATACTGGTGACACGATTTATATCCCCCGATGGGTACAAAAATCAGAATTATAATGGCCAAAATTCAGTTACAGGTTTGCATGCACATTAAAAAAATCAATCGGTAACTAAGCTCAACATTGAATAGCAAAAATGAAAAGCCAAAACGAAAATTTTTTTTTTCTGATATTATCACAAAAGTTGATATTTTCAAGACGAGCTCCGAGTAGCAAAATTAATTTCGTTAAAATGAACATAATTCAACATTGTATGGAAAATTATACCTATTAAAAATACATTATACGTACATTAAACACTCACCGTGAAATTTATCGCTGTGTGGTAGGTCAGGTACTCATCATTACGATTTCTACTCGATTTTGCGCAGCATTTCACTGTAAAACAAACCAATAAAAATTAATTAAAGATGCGGTTATAAAATTACTATTTTATCAGAAACTAAAGTTACTTTGAAAGAATATTCAATACAATGGGGCGAAAGTTCAAACAATGCGTTACCTTCATTATGAAATTCAAAAGCAATATTTCAATTCCTACTAAGAAAAAATTTCCAATTGGAAATGAATTTTCAGAACACTTTGAACTAGCTTCATTTTCCAAACAAAATAAAATGGGCATCCAGTGCAATGAACTTGTATCATCACAAATGAACGAGCACCTCACCAAAGTCAAATTTAAAAAATATACAAAATTTGATGACATCTCATACGAAAAAAAAAAGGACCAAAATTTATGAAATTCAACTTTCACAAAAGCAGGCCTTCAAAGTTCATTTTCTGAAATTTGTAATTTTTCATACATCAAAATTTAGCTTATCGGGATAAATTCGAATACTGACACTACCTAATCATATTTTCATTATTGTACCTTTTTCAGATTCGAACTCGGACAAAATTATTCAATCATATTGTACACTTCTGTTCCAATTTTCATCAAAACTGTAAGCATGGTACAACGTCGATGAAAAATCACACGATGTCCTCCGAATTGAAAAAATATTAGCAAATCTGAAAATTGAAAAAAATATTAGAATTTATAAACCACCATTATTTATAACAAAAATCACAGCTTTTTTCGTAAATAAACAAATCATAACGTAATACGCATTGAATAAACATTTTACAAAAAATTCGAAAACATCAATCATAATTTTGTGAAGAATTTCAAAAAATGATTTTTTTTCTAGTATTGTTCAATTTGTCGAACACAGTCTTCCCCACCTTCATTAATACATAAAAAAAAGAGATGAGTACAAACATCTAATACTTTAATGAATTTGTAGTTTTGTTAGATATTTGACCGGAAAATTTTCTAGGGACAGAGACAGGGAAAATTTTTATTCACCAAATGCGCCTGGATTTGGTCCATAGGTAAATTTTCGGTTGTTGAAAAAGAATCTGGCGTCGGATTTTTGTTTCGAAGCAGTATTATTGAGATATTTTCTCGGAAAATTTTCCAGACACAGCTTGATACGGTAAAATTTTTATTTGCCAAATGAGCCTGGATTTGGTCCAAAGGGAGATTTGAAGCCACTGAACACGAATCCGGCGTCAGTTTTTCGTTTAGACGTCGCGTTTTCATGATATTCGTCCGGAAAAGTCGGAAAATTTTTATGACACAGTGACACGGAAAATTTTCATTCGCCAAATGTGCTTGGATTTGGTCTGGATGTAGATTTTGGGTCGCTGAACACGAATCCGGCGTCGGATTTCTGATTAGACGTCGTGTTTTTATGATATTCACCTGGAAAATTCGGAAAATTTTGTAGAGACATAGTGACACGGAAAATTTTTATTCGCCAAATGAGCTTGTTTTTGGTCCATAGAGAGATTTGAGGCCACTGAACACGAATCCGGCGTCAGTTTTTCGTTTAGACGTCGCGTTTTCAAGATATTCGTCCGGAAAAGTCGGAAAATCTTCAAGGCACAGTGACACGGAAAATTTTTATTCACAAAATGAACTTGGATTTGGTCTGTGGGTAGATTTTGGGTCGCTGAACACGAATCCGGCGTCGGATTTTTGTTTCAAAGTCGCATTATTGAGATATCTGCCTGGAAAATTCGGAAAATTTTGTAGAGACAGCGAGGGGGAAATTTTTATTCGCTAAATGCGCCTGGATTTGGTCTGCAGGTAGATTTTGGGTCGCTGAACACGAATCCGGCGTCGGATTTTTATTTCGAAGCCGCGTTATCGAGCAATATTTCACACAATTACGAAAACATCAATCATAGTTTTCTGAAGAATTTCAAAAAATAATTTTCCTCACGTATTGTTTCATCAGTACATAAAGAAAAGGAGATAGATGCAACAATTTAATGCTTCAATAATTTATCACTACTTTATCAATATTTTCTTCACAATCAAGAAAATCAAAGAGATCGATAAATTCTGCGAAAACTCATGTAAATTTTCCAGCTGGCTACACTGATTTAAAATGACCAAATGAGGGAGGAGGGGTAAAGGTTCGCAGAAAAAACAGCTCATAAAATTTTTTAAAATAGCAATTATTGTACTAATTAAGGGATCAAGCCAGAGTTAAACCCAAAACGAAAATTTTTGAATAAAAAAAAACTGTAATTGAAAATTTTTTAATTTTTCAACATTTCAGTATTCAGCAAAAATCTGAGCTTTCACGTATTTTTAAACTTTTAAACAAAATTCAAATACAATTTTTTACAATTTTCGTACTTTTCGTGGGAAAAATAACCCATGATGACATTCTGTTCAACGTATACCTAGGTACTCATTTCTTATAACATTACGAATCATCGTAGGTAACACTTGAAATTTTTTTAAAAGAATACCCACAAGTTTCAAAAGCTCAGTATTCGCGTAAAAATTGATCAAATCCTTTTTTGGATTCACGCTTGCGCAGAAATCGTGATCACCAACACAATTATGACGTTGAGTTCAATTACATCTAGGAACTCACTTTTTTGCTAAATTGCTTCATTTCTTGAGAGAAAGTATTCACATTCACGTCGCGAACTTAATAAACGATTGCACGTCATTATTCTCAGCTATTTTTGTAAATCTCCAAGCTCGAAAGAAAGGCATTGGGAAATCTGAAAATTGAATAAAACTTTAGAAATTCATAAATTATCAATATCCTATCACAATTTTTCTTCGTGAAAATTCAAATTTTTCAACTAGTCGGAACACTTTCCTTCTTGCATTCCCCAATCCACCGATTTTGACTGTTCTAGACAATTTTTTACGTACCTAAGTAAAATGTAGAGATCCACAAAAACTCAAACTTTCAACTGTTACGCAAATTATTCTGCATCTGTTTTAAAAATATATCAATATTTATCTTCAAAAATAAACAAAATCAACTATACCTAATTTAAATGAAGCGCTGTAGGAAATTTTTCTAAGTAATCTTGTCACATGAATTTGAACAATTTTTTCAATTCAAAAAAAGCAAAATCAATAATCCATACAAAGCTGCGCTTAGAAAATTCAGTTGCTTTGAAGACTTGACCATTTTAAAAAAATAAAAACTTCCTCGCATTTACATTTAATTCAGAAAATGAAAGTCTGAATCATCGAGCACCTCGAAATTTTCAATTAAAAAATCCTACAAACTTCAGAAATTCAAGTACTCGCCAAAATGAAAGAAGGATCAAAAAAATTCCAATTCATTTTTGAAAAAATCAGATTTTTTCATTTTTTTTCAACTTATTATTCTGAACGAGTTAAAATATCTATTTCCTTCCATGTTCTACACGTTTTCCACCCAAAAAATCATCTCATTTATTAAAATTCAACTCTACACAGAATCATTTGAACCATCAACGCCACCACACATTGAATATTTCTATTTAATTTAATTACCTAATACACAATAGACAATAATACACTCACCATTAAACTACGATGTTGTGTTTCAGGGAAAAAAAATCCATTATAGGTATGTAACGAAATTCACCATTGATTCTACGTCATTAATCGCATTTAAAGCCGCCAAGACCTGAAAATCAAACAAAATGCAATCAACAATAATTACTACCTATCCTAATTTTCCACAGAAGAAATTCAAAATGCAATAATTCATCATTTATCATTTAATTTAGTCAATCTTTGTAAATAGGATAATTCTCCACAAATTGCGTAGTAAAAAAACTGATTATATGATATAATATTTTTCTAAATTTTCGTCTATATTTTGTACCTGGCACGAATCATGTACACCTAACATCATAGACTAAAAAACAAAAATCACATCAATCAAAAAAACCTTACGCATTCTGCGTAAGGTAACCGACTTTTCCACAAACGTCGGTGTAGAAAATTAAATTTTGAGTCTATTGAAGAGTACCAAACTCGAAATTTTGGACTCCTAGGCACCCATGTACACTAGGGTATCCAGGGAAGGGGCTCAAATCGAAATAAAATAAGTTTTTAAAAAATACAAAATTCGAAATCAGCGATCTAAAAAATATCAAACTGCGCCGTTTTACAAACTTTTTAATGCCAAAATGTAAATTTCGATTCTTAGACCTCCTTTTGCATCCTTTGAGGACCGTTTTCGAGCAAAGGAAGGGCCTTCCAAAAAGAGGCTGTACAGCAAGTTGTAGAGAATTATTATTAAATTTGTGTTCTATAATGTGTCATTAGATTTTTTTTGAAGAGCCCTCGTTTTTATTCAAATTATTTACGTTTCAAGCTTGCATTAAGATATTAAAAAAAACGGCAGTTCACAAATTTTAAGCCTACCGAGGGACGACTTAGGAACATGTAGAGGATTCAAATCGGAAAACAAAGAACTAATTCGGAATCAGCGACCCAAAAATCATCAGTTTATGCCCTTTTACAAAGTTTTTTTACAAACTTTTTAATGCCAGAATGCGTTTAAGCCTACAGAGAGACGGTGTACCTCAACCGATCGGGCTGAAAATTTTTCTGTAGGGTCCTCAAACCTTTCTTTGCCAATCCTGAAAATTTCAGCTCAATCGGTTCAGTAGTTTTAGAGAAATCAAAATTTTAAGTGCAATGCAACTTTTACCTTGGTTGTTTCAAATTTCGGCTAAGTCCCACCTCCAACCCCTAAAAAACACAAAAAGTTCAATATCTCGAAAACGGCTGGACCGATTTTAAATCGGTTTGAAAATCTCAAAACTACGTAAAAAATGCTATCTTTTGGGATCATTGTCCCCTTCTGGAGCTACACATCTTTTGAGTTTAATGCGAATTTCGAGTATTGGACCCTCATTTGCGTCCTTTGAGGACCGTTTTTGACCAAAGGAGAGGCCTCCCAAAAAACGCCTGTATAGCAAGTTGTAGAGAATTAAATTTGCTTTCGACAATGAGTCATTAGATTTTTTTGAGGATGCCTAGTTTTCAAATTATTCAAGCTTCAAGTTTCAGAAAGCTATTGAAAAAAACTGTTTACACATTTTAAGCCTACCGAGAGACGGTGTACCTCAACCGATCGGGCTGAAAATTTTTCTGTAGGGTCCTCAAACCTTTTTTTGCCAATCCTGAAAATTTCAGCTCAATCGGTTCAGTAGTTTTAGAGAAATCGAAATTTTAAGCGCAATGCAACTTTTACCTTGGTTGCTTCAAATTTCGGCTAAGTCCCACCCCCCAACCCCTAAAAAACACAAAAAGTTCAATATCTCGAAAACGGCTGGACCGATTTTAAATCGGTTTGAAAATCTCAAAACTACGTAAAAAATGCTATCTTTTGGGATCATTGTCCCCTTCTGGAGCTACACAGTTTTCGAGTTTAATCGCGGACAAAATTATACATAAACATATAAATATATATATATATATATATATATAAGGAAACCTCGTTCTCAACCACACGTCCTATCGTGTTCAGAATGTCCGAAAACGTAAAAAAAAATCGTTCCCGACGCTCCCTTCAACTATGATGAACAATTTAGTACTCGACTTTTCCTAATGGAAAAGTCGGTAAAACACCATCTTGCTCAATCTGATCACAGACACCGAATAAGTCGACCCACTAATTCTAAAACTGTCTCAAAAAAATGAGATTTTGAGTGTTTCGGATTCAGTGATTCAAGCTGCATCGATTAAACTTCAGAAAAATACAAAATAATTAATTGAAACCACTTCTAGATGAGTTTGAAATCTGAAATCGATGGTATACTTGCAGAAGGTTATATGTCCAAAATTATCAATTTTTTTTTGGATATTCTGATACTTGATAGACCATCAAGTATCAGAAATATCAAAAAAAAAACCAAAAATTGAAAATTTTGGACATATATAACCTTCTGCAAGTATACAATCGAAATGTCCATAAGCGCAATGCAAATATTTTTTCCTTTTTTTGGCTTTCCTGTAAAATAATCAATTTAGCACCTAAATGTTTTTAGAATTAGTGGGTAAAAATGCTAAAATTAAAAAACAACCGAACATCGTAGGTAAGAAATAAATTCAAATAATTCTGAATGGAGAGTGAATCAATGGAGGCGCCACAGAAATTCATAATGAGAAAAAAGAAAAGAAAATAACACCATTTAAAATCAATCACCATAGGACTACTCAACCCAAACTAAAACATAACAATCGTCAAATCCATTCGCTAACCATAAAAGCGGACCAGACAAAGCAATGAAAAATTATTCCAATTCCAAAACAAAGACGCTATACAAAACGCCAGTAAAAATGAATCCAACATAACAGATAACAGTAGCGATTTCCAAACATGTACCTACGAGACATTCTTTTAGAGAAAGACTGAAAAATCTCGCATCGGTAACATTTTACAACTACATTAAAAATCACGAAAATTTTACACAGAATTCCTTGATGTAAAATTCAAGTAATTTCAGTCAAAAGATACAAAATATATTTGTACAACGTACAACAAAACGACACAAAACCTCAAATTGACAAACAATGACAAAGATGATTGTTGAAATTGAAAAATGGCGCCGAACTATTATTTATTGCAAACTGTTTCCTTAATAATTCAACTCTTGGAAAAAAGAAAAAACACGGTTTCGCGTTCGACTTGAAACTGGAAAATGTACGTTAAGTTTGAACCTTGTCTCTCTCTCTCTCACACACGCGCGCACACACCATCACCACACCACTACGAATTTCATAAGTATACCTATTACATATGTAGGAAACATCGAATTATAATTATTTAAAACGCCGAAAACACGTTACAGACGTACAGAGTTACTTGTTATTAATTTTTATACACATTTCGAAACAATAAAAAGAAATACCTAAGGACCAGTAATTTTCATACTTACAGTGACATACACCATTGTTGAGAATGTTGAATTCGACACGAAAAAACACACGTTGCAATTCTTCTGTACTAAATTATAAAGCCCGAGGCCCAGAAGAAGGCAAAGACATGATGCGACGAAAACAGTATCAAGTTCTAACGCAAATTCCGAACCACTACACATTAATTGAAAAACGACTCAAAAAGATTCCGCTCAAAAGAATTTCCTATTCAGAACGCTCGTAATTAAGTATACCTAGGTAATGACATGAATTAGCAATGAATGCATAAACATTGCAATGCAAAATGGTCACAACTCACAAGTCTGCTTTATGCAATAAAAAAGCACAACCGGAACGTAACACACGAATGCGAATAAAAATGACGAGTGAAAAGTGAAAACACGAAAATAACTGAAGAACTGAACGAAGAAAAACTAAACATGAACTACTCGAAGAAAAGAAAAAGAAAAAGATGTCAACTGATGAACTGAGAACTGATCATGATTCAATTTCAATGATTCATCCCTCATTCCCTCGTAGTCGCGTACGTTAGCATTTGCCCGACGAGACGACGCGACGAGTTGTAACGTAAAACGTAACATTCGTAACAATGTACCCCCAAGCACCAAACTACGTTTACGTAGGTGCGAGTTACGACGCGCGCCGCGTTCATTGTACGTATGCAAAGTAGGTACGGCAGGGTTGCCATACGCAAACAACATATAAGGTACAACGCAATTAGTTTTTAGGTAATTACGTACATCACAGATTTTCATTTCTTTTTCGGTTTTTGCATAATTTTAGGGCGGAGCGATTATTCGAGTATTTAAATATATTTGATTACTAGCAATTGCGAATATTGAATGAAAATTTCGGTAAAATGAAGATGCGTTAAAATTCTTCAAAACACTTGAAATGTGGTTCTTTTGACGACTTAAAAAATACTAAATGCTCTAATGGCTGTAAAATTTGAAATTTAAATTTAATTTCCTTTCTTTTACTAAAAAAAGTAAATTTGATGCCACGATACCAGGTTCAACGTACCTAGCAGCTAGTACCTTGTTGAAATCCGAACAAAAGAAACGCAAAAAATTGTTTGCAGATTCGAATATCAGAATTAGAATATCAAACAGCTGTGTTCAACAAATACCTCGTTATCCGAATAGGTATAGTTTTTTGCACTTGGATTTTCCGAATATTCAAATTTTCGGGAGAATTCCAATATTCGGATATTTTATCCGGATATTCGGAAAATCCGAGTATAAAATACCATATTTGGATACCCGGTTATACGTTAAACACTGAAATCGAATATTTTTCCAATAGACATTCGAATCGCAAATATTCGATATTCGCACCACACTACATAATTTTTGGATTGTAAACGCAAGGAAAATGTTAATTTTTAAGATATTTCATTTACTCGCAAATGTTTTTTCTTCAAAATTTACGTACGTAGGCGTAAATAATATTTTCTATAAATTGTTTAAAAAAAAAAAAAAACACAAAAAATCCGAACTAAAACGCGAATACATCATGTAGACGAGGAAGAAAATTCCAATAAAACTAGTGGTCTCCGAATTCGGAGCTTGATATAATTATGACCATCGATCAAGCTGAACATCGACATCATATAAACATTAATTTTTTAGCAGCAAACAAATTTACCAGCAGCACTTCGCTTACGTAGCATGATAATAAAATTCAACCCCGGATTTTCACTGTAAGTATTAGAAACCTACACTGACGGTGAGCAAAGTTATATTCACCTTCATCAATCATCACTGCTCATTAAAAACCATAAGAGACGGAGTTCTGTCAATGACAAACTCGAATACACACTTCTTATAATTATAACCAGACGCAATCCACGCATGTATCAATTATTGAAATATAGAGCTCGAAAGCAAATGAATTCCGAAAATAAAAAAAAACTGTTGGTAACACAATTCATACCACGCAAAGGGTACAAAAATCAGAATCAAAATGGCTAAAATTCAGTCAGTTTCGCAAAACGCATAGAAAAAAATCATTTGGTAATTGAGCCTCAACGTTGGGTAGCAAAATGAAACGCCAAAAGACTACTTATAACGAAATTAACAAAAATCTACGAATAAAATAGGCAGAAATTTTCAAATTCCAACATGCTAAAAGTTTAGGTAAAATAATCGAAATTCCACTCTTGGTAAAATAAATTCGCATAATTTGGAACTTTCAAAATAATTTTGTTTAACAATAAGTTTTTTTTAGCGCAGATGAATTCGAGAATGTTTTCAATGATTGTAGTTTAATCTGAGAATATTTTTCTGCCACAGATTCTTATAGGTACTCAGAAATACATACTTGGCTCAGGTACGTAATTTTCAACACAATAAAATGGTTTCTTTGATCTTTCCATTATAGCAATTAATATTCATACGACGAAATTAGAGTAGCGAAATTCATTTCGTAAAATCCAACGAAAAATAACGCTAGAAATGAATATTCTGGACACTCACCGCGGTTGTTCATTTCTGGATATTTTATCGTGATTATTTCTGTATTCTGCTTCATTCGTTTCCATATTTCACTGTAAAAAGAAAAACAACGCCAAATTAAAATAAATAGGTAGAGATAATTTTATAATTACCAACTAACTAGATCAAAAGCAAAATATCAAACATGAACAATTTCACAATAAAATTGCGAAAAAAATCAACTAGAATTGACTTGTTTTAAAAAAAAAATACTTTTCTGAATTTTTTTTTGGAACCTGAACTATTTCTCCAACAAAATATTTTCCAAGTTACATACGAAAAGGTATGTCGATATTTCGAATGAAAAATTTCGTTGACTAGAAGGAAAATTTCAAAATTTCCTGATCTCGTCTAGGTATTATAGAAAAAGGATTTCTAGTCCATTGATATTACGTTCAAAACACTAAGCACCAAACTCAAAAATGATATAAAATTATGGTAATCAAGTCTTACAGAGGAAAAATTGATGACTTTGTACAAATAGATAAAAAAATACTTTGAATAAATTAAAATATTCACCCATTTCTCTTCTAGACTTCTATACGTAATTTTTTACTGTCCTAGAAAATGAGCGAGGCAGCCGAAAATTGTCACGTGAATTAATTCGTTTTCACAAATACGATTTTCTTTCCCAAAAATTCTTACATTTGATTGTTTTCGATGAAATCGAAAAAAAATCTACGAAACCTGAACGAAGCGAAATTGAAAAAGAGACATCGTCTAGGTATATCAAAACAAATTCATCATTTTTTAAAAAAAATTAATTGAAAATCATAAAGCAGAAAAAGTAAAATGGCACTACAGATGGAGAAATATTTCGATTTTCAGGTAAAATTTTCCATACTGAAAAAAATCCCCAATGAATTTATTCTGTTGCGCATGTAAATTTGACCGATAACGAAGAAGCAACAAATAGTTCAATAGGTACTGTAATACCATCTATTTTGAATAAGTACGACAGGAAATACCCGCGAAAATAAAGATACACATTACACACCGGTAATGCTAGGTGCTACATGAACTTGGTGTTTCTTCCTCCTCCGATGGGAAATCTATGAGGCCGCTAATCCATAAAATCTTGATAAAAACGCCATCACAAATTAGACCAATATCGTGTCAGCAAGCTCGACGACTCAGCGGATGTGCAGCTCCGGCACACAGACCATCAAGAAAGATCCAGCATCTTACTGGCAACCGGTTCAGGAAACATCTGATATAGATCACAGTTAGCAATTATTTTTCAATCAATTATCAAATCGAACTCTTCGATCAACATTATATCATCAAAAATATTTCAGAATCGATCCTGACCACCAAAATGGGTATACTTCTAATGATGGACATTAAAATAAACGATAATAACGACAACGTCAATGACCTCAAGTTATACGATGCCTTCAGCCTTCACTCAGAGAATCATTCTAATTCCTACGAACTCAGACCATGGTCGTGAAAACATCTTCAGAGCATACCTATCTTCCTATCTAAACCTACCAATTCAATTTTTATAGCTTCTACGTTAAAAATTAATTAGGTAATTTCAAATTTCAAATTCTCTGAAGACAAGTAAGTAATTTCTTCTTTCAAAAACTTGGAGCCTTTTCACACACCTGGGTATTTTTTTTGGCTGGTCATTTGTCATTCGCAACAGTTTAAAATTACCCTTCTTTTTCAATTTCTTCACATTCATTACATCAGGTATTCTCACTTCTTGCTATTTCAGCTAAAAATATCCAATGATACGAAATGAAACTAATTAACAACCGGATATCAAGGCATAGAAGAAATAGCAAAAATCGAAAAAATAAGCAATACGCAATACGTCGCGTTGTAACTATACTTCACCCAATTTTTTTCGTGGAAAATAAGACAGACGTACAATAATTCATTATGGTCTTTCACTTAAATCCAATGGTCATTTTTCGATCAACGGCAGAATATTATGTATCAATGTTTTTAAGTTTGAATGATTTTTTTATTGATACGGCGTTGTTGATTTGAGATTTTCAAATATGCCAAAATGCACTTCTTCGAATCCCTCACCCCTCAGTGATACTCGTAAAAATCAAATCACCTCCCTGCGTCCATAATCTTGCTTCGTTTCCGAAACGCCGAAAATATAATAAAATTGCAAAACTAGAGCTGCAAAAATGCAGTAAGTCGTGATTCGGTAAACAAATCCTTCCTACTTCTTCCCGTTTCCATTAAACGTAACTTGAATAATCATTCGCGTGAAGAGATTTGATTCATTTCACGAGTCAAATAAACGTATAATTCTTCTCAAAACACATCAAATAATTCTCACCTTGAGTAGAAATGTTCGTAAAAGCTGATCTTCATCCACTTGTGTCCGGTATAGGTACTCGAATACTGTATCCTTTTGACAGATGTTACGGATGATCCAATCAACAAATTGACAGTTCCTGAAGATAAAATGAATACACAGCGTTAAATACAGATTAAAAAATGAACGTATGTATTATTCCGGTATAATTTCATAATTATCAAAAAAAATTTCTTGAAAGAATTTCCATAAAACAAATGAACCAACATATAGCACTTGAAATGAAAATAAAAGACCTGTCCAATTATTCTTATACTTGGGGTTTTTTACAATGAAAAAAAATCAAAAAATTCAGAATTATAGCTTACAGAAAAGCATTCGTAAAAAATTCGAACTTTTTCACACACGTATTTTTCAGCTTGTCCGTCGCTAGTTATTCCCAATAGTTCAAAATAAGCGACGTTTCTGCTCTTATTCAATTCAATATCTTCGAATCTACGTTCTTACATTTAATTCATTTTCATTTATTTATTTATTAAATCATATCAGGTAAATATTCATTCACTCACTTTTGGCGATTTCGAGTCCAAAGAAAAAATATCAAACCGTACGAGTTATAGATGTCATGAAAGTAAACGATTGACTGCAAACCTCGAGGCGTAAACGAAAGGACAACGAGAAATCTGAAAATAAAGCAATACATTTTGAGTCAGCATACCTAACGTATTAGGTAAAAAATAAGATGTAAAATACATAATCGCTTTCCAATTCAATTTGATGAGCCAAAACTACTTTTTTGGAAAAAGGAAATTTAAAAGTTAAAACCAAACCCAACCCACCGAAAAGAGAAAAAAGCTCGAATTGGCGAACGAAAAACCGTTTAAAAAAATTACCAGAACGAAAACATTTCGGAGGCTACTGTCACGGCAGTCGATTAATCAGAAAATTTCACTCGGCTCGGTTGCGATTTCTCAATCTCAACAGTGTTTATAACTGACATTTTAAAATTATAACTGTTTCGAATCGAAAGTCGAAACAAAAATCATACGCACCAAACAACATACACGACAATAATAAATAATAATTGATGCAAAAGATGGCGCCAAATTATAACTCGTAAACATTATTTTTTCATCGTAGTGTGAGTAAAAGTGCACTTTTACTCACACTCGCGAATCGCTCGAGTGCTCAAACTCGCCTTTTACTCACACTACAACAAAAAATATCGTATGCAACTCGGGAGATAAATGATTTTCGACGATTTTGAATTATTTCCCTCGCTTCGCTCGGGCAATAAACCTCAAAATTCGTCGAAAATCACTTCATCTCCCTCATTGCATAATATACTATTTCACATTCCACAATACTAAAGACAATGGCGATTGACGAACTGAGAACCGAATAAGTCGAGCTTCCAAAATAAAAACTCGCGTGAAAATGAAAACTCGAACTTACCCAATCCAGCTAACGCGAACACCACACTACTTGTCAAAATCTATAATCTAACGACTCATTTCAAATGAATTTTCTAATAAGATACAAAATAATACTGAATAAAATCACGAACAAGGAACAAAAAACGAATTAAGTATAAAAAAGTATTTTAATCAAACTTGAGCGATTCATGTCACAAAAACACTACCTACCTTTGCTGTTACTGGTAATATGAGAAATGGGGAAACATACACCATAACAATAGCGAATTAACGAAATAATTAAAAATTTCAAGTTAAATCCGAACCAAGACGAGAAGACTTTCACAATTCACACTACTAAACTTTCGTTATTTGAAAACTATCCCGCAGTTCCGCACGAAATAACATGGCGTCCGAGGCGTCGCATTGACTCACGTTCATTCATTACACAATTGCAACATTACGCAAAGAAACACGGCAAGTTATAAAGGGAAAAATGGAAAATGATAAACGCGCTTTTGTTCAACGTTCAAGGATTAAAGGACATTATTAAGCAGAAGTGAAGGAGTTCAACGACTCATCAATCAATTCAATCATCGAATGTCGAATGATGAACCTGCGAACCTGGACTACCTGGACGAGTCCACGGAAGCCACGGATGATTCCACCCCTCTCAACTCAAATGTTAACAATTGCTAGTCACTAGCGCATGCGCACATTACTTCACAATGGGGGTAGCGAGAGCGATCTTGCGATATATCGGCATGCAAGTTGCTATGCAATTGCACTCACTGGAAAATAGAAAAATTAATATAATTCGTTTTCATTACTCGTAGATCGTATTCAGACTTGAATTTTTCAAACAAAATAATACCTACCACGATTGATATGCCTAGTTGTACTCTACTTTTACGCAATTCAGCATTCTAAATTCATTATTATTTTAAATTCGACTTCGAGCCCTTATTTTAGTTATTTTTCGTCCCGATTTGATATTTGATAACAAAAAATTATACGACTAAGACAATACTATCGTTGGACGGGTGGTGTTGCTCGTTGCTCTAACGAAAAAATAAAAAGTTATGCCTCCCCCCATTTTATATACCCAGTCAATGTCTCATATTTCATCAAATTCTTACTTTACACTACTTCACTACACACAGACAAAGCGTGAATAGACGAAAATTATAACTCGAAATGACTTTAAAAGCAAATTTTATAACTTAAAGGGGATGAAAATAATAGATTAACTTTAATTTTATGGAAGTTCACTAAAAAAAAAAAAATTATAACTTTGAGGAAATAAGATTTCGGCAATTCCAGGTTCAAATCTATTCAAAGTTCAATTTTAAACTATAGATTTCTTCAGTTTTTTTCTTTAAAAATTTTTATTCACATAATATCCGATATTAAAATTTTTCCAACTGTAAATCAACGTTACTTTTCTCTGCTTTTCTCAAAATTTGATCGATTTTGTTTTCAATTTTTTTTAAAGAATGGCATTACTGTCATGATTTCTTTCTTCCGATCAATCATTACGTTGAAAGAAATTTGAAATACCTGTACCTAGACGTACTTATTTGAAAAAATATTATTCAAAGTTTCTTTTTTCGAAATTTTCCACTCATATTGGACTGCCGGTCAAACTGTTGTCTTGATTCAGGATGTATTTATCGTTCGATTAATAAAGCTCGAATCTGTTTTCATTTATAAACTCGTTGCGTTGCTGACTGTTTTTTCAGCAGAAAAATTGTGACTATCAAGTGTCAACCATTGAGTTGAAATCCTTTGAAAACAGAACTAGCAAAAGATATTGAGAGGGGAGGAAGACATGCGATTCCCAGTATCACGCACGAATTTAGCAGTTTTCTCCGAAATATATAAAATTCTTATTACAATACCCTTCTTAGCTGAATTTTTGAGGGAACTGATCAATTGATCATGTGTTATGAAAAGTCTGAAGGAGTGGGGAAATCATAAGCTTCCATTTCTTCTCCTTTATACGCGATTTTTTCCAATATCCTTCTGTTTCCTTCTAAATTATCACCTACAATTATAACGACAATAAAATGAAAAAAGAAATAAAATTGAGTAATGAAAATTATAATTAATTAGAACAAATGGAAAACATATTGCTTAAATTGGTTTGTAAAAAAATAAAGATATCACTTAATAATCATTTCCTGATAGTTGAATACAGACAGAATGATTACCGAATTTATGAACCAAAAAAAACTAATTATCACAGGTTCGATCTGTACCTCGACGGCGGTTCTATTATTTCGTATCATTCGATTCGTTGGCTTTGACTAAATCATCCAACTTTTCTTGAATATCTTCCAGCGTTTGGAAAAATTTACTCAGTTCGTCTAGTTTGAGATCCATTACGGTGGTAGAAGAGGGATTATTCTGGTTTGTGGTCTTCAGTTGTAGGATGGTTCTGGATTCTATGGTGTCTCGATGCGAATCTGACATAGGAGTCACGTTTACCATCCAATTCACTTCTTGAAGCTGTCGAATTACAGGTAAAAGGGTAAAATGATTGAATTTAAGAGCTGAGTGGAAGATATTTCGTACTTACGCGGAATAGATCATCTTTTCTGATTTGTTTCTTGGTTGAGTCGCCGTTCTCGGAGATTACCAGGATTGTATTTTCGGCGTTCATGATTATTACGCGACACAATATGGAGAATTAGATCGATAAAATGTACATTTTAATTATTAATGAAGTTAAAACGCTCAAAGCTCTTTAAAAATGCATGAAAATAATTCAAGTTTAAATTTAAAATTACGGAATGGAAAAAAAAATTGATTTGCAAAAAAAAATGATAAGAATTGATAATGATAACGTTTAGTTAATTATTTTCCGTCTGCAGCGCTGCCAACCTATCATTCAGTAGTTTACTTTTTTATTCGAAAGAAGCGCTGTGAACAGATTGTGAAATTCGATCTTTTCACTTTTCATCTGTGACGTAAATTTTTTATCATGAGCAATTTTTTGCCAAACACATTCACCGCCGGAGACGATGTTTTAACATCATCTAGTATCGTTTTAATTTAGTTAATTGGTAATTAAAATAGTCTCCCGATGGCGGACACAGCTGTAGCGTCGAGAACCTGCGAAACGGCGGAGTGCAATTTACCAGCCAAGCTGCAATGTCCAACTTGTGTCAAACTGGGCATACAAAATTCATTCTTCTGCTCTCAGGTAAGATTTTCGATCTCTATTCAAACTGAACTAAAATTCTAGATTGCTCACTACGTAATTTTGTGCAGGCATGTTTTAAAGGAAGTTGGAAAACTCACAAGTTGATCCATAAATTGATAGGTAAACATAACTCAAGTAGATCGATTGGTGTGACTTTTCGTTTCAATTAAAGCTTTGATTTTATTACAGAAAATGCTGAAACGGAAAAGAATGCTGATTCTTACCTTAGTTATAATCCCTGGCCTTATTACCAGTTTACTGGTGAGTATTCCTGTCTTATTTATTCTAAAGAAATGTTCTAATTTTCAAACACGATGCTGATTGTTTCGTAGGAAAACTGCGTCCATTTCCTCAGACTATGAAGCGAGCAGTACCGGATAGTATACCGAGACCGGATTACGCCGAAGACCCCAAAGGTATTCCTTTACTGGAACAAAAAGCCAAATTATCGTCCCAAATTAGAGTACTTTCAGATGAAGAAATTGAAGGCATGCGTGTGGCGTGTAAAGTAAGAAAATTTTCACTATTCAAAATCTTAATTTCGTTTTGTGACGTTTTGTACTGATTGTTCACCAGCTGGGTCGCGAAGTATTGGAAGAAGTTTCGAATATGATCGACGTGAACGTAACGACCGAAGAAATCGATAGAATAGTCCACGAAGCGTGTATAGACAGAGAATGCTATCCGTCGCCTTTAAATTATTACCAATTCCCTAAGTCGTGTTGTACCTCTGTGAACGAAGTCATTTGTCACGGGATCCCGGACATGAGACCGTTGGCCGACGGAGATATCTGTAACGGTGAGTTGATTCGCTGCAAGACCCGCCGTTATTGAAATAATACAATTTTATTTCTGTGCAGTGGATATTACCGTATATCATCGTGAATACCACGGAGATCTGAATGAAACTTTTTTAATCGGAAACGTCAACGAAGTCGGTAAAAAATTGGTCCAAACCACTCACGAATGTTTACAAAAAGCAATTGAAGCTGGTTAGTTGTTTATTTTTACGGTTTATGATTTACGATTCGATGTAAATATTGGGATTTTCTGCGTTTATAGTGCAACCTGGCGAGAAATATCGTGAAATTGGTAATGTGATACAGAAATATGCTCAGTCGAAAGGATTCTCGGTGGTGAGAAGTTACTGCGGTCATGGAATTCATAAATTATTCCATACTGCCCCTAGTGTTCCTCATTATGCGAGTAAGTGGTAATTTTTTTCTCGAACGAGATTTTGAGATTTTATACATGTTCAGTGTGCCCAAATGAGTCACTTTCAACTTTGGTCGATTTTATTCGTTGCTTTCACCACGAATTCAGGAATTTTTTTTCCATTCATATGAGTTCAAAAATCATACAAAATTATATAATTCAACAAAAACTGGCTTGGTTTTTTTGTTTTGAAATTTAATTCTTTTCTTGAATATTTTCCGTAAAAAATTATATATCAGTACCTACTTTTTAAAAAATTGTGAAAATTTGAAGAAATTTAATTTTCGACAGATTTTAATAATTTTTTTAAAGGTAAATTTAATTATGGTCTTTGTTTTATTCATCTCGTTTTCTCGTTTCAGCTGATTAAAGAATTTTTGAAATGTCAAGCTTCAAATAAAAATTGTCCTGCATTGAAAAAGTTATCAAGTTTTATTAATTTTTTTTTACTTTCGAAAATTGTTAGATTATTCGATCTTTGGAAAGTCGTCCAATTCTTGAAAAATTGTCTAATTTTCGAAAAATTATCAAATTAATTTATTCTTTTGTGATTTTCAAGCAAAAGTCCAAGATATTCGATAGATTTTATTTATTTATTTTTTTTTTTGACATGTCAAAATATTATTTTAATTTTTCGACTGGTACTAATGTCATTTCTAATCTTGTCAAGTTGTCATAATTAATTATCAATATTTTTTTCTTTTTACAGAAAATAAAGTCGTCGGTATTATGAAACCTGGTCATTGTTTCACTATCGAACCTATGATCAATCAAGGTAATTTTTTTCAAAAATTATAATCATAAAATTTTTACAATTTTTCTCACAATGTAATTGCTTTCTTAGGTAACTGGCGTGACGACACATGGCCGGATAAATGGACCGCTGTCACCGTCGACGGTTTATTATCAGCCCAATTTGAAGAAACTCTATTGGTTACAGATACTGGAGTTGAAGTACTCACCAAAAGAATACATAAGAATGGACAACCATACTTTTTCGATAAATTATAACGTTGAACGTGGTATCATTTTGAATAAATGCTGTAATAATTGTTCGCAGTTGATCGTTTGTTTTCTCGCCCAAGATATCGGTAATTTTATCTCCGAATTATCATTTTACGCCGAAATTACGACACATGCGAAGCAATAGACGAGATATTTGTGATTGAAGACCTTTCATTCGTGGAAGTCGACGCAGAAAAATCTGAAATTCTTCCAATACTGACAGTAGTGACAGTGCCATTTTGTATTCGTCGTTCTTGAAGTACAGAAATTTTCTTCTTGAAATGAAAGTGCAACTTTTGGTTGATGAGTTTTTCATAGTTCGATTGCCTTATCACATTCATTCAAATATTTCCATTCTGATACATGAATTACCAAAATTCGACAATATTTTTTTCACATGAAGAAATGCAAAAAATAGCAGTTTTTTCTGCTCGGATATTCTTTGAAATTATTTGCCTCCAATTGATCAAAAATGATCTCTAAAAATACAAATTATCTTTCCCCTGCAATTTATGTGGATAGGCAACTTTTTTGGCTCTATCGAATCTTGATTTGACCAAATTTTGGCATGGAAAAGTATAAATTTCATTAGGAAAATAAAAGATATCAAAAGGTCTCTAATTCCTGATACTAAAATCTTTGATTTTTTTAACCCTTTCATGGAACAAAAAAAGATAAATGAAGAGCCTTTAGACGTATTTTCGAAATCGTAGAATCCATTTCCGGCGGTATGTCGACTTCAGACGTTCAGACCGAGATTGCGATTTATTTCCGTAAGTTGGCAACCCTTCGAGAAGATATTACAAAAAAATTTGTAATCAGTGATTTTTAATTAGTCAAAATTAACCCAGACCCAATTCAACTTGAAAAATGACGAAATAATAGATTCTTAAAAAAATTTGATCTTGCAAATTTTCAGATATGCAATGGGCACATTTGATTGGTGAATGGTGGGATCCTTTTCGATGGAGTTTTGATTTGACCCTAATAATTGCTAGTTTCATTAGGAAAGTACTTAAAAGATATTAAGAGGTCATGAGTCTTTACCTTCTGAAACTATTTGGAAAATTTCTCAACCATTTCACTGAACGAAAAAGGATGATAGGAGGGTCCAAGAGCATGATTGTTTTCGACCTCATAGAATCCATTTCCGGTGTTAGTTTTCCTTCAAAATTAGTTGTTTTCAATAAAACGTCGATTTTTTTGATGAAACTGCGGTCTGCTTCGGAAAGTTGGCAACCCTGCGAAAAAATAATTACCAATTAGTAATCAACGATTTTTAATTAGTCGTAATCTACACTTTGTACACATGTTTACCTCAAAAATTACGCAAATGGCAAGGGTTGGGTTCCATTTGAGATACAAAATTACAAATTTGACGTAATTTTCCTGGAGAAAGGGAAAATTTTCAATTTTTTTAAAATTTTGACCAACATTTTGGGACTTTGAACCCTTACAAAATCAAGATCTTTTTACAAAAATTATCATTTTCCAACATTATCATAACAATCTGCATGCAAGATTTTTTTACAAATATTTAAATAGTATCCTAGATTGATTTTTTGCCAAAAAATTCAACTTGGAGCTTTGAAAAATTTTCATAAACGATTCTAAGTCTCCTTTCAATCCTTTTTCCAACTGTTGAAATTAAATTGTTCCAAAAATCACCAGTTTTGAGATACCTACCAGATAATTATCAAAGTTGAATATTTTTACGGAAAATACCAGAAACAGAAATCCCATTTAAGCTCCGAAAGGGCTTGAACCAAAACAACGGTATGATTTTCCAACCTTTTAGATGAGGAAACCTCGTTAATAAAATTTTTGGAGAAAAATTTGAAGACCCAAATCGAAAAAAATAGTTTGACGTGGAATGCTCCCATTACGTTTTAATCTGTTTTCCATTTCTAATTATCTACGACATTACCATGAGAAGCTACAGCTATACGTAACATATTTACGTTCTACCTTGGGTATTTCAACTTATTGAAAACAATCAACATGAAGATAAGCTCGAAAATTAAAAATAATTTGAAAATTACCGTCATATGATCTGGATAGCAAATCATTTCTTTCATTTCCTATCTCTATAGGTGATAATTATTACATAATGAATACAGAAAAACAAGAAAGAATGAACCTTAACACGTTTATTTGATGTTTAATGTAAGAATAGTCAGACGTGTGAACCTACTAATTAGTGATTTTTTTCTTAATTGTAAAATATATTTAATAAAAAAGCAACTGATTTTGACAGTGCTAAAAGGGAAATCAATCTCCGATGAATTATCGAACAAGAAGTCAATAAATAAATTCAATATCTACCTGTAATATTACAGCCGACGATACCTATTCAGATTTCAGAATTCATCGATACCATGGTACGTGTGTCGGTGTTCCCGGTGGAAAAACATAAAATGCAACAAGTTCCTAAAGAAGCAATAATAAGACAAGTGATAACTTTGATTCCAGGTGCGTTAATTTTTCATCATAATTGATTATTTAAATCTAACCAAGAGAAAGTAGGAAGGTAGTTAGAGTACTTACCTACTTATATTTTTTTAAAAAAATTAACTAGGTACATAATATTACCTGTATTTAAATTTACAGTTTACATGAACGTTTTAATGATGGGATGTGCCATTGGATGGCTTTCAAATGCTATCTATTTTCTTATGAATGGACAAGAGGTGCATGCTACGTTATCTCAATGCAGTCTGATTACTTCAATTAATCAAGTAGGAAAACTCGTGCTGTCGATCCCAGGTGGAATGATTGTGGACAAATATGGAAGGAAAAAAGTCATAATTGGAGTCGCATTCCTGAATTTTTTCTCGTGGGTGTTACTTTCATCGAGTAATTTGCTGGTTGTGATTTACGTAGCACAGTAAGTACTTATAATATTTACATGGTGAACATAGATTACCTAAATTTTAAATTTTCTTGATTTTGAAAAAAAATCTCGCACAGTGAATTTCACTAAAATATTGGAAAACTTTAATATTTTTTTTTAAATCGATGAATTTAGAACGCTAGTCTTCCCTAGAATTTTTTCTTGAAATGTTTTTAATTTTAAAATTTTCCAAACAAACAATTTAATAAATTCTCAAAATTTTCTCAATTTTTTTGAACCACTACAAAAATATTTCCTTGCTATATATATCAACTTTGACATTTTTTCTTGAATTGTTTTCAATATTTCTTGATTTTTTTTTTCAATTTTATTTCTTCAGTTCTAAATTTTTTTTCAACAATTTTTCGTGTTCTGAAATTTTTTCACAAACTTTCGAGTTTTGAAGCCTTAATTTTTAAAACCAAAAAATGGATGATAATTTCACGTTTCACATGTAAAAAGAAGTTGTATTAAAATTAGGCTTGGAGAAAAAAATTTAGGGCTCAAAATATCTTGAGAAAAAGTATAGAAAAACAAGAGTTTGAGAGAATTTCGAAAGTTGGATTGTATTTTGAGAAAATTTTTCAAAGCTTGAAAAAATTTTGTAGTAGGTAGGAATTAGGAAATGGGAAATCTTTAGGGATAGAAAAAAAATTGAGATCATTCTCGGGGTCGTTTTCCCAAGAAAATCAAAAAAACTTTCGGCGAGGGTCAGGAATGAGAGTTTAAGTGAGAGTGGTTGATGAAATTATACCGGGGGGGGGGGGGGTCAAAAATTTGACTTTGAATTGAGATTCCCCTTGATTCTACTCCCTCTGAAAGGCCTTAAATGAGTGACCACTCCAAAACCAATTTTCGATCCTAATGAATGATTTCAGAATTCAAACTCGCTTATGTTTTTGGCATTCAAAAATATTTTTGGGCTTATTTAGGCCCCTCATCCGAATCACGACCCTCGAGCACCCTTGAAAAAAAAGGGGTCAAATAATTTTTTTGACATCATTGAGTAAAATATCAAACTTCACATATATTTTCGAAATCCCAAGTCGGTTTTTATTTCGAAAAATTTCTGAAAATGTCTATTAAGAAAAGCTCAAAACTTGAATCATTTTTTAGAGTTATTCTGACCCCAAACTGAAAAGTTCACACTGAGGAGATGGGACAGTAGAACCAAAATTAAAATTTTTTCAAGTGTTTCGGCAAACCCTCGGGGAGTTGGAGGAGCTCCAAATTTGAAAATTTTCCAATATTAATAAATGAGATTCCTAATAATCGAAATCTTAGTTTTTTTGACTCCCTCAATACATATCCGAGGCCATTTTGATCCAAAATATAAAAGTCGACTCTTTAAGATGAGAAGAAGGAATTAAGTAGGTACGCAAAAAAAAATTCAATTTTGGCCTTAACCTGACCATAAGGGTCTTTTCATTTTTTAATTCCAGATTGCTAAAATTATTCCAAAAAAAAGGAATTCGTTTTCATCGTCCAACCATATTTTAAACATTTCTCTAAATTACGTGTTACATCAATTACATAATTGAATTTTATTTACAATTTCAGATTTGCCCTCGGAGTAGGTCAAGCACTGACCCAAACAACTTCACTCATCGCCATAGGAGAAATCGCCTCTCCATCCATACGCGGCCAGCTCAGCAGCCTATATCAAATTTTTTCAACCATCGGCGTAATACTGCCAGCCATCATAAGCGTGGCATTTTCCTCTTACAAGAGACTTTCCTGGACGCTGACTTTATTTTCCATTTTTAGTCTTCTTTCAATGGTTATCGCATCAGAAACACCCAGTTATTTAATCAGCATCTCGAAATCAAATCTAGCTAAGCACAAGTTACTAAAAATAAGACACGGGTGTCCAGCGGATGAAATCGAAACAGAATTCGAGGAACTGAAAAAATACATCGAAGATGAGAAAAAACGCAAAAGCCAGCTCGACTGGTTGACATTTTTAAAATTAAAAAGTACCAGAAAACCTATACTGACCTGCGTTTTGATAAAATTTTTTACCACTGGCACTGGAAGAAGTTTAATTACAACTTATGTTACAACAATTTATCCACCTAATGACTTCATACCACAAAAATATTACCCTTTGATTATACAACTTGTCATGTTCGCTATCGATTTAATTACCACTTTTTATATTGAAAAATTCCCTCGAAGGTCAATTTTAATATTCGGAGCTATCGCAGTCACCATTTCGAACACATTTTCCGCCTTGGTTGATTATTTTTACACCGAATACCAAAGTGAAATTTTCAAATGGTTATTTATTTTAGGAAACGTTTTGTATTTGCTGTTTTTCAACAGTACAGTGCAGCCGATAAATAATATCATTAAAACTGAGCTATTTCCACATGCTGTGAAAGGATTCGCAGGATCTCTTAGTATCATAAGTCAAGCAGTTTCTACCATAATTTCATTTCAAATGTATTATTTTATCGAAGAGTATTCCTATCTTTACAATATGTACGTGGTATTGGCGGCGAATTCACTCGTTCTGTGTCTAATTGTATTTTTCCTGCTGCCTGAAAGTCGAGGATCGACGCTTGCCGATATCCAATTGAATTTTCAGAAGGATTCGAAAATCAGTGAGAAAACGAATATCGTTAGTAATGGATTTGGAGGCTGCGAGAAATTAGGTCTGATGAATCAAATGGTCGCTGAATATGGCTCGATTTGAAATTTAACGCATTTACCGATCAAAAATTGGTAATCAATAATAATGATCGCGAATAGTGTTATGTCGGTTAAAGCTCCCAGTGGTGAGAACTCAGTCCACGAAGCAATGATGAAAATGTCTTTTTTGTTTAGTTCAATGTGAAAAATAAAGTTCTATGTATATTTCCTTACGTGTCTGTTTTCGTTTCAAAGTTCCAGAAGTTCAAAAAAAGGAGATTCTAATTTTTTCAGAATAAAAAACCAATTCGGTAATCGACGCCTTTCTATTGATTTACACAGCGTTAGAATTAACACTGTCAAAAGGATTGCCTAACCTATTCCTTGAGAAATGAAAATACCAGCTGCTGTCCTTTCTAGTTTTCTAGATAATTTTCCCGTAAATTAAATGGGATTTATTCGTTGATTCAATCTGAAAAATTTTTCCCGGTAAATTTTTTTGATTCAAATTTTTTTAAACTTCGAATTTTTCCATTTTTTTCAACTTCATGGTTTGTTTAGATTTTTTTTAGCTCAATAATAATTTGAAGACATTTTTGAAAATATAAAATTAAAAAATGAAATCAAAAATAAGTAGTCGAAAGTTCGAAACTCGAAAGATGGAAAGAATGGTCATCGTCATGGTACTTGAAAAAATTCTGGAGTCCATCAAAAGATCGAAACAAGAGCCAAGAGCAAACAAGAGTCACCTGGTGGCTGGACGGCTGGAGATATTAGTTCCAGTTCGGCAGTTCCAATTCCAGTTCCAGTTCTCAAAATTTTCTAGTCCCAGTTTTCAATTCCAGTTCCAAAAATCAATTTTTTTTTTAATTTTGAGAGACGAAAAAAATCCAAAATTTTCTGCAAAAATTGAACTTTTTTGTTTTTTTTTTCCTTTTCTTTTTAAAGTACAATTTTTTCATTCTTCATAAATTCAAGCTCAACACAAAAGATTTTGGAAAAAAAAACTGGGAAATAATCTTTTTTAGAAAGTTTATGACTTCTGGTCCTGATTTCCTGAATAATTATTCAATAAAAAAAAAATTGAAATTTGAAGAATGCATGTGTGCGAGGATGTTTTTAACGGACTTCTCGCCCTAGTTAATTTGATGGAATATCCAAATTTTTAGGACATTTTTTCTTTATTCACTTTTCTACTCTACAATTATTCTACATCAATTTTTGAGGTTCGTTTGAAGTCGTTTTTGTTTTTCAAATTTTAATAAAAAATTTAAAAATTTTTGAATTGAATAATGTGCATCCTGCATCATCTACATTTTTTACTTTTTCACTCAAATTTTCAAAAATTCGAATTTTTTCTATTTTAGTATTTTTTTACTCCATTTTGGAATAATTTTTATTGACAAAACCTTGAATTTTTCCTCGAAAAAAATTGAAAAAATTGGTGTAAGTAAGGTGTAATGATGGAGAAGATGATTTTAATTTTTAATTGGGTGAAAATTTTATTTAAAAAAAGAACAATTGCAATTTCGCAAAAAAAATTCTGAAACTGGTATAAATTATAAAACTGAAATTCATTTTAGTATTTTTTTTAGTTCCAGTTCCAGTTATCGTTCGCCGTTCGCGATGCTGGTTAAGTGGTAGATCACAAGAGGCGCAGATCGATGTTCATCCACATTCGTTTTTCACTTGTTGGTTCTCTGATGCAAGAAAAGATGCAATTCTTGATTTGATTATTTTGATTAGATTATTAAAAATTTTAGATTGATGAATGATATAAAACTTGAACCGTTATCGTGATATACTTAATTAATCATTCCACGAATGTGTCGTATGTTGTATTCAAGATTAAATTATTGATTCTTCCTTTATATTATCGTTGATGCGTTACTTCGCGATCGTCACCCTTTGAAGTCGAGAAACGCCATATTCAGTGAAGGTATGTTCAATTATCTTTAGCTTGTTTTTATCAATTCTTGTACAGATGAAACATCAGATAGATACATACTTATGTCCTGCACTTTTGTGGAAAGTGGCGAGTTGATATTGTATTTTCAATGAGAGATCTCACACTTGCATGCCTCACACGAAAGTTTTGAATCTCTCACGTTGCAAAAAGGGAGATAAAACTGAGATACGTTCAAGTAGGATTATATTTTTGAGAAATTACGGAGATTTTCATTTGTTGAAACGCTGAAAGATGATACAGTATCTACAACTTGCTCAAGAAATGTGCGATCTCAGTTTCTTTATCTCCGAGCCCGAGCTACTGTCTTCGTAATTTGATAACGTTTTCTGCCTCTTGAGGCTTACAAATTTGCTGGTTGCGAATTTGATGATTTTCATCATTTCATCGAATTCAGATTTCCTTCTTACATACGCTCACTTCAAAATCGAGCTAAAAATTTACTCAATCTTGAAGAACAATCAACGATTTTTGATTGATGAAAGAATCGAAATATTTTACGACAGTGTTGCCAACCGCATTTCAAATTGTTGAGACGTGCCTGGGACAGCAAAAAATCAAAAATTATGGTCTCCGTAAACTTGCCCTAAAAATGTGCGACCTCAGTTTTCATAATTGAAGCTCGAACCACTGACTTCGAACTATTGGACAAACTTTTTTATTTTTGCCCTCCCGGGGTTGCAAATTTGCTGGTTGTGGTGATCTTCCGAATTGGAAGATTTTAATTTTTTTTATGATTTTCAACGAATCCAGATTTTCTACTTTCGCGTCAGAGTGTCACACACACGCTTCAAAATTATGCTGACAATGTTTTTAAATCATACAATACGATCAATGATTTTTTGGAAAATATCAAGGAATTTTATGACAGCGCTACTAACCGCATCTTAATTCTTTGGGATAGCGAAAGAATAAAGAATATGATGCATTTTTTTTAATAATCGAAGTAAAGAACTACATCGAAACAAAAACCAGAAAAAATGATGAGTGAAGTGTTACAAATTTTAGAACTTCGGAACATTCAGGCATTCAAAATTTCTGACAAACAGAAACGTAGTCCTGCAACCTGTCGATTTCGAAAATGCGAGATGAAAAAAATATCAACATCCAACAATTTAACGAAATATAGTTTACTCATTTTACTTCAAAGTTCAAAAAATATGAATTTGCCCCTAACTATTTACTAATCATCAAAAAAATTTGATTTTTGCATTTTGCAAAAAAAAAATTCCAATTTGAAAATTTTAATAAGATTGTTGCATGTGAAAGAGTTTTGAATGGGGATCGAAAAACCATATATTTATAGATTTTGCCTAACCAAAAATTTGAAGAGGCAATTTTTTTTAAAAAAAATCAAGTTTCAGTGAGATTGGCAACACTGCGTCTCCCCCTCCACCTTTCCCGTATTATTTGTGTGTGGCGTTGATGACGTTGATGTTCCTTGACGACCTAAATGTAGGCAACCCCTCGCTCGGGCCAGCGTAGGACAAGGACGAACGATTCCGCTTCGAATTACAAAAAACACGTTGGGTTGCAGGACTTTTGAGTCACCCGGTATATGTACTAAAAACTAAAACTGTTATTTTTAATCATTTATGAAGTTTCAACTTTTTTTTTACAAAAAAAATGTCTTTCAATGTTTCAATATTTAGAAAATTAAAATACCTAATAATTTCAACATTTTTCTCTTCTCACAGTTTTCGAAACACATACTGTAAGATTATATAATAATTACTTCAAATTTAATTTCATCGCAAGGTTGTTTCGTATTACTATTGACAATTTTTCAACCAGTTTTAAAAAATTTATTGGTATTATTTTTTTTTTTGGAAATTCACTCGTTTTTCTAGTTTTTTTTTTTTTTTTTTATTATCAAGTTGATGGGCTTTTCAGCGTTTGTTAGAGTTTATTTTGAAATTTCGAGTGTTCAATAATGTTTTTGAAGTTTCTAGAAGCTCTTTACCCCAAGATGCAACTTGAAAATTCGAGAAACATTGTATATAGCCCATTCTAGAACGTATGTAGTCAATGTTTTTTGACATTCTGAATGTATTCCTTGAGTTTTGACACCCCCCCCCCCTCTCTAAAAAAGCAACTAAAAAGTTGACCTTCGTGGAAGAAAAATGGAAGTCTGAACCATAGTAGGAAACTTTTCAACTTTATCGAGTGACTGAATCCATTCCTGAGGTCATCTTTACTCTAAAACCTGAAACTCGACTTTCAAGAGGGTCAAGGTTATGTTTGGGACAGAAATTTAAAACTATTCGGCGAAAATTTTTCGATTTTGAAATTCTTGTTTACGCTACATTAAAATTTCATTTTGAGATCAAATTTCCTCCAAAAATTTCACAGAGTTGAAAAACGTAGGTTTAGATCTTTAGATATTAGACATTTCGCTCGGTAAAGTTGAAAATATTCAGATTTCGATCGCATTTCTCTTCTTCAGGGGTCGGATTTTCGCAAATGGAATTGAAATGAGGTCAAAAAACATCGACTCATACATCTCGGAAAAATGGGAATCTCATTATGTGGCTCCAAAATGGCTGGAAATGGTCAAATTTGGACTCGAGAGGTTAATTTTTGTTAGGAACTTAACAATTTCGTCAAGTGTTTCATTTTCAAAAATATCACGTTTTTGCTGACGATGCAAAAATCGAATTACTGTCTACTTTTTTTTCCAATACGTTATTTATTCAAAACATAACCTTACAGCTGGAATTTTAAATAGGTACCTACCTTCAACCAAAATCAGTCAACTACCCACATAAAAATTAATCAGCCATCGAACCAATGTGATTTCAGATCCTACTTCTGTATCATCAAATCCATATCTACCTGATCACAGGTTCGTCACTATGGAACAAATGCACCCCGCATCCCACTCCGATAATCGACTTATAATTAACGAAGAGCCCAACCTGCAGCGTTTGGCCGCCATCGTTGTTGCCATCGAATTATTGTCTTCCAATTTACACTGCAATGCCAGATTAGGCAGAGAATTTCATAAAAGTAATGTAATGGCTTGGTGGCTAAGAAGCCGGGGTACAAAAATGATCGAAAAGTTAACCATTCCACGAAAAATTCAAGATCTGCTTTTTGATTCACTGCACCTTATCAGCTCTGAAATAGAATTGTGGTCAAAGTACCACATTCTACACGTGTTTGTCCAATATAACCACAATCATAGCAGTTTTGTCAAACAAAATATTCACCGCTTTGTGTGGACTTCGTTTGGTACGATAGATTATGTGAAAACTGCCGAGAAATGGATCGCTGCTCCTAATTTAAGCAGACTAAAGTATCGATTGGCTTGTTTAAATTGTATGAGAGATACGGTTGAAAATTTATTCCGCGAAAATCCTGCGATGGCTGATGCTGAAAATATGTTCCCTCTCGTGCGGTATTGGAACAGTAGGATGAAAGGCGAGGTTATCGATATTACGTTGAATGTGGCTCCAACGTATGTACCTGTTTGGGCGCATCTCCTCGAACAGATGAGTGAAGATGAACGATACTCATTCAGCGCTGGTCGAATGTTGGAGTTCCCGGCTCGAGTGGTTAAAGAACTTCTGCCACAATTCACCGAAATCGAACAACGGCGCTTGTTTAGTGAAAAATTACCCGAACTGATGAAATTATTTGTCGTCGATAAGTATCCGCAGTTCGCTATTCAATTATGGCGCTACATGGGCGATAATTTAAGTGTACAAATGTATCTTGATGTCTTCGATACATTGAGCAACCTTGAGAACTGCTTCGGTGACGATGGAACTCCACTCTGGCTTGGTGAATTGCAAATGGAGATGTGGCGATGTGCACCGGATAGTTTGAAGGAAGGTATGTTCCATCACAAAAATGGTTACTTTCTGTGTGAATGGACTCTTTGGTTCAACTGTGATATTCATTGTAATTTACACAACGATATGTTCTTATTTGAAATGCTTTCCGATGCTAGTGCAGAATTCAGAAGGCAGTTTTGGATGGATAATTGGGGTGAATTAGCAATCGGATGCGATTCCAAATATTTCGCAAAATTTATCGAAGCCTGTTTACCTGAACCTAGCGATGTGGATGAATTTTTAAAAGAACTTGAAAATTCTATGATACTGCGAGATATTTTGAGAAAGTTGTGCCTAGATTTGAGATTTGACGAGATTACCGAGTTTCTTGATCAATTCGTGCGAGATACGAATTTGAAGGCTGATCTGAAAAAACTTTTTGTTCCAAGTGATAATAAGCTATCGGAACCGCTGCAATTAATGGGATTGTGGTCTAATACCTCTTACTTTGTGGACGTAGGTTGGAATCCTATTTATAGCTGAATTGGATTTTTATGATTTTTGAAGTATTGATAATTTTTCATTGAAAATAATTATTATCATGTTGATTATAATTTTAAAAATGTGTTTTTTTGTTTTCTACTTTTGGTAATTTTTTTCTTCGTGCGAGACTACAGAAATGTGATATCTACGATCAGATTGTAACTACTTATTGAATTAATCAATAATTTCAAGGCATAGTACGAGAAGAACTTGTAAAGTACTATACGAGAATAAAAAGAAAAAAAACCGTTCGCATTTTCTAGTTTTTCCAACTTTGATTTTTCTCCATTCCACATTTTCAACATGTTTTGGAATTTCATATAATAATTGGGTAAAATATTCATCAAGTTGAAAAAAAATTGAAAAACACTGGGCTGAGATTTTTTTTTGAAAAAAATGTAAAAAAATAAGATAAAATAAAAGTTGAAAATTTTTCAAAACTGAAACTTCTTCCGAACTATGAATTTTTTTACCCAAAATTTGAATTTTTTTCTACTTTATATTTTTGAAAACAGAAATTTTAGTAGGTAAGTACCTATAGAATTTTTAAACAACTCAGCGTAAAAGGGAACAGTACTGAGAGACCTAAAAGTGTGGTCTGGTCATCTTCGAAAAAATACGATATATTGCTACTTTCTGGTAACCTTACTCCCTTAAAGAATTCACTTTCAACCGCACCCCTCTTCTTCACTAGCCCTCATGAAGTATTATTTTCACCCTAACCCGAAACACTACGACTGATGGAACTAAAATTGTAGAACATTTTTTACGTGATATTTTCAAATTTTCACAAATTTTGAATCTCTCTCTCCATCCCAGGTTCCCAGAGAGCCGACATTTTAAATTTTAGTCTCGTCCTCGCCTTACTGCCTGTTGGTTAAATTTTGGGGCATGTAGTCGAAATAGATTAATAAATTTAGAGATGAAAAATTAAAAAGATGGATTTCTTCACCATTTTCAAGAGAAATTTCCAATTTTGCCTCCTCCCACGGATCGATTTTCAAACCGAAAATTGAAATTAGAATGGAAAGAGTTTGGAAGTTTCGAAAACTACATTAGAATTATTTATTAAAACACTTCAAATTTTTCTTTTAGCTTTCTTGAATTTTTAAATTTTTTTTTTTGATTTTTCTTCATGTGAAGAAATAGCAGAAATTTAAAAAAGGCGTAAAGCATGATTTTTTTCAAAAATTTTGCTTTTTGGTTTGAATAGTCACTAGATAAGCTGTAAAACCAATTTAAATAAATTAAATTTTTTTTCAAAATTTTCTAAAATTTTTGAAAATATTGAATTTTGCCAATTTTTGAAAATTTCAATGTCAATGCGCGATCGGAAGATATGAATTGATTTTTTTTTTATTCTTCAAATCTCATCAGCCAACAACTTTTGCGCGGGAGGGGGGTAGTTTTTGAAAATCGAAAAAATTGTTTTTTCGGCCCACCCTAACAGATAAGTACGTGGCGTTGAAAACTGAAATTGTTTTGATTAGAAAAGAAAATTACGTCATGTATAATTTAACCAATCAGAAAATCCGTAATCGTTGCATCTCAGTAGCGGGTCCCATTATTTTAACACTTTTTCTTTCCTCGAAAAACCAAAACGAAAATTTCAACTCCCCTTTCACCGTTTTTTAAATATTGAAATGTAAAGTTTAGTCTCGTTAAATTCTAGTTTTATTGTGTTGACAATTTTTTCAGATTGGTCATCTTTTCATATTATAGTTGGTAAATTTTTAAATCAGTTTTTCAATATTAATTTTCAATTTTGAAACATTTTTTCTATTATTTTTGAAAAAGTACTTAATCATTTTAAAAATTCCCCCATTTTTCTAGATTTTTTTGTCAAATTGATGGTCTTTTTGACGTTGGTTTGAGGAGTGTTTAAGGCGCTCGCACCAATTTTTTCAGAGCTTTGAAACCTCGATTTCGTTGCATTTTTTTTTTACCTCTTCGTGAAGGCTCTCGAATTGATTTTAATTCTTCGAGCGAGAAAAAAATTCGATAGAAAAAATTGAATTGATACAACTTGAAAAAGGAAACCTTGTAAGATGACTCCAGAATGGCTGAAAAGGGCCAAATTTGGTCCAAAGAAATCGATATTCATAGTTTTTTTTTTTCAAAAACATCATAAGTTTTATTACTGATCAAACACAGATTTTGAAATTTTAAATTTTTTTCCAAAAATCGAGAAGCTCATCTCCTTAAGCAGCTGAAATATTTGATACCTAAACCAAAACCAACAGCAAATTGCGCACAAATATTAATCAACCATCGACTGGATTTGATTTCAGATCCTACCCCTGTATCGTCAATTATTCAAGAACAACGTGTTAATCAGCTCGTCATCATGGAACAAATTCCTTCACCACCCAGCTCCGATAATCGTCTCATAATTAACGAAGGAGAGCTCAAATTGCAGCGTCTAGCCGCCATCGTCGTTGCTATCGAAATATTGCCTTATAATTTGCACTGTAGTCCCGCCAAGGCAAAAAAACTTTCCGGAACTTTTCAAGTACAATGGTGGCTAAGCAGCCATGGTTGGAAAATGGTTGAACAGCTATCGGTTCTGAAAAAAATTCAAGATCTGGTTCATGATCCATTGGAACTTGTTTGCTCTGAAATAGACCTGTGGATGAAGTACCATATTCCAGAGGTGTTTGACGATTGGGACCAAAAACGTGGCGATTTCGTTTCGAAATTTATTCGCCATTTTGTGTGGACCTCGTTTGGAACGATTGATTATGTGAAAACTGCCGAGAAATGGATCGCTGACGTTACTTTGGAGCTTTCGATTGAACAGAAGTATCGATTGGCTTGTTTGAATTGTTTGGAAAATACAATTGAAAATTTACACAACGAAAATCCTAAGCTGGCTGATGCTGAAACTGGATTTCCTCTCGTCAATTATTGGAACTTTAGGATAGCAGGAGGTGAGCTTGACGATATAGATGTTATAGCAACTTCGATTCCTGAGTACGTGCCTGTTTGGACACATTTCCTGGAACAGATGGATGAAAACGAACGATACGAATTCTGCGTTGGTCGAATGTTAGAGTTTCCAGCTCGAGTTGTAAAAGATCTTCTGCCAAAATTCACCGAAATCGAGCTGCAGGATATCTTTGAAGAAAAATTACCCGAATTTATGAAACTATTCGTCGTCCATAATTATCCGCAGTTCGCTATTCAATTATGGCGCTACATGGGCGATAATTTAAATGCAAAAATGTATCGTGATGTCTTCGATGAATTGCGCTGCATTGAAGAATGCTTCGGTGACGATGGAACTCCTGACTGGCTTGGTGATTTGGGAATGGAGATGTGGCGATGTGCATCGGATAACCTGAAAGAAGAAATGTTCCAGTACAAAAATGGCGATTTTCTGTGCGAATGGACTTATTGGTTCAACGACGAAGTCCATTGCAATGATTTACGCGACGATACGTTTTTATTGGAAATGCTTTCTGACCTGAGTCCAAAATACAGAAAACAGTTTTGGATGGCTCATTGGAGCGAATTAGTGGATGGTTGCGAACCCGAGTATCTTGAAAAATTTATCAAAACTTGTTTACCCGAAGGCGATGTAGATGGATTTTTAGCAAAACTGGCCAATTCGACTTTTGTACGAAAGCATTTGAAAAAATTGTGTGGCCATTTGAAATTCGTCAAGTTCATCGAATTTCTAGATCAATTTGTGCAAGATACGAAATTGAAGGCCGATCTAAAAAAGCGTTTTGTTCCGAGCCAGGAAAGGCTATCAGAACGACATAAGTTTGAATCAATGACCGAGAAAGATTTTGAGGCTTTGAGTGCCCTTCTGATGGACGTCCACGGATCCGAATTCTCTGCTGAATATAAAGCGAAATTCATTCGGTCGGGTTTTATTGAGTGTATCTCGGATCGTCAAATGTGGAGTGCCTGGAGCGGTACAGCTGGTGGTGAAATGAAACCTATGGGTTTGGCAAAACATCAAAGTTTTGTTCGCGATGCCGAGAGTTTTTGCGATGAAGAACAATTACAGAACATTAAGAAGATGCTACTTGCTGAACGTGAATTTTTCCAGGCCTTGGCAAAAGAAAAGAAAAATATGATTGTGTGGGATGATCTGTTGAAATGGTTGATGGGTGGGAAGCAGGCGATGGAGGAAGATTCTAGTTTATTGGATCGTTTTCGTAATCGATCGAACTTTCCGATTTTTTGAACGTAATTTAAACTAGATTTTGGTATTTTGATGTTTTTTGTATTGACGTGATTTTTTTTTTCAAGACATCCACGTAGGTAATTACTCGTACTTAATGACTATGCTTTTATGGTTTTTTGAAAATACATTAATAATGTTGCTGACTATGTTTTCATAAAATGTTCAGTTTTGTTTTTTTCTTTTTTCAAGGGTGTGGTTTTCGTAGAACACTCTGGACGTCTGGAGTAATACATTGTAATTGCGGATTAAACAAATCCCAGCAAATTGCAATTTTGTAATCGTTCTGGGATGGTGCTAGGTACAATGTAAGAAGTTCTAGAATTATAAAATCCCCCAAAAATCATATTTTATGAAAAATGGAATTTCAGTGGCCGAGTTCGCATTTATTCCAAGTTCAGATTTTTTCAATATCTGATTTTTTCAAAATTTTTCCCACTAGATTTTTCAAAGTTTTTATTATTTTTTTGGATTTTTTCTAAAGAGTTACTGAAATAATTATATTGAATTAAAAGAAATTTTGAAAAAAATTATACTTATTGCAAATTTTAAAAACTTTAAAATCGTTGAAAAAAATTCTCGAATTGGAGAAAATTTTGGAAAAAGAATTGTGTGTTGAATAAGATTCATTCTTCAATATTTTTAATGTTTTTTTTTTGTCTCATCGTGATCTTCAGAATTTCAAGTCGAATTGTCGAAAGCACCATATTATTCAGTAAAGGTATGTTCAATTTTATTTATTTTTGGCTTGCTTTATCGATTCTTCTAGCGATTCTAGCATAGAACGAAACAAATTAATATCTGGATTTCGACGATAAATGTTGCGATGTCTCAGTTCAAGTGGAAGCTCTTCAAGCATAAAGTGAGATATTGCTAAGTTACTTCAAAGTTGGATCATTTTTGAAAAATTGCGAAATTTTGGCACTCCTGATTGATGTTTATTTTAGTTTTTTTTCAATTTCTGGATTTCAAAATTTTTTCCACCGCTATTTTTATAATTTTTTTCGCAAATGAGATTATATAAAGATCTGAAATCCAAATTTAATCGAATTTTTGTGTTCAAAATTTTTCAACTGTATATTTTTTTCAATTTCCTCAATTCTTAATTTTTTTTACTAAATTATATCCCTAATACTAAATATTTTTTCAACAATAAAAATAAATTTAAACTAAAATAATTATCTAAACATTTTTTCAATTTTTTTCAATTTTACATTTTTTGAAATATTTTTTTCAGTTATTCATTCCAAAGAAATTCGAGGAAACATCAAGTTGTAAATCTGTAAAAATTCAAATTTTTTAAAAAAATTTCAATTTGCAAAAAAAATGAAAACAAGCTTTTAAAAACTCAAGTTGAAAAAATTTACTGATGAAAATGTTATTTGAAATTGGTCAATTCGAAATTTTTGACAAAAAAACGCGAAGAAAACTCACAAGATTTGAGTGGAGGATCATTAAAATTTCATTAAGACATGAAGAAAATTTTGGCTCAAAGCTCACTGCATTTAAAATGTTTTCGAAAATAATTCTGAGAGAGTTTTGGAAGCTACTGAATCCCATTCCAGTTCTTGAATAGTTCTAATTTCTAAATAGGTAATGGTAAACAGATTTCGATGATTCAAGTTTGAAATGCAAAATTCTCAATTTTTTTTTATTTTCAATCCACTCAAAAATTTTGAAAAATTTCAAATGTTTTCTTCATTTTTTTAATCACAATTTTCAACCTTATATGTTTTTAAAAAAAATTTTCCACTTGATAATTGAAAGTAATTTTTAACAATTGAAAATTGAAAACCTGTTGGTAAAAGACTTATCAATTTCGTCAAGTATGAAAAAAATTTTTTATTCAAAAATTTTCATTCATCATACCTTACCTAATTTCTAAATTCAAAATTTTCCATACTTATCTACTTAGATACCTGTAATTTTGATAACCTCTGAGCCAAAACCTACGGCGAACTATGTGCCAAAATATCAGGCCCGTAGCTACGGGGGGGCAAATGGGGGCAATGCCCCCCCCCTGAAACACTCATTTGCCCCCCCTGAAAAAATTTGTCAAAACCACCTTTATTTTACCGGTCAGGTGAATAATCAAATACTTATGGGAAATGCTACCTCCAAGCATTCAACCGTTTGGTAATTTCATTCCATGTGCTCAAAATTTCAATCAGGATCTCATTTGTCAGCGTCAACATTTTTATAAATCCTCAAAATTTTTGATTAATTATAGGTACGAAACAAGACAAAAACGTATTTTCATTTTTTACAATTTTTTGGCCCTTTAAAAACTCTCAAGATGAATTTCTTCAGATTTCCATCATAGCATGATTTTGACCAGAAATACTATGCCTACTAGGTGTAGGAGGCAAAATTTTCACAATTCGCCCTTTTCGCGAAAAAAAGTCCAAAATTGGAAAATTAATCAGTAAGTGTCATTTGGTTCTTTGAAGGCAACGAATTGAATTAGATAAAAAAAAAAACAAATCATCAATTTTAACGAAAATTCATTGAAAATCTCAAATTTTAAGCTTTTTGATTTTGACCATATGCAGATTTCTCGTGACATGACGTCAGGAAGTGGGATTCAAACAGTACATTGTACCTACCTCCTAAAATCCTGGCGGGGATACAAAGTTTTATTTGCACCCCTCCTCCTCATCACAATAGATAGGGATAAATAATGAAAAAATTATTTGTGGACATTAAAAATTCGATTTTTTCAAAGCTTTGCCCTCGCTTCGCTCGGGCATGAACTAAATTACAATTCTATGAATTAATTGAGGTGACGAAATGAAAGAATGTTCGAGTATTTTTAGTTTTAATTTTTATTTTGTACTCTTCTTTAAAAGAAGCCTCTGACGCGACGCTATCGCCGCTGTTCAAAGGCATCAAAATTTGGGAATCAGAAGTGGTTTTTGTTGTCTAGAATAACTTTTTACACAATTTTCAAAAAATGCTCACGGCAGTACTGCCAACTGGATGTTGATTCCCATAATTTTCATTAAATTGGCGTTCTTCATTCAGTATGAAAAGTGGACCAAAAAATTTCAGAATCTATTCTTTTTAAATTTAAAAAAAATTCTCGTAGCTTAGGAGAAAATGTAAATTTTTTGCGACACGGGGGGGGGGGGTCCAACTAATTTGATACATTTTTGTTGCCCTACCTGAGATTTCATTTGCCCCCCCTCGAAAACCATCTGGCTACGGGCCTGCAAAATATTGATCATCCATCGAATCGATTTGATTTCAGATTCCACCTCTGTATCATCAAATCGACAGCAATGGAGCAAAAACTATCAGCACCGTACCCTGATAATCGGCTCGTAATTAACGAAGGAGAGCTCCAACTACAGCGTCTTGCTGCCATCGTCGTTGCTATCGAAGTATTACCTTATAACTTGCGCTGCAATTCCAGTCCTACCGAGGAGGAAGAACTTTTCAAAAATTTTCAAGTGCGTTGGTGGCTAGATAAACATGGTCGTAAAATGGTTCGAAAGTTATCCGTTCCAAAAAAAATTCGAGATCTAGTTCATGATCCATTGGAACTTATTTGCTCTGAAATCGACACGTGGATGAAGTACCATATTCCACAGGTGTTTGTCGAATGGAACCAAAAACGTGACGATTTCGTTTTGAAATTTATTCGTCATTTTGTGTGGACCTCGTTCGGTACGATAGATTATGTGAAAACTGCTGAGAAATGGATCGCTGACGTTAATTTGGAGATTTCAATTGAGCAAAAGTATCGATTGGCTTGTTTGAATTGTTTGGAAAATACAATTGAAAATTTACGTTGCGAAAATCCCGAGCTGGCTGATACTGAAACTGGATTTCCTCTCGTTAATTATTGGAACTTAAGGATGACAGGAGATGTGCATAATGATGTGAATGTTATAGCAGAGTGTACTCCTCCGTATGTACCCGTTTGGACGCATTTCCTCGAACAGATGGATGGAGACGAACGATATTCATTCAGCATTGGTCGAATGTTTGAATTTCCTGGTCGAGTGGTAAAAGAACTTCTGCCAAAATTCACCGAAATCGAACAGCGGCGTTTGTTTAGTGAAAAATTACCCCTACTGATGAAACTATTCATCATCCATAGTTATCCGCAGTTCGCTATACAATTATGGCGCTACATGGGCGATAATTTAAGTGCGAAAATGTATCATGATGTCTTCACTGCATTACGCCGCATAGGTAGATACTTTGGTGATGGTGACATTGAGGATGGAGCTCCATACTGGATTGGTGATTTAGGAATGGAGATGTGGCGATGTGTATCCGATAACCTGAAAGAAGAAATGTTCCAGCACAAAAATGGATACTATCTGTGCGAATGGACTTTTTGGTTCAACTGCGATATCCCCTACAATAGTTTACGCGAAGATTCGTTCTTATTAGAAATGCTTTCCGACCTGAGCCCAGAATACAGAAAGCAATTTTGGATAGCGAATTGGAAATACTTAGTGTATAATAGCAAATTCAAATATTTTTCCAAATTAATCGAAACCTGTTTACCCGAATCTGGCGATGTAGATGAATTTTTAAAAGAATTTGAAAATTCGGTGGAATTACAAAAGCAGTTGGTAGGATTAAACGAAGATTTGAAATTCTTCGAGTTCAACGAATTTCTGAATCGATTTGTGCGTGATACGAAATTGAAAGCCGATCTGAAAAACTGTTGTCTTGTTCCATGCCACGATGAGCTATCAAAACAACAGAATTTCCCATCAATGAAAGAGAACGATTTTCAGGCTTTGAGTGCCCTTCTGATGGACGTCTACGGATCCGAATTCTCTGCGGAATATAAAGAGAAATTCATTCGAACGGGTGTTATTGAGTGTATCTCGGACAGTATGTGGAGGTTTAGGAGTGCTTCAGAAGAAGGTGAATGGCAGCCTATAAGTATGGCGAAACATCAGATTTTTGTTCGAAATGTCGAGTCTTTTTGCGATGAAGAACAGTTACAAACTATTAAGAAGAAGCTACTTGCTGAACGTGAACTTTTCCAGGCCTTGGCCGAAAAAAATGAAAAAATGATTGTGTGGGATGATCTGTTGAAGTGGTTAGTCGGTGGAATACAAACCATGGAGGAGGGATCTATTTTATGGGATAGTTTTTGTAGTCAATACCATAGATATGGTCAATTCAAATTGTAATGCTTATTGTAGGTATTGATGTATAAGTATGGGTTTTAAAAAATGAATAAAAAAATTTGCTAATTAGATAAATGTTTTTATAGAATGTTCAGTTTTGTTTTCTCCATCGCAAGGTTATGTTTTTGTAGAACGACACTCTGGAATAAAATGTGTTATGCTAATTAAATGGGTAAATTCCAAATTTTCGAATGGTGCTAGGTATGTACAAAGTAAGAAGTTTTGAAATTATAAAGACCTATAAAAAAAAATCATATTTTGTAAAAAATGAAATTTCAATGACGAAATTCGCATTTATTCCGAGTTCAAAGAGTAGGTACCGGTTTGCGGCGGTCAAGATGGCGAATCCGCCCTCGAGCTGAAATTTGAAACTAACCGATGGAATTTGATTATTAGGGTCTGAAAACTACGTGATACAAATTTTAGCCCCCTACTCCTCTCTTAGTCCGAGTAATGGGGCAAAACGTTACTTTTTTCAGCCTTTTTACATTAAAAATTTTCATCTCTGAGAGTTTTCAACAATTTTTTTCCCAAATTTTTGTGAATTGTACATTACCGAGGAATGTTGGTGAGTGGGTTGAAATAAATTTTGATATGAATTTATTTGTTCCTTTTGAAGGGGGGGGGGGGGGGTAATTCCAAACACAAAGGCCCTATTATGCAACATGTTATGTTGAAGAATTTTTTCCAAAATTGTTGAAAAATTTTCCTCGAATCCTGAAGAATTTTTCACAAAACTTGAATTTCACTCAATTTTTTAAAGTATGTTTCTCAAATTTTGAACGACGAGCGATTTTTCTTAATTTTTCAGAAGTTTTCTTCAACTTTAAAAACTTTTGTCAATTATTGAAAATTTTTTTGCCATATTTAGAAGTTTTAAATAATTTTCTCAGATGTTGGGGAGTATTCCTCAAATTTCTGATGATTTTTTTCTAGCCAAAAGTTGCATTTGAAAACTTTAAATAGAGTTTTTTACATGATGTTTTAGAGATGCAATTTTGAAAAAAAATTCATGTACAGGTAGTCCTTACGTAGGTACAAAATTATATTTTTTTCAGAATTTTTCAGGCGAGGCAAAACTTTGAAAAACGCAAAAAAAAACTGTTTTCAATCACGTTTTTCGTTCTAAAAATGGCCATTTCTGGCCCAAAAAAATTCTGGTGATTATATTCTAAAATACGTATTTATACCCGACTTCAGGGGAGTTCGTGACGATCTAAAATGGAATTTTCGTACGTTATTTAATTTTTTTGAAAGAAGAGCAGCTCGTCAAAGAACGACAGTTTTTTCGAAAGTCAGTAAGTAGAGCAAAAAATCACGAATTTTAATGAAAAAATTTTACTTTTTGGATGCTGTATTCTTCAAAAATTTTCCATAAGTATACGCAAATTTTCAAACGGATGCTTTTCAATTTCAAATAATTGAAATATTCGATATTTGGTAGAAACTTGAGTGATATCCATTCAATAATAAGTTTGCCAAATCAGCTGAAAACAGTTGTGTTTTCAAAAATATTACTTTTTGCTGATTATGAACAGATTTTATTTCCCAACACTTTCCAAAAATCGAGATGCATTTAACCACAATCAACACCTGGCTATTCACATAAAAATTAATCAGCCATTGAATCGGTATGATTTCAGAGCCTACCATCGTACCATAAAAACAAGAACAACCAGCGTCACCATGGATCAAAAGCTGCCGACGCCCTACCCCGACAATCGACTCTTAATTAACGACGGAGAGCTCAAACTACAGCGTCTGGCCGCCATCGTCGTTGCCATCGAAGTATTGCCTTATAACCTAAGTTCCAAGACGTTCGAGGAAGAAAAAATTGCCAAAACATTTGCAACTAGCTGGTGGCTAGATTCCCATGGTTGGAAAATAGTTGAAAAATTATTCAATTCGAAAAAAATTCAAGATCTGCTGCATGAGCCAGTGGAGTTTATCAGCTTTGAAATAGGCTGGTGGATGGAGTACCATATTCCACAAGTGTTTCTCGAATGGCAACAAAGACGTAGAGATTTCGTTTTGAAATTTATTCGCCATTTTGTGTGGAACTCGCTCGGTACGATAGATTATGTGAAAACTGCCGAGAAATGGATCGCTGACGATGATTTAGAGATTTCATTCCAACAGAAGTATCGATTGGCTTGTTTAAATTGTTTGGAAAATACAATTGAAAATTTACGCAGCGAAAATCCTGAAATGGCTGATGGTGAAAAAGGACTTCCTCTTGTGTCTTACTGGAACTGTAAAATGGCAGGTGTGAATTTCAATTTGGCCGGGCTCGTTTCGACTCCTCCGTATGTACCTATTTGGTCATATTTCCTTAAACAGATGAATGAAGAGGAACGATATTCATTCAGTATTGGCTCATTGATGAACTTCCCACCTCGAGCGATAAAGGATCTTCTGCCAAAATTCACCGAAACTGAGCAACGACGTTTGTTTGAAAAAAAATTACATGTACTTATGAGACTATTTGTCATCCACGATTACCCGCACTTTGCTCTTCAATTATGGCGCTACGTGAACGATACTGTAAGTGCAAAAATGTATGATGATGTGTTCGATGATTTGTACAACATCGATGAATGCTTCGAAGGTTCATCTCCGGAATGGCACGGTGACTTGGGAATGGAGATGTGGCGATGTGCATCGGATAATTTGAAGGAAAAAATGTTCCAGTATAAAAATGGCGAATTTCTGTGCAAATGGATTGAGTGGTACAACAACGTAGCCAATCGTAGTGATCCACCCGACGCTACTTTCTTATTGGAAATGCTCTCTGAGGCAAGCCCAGAATACAGAAAGCAATTCTGGTTTGCTCATTGGAAAGAAATAATGAGCGACTGCGATTGCGAATCCGAATGTTTTGCAAAATTGATCAAAGCCTGTTTACCCGAACCTTACGACAGGAATAAATTTTTGAAAAACTTTGAAAATTCGTCGGAAGTACGAAATCTATTGAAAAATCTATTCGAAGATTTTAAATTCGTCGAATTAGCCGAATTTGTAGATCAATTTGTGCAAGATGCGGAAATTAAGGCTGATCTGAAGAAATGTTTCGTTCCAAGCGCAAATGATCTATCGAAACAATGTGAATTTCAATCAATGAGCGAGAAAAATTTCAAGGCTTTGAGTATCCTTCTGATGGACGTCTACGGATCCGAAGTTTCCATTGAATATAAAGCTAAATTCATTCGGTCGGGTTTTATTCGTTGTATCTCGAATCAGCGAAAGTGGGATGGCTGGTTTTTAGAAAAAGGTGAATGGAAACCCATGGGTAAGGCAAAGCATGAGAGTTTGGTTTCCGATGCTGAGAAATTGTGCAGTGGGGAAGAATTACAGACCATTAGGCAGACTTTACTTGAAGAACGTGAATTTTTTGAAACGTTAGCCAAAGAGAAGGAAAATACGATTGTGTGGGATGATTTGTTGAAGTGGTTGGTTGGTGGAAAGCAAGCGATAGAGGATAGATCTAAGTAGGTTTTGGAATCGTTTTCGATCGATGTTTCCGGATCGTTGTACGTAGATTTGCATCTGTGTTTATTATTTAAATTGGAATTTGACACTTTTTTTGTATGTATTATTATTATTATTTTTTAAATTGAAAATACATCATACCTAATTATGCTTTGTTTTCGGTATTTTTGAAAATTTTTCTCTTCGTCGAACTACACTCTGGAGAACTATGGATGGTGCCTAATTGCTACTTGAACAATTCACAAATTTTCATTTTCAAATTTTAGGATGATTTCAAAAAAAATTTTGGGAGTTACTTTGAAAAATTTTGAACCACAAATTGAGTTGACATATGACTCAAGAATGTAGGGCGAAATTTCGCCAGAAATTCAAGAATTCCATCCAAAAATTTTTTGAGCCACTTTGGAAAATGTTGAGTCTTATATTGGAGTAAATTTTTGAAAATTCAAAAAAATTAACACGTGATCTATGAAAGTGGGGTGAAATTTCGCTAGAAATTTAAAAATGTCGTCCAAAACTTATTTAGAGCCACGTTCGAAAATTTTGAGCCTTTTGATTCAGTAGATTTTTGGATTGATCTATTTCGTAGAGTAATCAATACTTAATCGAGATCGAAATTTTTTTTGAATAAAACGAAACCCGCGCTTTCTTACACTTTTAAAATTCAACCCAGATCAAAAAAATTTGGATGTGATGTAATTTTTGAATTTTAGACAAAATTCTATCCTATTTTCATAGTTTACAGGTCAATTTTTAAAATTTTTTCAAAAACTGACTCAATTTCAGACTCAAAATTCCGCAAAGTGACTTTTAAAAAAATTGGATTCGGCTATTTCTTTTCTGAAGTTAGCTGTTGAGTTCAAAAAATGAAAAACTTCAATTTTGTTCTCCAGTAGGTATGAATTAATTTGCAACTTGACGCCTCTATATCGACTTATTCAGCATTTTAGTCAAAGCTGTCAAAAAGATTGCTCGCCCTGATCCTCAACTGATAAAAAGAAAAACAATGAAATTATCCAAATTAATTTTTTTTAGAAAAGTGATTTCAACAATCTTAGTCCAAAATTTCATGTCCAATTTTATTCAATTTTTGTATGGTAACATACCAGTTATGGATCACTTTTTCTTTGAATTCGTGCCCTGACTTTATTTATGAACCAATTTTGGTGATTCTTTTTTTAAAATGAACGTTGGACTCTCCTCTACAAAGTAGCGCGATTGAATTTTGAAAAAAACTATTTCAAGTATTTTTTATGCAGGCTTGAAAGACCCAGAAAAAATACGCCTTTTTGGCGGATTCTACCAATTACGGATCATCAAATAAAATCGAAGTGATGCATTTTTTCTCCACTCTGGCTGTATTTCTAACATAATAAAGATGACCTTCAAAGATTTTCATCAACAAATTGTTAAAAAACCGAAGTTGAAAAACTACCAATTGTGGATCGATCCATAATTGGTAGCAAAATTTTTGATTCGCAATTATGGATCAAAAATTTTGCTACCAATTACGGATCAAACCAATTACGGATCACAATCACTTCGGCATCTCACTACGCGGATTTAACAATGTGAATCACCCAATACATAAAAACACGACGAAAATCTCGGAACAAACGATTTTGGTGAAGAAATCCACTTTTTTTGGTACAAATTTACGTTTTCTTAGATGCTTGGCAAATGACACTCAAAATTCGTAAAACGGGTCGATCACGCGAAAAATATGTCCATAGTACTTCCCTGAACATGAAATCACCAGCAACCGCATCAAAAACTGAATATAAATATCATTACTTGCTCTTTTCAACATTAACCATTGAAAAAAACACGAAATTTTGACTAAAAATTTGACTCACTTTACTAAAATGAATCTACAAGCGGTTTGGTGACACGAAAAATGCTTCGTTTACATATCTTCTGAAAGCTGAGACTTCAGGCTACAATATTATGTTGGTAAAATTTCGAGTAGACAATCCTAGTCCTACGTAGAGCGCGTCAAAAAAATGATCCGTAATTGGTAGCCTGATCCACAACTGGTATTTTACCATATTTTTTTTTTCAAAATTATACCAAATATTGAAATTGTCTTGCAGTAACTTTTCTTTCAACTTCGGTCTCCTCAAAATTTTTTCATTTTTGATTTTTTAAATTTCATTCTTTTGAAAATTTCTTCTTGATATTGAGTTGAAAAAAATTATAGAAATCAAAGTCAATAAAATTCTTTTTTCACTTTTCTTTTATCAACTCGAAAATCTTTTGAATTGAAAATTTCTGAAAAACTTTTCGTCGAAAAAATGTCTATTTTGAAACTCCCGCGGGCAAAATCGAGATTTGAGGTTAAACTGTCCTCAAAAATAGATTCGTGGAGTCCAAAGATATCGAATTTGATTTCTCTTCCGATAAAGTTGAGATATATTCAATTTCGGTCTCATGTCACCTCTTCAAGGGTCGATCTAACATAAATTGATACATCTTGGAAAAAAAACTCGAGAGATGGGTTCAAAATAGCTGGAAAGGGACAAACTTGGGCCCAGGTGGTTAATATTTCCTTGAGATCTGTACAAAGAGCCTTTCCAAATAAGGGTCGAAAAAGGTCCTTGACCCAGAATTGGTCAAAATTGACCTAAAATGTTACTTATGGTTTAGAAACATCCCAAAAAATTTTGGCCCCCTACCCCACCCCTTTGGGAATTATCGCTCTTAAGATTATGAAATTTTCACAGATTATACATCTTGCTGGGTAGTACGAATGAGAATTTTTTGAAAATTTTCGGTTCATATTTTCCCATTTTTTTTCACATGAAAATTTTTGAAATTAATTTTTTTTTTGGGGGGGGGGGGGCGAGAACTTTTTTTTATCAGTTCTGCCATGTGGTCATGGATCACATATATTTTTTGAACCCCGAAATTGGGTGCAACATGATCAAAAAATTCAAAACCCCAAAAAAGTGATTTTTTACTACTTTTTCGTCCCAACTTCAAGTAAAACTTTGAGTCAAAATAGTCATAAATTGAAAGTACATCATAAAAAAAATCCATTTCCAAAATTTACTTAAGTGCATTTCTCGAATTTTGGCGATTTTTTTGATCTGATCAACAAAAAAAGCTGAAATTCGGTTTATACCCTATTTTCGACCTGCCAAATCGATTGGAAGCGGTTTCAAGACGTTTCAAAGCCACAAGAAAATTTTAGAATTTTTTCAGCCTAGAAAAAAGCTCATAAAAACGGCCAATATGAACTTCAGCATCGATATTAGTGATTTAATTGATCAATTGAAGCATAATTTTCCGAAATTCGAAACTTCGAGTTTAAATTCATATTTTTTGGCTGAAAATTTCCCTGTAAAAAATTTGAAAACACGTCCACAGCTCAAGCATTAAGGCAAACCCCTGTATTTTTTTGGCATACTAAAAATTAATCAATCATTGAATCGGGATGATTTCAGATCCCACCAATTGAACTATCAAATCCGGAGCAATCTGACCATCGGTTCTTCATGGATCAAATCCTTCCACCACCCAGCTCCGACAATCGTCTCATAATCAACGAAGGAGAGCTCAAACTACAGCGTCTGGCCGCCATCGCCATTGCCATCAAAGTAATGCCTTATAAGCTCCGCTGCAGAAAAAAACTTGCCGGAAGTTATGAAGTGCTTTGGTGGTTAGAAAGCCATGGTTGGGAAGTAGTTGAAAAGCTACCCGTTCCGAAAAAACTTCAAGATTTGGTTCGTGATCCAGTTGAACTCATCAGCTCTGAAATCGACACGTGGATGAAGTACCATATTCTACAGGTGTTTATTGAATGGCGCCGAAAACGTGGCGCTTTCGTTTTAAAATTTATTCGTAAATTTGTGTGGACCCAGTTTGGTACCATAGATTATGTGAAAACTGCCGAGAAATGGATCGCTGACGTCGATTTGGAAATTTCAATAGAGCAAAAGTATCGATTGGCTTGTTTGAATTGTTTGGAAAATACAATTGAAAGTTTGCGCAGCGAAAATCCTGAACTAGTAGGTGCTGAAGTGAAATTTCCTATGGTTAGTTATTGGCACCATAAGATGGCAGGTGAGGTCATCGATGTAATGGAGAAGGGAGGTTTCATTCCTCCATATGTACCTATTTGGGTCCATTTTCTTCAACAGATGGATGAAAATGAACGATACTCATTCAGCATTGGTGAAATGATGAATTTTCCAGCTCGAGTGGTAAAGGAACTTCTTCCAAAATTTACCGAAACTGAACAACTGCGTTTGTTTGAAGTAAAATTACCCGAATTGATGAAATTATTTGTTGTTGAGCAATATCCGGAATTCGCTATTCAATTATGGCGCCATGTAAAAGATACCATAAGTGCGAAAAGGTATGATGAAGTCTCCGAAGAATTGCACTACATTGATGAATATTTTGGTGACGATGGAACTCCAGATTGGCTTGGTGACTTGGAAATGGAGATGTGGCGATGTGCATCGGATAACTTGAAGGAGGAAATGTTCCAATATGACAATGGCAACTTCCTGTACCAATGGACTTTTTGGTTCAACAACGAACTCCATGGCAATTATTTACGCGATGACACGTTCTTATTAGAAATGCTCTCTGACGCGAGCCCACAATGCAAAAAACAGTTTTGGATGGCTTATGGAGAATACTTAATGATCGATGGGCAATCCAAGTATCTTGCCAAATTAATCGAAACCTGTTTACCCGAACCTGGTGAGGCGGATGAATTTTTAGAAGCGCAGGCAAATTCGTCAAACGTACGAAAGCATTTGGAAAAATTGTGCCGTGATTTGGAATTCGCCGAGTTCGCTGAATTTCTAGATCGATTTGTGAAAGATACGAATTTGAAGTCAATTCTGAAGAAGCTTCTTGTTCCAAGCCAGATGTTGCGACAAATGGATGAGAAAAATTTTGAGGCTTATAATGCTCTTCTGATCGACGTCCACGGATCTGAAATCGCTCTGGAATATAAAGCAAGCTACGTCAGGTCGGGTTTTATTCAATATATCTCGGATCGTCAGTTGTGGAGTAATAGGAACGATACATGGGTGTGTTTTGAACCCATGGATATGGCCAAACACCAGAAGTTTGTTCGTGATGTCGAGTGTTTTTGCGATGAGGAGCAATTACTGACCATTAAGAAAAATCTACTAGCTGAACGTGAATTTTTTCAGGCCTTAGCCAAACAGAAGGAAAATATGATTGTGTGGGAAGATCTGTTGAAATGGTTGGTCGGTGGAATACCAGCGATGGAGGAAAAATCGAGTTTATGGAAACGTGGTCGATCGCGAAATTCCAATTCTTCGAACGTAGATTTAATTACTTTTCATCACTTAGACTAGATTTTAATGCTTTTGCACCGATGTGGTATTTTTTTTGAAAATAAACTAATAATTGTGCTGTCTATGTTTTTGAAAAATGTTATTTGTTTTTTGCATTTTTTTTGTGAGCTTATATTCTTTTTAAATCGGCATTTCCAAATGATAGGTAGTAAATACCTTAAAAAATCGCATTAGGTACCACCTATGTATAAAATTAATTTTATTGATCAAAGTTTAGGTACCTACTTACATCTATTTCTTATTCAAATTATTTTAAATTTTCATAATTCTGTTGTAATTTTCTCTCAAAATTGCATTCAGTTTTAATTTTTCCCCCAATTTTTGATTTTTCTAGAATTTTTTTTTGTTAGATTTTTGGAATTTTTTCCAAAGAGGTGCTTATTGAGTTGGAAAAATTCTCAAAAATTATAAGGTTGCACATTTTAAAAAAATCTAAGATTGGAATAAATTGAGAATAATTTTTAAATATTTTCTTAGTTGAATACAAATTTTCGAACTGAGAAATTTTTTTAAGAATATGGAGAAATGAGAAATCAAAGGTGAGAAAATTCTTAATATGTACCTACTGAAATTTTTTTCAAACTGTAAATTTTTTAATTCAAATTTTCTCTAACTTAGTTCCAACTTTGACTTCCTATTAAAAATGTTTTTCCAAACATCGTATTGGATTTTTACGAAAATTAGTGGAATGTTTACTTTGTGCGTGTGTGTGTGGGGATTTCAGAATAAACTTTTTGAGCCGGGGAAACTTTAAAGTAAGATCATTTTTTAAAAAGTGTGGAATATTGTCACTTGCTGGATACCTCGTTCTCTTAAAAAATTGTGAAAAAAAACGCGCTGATGTAGGTTTACCTCATCAAAAAAAGGAGGTGACACAAATACAACAACAACAATTACTTATCCAGTCAAAAATTTCCAATACAAAAAATTACTGATATCAATTTCGCGGTGAGTTGGAAATTGAGCCAACAGGTTTCTAACGTACTACAGAAAAGACTGTTGAATTCAAGTAAGAAAAAGAAACACTCACTTTGAAAGAATAAGTTGAGTAAGTTAGAAAATTTCCACCATAGATCTAAAAAATTCTTCAATTTCCGAACGCTTTCTCAGATATTTCATATTCACAAAAGAAGTGATCAAATTTCATTTGTCATCATTTGAAAACGATCGGAAATTGGAAAATTACACAGAAAAACTTTTGGCCACTAAACAGAAACTTTTCGTTTTGAGCGCTCTTTTTTCGGTGGCTGGACTATAGCCACGTCCACTGCATTTTCCTACTAAATTTTATGAAAGTCGAGTTCAACAAAATAGGCTACAGACTTTTCTATTGAACCAATTTGAACGAAATTTGGTATGAATATTCCTAAAAGATGGGAGACGTGCCTTTTGTATGTTTCAGCAATTTTATGGTCATAGATATCGTGTTATGAGCATTTAAAATTTTAAAATTGAGGAAAAATTGGGTTCAAATAAGGATAAAATAAGAGAGAGAAAAAGACGAAGGAAAAATTTTATGGCTTTCTTCGGAATATGGGGAAGAAGTTCGATTTTGATACGGTAATTCGATGAGCCTCAAAATCATAATTTTTGAGACCTTCTCTCTTTCAAAATCAATGAAAGAGAAACGAGAAAGAGTAAAAAAGAGGGGAAAGTGATGAGATGAAGTTCAGATTTTTTTGCTGACAGAGAGGTAGTACATAATATTGAAATTTTTTTAGAAGTAAAATTTTTCCAACTTTAATTTTTTGCAATTTACTTAGATTCATATTTAAAATTTTTTTTTCAAGAATTGAGTTGAAAAAATTTTATATCTATTTGGAAAAAATTTTAGACCTAAAATTTTTCCAAATTTTGAATATTTTTTCAGTTTTTTTCAACTCTAAAACTTTCCAATTGAAAATTTCTTCCAATTTATTTCAACTGAATTAGAGATTTGAAAAAATTTTAAGAAGTAATGAATATTTGTAATTATTGATGAACGGGAAATTGAATTGAAAATTGGAACTGGAAAATATTGAAAATTGGAATTGGAACTAAAAAATTTTGAGAACTGAAACTGAAACTGGAACTAGTATCATTTCAGTTTTCCATCACTGCATCTATGTACATCAACTAAGCAAAAAAAAATGGATAGATGGATGGAAACGGGGTTCCCTAGCTTTCGTTTCGGTTTCGGTTTCTTGGGAAAAAACGTTTCCGTTTCCGTTTCTCGACGTTGGGCGTTTTCTGGAACCTTTCCGTTCCGTTTCCGCAACTCTGATATGGTACGAATACCAAAAATTTAGAATCTGAAACAAATCAATAGGTAAGTTAGTAAGTAGAAGTACCCATAAATAATTGCCAAGAAAATTGAAACAAGAAAATCAATTCATTACCACAATCGAATAAGTAATGTTGGAACTTTTGGAACCAATATCGATAGTTATGATTGATCACATGATCAAGTCCAGTTCCTTCTTTCACGGATTAATGGCTCTTTTTGTGGTTCTTGTTAAATAGGTTGCATAGCCATTGCTTCTAGGAGCAAAGTTAAAAATATATAAATGGATGTTTTCGGTATTTTGCTATGAAAATACGTTTTATTGGCGAAAAACTGCTGAACGAAAAATACCATGAAAACTTGGAAAACAAACTCCAAATAATCAGGTAAGTACAGCAAAGGTTTTTCCGATCGCCCAAAAGATGCTGAAATTCTGTGTTTCAGGTAATGTACTTCGAAATAAAAAAATTATTGGTCGAAATTTTATTGTTCTTCAAACTCGCAAAAAAGTTTTTTCCAGTCAAAACTCACCGATTCCTTAGTAAATTCCCATTTTATCGGAAAAAATTAATGATTTTCGACTGAAAGGTCAATAAAAAATGACTAATTTGAAATTTGATCCTCGGCCCCTATTTTTCTCAGATTCTCAACCCCTCCCTTAATTAAATTCTGGATGCGTCTATGATTCCAACGGAACGAAAGACGAAAAGAACCATCCCAGACGAAACTTATTCTTTCTCGGAATAGATCTCAGTCGAGCGAATAATTCCATTTTATGGAAAATGACAAGGGTTGAAAAGCTACTTGGAAATATTCAGCGATCCTTAAAATTTGAATTTTATAAATAGTTTCCCAGCTCCGGTTATTGTATTTTATTTTCACAAATAAGCGATTGTTTTCACTGAAAATTTCAATAAGGGTCGAAATGTCCAATATGCTGCTTCAACTCTACGTCATTGTCGATTCAAATTAGGTAACCAATTTGTCGCATACGTAGAGTGAAATTTCTCCGTCAAAGGAAATGAATCACGAACACCAAGACCAAGGTGTTACAGTGACACATCGATTAATCACTTCTGCACGCGTAAATAAAATAAAAATACGACAAAATTACACGTCTTTATTAAATTTCTTCACACGCGTACACACACACAAAATAATGAGAAAAAATACATATATTTAGGAACAGTAAATGCGTTGTAACAAATAAAAAAAAAATGGAGACAAAAAATCCAAAATAGAACCAATACACATCTTCTTCTCAAATCTTCGAAAAAAAAAAATCATCATTTAATTTAATGAATATGCGGCTGGGAATGCGAATGGGTATGGGTATGCTCATGTCCAGCTGTAACAAACATAAAACAGAGAAAATTCTACCATTAATTATTTGTTGTACTAAAAAACATAAAATAATAAAGAGAAACCATTAAAATATTAATTTTCACTCTTAGGGGTCGTAACCTTCAACTTGGGTTCATTTTGATGCATTATGAATACCTACAAACCCATAGGGAGGGAACAAAGTCTCACATAGACAAGAAGAACACCGATGGAATATCTTTTTAAATATACGCACGAGTTAAACCGGTAGTGAAATTTAGCGATACGAGTTCTATGTTTGTTGCTGTTGTTTCTTCTTTCATTTCTTTCACGAGCTTTATGCAGACAACACAATGGAAGCAGTGTCGCATCGTGACGCCTTATCAGCAAAAGACTAGCTCAAACATAGGCATGCTGCTCCAGCTACTGTATGTAGCTTCATTTCCGGTACCCGTGTGAGCGTCGTTTCCGGTACATACCGGATCCGGTAGCTATCTGAGTCATACGTCAGACTCATCACTCTCACTGAGTCGATGGTTTTTGAAAATTCGTACTTTTGATTTCGTTTAAATAGCGTGCCGAATAATTTCAAAATGGTTGTTCAACGAGAGAGGAAATGTTATTTTAAAAATATTATACGAGTAACACGTTAATGAAAAAATCATTTCAAACATTTTCCCTCATTTTTTAACAGGAGAAACCATTCAAGAAATGAGATTATTCAAAGATTTTCTCAAGATAATTCAATTGGCCACGACCAAATCTCTTTGAAAAATTTCTAGATAAAAAAGATTTTTTCTCTGCGCAGAAAACCCAGTTTTCACTTACTGCAAAAAAAAAAAAAATGCGGAGAAAGAAAAAATGAATTCTTCAGGCTTTCGATAGTTTCGATGCATTGCTTCAATTTTTTTAGTTTTATCAATTTCGGCAAATCCTAACCTTGGTAGATGTACATACTTCTCAAAAAAATTCAGAATGAAAAAAAAATCGTAACAAAAGTTGCAGAACGAATCAATTTTGGATTAAAGAGCCTATTTTTCTCTACTCTCAAAATACAATTTTTCAAGTTATATTTTGATACGAAAAACAAGTTTTTTTTTCAAATCAAGACCACAACTTTCAAAACGTTTCTGATTTTAATAAAGTTTTTTAAATTTTCCAAAATAAAACTGCAATTATTGATATTTATGAAGGAAGAGAGGTGAATGGAGTAGACACAGTCAATTTGAAATAATTTTGAAACTTCAAATGATCAGTTTTCAGTGGTTTGAGGATACTTTTTGTTTGAAATATTTTTCCGTGCTTATACATATATCATATTATTAGCCGCTTTGGTCTACAAAATGTAGGGAATAATTGAGCCAGTTTGAGAAGTAGATTAATTGATTTGAAAAGTTTGTCAGCTCAGTTCAGAAGGCTGATCAACCTGGTTCTGTAGTTCAAATTTTATAGAACCGGTTCGAAAAAAATTCAAATAAAGATTCAAGAATTTTATTAAACTGAATCAAAAAGTTGTGACCGAACCTGATCAAAATTCCATTAAACTGGTTCAAAAAAAGTGATCAGAGATCAAAATCAGTTCAAAAAGTTGATTGAACCTGTCTAAAAGAGTGATTAAATCCATTCAAAAAGTTGACCAAACCGGTTCACAAAAAGTGATCAGAGATCAAACCTGTTCAAAAGAGTCGATTAAACCAGTTCAAAAATTTGATCAAACTGGCTTAACAATTCCATTAAACCAGTTCAATAAGTTGATCAAACTGGCTTAAAAAGTCAATTAAACCAGTTCAAAAAATTGACCAAACTGGCTTAAAAAGTCAATTAAACCGGTTCAAAAAAATGATCATACCTTTATCAAACCGGTTTACAAAAAGAGATCAGAAATCAAATTTGTTTGAAAAGTTGATCAACTCTGCCTATTCAAAAACTTTATGAAATCAAACTTTCGATAAACAGAAGAAACTGATTTGAAATACATTTATATCTTCATTCTGTTTCGAAAAAAATGACCAACCAATTCAAAAATTTGAGCAAACCAGTTCAAGAAGTTGATGGAATAGTTTCAAAAATGGTAATCAACCTTTGCTTAAAAATTGATCAGGCTTGTCTAAAAAGTTGATAAAATTACACAATTAAAAAACCGGTTCAAACCATTTACCAAATCTGTTCAAAAAATTCAAACTGGTTCACAAACCCGATGAAATAAATTCAAAAAGTTGATCAAGCTGATTGAAAAAATCGATCAATCCAACTGAAAAAGCGGATTTTGGTTCAAAATATTCATCAAACTTGATTTGGAAAATTTGATCGAACTGGTTCAAAATATTGACCAAGTATTTGAAAATGATCACGTTTTGATTTTCTAGGTACGAATTATAAATCTACTCAAATTAAATTTGTTGCATCTTCCCTTTTTTTTCAGTTTATAGGAAATTGAGCTGAAAACTGGTACAGGGATTCACAGCTGCCTATTGGAGCGGCCTTCCAAATTTCCATTACTTTTCACAACTTTTTTTTAAATTCGCGATTCCAATTTTCCAAGAAGACCGATCACAACGCAAATAACAAAATTTCAGGTAGGTTTTTAAAGTTGCAACTAACTCAAAAAATTCAACGTTATGGAAAACAGAGGATTAGAGCTGAGGCCCAAATAAAAGAAAAATAATTGAATTTTTCATAAAAATTATAACTTTTCAAGAGTCTTTCACACCTTAAATGACTTTATCCCAAACTTTATACGCAGTTTTTACAACTTTCTTGATACGTAAATAAACATCTACACTGATTTTGAAACGTAAAATTTTGCTAATTTTCCCCCGAATTTTTGATTCATGGCGAGAAAAAAATCAAAGTACATCATCGCGAGAATATCAATAGTGAAAAAACACCTCTCAAATTTTCCAAATCTCTCACACGTGTCCATCGCAGTCTGTAAACGAATTACAAAGAAACCCTAACCAACGAGCCGAAAAATTCTACTATCATTCTTATCACAAACATTCCGAATCATATTACCAATTTCACGGCATCTCTCTGTCCATTGGCCAAACGGTGAATTTGAAATAATCAATCTCACACACATTGAGAAAGCGACATTTCGTGTGAAAGTTGATTGTTTTTCTCACTCTGCTCGTCTCACTTTCCTCTCCTACGAGTCTCGTTTTCTCCCTCGCCCCTACATCGAAATCCATACAGTACAGCGAGCAAAAATAATATCAAAACTCGGCCATGTCATGTATAATTTGATCCTTTCGGGCAAGTATTATATGTCCATTACGAATGTTACAGACTCTTTTCGAGACTCTGGTTTATTCTCAGATGCGGAGGTATTCGTTTGTCCACTTATTGCCTCGGTCACGAATTAGTCAACGGTGCGATAATCTTGGAAGCACGACGACCGGTGCTATAACCTGCAGCTAGTAAGAGCTCGTGACCATAGCTACCGAATCTAAGGTATAGATAGTCGGGGAAGCAAATCTGCGGAGATTGCGTGAAAAATCAACAACCTCATCTATGTACATAATAACTGACGTTGATCGGAATGTCAAAATATACATTGCACGTAGCTCTCAATAGGTAGTGTTGTAATTATTTCGAGAGAAGGTGGAACAGAACAGAACAGATATCCTAGGCCATATTTGGATTGAGCATTTGTATTTAATTCGTGGTTTCAGAAACGTGCTTTATTCTGTTAATGACACTACGAAGTTGGTTTTCAGTTGATCCAATTACCCTAGATTATAATTTTGAAATATTTCAATATTTACACAAGGACTATTCGAAATAAAACATGAAATTTAATTTGATTAGATGAAAATGTGTCATCGTATCAAAGGAATTTTGTGACTGGAAAATTGTACCTACTACCTACACAGCCCATAACAGGGTCATTTCATATCAATTAAATCATTTTTCGGACATAATTTTGAAATGGAAACGCTTTCGGTATAGTTGTGTCAAAAAAATTCTATATTTTGAGCTCAGCTTTATCTATAACATAAAATATGACGAGCCATCCTAATATTTTACATTTTTCGTTTTTTCGATTATGTTTGAGCGCCTGAGAAAAAAAATCGACTAATATATTAATCTGAAATTTCAAAAATTTTTAAAACGATAAAAAATTCTGCGAATTTTACGTGATTTGGTAATTCTAACGAAAATGAGATTTTAAAATGTTGAAACCGGTTCTACAATTTCGACTTTTGAACCAGTTCTCAAAAATTCCTCGAATACTGAAAACATGAGAAATTTTGGGACGCAACTTGTGAGGAATCTTTACGCAAGAAGAAAATTATTGAAACCGGTTCGAGAAATTTGAACTAGTTCGCAAAAATGTCTCAAAAAATAGGTAGATGAAAAAGAATTTTTCAATAAATAATAACTATTAAAACCGGTTCCGTGATTGTGAACTGGTTCTCTGAAACTCCTAAAAATGACACCATGAGAAAATTTTCAAATGAGATGAAAATCACTCAAACTGGTTCAGTGATTTTGAACCAGTTCTCAAAAAATGAAGATGAAGAAAAAAATTTTAATGGAGATGATTATTGAAATTGGTTCCGAGATTTTGAACCAGTTCTTGGAATCTTCTATAAATGTCTCAATGAAAAATGTTTGGAAGGAGATGGAAATCATTGAATCCTGTTCAGTGACAATGAAAACCACAAAAACTGGTTTTAGTGGTTTCGAACCGATACTCAAAAAATGGAAACAAAGAAGAATTTTACAATTGAAACCGGTTACTTAATTCGGGAAAAGTAAGAATTTTTTGAAAAAGACGAGTATTTAAACCGGTTTTGCGATTTTGAACCGGTCTCAGAAACTTTTACATGAATTAATATGAAATAATTTTGGTGCGAGAGGAAATTCTTTAAAACTTCTTCAGCGGTTCTGAACCAGTTGTCAAAAAAAAAAAGGAGGATAAGGAAGAATTTTTCAATGAAACCGGTTCCAGTTCATGAAATTTCCTAAAAATGGCACAATAAAAAAGTTCTGAGTGAGATGAAAATCACTGTAACTGGTTCAGTGGTTTTGAACCAGTTCTCAAAAAATTGCGGATTAAGGAGAATTTTTCAAAATGAGCATTAAAACCGGTTCCGTAATTTTTAACTGGTTCTCAAAAACTTTGATAAAACTGAAATGAAAAAAATTTTGGTGTAAGATGACATTTCTTGAATCTATTTCCACGGTTTTGAACCAGTCCCCCCCCCCCCCAAGAAATTGATGAATGAAACAGTTTTTCAACAAAACATTAAAACCGGTTTAGTAAATTTTAACAAATTTACAAGAAGTCCTCAAAAACTAAGATACTCATGAAACTAAAGTTTTGAAAACAAAATTCTAAAAATATGAAAATTATTGAAACCAGTTTGATGACGAACTTTTAAATGCAAAAAAGATGATAGGTTGAAATTTCAATTTTATCTGAATTTTTTCTTTCAATTATCATTTTTTCCCCATAATATGTAGGTATTTTTATGAATTTATTAATTTTTGATACCTAATTGGTTCGAAACCATATCGAACCGGTTTCGAATCTGTTCATTTCGTTACAATCACACAATTGCACTCAACAATGAAAGTCACTCCAATTTATAACTTTAAAAAAAACAAAAATTTCAAATTTCAAAGAAATCCTCAAAATTCTCTCATTTTTACATGTTGAAGTTTCGTTGAATTCGATTTCGACTACGAGAAACGATAAGACTCCGGTATCATTCGTGAATTCCTCACGATGACCGGAAGGTCATCAAAAAGATCGAAACTATTTCACTTCGCACAAAAGTGACCGCTCAGCTGTACACATATAAACCGGTTACCTCATCGGGTCTATTATTAAAACCGCAGACATAGCACTGGCTGGCGCCTTGTTTCTAAGCCATTTCGCCGATTCCCTGTACACGAGTTAGCACAACAATTTCCTCATACCGGAATCAAACATCTTTTAAATTTTTCGTTCCGAATTCCGAATCCAAATCTCGAATCCCCTCTTTGAAAAGAATTATCAACTTATATAAGGTAAAATCCGACCAAAAACGGATGATACCACTTCAAACGGTATCTACGCAACGTGACGTCGCCAATTTCACACGCCACCGATCGAACTGGGTTTTCTGTAAATTGATACCTCGTGGTTAGAGTAAGTATTCGCAGACGCCATGCCGCGACTTTTCCTCCCCCAACCCCAGCTGTCTTTTACTCTACTACCACGATGCAATTTCAAATTCGAATATCGTTTCGTCGCGGTAACGTGAGAAGCATTCGTTATGTACTCAATTGCTTCGAGAAAAGGAGTCGTCATTTGGCTCACGTTGCTCTTGTTTCCTCGATATTTTTTTTTCGTTGTTCGTGATCCTTACGAACTGTGGTTATTTTTTATTCAAGGTTTAACTGCGTTTTTCTCGGAATGAAAAATTGTAAAGTATCGATTTTCAGCTGAGTAAATTTTCTTTTCACCTCCTTCTCCCTTTAACTGAATTTTACAGCTTCTTGAACAATAATTATCCAAATTTCAAATATTTCGACTTTTTGACTCATCTAATAATCGTAATTACGAGAAATCAGATGAAACGAACGATAACTGATTTCTCGCCGATTTCTATGAAAACTGCTGGATTTTTTTTCAATTTTGCCAACGGCTCGTTGGAAATTCCTGGCAAATGAATGTTTCCTAGTACCGGAGATTTCATTGATTTTCTTTCGCGAATCAAATTACTTACACGTACTACGAACTAATTTATAGCTTAGAACTAGTTTAACTGTTCGAAATTAAGTACTTCGTTATCAAATGGTCAAATCAACGCTGCCCATCCCCTCTCCCCTCTTCAGCAACCTACACGTTGAAAATTTCAAATAAAACGTTCGCACTTGGAATTGGTACGCGAGCTCGAGTAATTTTTCATCGTTACCGTCAGCGAGCGAGGCCATCTGGACACAACGAAATTTTTTTACGATTCCGAGTACTCATATAACCAAATTTCCAAACCGAGATTCATTAAGGTGTAGCAACACTGAACAGGTGGAGATGCAAGAGGAGCGGGCCGAATCGTAAAACTAAATTATACTAGAACGGTATAGAGAGAAGGTGGTCGGACTATTTGATCAACGTGGAACCGCCATCGCCACCGAGCCCAGCCCGAGTACCCGTTCCCTTTTTTTCAGATGTTGGGATTACGAAGCGTTCGTTATCTTATGAATATTTAATCCGGGTGGTAATTTTTTTCGCATTTCTAGTCATTCGGTTAGTATGTAATTCGGGTTTAATATCGAGCTGGTTATTTATAAGTATGCAAATGCGCGAGGGCGAACGTATGTGAATTTCCGAAAATGTACGCATATTTCGAAAAATATATATTCAAGGTCGGAATTCACGGATACAGGTTTGCGAATCTCGGGTCAAAATTACATGAGAATGAAGATGGTAAAATAGTAACCAATTTTTCGCATGTGGGATTACATAGGAATACCTGAAATTTTCATCCGGTGTTCGTCGAGTGTGTTTAGTTATGAAATGAGTCGATTAATATGAATTAAAAAAGAAAACGAGCCAACGAAATGCGAAGAAATTAAATGAATCGAATTCGAGATTGCAGGAAGTAAAGTGATGGCAATAAAAAACGAGTTTAAATGTAAATTTAGGGAGAAAATGAAAATTATGTTTCAACATTTCAAAACGTTATGAAACTTTGAATGAAAATTAATGAAAAATTGAAAAAAAGCATTTGGTGTTGGTCTGCCAAAAAAATTAATCAAAGAATTCAAGAATCAGTGTTCAGATTCTCTAGATACCAGTTTTCAAACTGAAACTTTAAAATGCCTCAAAAAAAAAGGAATGAATTCATATAAAAAATTAAATGTCAGGAAATTTAGTTTCAAAACACTTCCTATGTATCCAGAAATATGAAAATCCTTAAAAATCGAAAAATCTGAAAAGGCGTGATCATGGCATTTCAAAAGTGTTTATAAAACTCGAGCCTGCGTCAAAAACAACAAAAAATTCAACCAGAGTTTCATTATTTTGAATGAAGTCTTGAAAAGTACGTTTTGTGTTCTAAAAGTTTTAGAATTAAACACCTTTAGAATGTTTTAAATTGAAAAATTTAAAGAAACCAATTAGAGTTTCAATCTTTGAAACTAAAATACTTCAAATACCTAAAAATTCCAATAAACGAAAATTTAAATGTCTATAAAATTAAACACTGTTTTGATTGTCTAGAAATTTCAAAACGAATTGATCGAAAAAAAGATTAAATTGAGACATCTTAGACGTCTTTTCTAGAAAATTTAATCTTTGTCTTAGAACTCCAAAATGAGCAATTCGCATTGAACCCAGCAATCACTTCGGTAGTTTGGAAAACTGAATAATTACTAGATTTTTTAAAATGAGACATTTGAAAAAATGAAATCGCGAAACGTCAAATTTCAAATCAGTGATTTTTCACAGATCTTTCAGTCAAAATTATTGTTTTTTCTTCTGATAAATTGGAGGCTAATTGAGAAATCAGTGATTTTTGACTGAAAACCCAGAGAAAAATTCACAAATTTTTAAAATCCAAAGACTGAAATACTATTCAAAGGGTAAAAAAATTCACCTTTCTTACGTTTTTGAGGTAAAAAATATCATTTCTGAGCTCCTCCAGGGCCCGGGGGTATGAGGAAGAAAGGGAGGAGGGTTAAAGACTCTCGAGTCCGCTTATGAGAAAGCTGAGTTTGAATAGATAGTTCATGTTTACAATCGCAAAAAAAAGAGAATTGAAATTTTCTTCAGTCATAAAATTGAAATCTAAAAATTTTGTCAAAGGTGAAAATGCTTTCTCAAAAATTTCTAATAGAATTTTAATGATAATCATGACAAATACAGCAATTTTCATGATTTTTCAATCACTTCAAACCATTATGAAATTTTCAACACCATTTTCGACAATTTTTTTTTTATATTCGATGAGTTTTTACGTGGTAATTACACTTAATTTTTATGAATTTCACAAAATTTTTCAAGCATATTTTGAAAAAAAAAATGTATCAACTTTTTATTGATTTTTAGATTTTTTAAAACGTTTCTTCGACTTTTCACAAAATCTTCATGAATTTAATAATTTTTGCAATAATTAAATCTATTTTCAACTACTTTCAACAACTTTGGCGCTGTTCAAGAACATTTTTACGCAATTTTTGTCACTTACGTATGAACACTTTCCATGACTTTTAAAACATCTTAAATAGTAGAAATTTTAAACAATTTTTATAAAAATGGCGACTTTCAGTGTTAAAACAATGAAAAAACTTCTTCTTGGGCCCTTAAATATCCAATTTTTTCAAAGCTTCTTCTCGCTTGAGGCAAAAAAATACACAGCGAAAAAGGCTTCTTTTCGCCCCTTACCTCCACCAAATCCGTTTTTTTAAATCTTTGAACCCACTTTGCATCCACCCAAAAAAAGCTTCCAACGTCATTTTGGTCACTTTTCAAACATTTCCCAAAATTAAGGTACTTTTCATTTCAAAGACAGGAGCACCACTATGAGAATTTTTTTTTACAACTTCAATCTTTCTTCTGTCAATTGTAATAATTTCAGAGTTACATATTTGAATAATTTTCTCGACATTTATGCAGTTTGTATGAAATTTTGACAATTTCTACAACGTTTTCAAAGACTTTAATGCTCTTTGAACGATGTTTATAACAATTTTCATGAATTTTTCAACACCTCATAAACATTTTCCCGCGATTTCAACAATTTTTCATTGATTTTCATGATATTTTTGTGATTATTACATTTCCAATAATTTTAATTGCATTTTCATACTTTACTGGTCCAAAACTTCAAAAATATTGTTAATGCATAAGTTGATGTTGTGTCGATTTTTTCTCCTTTTTTTTGGGAGGGGGGAGGAGGGGGTCAGTATTTAATTAATAAAAGGTCGAAAATCAAACTTTTCTGACCTAGTTAGATTTCTTCAATTTTTAAAAAATTTTCAACTCAAACGTATGCATAATTTTGTCTTTTTTCTTGAACTTGAAATAAAAATAATGCAATTCTGATATTATAAGGAGGAGGAGGAGGAGGAGGACAAACTGTCTCGTGACTAATGTAGCCTGGTTCCGTCCGATCTTGAGTTTTTTTTTTTTTTTTAAGGAAAACTGCTCAAATTTTCTAAATAATGATTCATCACGAGGCTGTAATCTTTATCAAGTTTTTACAACATTTTTTATACTTTCACATTTGTCAAGAAAATTTCGACTTTCCAAACTGACTTTGGCTATTTTCCCGAATCATCTGACTTTTCATCTATATTTTTAGAGACATAATTTATTAATTTTATTCTAATAAAATCCCATTAAGTATAATTTTCCCCCCTCATTTTCAGCTACCTAAGTACTTATCTAGATAGATCATTCGAAGTCGAATCCACGTGCCAAATCGCCCCAGCACCTTTCAAAACACAAAATTACATCGCACGGCTTGAGGGCAAAATTTGCAAACCTCATCTCTCCACCATCCCAAACACGTGCTCCACGCTCCACAATTCATTCCAAATCGTCACCTTCGAATCGTTTATAAATTTCATTACCTAATTGCGAGCACAGCACACAGCACAAACCCAAATACACACCGTATATATATTTAATGACAGCATTATGTAAACTCACACGCGCGAAAAATGCCTACACGAAAACCTGAATAGAAGATAGAAGGTACCCGATATAATACATAAATACATACATCGGTATTATAGCATAGGCATAGGATATAGAACGATAAAGCAACACGACTGATCGACCGAGTAGACATTAATAATAACTTAGATTACGTCATATACATACAATGTATTAAAACCTATACTCGTATTAAATACTAGAGACCGGTATATCGGTGGATAGGTTCCATAAATAGCCTATATTCGTAATTTCGTACATGCCATATACCCCGAGCTCGGATAGCCCTTTTGACATCTCGTTACATTTTAATAAAATTAAAAACTGGTACAGGAATAACTCTCATAGACCTTAAAGCGAACGAATGCACGAAATGTATCTAAATTTGGTGGTCATTCGACATTTTTCGAGACAATTTTCAAGGTCTGCCTAGAAACATATACCACAGGTAAAGTAAAAATTATCGTTAGAGGTTCAATTTTAAACCGAGGTACTTATGAGAAACGCCCGGATTTAATAAAGGTATGTGAAGCAATTCTCTGTACAGTGATTTCCTGATTAGGGCGGGCAACGCCTCAAGGGCCCTAGTTTTATCTTCCTTCTTGCAAAACTGGCTGGGTACAAGTTCTCCAAAATCTCGAACGAGAATTCACTTTCACGACTCCTACAAAGATCCAGGAGTTTGGAATGGCAACCAGCTACGTCAGAAGCAATAATCAGACTCTGTAGAAATACTTGGATCCCGAGGTTGAATTCAAAATGGCGTTCTCGATTTCTCTGTTTGCCATGCCAACGCTCCAAGTACGGGGCCGGAATACTGAAAGTGGAGCCGTTGTCACACTACGCCATCGAAACCGGTTTAAACTGACTAAATAATACAAAAACTCCTAACCTTCGACTTGGCTCGACTCCACGAGTCCCAAGAAACGAGTCTGAAGTTTAAACAAGGTGAACCTCGTCTCGTTCGGGAATCGAGGGCTGCCATAGACGTATTGCTGGCTGCCTCGTTGTATCGCCTCGTTTCATGCGAACACACCGAATATATAGTGCTTTATTACGTCGTATTTCTACCCGTCAGTTTGTTTTTTCTGCTCGGTGTACACTCGAGACAGGCCCGATTTACGTACGCGACCTATTTTTAGCCTTAATTATTTTTCTACTCGACTCTCTGTACACATGTGCACGCGCTGCTGGCCTATATGACGATATCGTCCCGACTCCCGACGAGCCGAGCATTCCTAGGTGGAGTCGAGTTCTATATCTAAATAGAATTCCATTACATATTGGGAGTTTCGCGGAAATCTACGTGCAGTATACACAAACTGCTCCCAGTGGCAATAAGCTCATACCCACTTATCTTCTTCACTTCGGGTAATTTCTCGACGATATGAGAAAACTTGGGCTTCGGCACACATCAAACCTTGACACGCGGCTTCTTCAAATATATCCTCAATTTTGCCACCGCATTCTGGGTACGGTTTGGAAGCGCGTTAATTGAAATTTTCACTCGTTCGAGTCACCTAAACACTCCGGTGGCAATATTTCTCGCCAAGCTGTAGTATTTTCTAATTATGCCGACATACCTGACCTACTATGTCAATTCTAGGAATCGTTTACGAGTGAAAAAGGAAAACTGTCAGGAGAAATTACGCAAAGGGAGCAGAACCAATTTTGAAGCGACGTTGTAAAAAATCGATCAATTTTTCAATTGGTAATTTATTTTAATGAAAAGCAATTGAATAATGTACCAATTTAAATCAAAGTCATAAATTGAACCAAAAACAAAAAACTTACGACTACTCCAAAATTTTCCATCTCAATCAAGCTCAATTACATTGTACATTGAATTGATAGAAATATTCATCAAAATACCATAATTACCGTATTTACAAGACATGACAACCGCGTACAATTGAAAATGAACGAAAGAAACTCCTCACGAACATCGACAATATCATTTTGAACGCGATTAGATATCGTCTTCAAAATTCACGAACAAAATTACCGACACAATGACGAATTTTCGGTAAAGTACAAGTCATTTTCGGTAAATTGTAGGTAGCTTTTTGGAAAATTACAGAAAATTTATGGTAAATCACAGAAATTTTTTGGTAAATTATAGGTAATGTTCAGTAATTTCGTTATAATCTTGAATATTCTTCTCTCCGATTGACAAAACTGGCTTAATTCCTGTTTTGAAAATTTTTTGACTCGTCCATATTTTCATAGAAAAACCTGAAAATTTTACTCTTGAAAATATTTCAGATGAGAGAAACCCCCTTATTTCAAAGCAAGTAGAAAAAAATTCCAGCCCTTTGCCTTCCAACAGACTGCTTGCTCTGAATTGCTGAATTATCAGTGAAAAGATTTTTCCCATTAAAGTTTTTTAAAAACAGGAATCAATTCGCCAAGACTTTCAATAGGTACTGTGATTTTATCGAGCGTGAGTGATTCGACGGGAAAAAATCAAAAATGTTTATGAATAATAGAATTTCAAAATCTAAATATTCATCACATCATCAGTTTTCCATTATTCCTGAAATAATGAAACAATAATCATGCTGTAATTTCGAACTTTTCCATTCAATTCGTAACATTCACTGAAAGTTCGACCAAAATTGATTTCTCTTTTCACCAGTTCCACGAATTAAACATTTTGAACAATGTGCAGATAATTTTTGATAAAATCCAGGTAATTTTTGGTAAATTACAGGAATTTTTTTGAGAAATTACAGTAAATTACCAGTCATTTTTGGTAAATTACAGTAAATTATTAGTAATTTTTGGTAAATTACAGTAAATTATTAGTAATTTTTGGCAAATTACAGTAATTTACCAGTAATTTTTGGTAAATTACCAGTAAATTGTCAGTAATTTTTGGTAAATTACCAGTATTTTTTGGTAAATTGCCAGTAATTTTTGGTAAATTACAATAAAATACCAGTAATTTTCGGTAAATTACAATAAAATACAAATACCAGTAATTTTTGGTAAATTACAATAAAATACAAGTAATTTTTGGTAAATTGTAAATTACCAGTAATTTTTGGTAAATTGTAGATTTCGGTAATTTAGCGAGAATTTTTCTCACTGGTGAATTTCGGTAATTTGTGGATAATTTTCGGTTTAAATAATTTTCAATAAACTTAATACAGTCACATTTCATATTAATTTTAGGTCATTTTTGACAAGCTTGGTGGATATTCACGGAAATTCTCGGTAAATTGCGATTAAATCCTTGAAAAACGATCGAAGGTAAATTATTGAGTAATGTTACATGAAGTAATTTTAAATAAATTCTCGGGTAGTTCTCAGTAATTCTCGGTATATCACATACTCGGTATTGGTAAACAATTGTTTTCTACAAAATGTTGAAATTTACGGTAAATTCGGGTAATTTGAATTAAAGCACAGATAATGATTAAAAAACTAATTTTAGAAGATAATTTGCAAGATTACCGTAAATTCGTAAGTAATCGCGTTTTACCCCTTAATGACGATTAATACCCGATAACTTTTCGGTAATTACCTATCCTTGATACAAACTCGTAAAATTGACGGTAATTATACGAAATCTTTCACTCTTCATCAATTTTACATCTCTAAATCACGACTCACACTACGGCTGCACGTTTTATACGCGTCTAAACAGCCATCTAATGTTATTATATTCCCATTTCTCAATCATCCGCGACAGATTGGATTTCGCAATTTCCATTCCTCTCATGGCAGACACGCGTTCAGCACCGAACAATTAACATTTCCGCGTAATTTTAATTACCATTATAAATTAGTCGAGCGTACGCGCGACATTCAGTTCAAAGTTAATCGTTTAATTTTACGAGCTTAATAAAAAAAGAAAAATCATCGAGATCGCGAGCGCCGTCCTCCTTCCTGCCAAACTCACCTACGTAAAAATAATTTTCCTGCGTAAGATGACGAATTTCCATCGTTCGAGGAGACAATGTCTCAATGATGATTCTTGACCGGTGACCATGTAGGCGAGTGGTCAATGGGGCATTTGGGTAAACTGTAAATATTCTCGGCTCAGTGAATCGTATAGCGTGAAAAATTCGCTAATCGAAGTACCCCGGTTGATGATTATAATAATTTCATCGCGACGATAGGTTTTTTCCAAAGAGGGTTTCTCCCTTTATTATTCGCTGATTCTGGCATAATGACGCGACAACGGCAGTGGAATTTTTATCGTAGGTGTTTTCGCTCTACTAAATCAGCCAGCGTTTTAAGTTTTAATATCGCTCTCAAATGAACACGTGGACATGAGTCCATGAGACATCTAGATTAGCATTGGTCTTAAATGATTTTGTCGAAAATGGGATTTCGACGATTCAAGCCCGAATTTTTTTCAACTTGGGATTTTTTAATATCTAATTCTGAATTTTTTTCAAAGCTATATTCAATTTTTAAAAAATTTCAGATTTTGATTTCTAAAAATTTTTTCTACTCATTTATTGAGTTTAAATTTTTTTGAGAAACAAAAAATTAAAATTTTTGAATTCAAAGTTGGAAAAATTTTCAATTGAATAGATTTTGAACCAGAAAAAAAAATGCAGAAATTTTTTTAAATAATTGGAAACAATTTCCGAATTGGATGAGATTTTAAAAATGTAAAGCTGAAAAAAAAATCGAGAAAGAAAAACTGGAGAAATATTTTTAAATCGTAAAATTTTTTCAAAGTTGAAGTTTCTCAAATTTTTTCCCTCTGCGATTCATCACACTGTTTTCAGTTTCACATTTTAAAATATTTTTTCAATGATTGAACGATTTTTCCTCGAATTTTTTTTTCTACATTTAACATTAAAAAAATTTCAATCTCATGGTTTGAAAAAAATCCAACCTTAAAGGATTTTTTTTTAAACTGGAAAAAAAGAAAATTGGAAAAAGTTGAGAAAATTAGGGCTTAGAAAAATTTTTTAAATAAAAATTGGAAAAATTTGAGAAAATTAAGGCTGAAAAAAATTTTAAAAATAAAAATTGGAAAAATTGAGAAAATTGAAACTAAAAAAATTTAAAAAATGAAAATTAAAAAAATTGAAAAAAATTATCATAAAAATTAGAATAAGTAACATTAAATTTTAGAAAATTGCACAAAAATTTTACTGAAGAAAATTTTTAAAATTTGAATATAGCTTTGAAAAAAATCAAGAATTAATGAAATTAGGAAAATTTTGAGTTGAAAAAATTGAACTCGGAATAAATTTGAACTTGAATCGTCAAAATCCCATTTCTTGCAAAATTATTTAGAAACTATCATTGTCACGAAATGTCTCTCTTCAGAAGCACGAAGTGTGTAAATGTAAAAAGCGTTAAAACAGAACAAAAAATTTGAAAGCTGAGTGATCTTTCCACCGTGTGAAAGATCCAAAGATCAACGAGACGAATCAAGGTGTTGGTGCCATAAACGCGTGTACCAAAGTGTAACCAGACAATCCGTACCCACGATACGGCTTGCTAAGCTAAGCACCAAGTTTAAGGTAAAAAAGACTCGTATCTACGATAAATAGGTCATCTCTGGTAACCTCGAAAGTGGAAAAAAGGGCACGTTTGAAAAAAAACATGCACCAGCGTCGACGTTCGTCGAGGGGTGTACTTTTTTTCTACTTGAAAACTTTTCATCTCCCTGAAACGAAAAGGGAAACTGCACGTTCCTATACCTTGGAGATAATCCGCCTCGACGTGTTTCATTCAATCGACCGCGAAAGCTCGTCTTTCTTCAGGTTCAATTAAAAAATAATTACCGACGTAATGATAATCGTGAGAAATACAGAAGCGGTATAGGTCGCAGCCGCATCGTAACAATACGTACATTACTCGAAGCTGGTTTTTTTTATCACTATCAAAATTAAAAGTGAAAGTAAACGTTGAGGAAGGTCGTTATTATTGATAGGCAACGACCTGTTACGAAAAAAAAGGACGATCGTGTATGCCAAATATAATATTTAGGTAGGAGAGGAGTAAAAAGGTTATTAGCACGGAGCATGGTGGCCAAACCTCCAAAAACTTGGTCTTCGGAGATCTCCTGCTCTCGTGTCCTTCTCTTCCTACCATGCAATGGAAAATCGTATACACACCTTATCGTAATAAATATTTATGTAGGTATACATAATGACGTTACGTTTACTTTTCTACCTGTTCGTTGAAGTCTCTGACTGCTGCTTCCGAGATGATCTCATTCTCATTTTCATTTTTGTGACATCTTCGTAATATCTCGTATTCGTCACATTCTTTTTTTTTTTTCGTTCTCATTCATCGTTGTCGTGACGAGCGAAAAAATAATGTAATAATTCCTCTTTTTCAGCTCGCCCTTTGCCTCTTTCATCTTCATCTAACGAATGTCGTCGTAAAAAGCTTTAACGAGTCGACGCCTGCCTTTGCGACGACGATTGTAAATAGTATTTTCCAAAACGGCGGCGACGACGGAGACGAACAAAAAAAAACATATTTTTACCCGACTAAATGTTTTTCTCGAGTTATTTCAAAAAGCGTCGAGTATTTTATACGGGGGTTCTCAAAATATCCGCAGAGACTTCAACTGCACTTATTTTGTATAATTTGATGATGAAGCGGGCCATTGTGTGGTGTTATTTTAAGACTTGGAGTAGCTCTTCAGTTGACAGCGACGAGTGACGATTTGAAGAGATTTTCAATTTTGAATATTTTCAAGATAGAAGCACAAAGAAATGGAGGTGTTGGCTGGGAAATCAAAGTATCGATCCATTTTGGGTGAAATTTGAAACATAATTTTAATATCATTTGAAATAATGAACCATTTTTTCTTGAAATTTCATATGGGAAGGAGCTGGACCTGCAGAGTTAACAGAATTCTCACTTCGAATTGCGGATTTTTTAAATCACCAATTGAAAAATTCAAGAATAATTTAGTGTAATGTTCCACATCGACAAAAAATTTCAGAGGAATCAGTTTCTTGATTTGCCCTCTCCCTCCTCAATTTGACTTCGAAGCAGATAATGTTTGAGCAAAATGAAGGCAGTTAATTGAGTGATCCAAAGCTCCTCAAATACTTCAATATAAATTTTTAAATATTAAAAAAAAAGCAGGTCGTTTTGTAATATTTCACAGCTGTAAATTTAGTAATTTTTGAAAATTGAAAAATTATGAATCATATGGAACCAGAGACGGAGGACTCCACCGGATTCCTGAAACTATCAAAGATTCGGAGAGAAGCTGGAGGGAGGAAGGTCCCTATTGGACGATTTTTTGGGGAATGAAGCCGGAGCCATTTTCATGAAAATCCCAGAGCCGAATTCCGAGATCAATTTTTAAAAAATCTTGGAGCTGGAGCCAGAGAGACTTCAATTAAAAATAAAGCTGAAGTTGGAGCTGGGGGGGATCAGACCCCCTTCTTCCGGATTTCTGACCTCTCCACACCTAAACAAAGTCAAGCTGGTATTCATTAATTTTAATAAAAAATTTTTAAGAAACCAGAAAAAAAGTTTTAAAATATCAAGTTCAAATACTGAGATTTTTTGGTACTGAAATTCTCCAATTTTTTCTATTCACAAAGCCTTGAAATTTTAAATCAAATTTCTAAAAATTGAAAAAGCTCTACTTATTCTCCTTCTTTCAACCATTGAAACATGTTCAATAAGTAAGTCTTTTAAATCTTAAATTTTTATGACATATTCTTCGTAATTTTGTATTTTATTCGGGTCAAAAGTCAAAAATTTTCTATTTAGATTTTTTAAAAAATCTTCATTAAATTCAGATAGGTAATGGAAGGAAAAAATGAATAAAAAATGAACTTTATATTTTAGTTTTGCCAAATTTATTCCAAGATTTTTCTTATTTTTTGAGGTTCATGTTCCCATTTCGTATTTTATCCTCGTAAATTACCTTTGTTTTTGAGCTGTATATGAATTGAATATGAACATCATGTTTGGGAATATTGAAAAACTGATTATTCTGTTTTTTAAATTTCCAAATCCCAAATCGTTTAAATTCCAAGGTTCAAAGTTGAAAATTTTCATTTCCATTTGCCCTCCAGGACTTTTCCTCCAAGTAACTTCGTTTTCATCCAGTTCCTTTCACCCTTTTACATTGTAATTACAACTTCATACAGCGCACCGAAAGAAAATGAAATAAGATGTTAGATATGCGTAATTTTACTTCAAAGCACTAGAAATTAATGGAATTTTCCGAGTATTTTTCGATTCTCTTTCTTTAGAATTTGATTCACTGTTTCCTGCGCTCCGTTACCTTCTCACTTGAAAATAGACATTTTCAATGTTTTATCGATTATGAAGCCAACGTAATATTCGTAGCTCACGTCAGATGATAAAACTGAAAAAAAAAATTAATTTCAAATTACATACAAAATTTTTACCAGATTCTCGAAATTTTCGACGCTTTTTTGTTCATATTTTCCAAAAAGGAACCAAAGTTAGCAAAAAGAATTGAAAAAAATGAAAATTTCCAACTGTAAGATGATTTTTTTCAATTTTTTCGACTAAAAATACAGTTTTTCAGAATTTTCCGAATCAAACTGCGATTTTTTTTTTTACAAAATTACAATTTTTCTGAAATTTTTGATTCCATTCAATTTCCTCTTTGGATATTTTCCATGGGATTTGAATGGTATCAAAGAAGACAATTAACGTACTCTCCCCTCACACACCATTCCAAGTGAAAAATTTCTACAAAAAAATCGTCTCGAAATAAAAATACAATTTCCATCTTATCCACCTTTTCTCACCAAAAAATTTTACCCATTGAAAACAAAGTCCTTACATAAAATAATTCAACTTTCAATACTCCATAAAAATGATCGCTCTAAACCATCGAACATCCTGGATAACACTCCCAATCGGCAATCATTCTCCACTTCGGCACTTCCAAACTCCTCCAATCTTTCTTCCTTCCCTTAATTAAATTTCCAATCCAAGCAATGAAAAAAATTGCTCGTTTGTTTCACCTACATAAAAAATCGGATCACCCTTCGGCTCGTTCTGTTCGTCATCATGAGAAAGCCATCATATTGGGAGAAGCCCCTGGCGACCTCGAACGTCGTAAACCAGTAATGCTGCGTCTAGTTCACCAACATACGAGTACATATAAACGAATACGTACGAAACTCGTCATACAGCTGCACATAATGAAGGATTTTATCATACCTAAACTCTGAAAAAAAAACCATAATACCGGATGACTCATAGGATGTAGATTGTAGACCTATGTGGGCTTTTTTGACCATTTTACTGATTCTTGGAACAATTTTTATCGCAGATGATACCGCAAAAGGTAGAAATACAACTTTTAAAATATGATTCATATGATTCTGAAGAGATTTTACACGTTCGATTGGACGTCACGGATTAGAGGAAATTAAATTGAGAAATTTTACAACGAAATTGGCGAGATAAGAGGACGAAAGAGTAAGAGATTCTGTCTGGGTGAAGTCATCAGAATAAAAATAGTTTGGTTGCATCGTTGCATCTCGTTTCCCAGACGTTTTGGTCAAATTATCTATTTCGAACTTTCGTATAATCAGATGCATTATCAACACTTCTACAAAGAGCAGTTTGAGTTGGACAATTTCACTGATTTACGACTGAGCACGTTTGAAAATTCTTCAAACCCACGTGACATATTCATTTTTTATGTGACTTTGTTTCATGGATGATCAATTGGTCATCGTACGTACCTTTTTACGATCGAAATTTAGGAATTCAGTTCCTTATAATGAAATTGAGTTTTTATGATCCAATATCCAATCCCTAAAATTTTCAATTCAAATTAATGGTCATTCAGTCTTTCATAAACAGGATGTCTACAATATTTCAGAAATTATTTTCCCTCACTTTTCCAAATTTTTAGACAATTTTTTTCCATTTTTTCCAGATCTCTCATCCTTCCATACATTTATAAAAAATGGAGGGGGGCAGTTTCGAAAATTCAATCTAAAAAAAATTCATATGGTCCGAGAGCAGGGGGGGGGGGTTAATTTTTTTAAATTTGTGATAAAATGAGCAAGCCAGAAAATTTTCAAAATTCTTACTTCTTAGATACTTCATTGACTTTTCTAGATTTTTCAATTTTTTCATCTCACTTGTTTGTTTTTCCAGAAAATGAACGCCCTGATTGAACCCTTTCTTGTTTCTAACACACCTTTTTGCTCATTTGATCAAGATTTTACACTTTCTTCGATCGTTCGACTTGAAATCCGAATTTAGGGCAACTGCTTTCTTCTTCGCTTCAATCCTTTCTCCCAATAAAAGGGAATAAGACGATGACAGAGGAATACGAGCTAGCCACAGGTATACAGGTGCTGTATTAGTATTCTGAGAATGTACCATGGTCGTGGTCGCCACGTTGTCGACTTCGAGTCATCATAATACTGCTATACAATGAATTTGAGTTGGTAGTACCCCACCACACACTGACGCATCGTTCCATTGTTATTTTTTATAACTGCCATGTAGCAGGTATTGTCTTCCTAATTTAGAACTCTTCAGCAAAGCCTGCCTAGGTATAAAATATCGAACGGAAAAGAGACATTGTGACAATACCTATGCAGGTCTCACACAGTGACGCAGTTTCTTTTTTCTTCGGCCCTACGTCATCGTCAACGGTTTCGATTCGAATCTACATATACTCAGGTTCGAATTGACGACAATACGACCACAGAAATCCATTTTCTGCAGCAATCCGATGACAAGACGTCGATAGGTCCTTGAAAAATACCACTAAAGGTATCTGAATTTTTTCTTAATTACGAAAGGGTCAGTTTACGTGAATGTTACGTAATCAGGAACCGATCACTATTCGAGTTATGTACCTAAAGACAATGATTAGATGGAAAAGAAGGGAGAGTCTGGGGATGACTATGCGAGTTTATTAAAATAGTTACAGCTGATACACGTGCTACAAACTGAATATCGATGGTTAATTGATGAAGACCGCGGTCGTGGTGTCCGACGTTTATCGTTTCCAACTGAACCAAACTCCCCTACTCGGCAAAAAGGACGTATGTCACAAAATCGAGTTTCCGAGTTATTCACAAAACAAGATTGTAATGAACACTACGTCACTGAAAAATGAAATTGGGTGAGGGTAATGTACATACCTTATTCTTTGAAGTCTTCTGTTCCTTTTAGAGTTTTTATATTTTGTCAACATCTCATGCTTTTTCAAATAAATAATAGAAAAGAATTTTTCCTGAAGGACATACAACCTTTTAGCTGAGCAACAGAGGACATACCACCTTTTTTCCGAACAAAATAAGTAGTTTATGGACATACCACCTTTTTCCATGCTTTTTCCCCATAGCATTAATCAAGCAAATGTTGATTATTGAATGAGTTTGATGAAATCAGATGATGGAGCTCACTCTCCTCTTTCCAACGATACCCAGAAACCCAAAAATGTGAAGGTCTAAACCTTTTAATTGAGCAAAAGAGGACATACAACCTTTTTGCTGAGCAAAAATTAAGTAGTTTGGACATATCACCTTTTTTTCCAAGGTAATAATAAATTAGGTATCGATTATTGAATGAAGTTAATAAAATCAGACGATAGAGCTCGCTCTCCTCTTTCCAATGATACCAAAAACCCAAAAATCACTTTTTTTGGACATATCACCTTTTTGCCGAGTAGGGGAGCAAAGTTCTCCCAATTTAGGAATAATTTATCGCTTTGTTCGATTTCATTTTTTTTTCAACGTTGACCTCTTTTACCCTCTCGACATTTTTTTCGTCGATGTTTCCAGCGAGCTATAGCTCGTTACACGAAGTTTTCATTTTTTATGTCGTTAAATCGTGTCGAACTCACGTTTTCCTTCTTCTTTTATCATTCGATACAATCAATTCTGAAGCTTTTTATTTTCAGTAGATTAAATTTAGATTATAACGAAATCAAGAAAATTCGATTTTTTTGGAGTTAGATTTTTCTATGATGAATTATGGTGTATTGAGCAAATGATTTTCAAAAAATTGTATGGAAAAATTATTCGTATAAAACACAAAATAAAATTTTCATTATTCAACTTTTTTTTCGAAAATTCATCTGATAGCTCAATGGTTATTGGTGAACATTTTCTAGAAAAAATTAGTCATTCGTGAACGACTTCAAAAATTTAATCGTAAAAAATTCTATTTATGCGAAGAAAATTTTCATCACAAAAGTTTTCGATTTCTGATCGTTCGCAAAAGACTTGTTCTGCAATAACATTTAAACATTCGCGAATAACTTCAGTTTTTCAGAAAATCCTAAGAAAATTTGCATCTACAATAAAAAAGTTTCTAAATAAATTGAAATAAAGAAGGAAGTTCAACAGAAAATTACACAAATTTGTGGTAATGAATGGGTAATGATTGCAATGAAAATAAGAGTATAGCCGAAAAATTCATGAAATAGAAAAAATAATCAGATGATATTGAAAACTTTGATTTTTGAAACTTTTGGAAATCGTTTTCGAATTATTAAATCACTGTGATGAAAATTTAAAAAATTTTGGTCGAAGTTTAACCCTCTTTCCCTCCACAAAAGTTTCAAGTTTCAAAATTTTGTTTTTTGTTTTACTTTTTTGCGCATAATTTCGGTATTCGCATTATTAACTATTCAAAAAATCTCTTCTTTGGGGGGGGGGGGGGGTGTGTGGCGAAATATGATCTTTGCACATGGCTAAAACTCTACGATATTGAAAATATTTCGAAACTGAAAGAGAAAAATTACGTTTGATCAAAATTAGAAAATTGATTTTTACCCTGAACTTTTGAAGATACAAATAAGACGATAGAACGACTTTCGACACCATTTTTTTTCTTCACATGTTCTCAAATCTCCTTGAAATAACCTTACTAATACTGATTTAAAGCAATATTTGAGAACCTCTAAAACCAAGTTTTACGTAGAATTTTTTTTTAGGAGAGGGGAGGAAGAGGAGGAGGAGGAGTCGTCGACCAAAAATAACCTATGTGACTATGTAAAAAAATCACGTGAAGACCTCCCTCCCTCCCCCCCCCCCCATATACCACAAAAATCAAAAAAAATACATTTCAATGGGAAAAATACAACTATTTGCAATTTGCATGTACATAAAATAATTCCAAAAAATTGATTTGAAAAAAATCAAAATTTCACCTCGTCTTTTTGAAGTCATTTCACAATTTTTTGCAAGTGTTCAAAGTGCATCTAAATTCAAAAAATTTGAATCGTTCGCGAACGATTCGTGAAATTTTCCAGAGAATTATTATGAAAGAAAAATATCTACTAATAAATAAAACGACAATTTAAAACAGTTTGATAAAAAACATTACTTGATTACTGAAAAAAATTTGGAGCATTTTTCATAATCGTTCGCGAATGAATTGAGTTTTTGAAAAACAAGATATTTCATCCGTGAACGAGAAAAAGACTCCCTTAATTTCAATTTTGATGCCATTCATACAGGTAAGTAACAAAATATCTTCCGAAAAAACTATGCAAGATTGAAAAATTTCGTTCGTGAATGATTTGATTGAGAATTGAATCAAATCATTCGCGGACAAGATGACAAATTTTTCGAATAATTGTGCGAAAAATCAAATTTTAATTCACAAATAACAAAAAGAATCATGTTTGACGAACACTAATCGTTCACGAATGATTCGTTCGAAAAAATCACTGAATCGTTCGCGAACGACCATCAATTTTTTCGGAGCTCATGCGAAAAAATCAAAAAGCTGAATCATCTTTCTTGACCTATTGAAATTTTCATTCACTAAGACGTTCGCGAACGATTCCAAAACCCCCCAAAAATGAAACATTTGCTCATTCATCCATCATTCAAAACCAATTCATTTCGGAAAATACGATTTGTTCACTCGACAGCGAATATTTTCAACGTAAATGACAAAAAAGAAACGCCTCGCTTCATTTCATCTTCGAAACCTCGCTCAACTGGTCACATCGCAAAATCCTCTGACACTCCACAAATCAGCTGGAAAACGCCTCCAAATCAACTTAGCACACCGTATACGAATTTATCAAGGAAACGACAGCAATAAGCTCAAATACGTCTCTAATGATCCTTCCAGCACATTTCTCTCATTTAAGCAAGGGTAAAAACAAACCCCCTCCTTGCTTCCGGTTAACCTTTCAGTTTTCGTTCTAAAGCTCAAGACATTCTTCGCTTTTCGAACCGTTTTCTACAAACTTATCGTATATTTATCGCCCAAACCCAAACGTCAACCTTTCCCTCTTGACTCGGCCACTCTGCCACGAGAGTATTTTGATTACTCGTCGCGAATAACGGAAGCACCGTGCATGAAATCTCATCCTCGCATCGGTGCCGGCGTCATTTTGCATAAAAGGCGGCCAATATTAGCATCCAGCCTTCCCTCGCCAATTTCCATTCCGCAAAGACTCATTCTTTCTCGGTCCACGTCGAATACACACGCTCAATGGAATTCCTATTCCTACGCCGCCGCTTACGTCGTCTCTAGCGACCGACGGCGTGGCACGGCGGTGAAAATCAATACAAATAGGACTCCCAAGGTCTAGCAAAGATTTACTATTTTTCATTTTCGCCTCTACTTACCCTCTCGCGTCGACGTGCATTACACAACACGTAGTTATATACGTTCGATGGAGCGGGGCACCGTCGTAGCCTTTTTCTAAATAACGAGTTCTGATTTGAATTTTTTTTCCTCATTGCTCTCGCCGGCTGCCTCCTTAAGATAGAGGCGGATAAAAATGTGTTTTTGTTTCGATATATACGCTCGAGACGCGAAGGCAGGCTTTTTATAAATGACGAGGAAAACGATAATTCCATCTCGAAGCTCGATTTTCGCCCAGTCGTATACGTATTAAAAGCCTATACTCTCGAAGGAACAAGTCTAGCGAAGAATTTTCGTATATGAGAATTAATATCAACGTATAAACATAGACAAACGCATACACGCGCACGTTCGAGTTTTATCTGATTAGAAATCCTCTTATGGCATTTATTTTCATTACGCCCGGAGCCATTAGGTGCGGTGGTTTTTATTTGTGTACGCACCACGCACCAAAATCCTCCATTTCCCTAGCCCAGGCATTTCAGCATTATAAACAAAACACCGTCGAGGGAGTAAAGGTCGAACGGGGGTTGGCAATGGTAACTCCATCGGGAATTTAATTTCGCCAAAGATACGTACCAAAATTCGAACAATAATTTAAAAAGCTTTTACTCCTGGTACGGAAATAGAAAAAAAAAACTTTCCAGCGAAGACGACTGGGACTTTCGACCAATTACATAAACGGTTGTCGGTTTCGCGCCACACAAAGAGCACATTCGCGGTTACCGCAAGATAACAAACGAAGAAGACCGAAAAAAACCAGTAATCCTCTTATACCGCGAGTCAACGAACTCTCGGTCAATTAAACAGAATCACTCTCTAATTTATATGCAACACGAAGACGATGACTACATCAAACTAGAGAAGAGGGAAAAAAAACGACAACTTCCATATCCATACTTTCTTGCAAATCGAGCCAACAATGTACAACTGAACCATACGTCGCATCGCATCGTAAATTTCGTCGACCTTCGTGCTTTTTTCTCCCCTTCGATGCACGTTAAATGCCCAATTAAATTCGCGTATTTACAATTATTATTGTGAAAAGAACGCGAATTCTCGTAACAAACCGAGGAATCAATTTTCTTCCGCTAGCGTCGTAGAAAATAGCGAAAATAATACGCCAAGAATGAGAATACCCTCGACTTAATCTTTAGTGCCGCAGTGAACATTTGCCAATGTCGTAAAGTACCGAGTACGTAGTCTTGCTCTTGCGATTTTCCTCCTACGTCGTGGATCTTATCGTACGGAGACCGTTTGACGCCAACAACTTATCTAGCTATCGCGATACGACCACGTATGAGAGATGAAGAAGAGAGACGTAAGTACGTACTACGTAGGTACTAGGTACGCGTACTCTCAACAGGGCAAATTGAAAGATAATTTAACAGTGCCGAGATTTAGTTTTTTTTTTCAATTTTAATATAAAAAAACTTTCTTGATTCATCAACGTTTTAATTATCAGAAAAAAAGGAAGCAATCTACTGTTGGACCGATGTCGAAACTCTTCAATAAAATAAACCGAAAATAAAAAATATAATGTGGATTGCCACAGAATTATAGTAAATAATTGAAAAAAACTGTAACTACGGTAAATTACTGAGAAATTGCCAGTAATTACGGCGAATTACTGAGAAATTACCAGTAATTATGGTAAATTACTGAGAAATTACCAGTAATTATGGTAAATTACTGAGAAATTACCAGTAATTATGGTAAATTACTGAGAAATTACCAGTAATTATGGTAAATTACTGAGAAATTACCAGTAATTATGGTAAATTACTGAGAAATTACCAGTAATTATGGTAAATTACTGAGAAATTACCAGTAATTATGGTAAATTACTGAAAAATTACCAGTAGTTATGGTAAATTACTGAAAAATTACCAGTAATTATGGTAAATTACTGAGACATTACCAGTAATTATGGTAAATTACTAAAAAAAAAACTGTAATTACGGTAAATTACTGAGAAATTACCTATAATTACGGTAAATTACTGAAAAATTACCTGTAATTACGGGAAACTATGGTAAAATTACCTATATTTACGATTTATCATTGAGAAGAAATTCCTTGTAATTATGGTAATTTCTTGAAAAAGTAATGGTAATTACAATTACATATGTATTGAGAAATTACCGGTAATTACGGTAATTATTGAGAAAATATCGGTAATTACGGTAATTATTGAGAAATTACCGGTAATTACGGTAATTATTGAGAAATTATCGGTAATTACGGTAATTATTGAGAAATTATCGGTAATTACGGTAATTATTGAGAAATTATCGGTAATTACGGTAATTATTGAGAAATTATCGGTAATTACGGTAATTATTGAGAAATTACCGGTAATTACGGGTTATTACTGACAAATTTTTCATAATTACGGTACATTATTGAGAAATTCTCTGTAATTAATAACTGAGGCGTATAGAATCAAAAGTGGCTTTCTCCATTGAAACTAATTTCGAGAAAAACGCGAAAAACTTTCTGAGCGCCTATCATTTGATAAAATTGAGAAGTAATGGTTGGAATATCTTTATACCAATGTAAGGATAATGACCTACCATTCGGTTTTCCTCCTCACCTCGCGGTATGAGTTCCTGGGGGCCTTCGAGTTTGGAGAAAGCCACTTTTGTCTCCAACTTTTTTTTCTTCAACTTTTTGGGAGCTAATTCATGGAACTTTTCATGCATAATGAAGTAATCAATGGTACAAAATGTGACCCTCTCCCAGAAAAGGGACCTAAATGATTTTTTTCAATTCACATATCATTATTTTACACACTTTCGAAGTATCAAAATTGGTGTTCAACTCAAAAACGTTTTTAACCTCCAAGGTCTCTTTTTTTGGAGAGTGTTACAAATGTTGGAAAGTTGAAAAAAATCATAATTATGATATCGCGTTTCTCGACATTTTTTTTTTTCTTTTGAAAAACAAAAACAACTATCCAAAAAAATTAATAATGTAGCGGTTTTACCCAGCTACAATGAAACAAGAGGAAAAATACCATTAAAGGCCATATAATAAAAAAAAACACATAAAACAATATTATCGAACATCGTACAATTAAAAGAAAAAATTACCATCCAAGATTCGGGGGCTAAAAATCGTTTTTGGATTGAACACCGATTTTGATATGAACTTCGAAAGTGTGTAGAATATGATAAGTGTATTGAAAAAAAAAACCTTTAGGTCCCTTTTCTAGGAGCGGGTCACAATTTGAAACATTGATCATTTCATTATACATGAAAAGTTCCATGAATTAGCCTCAAAAAAATTGAAGAAAAAAAAGTTGGAGACAAAAGTGGCTTTCTCCAGTGGAGAAAGCCACTTATGATTCTAACCCCTATCTTTGCATGCTGTTTTCAAGTACTTGGCAGCCAAATTTGAAAATTTCAATTAGTACATCAGATGCGGCTTGCCTTGTAGTATCTGAAACCATGCTCAACTCATTTTTGATAAAAAGTGGAGAAAGCCACTTTTGATTCTACACGCCTCAACTATACAATTAAATATTGGGAAATATCCAGTAATTACGATTGAATATTGAGAAATTACCAGTAATTACGGATTAATATTGAGAAATTACCGGTTATTACGATTTATTATCCAAAAATTCCTTGTAATTATGGTTTATTATTGTGAAATTCCCTGTATTTACGTTAAATTATCAAGAAAGTACCAGTAATTACTGAGAAATTACTTGCCGTTACGATAATTTTTTTTAAATACAACAAAGATTTTCAAAATTTTAGGAAAATGAAAACAATTACCAAAAAAGTTCAGTAATGCTGAACATAAAAACCCTTCAAAAAAGTGGTAAAAATTGAAATTTTTTGTTCTCTTGATAATTCTGATCACTTTTCCGACAAATATGAAATATATCATCCGTCGCACTTGTTCAATACTTCGAACTACATATTTTTGCACTTTAACAAACTATATGCCATTTCCAATGATGAAAATATCGATCAAATTTAATTCTCCTTCCACGTTGTCTCACAAGAATAAAACCAAATTCATACGAGCACCTTCAATTGAACCCCCACTAAAATTTTAAGCAAACTCTCGGAGCAAAATTCCTGTAACTTCAACTCGTATATAAAAAAAACATCCCTCCCTCATTCCTCACTCCCTTATAACCAATTCTACATCACAAAATAAAATACATTCCGCCCATACACGCCAACCGCTGGTTTTTTCAACTATCGCAAAATTATCATGAAGGAGAGAAAAAAAAGCACGGTAATAAATTATTAGTACGTATATAACCTTTGCATAAAAAAAGCACCACACTCGACCGTCTACCATCGAAATAAAAATACTTCGCAAAAGTTTTCCACAAATATTCGAAATTTCGTAGCTTAAAACGCTTTTACGACGCGATATTTTACGTGCCCGGGGATGAAGGGAGCCGGATGCGGTACCGGGTATAACCTAATGCAATTTTTCCATCGGCATGGGCCATATATCATCGTCAATTGACACGAATGGCTTTAAACTTACAGGGAAACCCTTACAGAATACTCGAATGTCGAAAATTCAAACTCGAACGTACTCTAACACGAAATGTCGGCGAGGGGGGTACAGAGACATGGAGACTATTACTCTCAGCATATCTCGTTTTCCATGCTTCGGATGACCTTACATGTAAATTGATCTTTTCAATAATCAACGATGTTGAATTCGCCGCTATATCTTCTTCTCTCGGTGCGTATTGTACGAGCGACAAAATTAAACCGCGACCTTGAACTGTTCAATTATAACCGACGTTTGAGCCCGAGGCAGTAATGAGAAACAAAAAAAGAAAACGAGATGAAAAATCAGCCCGATAAAAATCGAAAGTTTAATTCCAAGTCTAGACTGGGTCTCAGCGTGATGCTCGGATTCTCGTGTGCACGATTCGTCTTCTTTATCTAGTCGCTTCGCGAATAGAACTCTGGGTGCCGAGTAGCAGCAGCGTTGGCGTACGGAATGATTATTTTGGTCGAATTTTTCTCAAGGTCAAATTTCAACAGTATTTTTGATAATTTCGAAATCTGGGAATGATTTTTTTAGAAGAGAAGAAGGAGCCGAAGGAGGTAAAAACAAAATCTGAGATCTCATCAAAATTATGATTAAAAAAATGAATTTAAATAAGTCGATATTGCAGGTCATAGCTCATAATTTTTTCAATTTTGAGAAATTTACACATAAAATTACTTCAAAAATTATTTTAAACATAAAAATTTTAAATGATTTTAAAAATGGTTTTAAAAACATGAAAATTTGCAAAAAAAAAAAAACAACAACATGCAAATTTGAAAAAGAATATAATAAACATGCAATAAAATATTTAAAAAAAAAACAATAAACGCAGAATTTAAAAAAAAACAAAAACAATATTATACAAAACGTACCATGTACAAAAAGTCGTAAAATGATTTTGAAGTGCAATTAAATCCTCATAAATACCAAAAAATTGCGTACCTATTTTCTGAAAAATTATTAAAAGTGAGAAAAAAGTAATGACTCTGGTGATAACATAACTGAGTTACAACTTTACAAACAATTTCTTGAACAAAGTGAATCGTTCATGAACTAATTTCGTAGATGGAGTGAATCGTTCACGAATTTTTTAAACAAAGTGAATCGTTCATGAACGAACTCAAAAGTTCGAGCAAATCGTTCACAAGCGAATTTCCAAGGTGAAGTGAATCGTTCACGAATTTTTGAACAAAATGAATCGTTAGTTAACGAACTCGACAGTTCGAGCAAATCGTTCATGAAAACCCAATATAAAAAGAATTGTTCACGAACAAGCTCATCAGTTCGAGCAAATCGTTCATAAACAAATTTCGCAGATAAAGTGAATTGCTCATGAACGAGTTGTTCAGGTGAAGTGAATTATTCACGAACGAACTCAACAGATCAAGCAAATCGTTCACGACCGAATTTCCAATATAAAGTGAATCGTTCATGAACGAATTTGACAGTTCGAGCAAATCATTCACAAACGAATTTCTCAGATAAAGTGAATTGCTTATGAACGCGTATTTTAGGCAAAGTGATGAAGTGAATCATTCACCAACGAACTCAGAGTGTCTTAACGAATTCCAAAAATCCAAGGGAAGGACCTCGGAAGGACCTTCAGCAAGACCTTATCAAAATTAAAATTATACCCCCACCCCTCAAAAAAAATCAAAAATTGATAACTCGAACAACTTTTTGAAAATAAACATCAGTAATCGTTCACGAACGAATTTCACAGTGAGATAAAGTGAATCGCTCATGAACGAGTTTTTTACATGAAATGAATCATTCACGAACGAATTCAACACATCATACAAATCGTTCGCGAACGAATTTCTTAGAAAAAGTGAATCGTTCGCGAACGAACTCAGCGTACTGAACGAATCATTCACGAATGAATTTCTCTAAGATAAAAAGAATCGATCTTGAACGAATTCATCAGATCCAGCGAATCATCGAAACAAACCGTTTACGAACGAATTTTTTAGATCAAATAAATCGTTCACGAATGAATTCGTCAGTTCAAGTGAATCATTTGCGAACATATTCATCAAATTGATCAGATCTTTAATAAATTGACATTCAATTTCAATAACGAAGCTCACTTATGTTTTTGAGGAAATCTAAACCCTCGATTTCAGAGAAGATGATGAAAAAGGTACTTACATAAATAAATCTTAGAATTATTCAGATTTTTTCGCAGTCAATTTTGAACTATTTCATGATCTATGACTGAGAAAAAATTATAAAAATTCATTAAATTTCAAAACTCAATTCGTCCAGAGATGAAAGGTTGGGGAGTCTCTTCGCATAAAAATGATCAACTTGAATCCCTCCGATCAACATCCTCGCTCAAACACAAAAATTCGCCAAATATTCCGCGAAATTTCGACTTCATTCAGGTACTCCACAACAGCATAACCCAATTTCCACACAGAAATCCGACTCTACCGCGTCAAGCTGCCACAAAAGGGCACTTTTCCGACCTTCCTGACGACCTCGGACCTCGACAGCACATCGCGGGCGTCACGTCTCGTCGTTACATTTCACCTACGATAACTCACATTACGATGTTAATTCGGTCTCGTTAACCTTTCCACCATCTACCGAGCCGGCCAACAGAAGAAATTCCATAAACGAGCTCAAAACCTTCTCCGAAACTACCGTAACAATCATCTAGTTGCGAGTGAAAAGGTCAACGATATACGAATTCAGTTGGCCTGCATCATATTAGCAGCCATACGTTAAATATGGAAGCCACCAGCATATTACACTTGTGCGGACTTATTTGCGGTAATAACCGAGTTACATGGCGAGCACTCAGCCCGACGACCGCGAAGGAAAAAAAACCATAACCCGTTATGATGATTACTTCATCGTGCGGTAATTTTCTTCTAAAAGTCGAGGGAGAAAACAAGACCCGGTAAGAGTATATAAGTGAGAAAAGTAAAAAAAAAAAACGTGCATATAAAGTAATACTTATCCGAGGCGATACCCAGGATGAAAAAAACCATGATAATTTATTCATCAACGTACCTGTAACAGAACAAAAAAAAGAAAAAATTACAATTTTCAATTTACCAAAAGAACCGAACGAATCGGTACGTTGGCGAAGAAGTATCTAACGTAAGAATAGCGAAAAACTCATTTTATTTCGTATCCATCGCGCGGTGACACCGAAAACGCATAAACGTTCGGTATTTTCGCTCGACTAAACATCTTCATCTTGTTCGGGGAACACCGCGTAAGCTTTTTGCTCGCCCTGTCCCCTTATTTTATTCGAGACGACGAAGAAAAAAAACTAATTTCCATCTGTCACACAATTTTTTTCCACTAAGTATCCTTTTACTCGTAACGCTGGGATGGGAAAAAACACAAACACGAACATCGCCAAAGAAAGGAGAAAAGGCCTTTTGTCGTTACGTGCAAAAAATATACTCGTGCCTTTAGGTTATTACGTAACCTGCGAAAAAATTTTAATTACCGTCGACGTTGAGAAGACGATATGATATACTCGGGTCGTTTTGCTGCGCCGAATCCGGAACACTCGAGATTTTTCGTGCTACGTGCGAAAAAAAAAGTACCGAGTCCACGTACAAATATTACGAGAATAACACATTTTGTCGTTATATTGTTTACATTATTTTTTATTCATTTTTATTCTTTCATTTTGTTGTAATTTTAAACCCAGTCATTCGGAATGCGATCGGTATTTTATTTTTACAACAATACCTGCTGCTAAAGGTATTTCTTGTAGCGTGTTTTTTTCCCTCGCTTCCTTGCCAGTTGTAGTTGCACTTTGGCTTCTACTTCTGTACTTGTTAATGGCTTCGGCGCGCTTTCAAACCACGCTGCAGCGTTTTGATCTGAGCAAGCTGACGTGTATTTCCGCGTTTTTGGAGAAATTCTCGTCGTAAAGATACTACGCCTGTCTATGGTTTTTTTTTTTGTTGGCTCGACAACGTGCGTTAATTGACACGTCGCGTTGCATTTGGAGAAGGTCAATGATAAAGACAGGAACACGCGGTGAGATAGGGAAAGAAGCGGATGAACACGATATACTTGTTTCAAGATTCAGATTTTTTTTTCGTAACTCATAACGTAACAAAGGAAATACGGACGTGGTCACGTAATATTTCCAAATTCTCCAATTTCTTTTCCTTTGTGACTTCATCGAATGAAAATTTCGATGAATGAATCGTTTCCGAATGACTGAATTGATAATTTCGTTATGAATCGTTCGCGAACGACTAGATGACGAACGACTGAATGACGCATGAATCGTTCACGAACGATAGAATGACGAACAAATCGTTCACGAACGACTGAATGACGAACGAATCGTTCACGATCAATTTGAAAATGCATTTATGGCGATTCATTTGCGAACGTTGAAAATAAAATTATTGCAGTTTTGAATTTGAATCATTCTTTGAATGAAAAAGCTGAACCGAAAAATTCGTTCGCTTGAAAATCATTCGTGAACGATTTCATAGTTAATTCACTTACGAGCGATGAAAAACTCGACATAATTAAAGCTCGAAATTTAATTCCTTTTTCGAAATGAATCACTTTTGACCAAACTAGCAAATTCGTTCATTGAGAAATCACTCGCGACCGACTTGGATTACCTAATTTTATGAATTAGCCAGAAAAATGATTCATACAAAAATACAAACACATGATAAAAGACTCATTATTCTCAAAATCATCAAACGAGTCGTTCGCGAACGAATGAAAACATACTTCCATTCGCGAAAGATTTGTATCTTTTTTCTCGGTTCACAATCGATTCAAAAACTAAGTCATCATTATGATTCGTTCGCGAACGAAAAATTCAAATTTGATGTGATTCGTTCGCGAACAACATAAAAAATCAATCGAAATTCATTTGGTTAAAATTAATCAACAATCACTTCTGAATCATTCGCGACCGAACCAAAAGACTCGTTCATTTGAAAAGTATTTTCAAAACCTTTTTATATCCAAGTACTTTTCAGAATCTGTTGCATGAAATCTGATTCATTATTTGACCGATAACTCATCACTGTTCATGAAACGAATCGTTCACGAAGTAAAAGAAAAATTACGTTCTAAATCTTTCACGAACGACAGCACGGTGATCAAAAAATCATTTACAATCAGTCTAAAAAAATTTATTCTTAATGAGTCGATCGTGATCAACAATGAAAACAAACGAATCGTTCGCGAGCTACTCAAAAATTTCATTCCAAAAATAAAACGAATCAAGACTTATTCGCAATCGAAAATAAAACAAAATGAATCCTATCGAATTGAAAACTTGGTTCAAAATGAATCGTTCGAGAACGACAAATTCAACCATTTAGCGAGTAACTCACAAATTATGATATTATGCAAATCAGTTACATCATGATTCAAATCAAATTTTAGAGTCGTTCAACAAAATGATTCTTTTCAATTCTTCACCTTAATAACTTTCATTTTTTGGATAACTTCTTTCGATTATACTTCAATTTTGAATTTTTTGGTGGGAGGGAGGACGAAAGGTGGTGAGAATAATCCAACCATGTCAACAAATGTTTCGATAGGGTAGTTCTTGGATTTAGGACCAATTTTTTATAAAATCGAATTCACAGATACACTCTAAAAAAAATTACACTCGAAAGATATTTTTTCTTTTTTTCATCCAAAATTTTCTCCTCAACGAATCAAATTCACTATTCAAAAAAAATATCCAATCTTTCCTTCTTCCTCGAAAAAAAACCAACAAGTCCTACGCAATCACACCGCACAGAAATTCCATTCATCGTATAAACTCGACACCTAATTCCCCAGTCAGTTATTTCCGGTAGACTCCGAGAAACGGGGGAGATTCGACGTCGCGACGCAAAATTTCTCACATAATTTTCTTCGTAGATGCGATAAAATCAATTGGAACAGGACCGTTGGTCGTTACTCGTTTAGTATATTAACGAAACGATGATGATTTTCTGTGTAAAGCGGATATTGCGGAAAAGTTACGCATCAGAAAGAATATTGTAAATTTAAAGACGTTCTTGGCGAAGAGAGGAGTTCGCGGGGAAATGCGCATTAATAGACCAACATCACGGTAAAGGGTATTACAAGGTGGGTGTAATAAGCAGGGATGCGTTATCTTGACAGACGAAAGGACGAGTAATACAGACGTCGACAACAGCAACAAAATATTCTGTACGTGAAACTACTGTACACGTAAGTTTCGGTATAGATTTTCAAAAAACGTCATTTACACGACGACGGATGCTTTTTCAGTCATTTGAATTTCAAACTTTTCAAAACGAGGAAAAGCTTCTAATACTTTTACTAGATTTTTTTTTCGTAACTTTTTAAATGTTGAAAAAATGCATTAAAATTCTCAAAATTGTGAGCAGGTATTTTTGAATGCACGCGAGGAGAAAATAAAAATATCAATTATCATTCATCATCGCGGCCGTTCATAAGAAAAAAAGAAACCCAAAGGTTAAAAATAGGTCTCTGACCTTGGTAAATTTTCTGCATCTTTTTGCATTAAAATTTGAAGAAGTTCTGGTACAAAATATCGATTCAAGAGATCATTTTGTATCTAAATCTCGAAAGTGTTACAATCGATTTTTCAGAGTTTTCAGGTCTTAAATCCGAAAAAAGTGATTTTTGATAAAATGAACCTTAAAAGTCCTTTTTTTTTCGTGAATGGTCGCACGCCTTTTCATCATGCATACACAAAATGACCATTTGATTTATTCTTCAAGAAAGAAAAAAAAAGAGGAAATAAGGAACCATATTTCACAAAAAAAAAGAATCAAAACTACTATTTTGAATTTTTCGAATCAAAAATAATGAAACTTGTCTTGAAACAAATATGACTCCAATGATTAGTTTTGATGTTTCAAGTGTCTATAGATTTACTAAAAATAAGATTTCGAAAACCAAAAATTTTGATAAATTGAAAAATAATGAACCATTTTATTTGCATTCTCTTGACTTCTATCCTTCCTTCATCACCTACAGAATGATTTTCAAAAAAGGCCAGATCGAGATCATTTCCGATCTTTAATGAAAATTAAAACCAAAAAATTCTATGAAACGTAGAGTTTAGACACTAAATATTTTTCTTATTTTGATAAAAACACCTTCCACGAGTCCTCTAAAATTTTTAGTCATCGATTTTTTAAAAAAATTTTCAACAACTGAAAATTTAAGGCATTAAAGTACATATTTTACAATTAATAGAAAGCACAATTTTCTTGATTTACTAATTACTCGATTTTGTTTGGTTGAAGCTCAACTCCCCTCCCCCCCCCCTCCACAACTAATGAAAAATCGTTTCGTAAGCCTTTTAAAATTTAAATTAAAACCACTAAAAATAAGTATGACAAAGGAAAGAAAGAAAAAAAACACAATTCGATGGGGAAATTTTCAAAAAAGGATTTTTGCAAACTTATTGATAAAACTAATGACAAAAAAAAACAAGTTCCTGAAAAATTATTAGTTGGCATGCTCAAATTCTCATTCCAAATATCATCCAAAAAATATGTTTTCAATTAAAGCCAAGAAAAAAATTGAAAAAAAAACAAATTTGCAGGAAACAATACCAAAAAATTTTAAATTATTCAAAAAATTTGATTTTTAAAAATTTTTACAAAAAATTTCCTCAAAAAGTATCCAAAAGATCTGCTAATGCACTTTTTTTTCTCAAGTTTTTGGAAGTTGGTGCTCCTCTCTTTCTCTCCCTTTCCTCTTGATTTTCTAAAAAAAAAATCAATATTTATTATTTTCATCAAATTGTAAATTGTATAAAATTTTATTACGAAAACAGATTTTAAAATTCATTCAATTTGACCACAATGTGTTTTCAAAGATGGATTTCCCGAAATGGCATTTCCCAAATACAATTTCCTCAGTAATCCATATTTTTTCCTCGATTATTCTTTTTTTGTTGTTGTCGAATTTTCCCAAAAAAGATTTAACTAAGATACGATTTTTCCTATAAATGGGGTTTCATGAGGTTACCCAAGAAGATCGTTGAAAATGGTTCAAAAAAATTTCATGAATTTTAAAATCTCAAACGTGATTAAATTTGAATTTTAATCAGTGAAAATTTTTTTCGAAAAATCAGTGAAAATTTACTGAAAAGTCAGTAAAATGACCGCAATTTGCTGAAATCAGCGAACATAAATCTTATAAAAATTCACTAATTTTCCCTGCGAGGCAATTCCAACTTTTTTCCAGAGAAACCTACTCGAAATACCTGGATTTATAAACGAAAGAGTGAATTTTATTTGCAACGCTTCGAAATCTGAAGAGAAAATTCGTTTAATACTCTTCAATTTAAATCTCTCCACCAAGAATCATTTTCCTCAGTTTCTCATTCGCATTTAAATATTAAAATTGCATTCCGCAATTCTCCATTTCATAATATTTCAATCGTCCAGAGTAAATTTTCTTCCATGTCGCCATACCCTCCTCATCTCCTTGTCTTCTCCTTCAGCTCAACTCCACGCTACGAAAACATCTCGAATCAAGACTTTCGTCTATGAAAAACTGCACAAGTTTTCTTCGCGTCTTCCGGTTCACGTCTGTATCCCAAAACCTCTTTCCAGCTGATAAATAATTCGCCGGTAAAACTTACTCGCTCGTACTTTTTTCCCATTCGGAGCAGAAAAAAAAAACAAAATACGAGACGATAAGATGCTTGGCAAATACAAAGAGCAATACTTGCGAAAACGACGAGAATAGCTCTTGAATAAAACACCACCATCTCAATTCAATACAATTCAAATACAAATTCGGTTCAACCAGGTATAAGGAAAAATACTAGATACCCAGATACCTACACAGCATCCTAGCTGGAAAAAAATACCCGGTAAAAATTGGCTTTTGTATTTCAAAAGATACCTACGTGTGAGTATCTAGCAATGTGACGAGTTTGAAAAAGACCGTACGAGCTAGCGAAAGGGGCAAAATTTGCCTTTGCGAGACACGTTTTTGGTACACGAAGCACGAAGGAGGAGTGAAAAAAATTCCATCCAGTGCGCCGGAAATTTCCTCTAGCTGCGTATCTCTCACGGTTCTCCGTATACAGAGAAGAGATTACAGGGAGCCTGAGCCTCGAGGTCCTAATTAATCGATAAATTCCATACACTTGTAATTTGTGCTGTACGCGGCGCGGTGGCGATATCTCGTACGTATCTTGCTGCCCGCAGATACGTGTATTTTGCACCTACCCGCAGCTTCCATGGATATTCCATTGTTTACATAGTAAGAATACACGTATAAAGCGATGAAACAAACAAAACCACCAACCAGTTACAAGAGTAGCTAACTTTTACTTTCGGCGGAGTTATTATGATAACGTCGTCGACATCTCCTCTAATATGTGTATAGGACATGGAGATAGGTGCAGGTACTTTCCTTTATATGCACAGTTAGAGACTCCCTCCCTCCTCGTCTCAGCTGACGACGAGCTACTACATTTCCGATACCTTTCTTTCACCAAATCTGTGTACATTGTATGCCATATATGTACATATGCATTAGATACAATAGCTGAATTGTAAACCTCTCTTGTTCTTGTTACGTAATTTCAACGTTTAGATTATTTTTTTATTACTGTTTTACGTGCAAGTACGTGAAGAATATAATCTGGGCCACAGGGGCACGAATCGACTCTTTCGCGGTATTTGGTGATAACAAAATACACCGTAGCATCGGAATGCACCTTACTTCTCGATTGTTTTTTCATCTCTGAATAAACTCGGGCGATTACGTGCCAGAAGAAGGAAGGAAATGAGTCAAAGGGGGAAGAAAATGCGACGGTGCAATGGTAAAACACTCGAGTCGTCGGTTTCCTTCTGCGAGTTTTTAAAACAAAGTGTGGAAACGTGCAGTCTGCGACGTTTCCTCTTTTGCTTCCTTTCTCGTTGGATTCTTTTTGGTCGATTTTTCACTGGTAAGAAATCAAAACATTGAAAATAAATTAAGAGGGTCGTGTCGAGACTGAGATGACGAAAAAATCGAATTTATTTTGACGTAAGTTACGATGCACCGTATGACGTTGAATTACAGATTGACAGTATGGAATATGGAATGGAAAGGAAGTGTTTTTCAAGTTGTGTAGTTTTTTTGACGGATTGTCTTTTGCAGATGGAAGAAAAGATAGGATATTGCGAAGTGAATTGGGAATTTTTGTATTCTGTTGGGGGAGGGGGAAGGAGAAAAAATAATTTTCAAAAAATGGCTTGAATTTTTAAAGGGAGTAAAATTTTTAATTTGATTCGGGTTGATTTCTATTTAATTCAAAAATGCAAAATTTAATCAATTTTTTCAAAAAAATGTTTTCAAAACTGAAATTCAAATTTTTTTCAATTGAAAATTAATTCTTATAATAAAGTAGGAGAAAAAAAGCATTTGCTCCCATCTATTCCTCCATAGATTTAATTCAGCTCAAAAATGCAAATTTCATCAATTTTTTTTCAAAAGTCAAAAAAAAACTTCTAAAACTGAAATTCGTTTTTTTAAAAATTAATTTTGGAACTGGAGGGGGAATGGCAATTTGTCTCATCCGATCTTTCATCGATCTAATTTTTTTTTTTTTTTTTAAAAAAAGTAAAATACTTGCACTATTAAGAATATTATTTTTTCAATTTATCATGGAATGGGAAAAAAAGGGGTAGGTAATTTGTCTCATCCATTCCTTCATAGGTCTAGTCCTAGTATAGAATTTAAAACAACTCAAGTAACATAATTCGTAGCATAATAATTTTTTGAAACAGATATTGATAAAAATTAATTAAAATTTAAAAAAAAATTGAAAAAATTGATCTTTACAAAAGAAAAAAAAATCGATTTCAGTTCGAAATATCTATTTTTCTTACTCTCAGATTTTCTGCAATTCAAAGAAATAGAATTTTCACTTCGTCAGCGAAAATTTACAAAAAAAAAAAAGTTTTGAACATTTCTGATTTGGGGAAAAAAATGAATTAAGAGTGTAAAAAAAATACAAATTTCACAAAACATGAAGTTAAATGTTCGGTGAAAAATTTAAAACCATGACTTATCAGAATGATCTCCTCCTCTCTCCCTCCATTCCTTTCACCCTCAATTCAAAGCACTGTTTCCCAAAATCCCTAAATCTTAAACTTCCATTGTTGTACGAAAGAAAAAAGGAAACTGCGGAAATTCAAGTTTTGATTAAGTATTATAATTTTTTTTCCTAAACAACATCAAGAATTTTTAGAATAATCATATATAATTTTTTATTGCCGTTGAAAAAAGGTGAAAATTCAACGCCATTTTCAAGAATAAAAAAGTATTTTTTTTCAAACATCAAGTATTATTTTTTTTTCAAAAATATTCAGATTTTCAGAGGAATTTTTATAATTTTAAACCGATTAGATTTTAAACTTGAACTTGAAGTGAAAAGCCAAAAACATTTGAAATTTTCCAGATTAATAAAATTCTCTAGTTTCGTCGTTTTCTCTGTTTTTTCCAGAAACTAAACGCTTTGCAGGATTGAAAAAATAGGATACCTATGCTTTTGTTAAAAATTTGCTGACGTCTAAATATTTTTCCTGATTTTAATTTGAAAAAATACTTGCAACAACAAAAATTGAATAGGGGTTTTGTTGATATTTTCTGAAAATTGTTTATTGGTCCTGTAGTACGACCAAAAGGTACCTGGGATCCCACGGTGATCACTCTAATATGATGAACAATACTAATCAACGAATAGATAGTTTACTCAAGTATTTGATAAGTGATCATCGGGGGAGACCAAGAAATAATTAACGGTAATAAAAGACGCGGTAGGTTACGAAAATGAATACGCGGGTTCACTTCTTAATCACGTAGTTTATTCTGACGTTAGCTTACTACAAGGTAGAGGCTAACATGAAAAGATATACCGAATGACACGAGTCGTAAGGCGGTTGATTAATTTATATGAAATACAAAGTTTATGCATATGTCCCACATCACGTAGGCGGTTTTAGGGTACCTTATTCTAGTCACGTATACTTTAATTCTTATTATTAACGGTATATATGTGTCCTACTTTTTATTAATTATTCATCGTACTACATCTACCCCCCTTTCTAAAAAATGAAATCTCCCTAGATTTCCTTAAAATGAGGTTCTGCGATTATTCCTTTTCAATTTTGATCTGATTTCAAACAATCGCGGGTCCGTTTTCTTCGGGTTGGGTACATCATCTTTTAGGTCTCGAATGGCTTCTAATTTTACTTTATTTACTAGGTTGGTTTCTCGTAATTTAAATCCGATATATAGTAGTATGATATTGCTAATAGTTAGTAGTAGTAGCCATGTAACATAAATTATATCTGCTAAAAAGTCGTATTCAAATAAACTTTTGGGAGGGAATTTTAATTCAAGGTCTTTTAATTTTTTCTTTAGAGATTCGGATGATGTCTTGATTTCAAAATGTGGGGTTATGTTTTTCCAATTGGGGTTAAATAATTTTGTCATATTTTGAAATATCACAGTTGTCTCTGCTTGAAGGAGGATGGACGCCGAATCTAATGTGGACCATTGTAGGGGGAGTATTCTTTCCATTATCAGTTCTTTATTTTCTTCTCGCATACAGGGGAAATTTTCAGAAATAAGGGTAATATTTGTAGAGTCAGTTTCCTGAATTAAGGATATTTCGCAAGGAAGATGAATCTTGAGGGCTCCCGGAAGGTCATAATTTATGTCAATGCTTTCAGAAACTTTACTAGTGGTATTGTGATATTTTAAATTTGGGCGAGGATTTGACACTAGGTAGTCGTTAGAGTTCAATTTTCGAATTATTGGCCGTGAATGGAGGGGTTCACATTTGAAGTGGCATACGGCATTTAACTCATCGTAGCTCTTACTTAAAAATAAATATCTAGCGCATTCCGGAGCCTCGTTTGAGTAGTCGAAGTGTTCTACATAGCATAGTCCCGTGGTTACATCACAAGTTTTCAATGCCGGTCCGTCGATCGTCCTGAAGATGTCGTTATGTTTATCATAAGCTATTAACATTTCGCTGCTACTTAGGATACATAGGGACTCGTTGTGTCGGAAGTATATGGGTATGTATTTGAATAGCTTCCATTTCGAATCCATTCTTTTGATAGGGACTCGTACTTCTATGTGTATGTTATACTTCGAGACCTGACAGTGGGCGAGGTCCTTCGTATAATACTGGAGTATGTCGTTTATGGATATCGCCAATCCCAATGATAGTGGTTTTAATTTTCTCTCGAGTCTGCGCAGATCTTGGCGTAGATCAGGAACCGGAACTAGCGATATTGGCAGTTTATGGGATGAACAGTGCGAATATATATCGTTGTAATATATAGCATTCGTGATTTCTGAAAGCGTCTCGACAATCATGTATAGGTATTGGTGGTTGTTGCTGTCTTCCCGCCGCGCAATATCGATTTGTCCTTCGAGGGTTGAGAGGAAGGATGTTATATTTTGGATGGCGTCGATGGTGTGGTTCGCAAACACATTCATTTTGGCTGTAGTGGTTACCAAATCAGCATGGATATCGATGATTGATTCCCTTACGTTGTCGTAATTTTCTTTTATCCTTTCCTCATTTTCGAATAATGGATAGATTTCTTTTTTAGTTATCGCATTGCAACAAAAGTTCAAGAAATCTCCTAGGAACTGGACTCCCCTTTTGTTTCTTCTTTTTGACGTTATGTGCGTTTCCATATCGGATCGGATGTCTTTGAAATGGTGGGACATCGTCCTATGAATTGCTTTAAGAGATAATCCTAGGGGTGATTTACAACTGGGATGGTTATGCTCGCAGATTTCTGTCCATTTTGGAAAATCCGAGATGTAGTGTTGAAAGAGGTATTTCAAAGGAAGCGATCGATCGTAGATGGTGACGTCCGTTATTTCTGTGAGGTATGATCCGGGAACTATTTCGATTCTTAAATTATCCGCCAAACAACCCGTGAACCATAACGTTAATATTACCCAATACATCTGTAAGGTAAATATAAAATAGTTTGGTTTACAAAAATACAAAAATAGTGCGGTTGGTTTATCTCTCCTCCGCGGTATAAATAGTCAGATACCCCTGTATCTGTAGTGATATTAACGGTTCCTTAGATTAAGCGGTTATACTGCTATAGTTACATCACATGTAGGAAAGGTTGCATATTCTACAAAGGTTTTTCGTATTGGTGGTGACGTGAGTATAACTGATTATGCGATGTACTGATGTACTCGCCATAGCTGCGTGTGTATATGTTATTATTTTATATATTTTTTTTTTTTTTTTTTTTTTTTTTTTTTTTTTTTGTTGTTTTGGGACATTTCATCCTCTTTTGTCGTTTTTTTTTTGTTTTGTTTTAATCGTTTATTTATTTTGTTATATATTTTTGTGGGACTGTTGTCCTCTTTTTATGAATAGCTGGGGTATTGTGGCTTCCCTCTGGACATTCACCCTTCATTTACAATATCGTCATGTTTGACGGGACAGTTCTACAGTAGGGGCATCGTCTCCCGTATCGCAGCCACCGGATAAAACACCGGTCGCATGCGGTATGTCCGCATGAAAGCCGTGCATTTATCCGATCCGCGTCACACAGAAAACATTTTTCGGCCTCTGCCGTAAGCTGTTCACTCGTCTTACATTCGTATGGATCCGGTCCGGCGTACGGATGGATAGAGTCTTCTTCTTCCGGGCGCTCCCAAGCGATCGGAAGGGTGTATCGAACCGGATGTTGGGAAACGGGCGTGTCTGTCGGATCAGGCGCAGGTTGCCACAATTCGGCGATTTCTGCGTCCGACACATCCGAGAGGGATGGTCCCGAGGCCGCATCTGTCATATCGTCTACGTCGCGAAGTATTTGTTGAATGTCCACAGGTTGGACACGGACAATTGGATAGTGAGTTCCTTCTGCTAACTCCATTTCCCGTAATTGCATGATCGTCGGAATGGAAATTGGATTGTGTTCTGCCCACTGCACGTTTTGAAGGCGCGTGAGTTCTTCTCTGATGCCATGGAGGTGTATAAGGGGTACGAATTCGTCGGGCATTTGTACTGCAACTCCTAATCGAATAATAAGATGCTGACGCCTCCATGGGGGAACGTCGTTTGTTGATCGTAAGAAGAAATTTAGGTCGGCCCCGAACACTACTTCCATCCATCGATGGTAGTTTCGTCGAAATAGTTTATATTGGTCTAAAGCGTAACTATTAATTTGGTCAGTAGTTAAATCACGAAAGGCAGAATCGTTCGGCGAAACATTACTAGATGTAGATGGCACATTCATTTTTCGCGATTTTATACTAAAACTTTGCGAAAATTCACACGAGTATTTTCAAGCGATATTACTAGAGCACTTTCACACGACCGATTCGAAGAACACTGGACATGAGACAGGGAATTTATTTCTAATTAGTGGATAGAACATACGATTGGTAAGGGCTCAAGTTTCCTAAAAGCGTGTACACGGTGTTTTTCGAGTGGCGTATGTACAATGAGCTGACTAATCATACATACGTTATATAAATTCCTTTCTGTATATATTTCAAAGCCGGCCCATCGACGAATTGCGGGAATGTTTCTATCTATTTGTAACGTCTAATGTAGTATGAGTACTTATGATATTGTAATATGATCACAACGGCGTCCCGTTTGATCGTAATGTATTACGTACGCTAATTTTGCTTATTCGGGTAAAAATAACAGATAATGCTAATTTACTACTTTCTAGTTGGGGGGGAATTCGCCGATGGTTAATAATACATAGTCATGCGTCCACCTTCGTCTATGAGTCGCCACGTTTCATTGTTTCATAACAAAATATGTCACTCAACGAGAAGTTTTTGGTACGCAGAGAATACAAAAGCGCCACTTCTTACTGGGCGGACACTGATCCCTGATCACGGCGGCGGTGGCAAATGACACCTCCGTCGGATGCAGGGCCGTGCTAGAGAGTGTCCTCGGGTATGAGCCGGGCGGCAGAAATGAATCGGCCGTCGACCCAATCCGAGGGTTCTCTATATTACATACATACTTTAAAATCTCTAATAATATATCTTTTAAGTCTCCTAACGTGCACGGTTTCTACTTTTCGTCAGTTTGGATGTCATAATCTAGAGGGCCAACCTTTTTAAGCACTTTATAAGGGCCGTTGTATTTTTGTACAAGTTTACCTCTGTGCTTAAAAGGTATCTCTATCAAGACTAGATCTCCCTCATTGTACATAACGTCCTCGTGGTCCCTGTCATAATATTGTTTTTCCTTTTCCTGATTTTCATAAATTAAGCTCGGTATTAATTTTCGTATTCTTCGTAACTCTTCTATTTCCTCGAGTCTTTCCTGTTTTGCTTTGCTTGGCACATTTAATTTATTGTCCGCGGGCATATTAGGGTGCTGACCATACAGTATGTAGAATGGACTTAGACCGTTAAATCTAACTAGTGGAGTGGTATTATACGCGAAAACCACGAATCGGACGAAATCTGACCAATTTGTACGAGTAGAATTTGCATAGCAAGCTAGTGTTTTGCAGAGTATTCCATTTTTCCTTTCTATGCTGCCTTGACTTTGTGGGCTATATGATGTACTTAATGCCTTTTGGCATCCTAGATTTTCACATACAGCGTTCAAATCTGCATTTTTAAAGTGGGTTCCGTTGTCTGTGGACAGGTATTTAGGGGCTCCATATTGCGTTACGAGGTCGTAAATAAAATTAATAACGACGGCGCTTGATGCTGACGTTACGGGTTTTGCTGCCGCAAATCGCGTTGATTTACATGTACCTACCAGTATGTATTCATTTCCTTTGCTTTTGGGTAAGGGCCCTACAAAATCGAGTTCTAAGTGTCCTAGTATGTCGCATTTATTTACACGAATTGGTTGTAGTAACCCTGGTTTTTTACCATGTATTCCTTTTCTTATCTGACATTGATGGCAACTTTTTATGTAGTCTCTAACGTCCTGGACAATACCAGTCCAGTAATATTTTGTTTGTATTTTAGCCAGGGTCTTATCTGCTCCCCAATGTCCACCGGAAAGGGCTTTATCATGAAATTCGCACAATATATCTTTTACAAGGTGTCGTGGTAGATAAATTAGTATTTTACCGTTGGAACGGATGGATAGTAGTCCGTCGTCCGATAAGAGAAAACGTCTACTGATTTTGTTATATTTCGTGAAGTCTGGTTTGGTTTTGTCATATGTACCTTCTTTGCACATGATGATATTATTACAAAAATTGTCTTTACGTTGTTCTAGTCTTAAGTCCATACCGACTGATATTTTGTTAAGTTTTTCTAGTATCTTGTCGTCATCCTCAGTCTTCTCGTTGTATTCTATAGCAGTTCTACTTAGGACGTCAGGTACTATGTTATGTTTTCCTGGTTTATGTTTAATTTCGAACTCGAATTCAGATAGTTTAAGTATAATTCGAGCTAGTCGAGAACTGGGTTCTTTTGTCTTTCTACAAGATACCAGTGGCGCGTGGTCAGTGTACAAAGTGAATGGGTTACCGTATAAGTATTCTCGAAAATGTAGTATTGTGTCAACCATAGCGGTTAGTTCGAGGTCATAAGCGCAGTAATTTTTTGAGAGGCTTGCATTTTCCTGCTGAAGTATGCTATGGGGTGTGTTTCGTTCTTTTCATTTATTTGTGATAGTACTCCACCGATCGCGATCTTAGATGCATCGGTTTCTACTATTGTTTTCCTACCTTCTTTAAATATAGCCAAAACGGGTTTTGTAATCATTTTTAGTTTTAGGATTTGAAATGCACGTTCATGTTCGTCATGCCATTTTACTTTCGAGTTCGGCTGTGCATTGCCTTTCGTTAGGTCACTTAAGCAGGCCGATATGTGCGCAAAGTTTCGTATGAATTTACGGTAATGTCCTACCATACCTATGAATGATTGCACATCGCGCACTGTTTCGGGCGTGTGAAATTTTTGATAGCAGCTACATTTTTTCTAGTGGTTCAATGGTTTCTCCATTAACCTTGTGCCCTAACATTTCGATCTCATCGTAGAACAGTTTACATTTGGTGGTTTTTAATTTCAAGTTCAATAATTGTAGGCGTTGGAGTATTTTCTCTAAATTTAGTAAACTTTCGTCGAAATCGTCTCCAAACACGCACATATCGTCCATGTATGCTACCATAATTTTGTATAAAAAATCTGCGAATTCTGTGTTAATTACATTACTAAATGCAGCTGGTGAATTAGCTAGGCCTTGTGGTAGAACTGTGTATTCGAAAAGTTGATTATCGACAATAATTGCTGTTAAATATCTGCAAGCCTCTGCAATGGGGATTTGATGAAAACCGCTATTTGCGTCGAGAAGGCTAAAATATTTTTTACCCTGCACTGCCATTATTATGTTTTCGATTCGTGGGACCGAGTTGCGGTCAGGTATTAATTTCTCATTCAATTTCATAAAATTGCATAGGAATCGATATTTGTCACGCTGTTTCATTAAAAACGCCGGCGAGCTGTAATGTGATCGCGAGCGTTGTAGTATATTTGTGTCTAGTTTCGTGTTTATTTGTTTCCACATTTCACGTCGTTCTACGGGCGCTAATTTATAGCCACGTAATTGTACAGGTTCATTGTCCTTGACTTTCAGTTCATATGGTTTTACGTTCGCTTTTCCTAATTGTTCTTCTTTCATAGTAAATAGTCCGCGGTAATTGCGTAACATACGAACGGCCTTGCGTCGTTGGTCTACCGTTAGTTTTGGTGATAGGTCTATTTCGTTGCCGTCGTAATCGTATATATGATCGGGGTCGGTATTGTTTATGTTTTCGTTGTTTTCTGGGATATCATTAATTTTGTTTAAGGAGTTACTGGGGTGTATTGTTTTTATGCAGCCTATTACCTGACGTTTGTGTAAGTTTTGTGTGGTACGGGTATAATTCCATAATTGTAGGTATTTAGTGTCTCCTTGCCTGAAAGTGGTCGGCATTACTCCGCTTTTTCGTAAAAATTCGTTATTGGGTTCGAGAGTTGTTATTTTTGAATTGTATTCAGATTCTGGTAGGGGAATGGTAATTGATGTTCGGGGTGGTAATCGTGTGTTTACCCCGGAAATGATATTCGTCCCTATTAAATACAGGGACTGATCTTGTAGGTCTAGTTGTTTTAACCATTTTTTGTCCATTGGTATTGTGATCGCTTTTTGTCCTGTTCCAATTACGATTGTTTTGTTTGAAAAATTGATAATTGCTGCATGTTTAAGCAGGAAATTTGTGCCTAGGACAATGTCCGAATTCAGATTTGATACAACATATGTGTCTATCGTGTATGTATTATCAAGGATGTGTAATGTATTCTCAATTTTGCCTTTTACTGTCATTTTGGAATCGTTAGCGCATACTAGCCGTATGTCAGGTGGAGAAAGTAATATTTCATCGGGGACCAACTTATCACTAATTAGTGTTAGATTACAGCCAGTATCAATTAATCCTGTGAATTGGACGTTATTTAAGTGAATGGGTATTTCCAAATTATTTTTTGCTGTATCACGTTTAATATTATTGCAGATATGTTTTTCCTTGATTTTTATTTGTGGGGTTTTGACGACGGGTAGGCTGTGTATTAAATCTTCAACAATATTTCTATCGTAATTTTTGAATAGGGAGAATTTCTCAAGGTCTGAAAAGGTTCTATAATGTTCGGTGTATTTTCCGTTTTGGATATAAAATAATGGCTGCCTAATTGGAACAGGAGGACATTCTAGTTTTTTGGATTTTGTGTATTAGTTTGTGTTCTTCTACAGTTTTCGGTTGAGTGGTTTCTCATGTTGCAGTTCGTGCAGTATATATTTTGCCTGTTAGGATTGTCATAACATTGGGAGTCTACGTGTCCTGTCTTTTGACAGATGTTACATCTTCGATTGTCTTTTCTTTGCTGTTTGGGGTTTCGCCGATCATTGCGACCACTTGTTTGCGGTCTGCCGACTACTTGGTAACAATTACTAGCAAGATGGCCTGTTTTTCCACACACCGTGCAGTATAAGGCCATCTTGGTTTGGATGCCAAATTGTTGATATTGAGTTTGTGCGTAAGGATTTAGGATAGGTAATGGTAACTGGTGGCTGTTAGTTTGGGATAACTGGGGTATTTGTATTGGTTGCGTAACTTGTAAGGGGTTTGGTGGCATTAGTGGTGAATTAAGCATATTATTAAAAGGTATGTTAGTAGGTATATTTGGTACTTGGAATTGATTTTGCCATAACGCTTGAGATTGGTTAAAAACATTTTGAGGGGATTCTGTATGAGTTTGATTAGTCGAGGGTTCGGAGATTTTGTTTATCTTTTCGGATTTGGATTCCTCTAGTTTTGATTCGCACATTTTAAAGATTAGTTCTTCTAATTTGTTAAACCTGGGGGTTTCAGAATTGTCTTTTACAAAGACGGCGGTACTTTCGAATATTCCTATGTTCTTTTCTAGTTTTGCGATAGTATCATTTTCAAGCATTCTAATGGCAGAACGTATTTCAGGGCGAAAGCCTTTTATAATTTGTCGACACCGGCGTTCTTCCGGTATTGGTGGCGTGATTTGGTTATATAATTCAAGCATGTTCCCTATGTACTCCTGAGGGCTTTCATCGTCTCTTTGTTTACGCTCCATTATTTTTTCTTCTATCTGTTCTATAATGTGTTTGTTCTGGAAAATTTCCGAAAATTTTACCACCAAATCAGCCCATGTCTTAATTTCGGCTGGGGTTCCTTCGGCAGAGGTGACATATTCATCGTATTTTTGAGCTGCCAGGCCAGTAAGATATGCGGGGAAAAATTTTAACTTATCCGCGTCTGTCCACCCGTTAAGTTTGGCCCTAAGGTTATATTTTTTAATGTATACTTGGAAGTTGTCGTTTATTCCCGAAAATTTTGTTGGTTGAAAAAGAATTTTGGGAGTTTTGGTCGTGGCTTCCGTAGCCATTATATGGTTTCCAATTAGTTTTGTAAAAAGGTTAAAGTCGATTTGGGGGTTTAATGACTCGAATATCTCAGTGAAGTACTCGTTTTTTATTTTATGTCCTACTGCAGAATTTTTTGTGATTAGTGAACGAAGTGTTTTACGGTAGTTATTTAGGTTAGTTTCTAATTTTATCCCGTTGTTAGTAAAATATTTCTCAAACCGTTCTGACGAGATCCCGTAAATCCACCCGAGCGTTTGGTCTGTTTCGTTCTCAATTGTGGAGGAATCTGTATCGTTCTCAATTGTAAAGGAATCTGTGTCTGACGTCTGACTATCGATGTTATTGCTTGCTGTAGCTGTTGATGATTTCCCAGGTGCTGAAACACTCCTTTTTATTTTTGTGGAACTGTCTTCTTCTGGCGAGTCTGGGATTTGTAGACGTTGTCCACCAAGGAAAGTCTGGTTCAGAATATCTTCAATGTCTTCGTCTTTGGTCATCTAGGGGTTTTCACCCATTTGTTTTGATGGTAGCGCGAAACGAATACGTGTATCGCGGTACGACTTTTGAAATTATGTGATTTAGAAGCACCTGTAGTTGGGCGCCATTTTGTAGTACGACCAAAAGGTATCTGGGATCCCACGGTGATCACTCTAATATGATGAACAATACTAATCAACGAATAGATAGTTTACTCAAGTATTTGATAAGTGATCATCGGGGGAGACCAAGAAATAATTAACGGTAATAAAAGACGCGGTAGGTTACGAAAATGAATACGCGGGTTCACTTCTTAATCACGTAGTTTATTCTGACGTTAGCTTACTACAAGGTAGAGGCTAACATGAAAAGATATACCGAATGACACGAGTCGTAAGGCGGTTGATTAATTTATATGAAATACAAAGTTTATGCATATGTCCCACATCACGTAGGCGGTTTTAGGGTACCTTATTCTAGTCACGTATACTTTAATTCTTATTATTAACGGTATATATGTGTCCTACTTTTTATTAATTATTCATCGTACTACAGGTCCCCCCCCCCCCCCCTCCAAAAAAATCAACAATCAATTTCAAAAATCTGATACTTACAACCAAAAAAAATTTGAGGCTTGTTTTTCAACTTTCACTCCTAAAATCTTTTTATAATTTCCATTTTTTGAAAAAAAAACCAGCACGATGCGATTTTATCTGTCCATTATGAACTTCAGCATTTTTGATGATTTGTGAGATTGATTTTCATTTCAAAAATCATCGCAGCTCCAAAACCTCAGAAAAACTAAGGCATAATGTTCGGGATAAAAATTCACTGCATCATTCCAAAAATCATAAATAAACCTCAAATTATCAGAATTTTTCAAAATTTTCTGGATATCAACACATTAGTTTCGGTAACGAAGAAATCCCGGCCCCTCCAATCAAACCTGTATTGAGTTCTTCATTTTCATTAATCATATCTGTTGTTTTTCTTAAGCCAAACAGATGTGTTCGGCAAAAATTGAAATATAATTTTAAACATTTTTTATAAGCCTCGAAGAAAGACAACATCCTTGAAAAAATATGATTTTTCTTGATGGATTGTTTCACACAATACAGAAATTAAATAGAAATTTGAATTTCATGATTCTCAATCGACCCTCTATCCTTCTCCTTTCCTTCCAATAACCGTCCATTTATTAGATAATTGGATATAATTTTAATTTTGGATTTCCATCTCTTAAAATCCTGTTACCTCGATTTTACTTTAATGCAGAAACGATTTTAAATTTAAACGAGATATTTTCAGCTGAAATCTTATTTATTTTTAATGAGCTTTAATGGCATTCGAGTGCACTTTACTTGAAATGTGACTTTTTAACGAACTAGACGATAACAATCGTTAAATCACTTAGTTCAACTTGTACGAAATTACATAATTTCAAAGATTTGTAATTTATGAAAATTAAACGAACTGGAAAAAACATCCGAAAATTAAAAATTATCAAGTGGGCTAGAAATTACGAAAATTACTAGAGTTCCTAAAACCATCAACATCATTGAACTTGGAAAAATTGATAAATCGTTTAAATTAGTAGAAAAGAATGAAGTGTATTCGGGAAAAAAAGTAAGAGTAAATTTTTTCAAAATTTTTGAAAAAACTTCAAGTATTTTTTGCAGTATTTTTTTAAAAGTTCCCTCTTCTCCATTCAAACTTTTAATGTAGTCGTTGAAAAAACTATCAAATTTAGTTTTTTACCAATTTTAAAATCCAAAAACACTATTTCCAATTTCCATTCCATGATTTCATTCTCTTAACAATACAATAAAAAATTAAAACTTCTCATTCATTAAAACTGACAAAAATTTGGTAAAAAATTCCATTTAGCAGACGAATCGCAGCAATGCACCCACGAAAAAAAACCACCACACGCTGTTATCACGGTCATGATCAACAAGATTACAGGTATAGAGAATTTTTTAACGAATAAATTACTGGCTCTCAGTGATAAAACGACAGAAGACAGAACGATTTAAATATACGTTTTCGCGTTATATATTTTTCATTAGACGTGAGACCATGACATTGATGAGCATAACTATCCTCGCGTCTTGTCTATTTTATTCTCATTTCGGTTTCGTTTTTTTTTTCACTTAATAGTTTCTTTCAACTCAAAAATAGAGAGAGAAATCTTCAACAAACAACGTCGACAACATTCCAACGTATCTCAAAGGATATCTTTCTGCAACAGGACAGCGAGATACCTTTGAAATCGAAATACCTGGCTGCGCACGTCATACGACATAAAAGACAGAGAACAAGTTGTGGGAAAAAACACAAGGTATTTTTGGCTAATGGTTGTCGTCGTTGTAGGTTTTGTCCATAATACACAATACACGTGGACAAAAAAAATCATCCAGTAGGATACGTGGCTCGGGCTAGATTAGAATTAAATTGCGAAACGAGATGTTTTTATAATTAGCCAACGTCGCAAACGACGTAAAAAAACATCAAAGGTTTCTTACTTCAAGGATCTCGTATCCTTTTTTCAGAAGGGAAAATTTTCCGTATCGAGAATTAAAAGTAACAGTATAATTTGTACCAAGTACGAAATACAAGAGCATGAATCCTATATTTAGAACTAATTTTTTCATCTCGTTGAATTCGCGACGATTATTCGCGTTCACGGTTACGATAATAATGAAATATTAATACAAATATATCCCGTTTCTGATTATTTTTCGCCTTTTGCTGAATTTTCGACGCCTAAAGAAAGATAAAGAAAGGCGGGCAGGATTCGAAAAGTTTTGTTTTTCTTTCGTATTGTTTCTAATTAATATTTCAATTTCCCTCGAGTTTTTCATTTCGTTGCAGGGAATTTTTTTCCATGGCGTGAAGAAAATTGAAATGCGAAGGATACGATTGGGCGATACGAAGGGTAACGCAAATATTGCAAAAAAGTTGGAATGAATCGATAATCTGAGTAATTGTTTGTTTCAATTTCGAGAAAAATTTTCGACCGGGTGAAAAAAATAAGAGGAAATTTGCGAGAAAAAAAGTCAAGGTTTGAAAAAGGGCGTCTGAGACTAGAGTTTTATATCCAGCGCCAACGAGATTGTAATTTCAAGTACAAATAGTACACGTCAGACTGATTTAGTGAGTGGATTCGACGGAATGTAATTTTTAGACCTTTTTTTGTGGTTTAAGGCAGAAGGGAATTGGAGGGAGAATTTTGAAATTACTTGTTTTGTTACAAAATGGGTGAAAATTTTCAAAATATTCAACTGAAAATTAAAATAGAAATATTTACAGGGGTTGAATCTTTTCCTTCTTCAAAATATGTGTAATACCAATCTAAGAATTTTGTGGAGAAAACGTGCATCTCGATTAATTTTTCATCAAATAAAGATATCCAAATAGTGAGAGGAAAATGAATGAAAAAAATTTTATTTTTCGGAAAAAGATTATTTTTTCTCAATTTTTCGTAAAATGCACAGGTTGATTCGCCAAAATTATGACTTATGACAGTTATGACAGTTATGACTGAATATTTTTCAGACCAATCTATTAAATTAATTTTTATAATTTTTTGAAAAATTTAAAATGGTATACATTATGAGCCGGAAGAACTACAGTCCATATAAGTTGAAAATTTTTCAATTTTCAAGTCTTTCTCTCTCTCTCCCTCACTCCCTCCATAACACTGCATTCAATATTTTTTTGTAATTGAACTTTCCGCACTAAATTGAAATATTCAAAATAATACTTTACAACACGAAAGTGTAAATTCGTCTTTTTTAATAGCACGAAAACGTCAAATTTTCATTAATAATTTTTCCTTAGTCCTTCAATTTATTCTCATCGAGAAACGAACAAGATTTCAACAAATTCTCGACTGCCGAGTGTGCATAAAAAATTTATAATTTGTCGAGATTGCGATTTCCAATAATGAAAAAGGTAAGTTAGGAAGACGGTGAGCGAAAATTCATTGAAATTTTGAGATTTCATAACCTTGACCAATATCTATTCACTGTTTTAGAATTTCTTTTCAAGACTTTTTCATGGCCTTATTATTCAAGATTTTTCGGTCCTTTTCACGAAAATAATAAACAATTCTCCGCAACGTTTTTTTTTTCAAATGAAAATTTTCAAAATTGTTGGTAAACATTACCGCCTTTTTTCAAATTCTAAGGATTTCAAATAATTTTTTTCAAACGTGACTTTTTCTATTTTTTTTTTCAAATTTCATTCATGACTTTTATGACTTCTGTCATTTGGAAATGTCATGTCCTGACCTTTTCGCATTTTTCAAATTTCATGACTGCAATGACTTTCAAATTTCACAACTTTTATGAATTTCATTGATTTTCAAATTCCACGACTTTTGTGATTTTCAAATTTCAAGACATTTGTGACTTTAAATTTCATGACTTTTGAGATTTTTTTCAAATTTTATGACCGTTCCATTACTTTTCCGACTTTTTTCAAGCTATATGACATTTTTATGACTTATGCATTTTTCTAATTTCATGATCTTTTCATACCTTTTTTTTTTCAAATTTCATGACACCTTCATTACTTACTTTTTTCAAATTTTATGACCTCTCCATGACTTGAAATACTTTTTTCATGATGACCTTTTGATGACTTTTTTCACCTTTCACGATCACTATAGTACTTTTTCCTAATTTTATGACATTTTTATGACTTTTTTCATGTTTTATGATTTCTTCGATACTTTTTTCAAATTTCATAACTTGTGATTTTTTTCAATTTTTTTGACTTTTGTGACTTTTTTCATATTTTTGTCCTTTCTATTACTTTTAATGACACTTTCACATTTTATAATCACTGTAGTACTTTTTTCAAATTACAAGACTTTTGTGACTTTCTTCAAATTTTATGACCTTTGTATGACTTTTATGACTTTTTTTGAAATATCATGACCTTTCCATTACTTTTATGACTTTTTTCATATTTCATGGTCACTATGTGGTCCTTTTTTAATCATATGGCCTTTTCATGACTTTTTTCACCTGTTATGATTTCTTTCGTACTTTTTTCAAATTAAGTAAATGTGACTTTGGTGACTTTTCAAATTCCATGAGTGTAATGACTTTTTTCAAATTTAATGACCTTTTTATGACTTTTATGACTTTTTTTTCGAACATCATGACCTTTCCATTACTTTTTCGACTTTTCACCTTACATGAACACTGTAGCATTTTTAAAAAAAGTTGTGACTTTTTTCACCTCTTTAGTATGTAAATACTACTTTCAAATTTCATGACTGTTATACAAATTCCATGATTGGTAGACACTTTAAGATGAAAAAATTCTACAGAAGTTGTCCATAATCAAAATTCTGCAGCATTCACACAACACTTAAACATCTTCATCATCCTTTTATGGCTCAAATTCAACAAAAATCTTGAATTTACTCCTAAAATTATCCCTCAAATAGAAATACCAAGACCATTCCACCACAAAATTTCCAAACTGAGCGACCAGACAGATATCAGACCAGCACCAGTCCAATCTCTTTCTAACCAGTTCCATCGCTAATTAATTACTCGATACTCTAATCACCTATTGTTTACATATTCGAAACCAATCAATTAAGGGTAATTCATCGTTTTCAGGACGAATTTCGAGAGAAAAAAAAACGATCAAGTTACCACATTTATAACGAGATCCAAAACACAACAGACAACAATACGAGAAGCAGCTACGATGGAACAGGAGGGAGTTAACCTTTAGAAAAAACTTATACGCAAGGTGATTATCCGTAAATTGCGGTAATACGACCGACAGCCGACACATGTTGCTGCAGCAGGCTCGATACACATACAACCACGCGGTAACATCGGCGCTGGCAGCAGAGATGGCACACGCGCGTGGCCGGGCGGGGACGATGCACCGATTAATTACTCGTTTATCATTATCACAAGTACGAGAGCTCTCGTCGTATAATAATCGTACAGGTACGAGTACCTCAGCTCCACATGGTGACATATTCATCCGTAGACGGAGTAAGTCTGCTTTTGCCATTGACAAATACACACTTGAGTACATCTACATCTGTATAGGCGGTATTATTATCAAATACGTAAGGAAAACAGTGTAGAATTATTCCTCTCTACCTCACACACGTCGTGGATACGAAAACTTACATAAATTTTCCATTAAAGCTTCGTCATCGGTGTCAGACAATAGGTCGTCGCCATCAACAGACTGGAAAAAAAATTTCCACCAGAGAGCTTTAATTTTGCACGCAGAATCTTGACTAACCCCAAGGGTTCTCGATTTGTCGTTATTGGGGCTGCGGTGGTTGTATAAACAAAGTAATCGATCTTCGAGAAGGTTATTAATCGTCCGATGTTTGTACATACGAAAGAAGAATGATACGGAATATGCCATTCGACTATGATGGATTTACTCCTCATCATTTCGTGTAAGAGAATGTTCGTCCTTCATTGACTCATTCTCGAAGCAATCTCACGTATCTGTGTGTCGAGTTATATCACCATTTTATGTACATATGCGTACTCTGGTTACCTGAGTAAAATTTTCGTCTACCTGGGTAACGATGATTCAATTACTTGTATGAATATACGAAGGCAGGTTAACCAGACTATGACTGAGTGAATTTATGCATATTTTTATACAAAGTCGTATAAGAAACTGGTAAATTAAGTGTAGTTTTTTTTTTCTTTCTTAATGGGTCAAATCACTCCATACACGGAGTAATGTCCGGCAGCATTGGCATCTTTCCAAAATGATTCAGGACCCAGTCGTCGTCGCAAATCGAATATATTTTCGTAGAAATCGACATACGTGGTTTACGTTGGACGAATGTCTATTTTCCCACGAGCTAGAATTATCCAAAATGCGATACTTTTTTGGTACAGCGAACGTAAACGTTGAAAGCTGTAGATTTTCTTATCTTATTGCGAGATTTACGTTTGGAAAATTACACTTTGAACGTTAATGGAATTACTTTTCGAGACGAAAATTGGTATTGAGAAATTGGATACGTTATTTTCGAGATCAGGTTGCTTCGTTGGAGCAAAAGCAAAAGGAATTTGGAATTTTTTTTAGAAAATTGGAAAAATCGCGGGATTATTTTTCTTGATGTTTGTAAATTGTTGAAATGGGTCTTTCTTGATAAGGAAGTCGTTGAAATGGCATTTTTGGGCCGAAATTTGGTCAAAAATGGTTCTAAACGTTTCATTCAAATTTTTGAATTTTTCTCCCTTCCAATGATATCATTTTCAATAAACTCGAAATTTAAATTTCTTTTTCAATTGTAAGGGTTCCTAAAGTAAGAAAAACACAATAATAGATAAATTTTTTTTTTCAATTTCGACAGTCTTATCATTTTTAAGATCTAAAATAAAATATTTCAAGGGCTTATTGAAGTTTTGGAAAAAAATACAGCTCCGTACCACTCTAAAATATTTTGGAAATGTTTTCAAAATTTCAAAAAGATTGAAATTTTTAAATTATAATATGAATATGAATAGGACGACTCATCGGTGAAAAAAAAATAAAAGGAGACCAAAAATTAAGGCAGAGTTTGTACATCAGGATTAACAATATTTAGGATCATTTTAGATCAAATTTGGGTAACCAAACATGATTTTTCCATAATCAAAATCATTCATGAGTAATAATTCGATTTTTCAGAAATAATCTCGGAGAATCATTGGAAAAAATTATAAAAATTTAGAAAATAAGCCTTATTTCCATCAATTATTTTATATGTAGCTAGGTACCTGATGAAAATTTTTTAGATCTGATCCTATCATATATAATTCGTAACGATTATATCAAATTTTAGGAGTTTTGATAAAATTGTACCTCCTAAATTTCCAAATAAAATCATATCATGATAAAATTAGATTTTGCCATTTTGGAGATATGATCAGATCTTAAATTTCTTCATCGGGTGCTGAAGTTGAATTTTTGTTTTTATTGCAAATTTTTTCAATTACATATAAACAAACGTAACTATAATTTAAAATTATGTAAATGTGATTTCGAAAATTCGTTTTCCAACTTCAAAATTTCAACAAATTTACACAAATTCTAAAAATTTTCCACAAATTGTAAAATCAACATCAAGAAGCTAAAAATAATTGACAGATAACGATTTTTTTAGGTGTGTTTTTTTTTTTAAACTAAATACTCCAATTTTTTTTGAAATCTGAGTCTAATGATGGAGGTATTGGAGGTGCTTCCATAGTGAGATGGTATTTCAAAATTATAAATATTTTTGTAATTTTTTCAAGAAAATCACAATTTTAATGCATGCAAATTTTTAATTAAATCAGGGTGTCTAACAAAATTTTCTGAGAAAAAAGCTTGACTTAGCTTGACCTTTTCGAATGACTTTTCTGACAACCAGCCCCAAATTTTTTGACCCCCCTGCGTATATTCGTTTTGAAGGAAATTTCGAACACTTTTTTGCCCATCCCTCGAAAATACTCTTCTTTTTTATAAGAAATATTTAATATTTATCAATGGTAAGTAAATGGAATTTTTATGATTTTTGAAATTTTTGAAAAAAGGCTTGACTTTTTGAGCAAATTAGTAAAAAAGCTTGACTTTTCAGGACCAGCTTTAAAAATAATAAAAATTTAATTATTATTTTCATACTAGAAAAGAATTATTAAAAAATGGGACACAGGTATATCTCAGTGATTAAAATCAAAAACAGGCGATTCAAAAAAATTGGTTTTAAATTTAGCACCTTCCCCCCTCCCTCTCATTTCCCTTGATCGATCCAAAAAATATCAATAATTCATCAGATTTCATAAATTTTTGTAATGAAAAATTTTTCTTCAACATTTTTTCATAACAACAAATTTTTCCAGTCAATTTTGTTTAAATTTCAATCATAATAAAAATCAAAATTATACCAAACGGTTCAAAAAAATGTCAAATTCGCCATTTCGTTCAAATCTGCTTTCTCTCTCTCTCTCTCAATTATTTCCACCCCAGGGACACTGGTACGATTGAATAATACAGAGGATCCTTTTTTTCCAATTTTCATTCTCGCGGTGAAAAAAACTATCGTCTCTTTTGTTTTTCTTTCCGATGAAAAAATACGACCACCGGTTAATTTTAATCCAACAGCGTGTTTCGTACCCATTGTAGTTACGAGTGAAAAAAAAAAAGGAGAGACGGAGCCATCGTGAAAAAACAATATTTGCATTTCGATGTTCTATACCTATAGCAGTGACTGTACTCATTCTACTGATAAATTATCTCGACCATAGTTCATAAATCCTACGTGTATATTACCAATTACGTAACCATTTTTCAAACTATTTGACCAATCCATTCGAGTCGAAAAATAGCATCGTAAAACTACAATAAGGGTAATTAATCGACAGATCAAAAAAATACACACAGAAGGAAATAACAGAGCAGTATCGTCCGTGTATAATAATTTACTCTCAAATATTAATCATTTTTTCTACTTTGGCTTACTCATACTTGGACACGAGACGACTAACAATTCGCGTGATCTGGATTGGGCTACGAAGAAACGAAGACAACGACGACGATGATGCGATGTTTATGTAATCGTAATACAAAAAAAAACACAATACAACGAAGCATCGCTATTTCATCACAGAGGTGACGAAAAAGGTAAATATCACGAAATGCGAGTAAATGTAATATCGTATCATTTTATACCTAGTTACAATAAATCGTGAATACTCGTTCTCTTCTTGCTGGTATTAGCATTAGATGAGACTCGAGGGACCAAGCAGGCTGTGAGCTTTGAAAGATTCAACAAAAAAAAAGCGATAACGTTGAGTTTATTCAGATGAAAAACACGGTGCTGAAAATTGTTAAGCGTTGGATAAACATTTCGTTTTTTTGTCCCGATCTTTCTCTTATCATATTTGTCGCAGGACGCGGTCTTTTTTTATGGTTTGGACAAGCGGTTGAAAGAGTTGAGATAAGGAAGGTCAATGGTAGGAACGGTGGAATCATCTTGGAGAGATACGAAAAAAGGGAATACCACAAAATGAATACGAAAATCACACATTTATCGAGTACCTACTTTCAAAAAAAAATTATAGAAGTTATAAAAAATATGCAGTAAATTTCATTTTGAAAAATATTATAACGAGACACCATTGAACAAAATAAAATGTTTCTATGTAGATAAGTAATAAATTTCATAATTATCACGATAAATATTATTACATATTTTTGGAATAAATTTTCCTCATTTCGTTGAATGGTGCCTTATCATCATTTTTCTGAATAAAATTTATCATCATGTTTTTTTTTAGTGTACTAATATCTAGTTATACATATGCCTGCGCCTGGCCTTAAAGCTTCGATTTATCATTTTTTTTCAGGCAATTATTTAGCTATGTTATTACAATTATCATCTTGGGAAATAATAAATAATTGAAAATGCGAATGTGACGTGACCTTCTTTTCTCCTCTGTTTTCATCTGCACCAACTTTTCAGTCAGATTGATGACAACAATACAAAATTGACATTGCTTAAAATAATATCAATTTTTAAAAACAAAAATCATTAAAATTTACACAAAAATTAATTTTTCTCTCAAAATATGATTCAAATGATCACAAACCATGAATAAAAACTGAAGAAACATCAAATTTTCACAAAAAATTTGGTTAAAAATGACCAAAAAACTGTCATTACTGCAAAATTGTCCAAAAAACACCAAAAAAAAATCATGACTCATAATGTAAAAAATCAAATTTTTGCCAATTTGTAAAAAAAAAAAAAAAACAAAAACAAAAAAAACAGTAGAGCATGAATAAAAAATTGAAACAATTTTCCCTTTTAAAAGAAAGACTCCAAAATTAAAACTATGTTCGAAAATAATACAATTGAAAAATAATCGCGATAAAAAAAATTCGCTTTTTTTCAGTTTTTCAAAAAATCTAAAAGAAACGACAATTACATCTGATATGGTTCTGCAAGTTTTCACTTTTTTTTCAAACTTGGGAGATAATTTTTTTTAATATAGTACTTCAATTTTGATAAGACTGAAAAAGAACCATCACCAACAGGTCAAATAGGTACCTTCTACAAAACTGTCAAAAATTTTATAATTTTAAAATATTTTGTCAAAAATGATGTAAAAATTTCAGAGTTGATTTTTATTGCTGCCTACTTTTAAGGCTCCCCCCCCCCTCGTCGATTGAAAATCATCCCCCAGTAAAATTCTGCAAACTGTTTAAAATTTGAAAAATATATCATACTTGATGTCATAAAATTGGTAAAAAAATTTTCAATTGAAAATTGTTCTAAATCACCCAAAATCAATCAAATTGCTTGATAAATTGCAATTTTTTTTTAGAAAAATCCATTCGTAAGAAGCCATCAAAATTTGAAAAAATATTGCAATTTCATTTTTTTTTTTAAAAAATGGTTTAAAATTCACAAAAATTGAAATCATAAAGTTTGCTTCGAAAATACGTATTAAATTTCTTTTAAAAATATGATGAAAATTGTTCAAAATACGAAAAAATCATTCAATTTAAATAAAAAGTTCTTATAGATAAAAATTACGACAAAATTACGAAATAATTTTCGAAATCAAAAATATATAAATTTCCACAAAAGTAACTCAGAATAACTTGAAAATGCAAAAAAAAGGTAAAAACTGCAGTTTAATTTTTATGAGAATTGTTCAAACATGAATTTTTTTAAAAAAATGTAATTCATTCCTTATTTTTATCAATTTTTGCCACACTACAAGAAATTTTTATCAAGTTTCAAAATTATTCCATGGTAATTTTTTTTCAAAATTTTGACCATTTTTACACTTAAAATAATTTAAATGAGGTGTCCAATAAAATTTCGTAGTGAAAAAGCAGGACTTTGCCAAACTATTTGGGAGAAAATTATTCAAACATTCACAACATTTTTGGGTGAAGGGGGAGGGGGTAAAAATTTTCAACACAATTTTTCCATCAGCTAAAAAAGAGATTGAAAATTTTCCAAATGAAAAACGTATCTAACTTTTAAATATTGAAACAAGAATGAGATCGCACTAAAAATTGCAATGTTTAATTGGAAAATAAACAAAAAAATTAAAAAACCGGATAACCATTTTAATATTTTCCATAAAAAATCAGAACACCAAGAACTTGCAAGACTGCGAGATATCTTCTTTAAAAATACAATATTACAATCCTTTTTGCAACACTCGTAACTGCGAGATAATTTTAAAAGTTTACTCGATACTAAAAAAAATCACTTCGATGATCAAAAATCAATTAAATTACCAAAAAAGTAACTTGCAATGAAAATAAAAAATTTCCAACACACGACTTCTGAATCACATTAATTGGTTAAATTCGTCGAAATTCTTATCCAAACTTTTTACCAAATTCGAAACTTCATTAAAAAAAAAAAAAAAAACTCATTATAAATCGATTTAACCCAATCGAACCAATTTCGAAAATTTATTCCCATCTAAATCACTCCAAACATAATTCTTCATCATCACGTAAAAAAATATACATCTCATTTGAAATTTTATTACCTCAACATAGAAACCAAGCATCATTTCGAAAAACTAATTTCGTCTTCTAGAATAATTATGCATCTCATCTGAATTTTTTCATCCTCGTTTGCCAGCTCAAAATATCCACCAGGGAACGAAAACTTTACAAATGCCCGATTTATACGGCTCCGAGGGAATCCATAGCGTTATTTCCCAACATTATAATGAACATTCTATTTATATCGTCGAAAAATTCAAATTATTAAGTTTTATATTAAAAACAGGCCCCCCTTTTGGCTTCAACTACGCACGTCAGCTCGATCAATTCGCAAATGTAAAATTTTTTCCACGTAATAAAGCGCCTTATTTACCCATTTTCAGCAACGTCAAAAGGACAGAACGTTGGGCTTTGATAAACATCTCCTGGCAATCGGCTGGTCTGATAGTAAATTAGTTTTTTTAAAATATTAACGCCTTGGTTGGGTATGTTACGGTAGAGATTCGTCGACCCACGTTATTGATTGGGAACCGTATGGGCAACACGTATGATTATTATACTCGTATAATATAATGAAATAGATAATACTAAATAGATTCGTAATTGATATGAGAATAAATTTTTATACGGCGAGCTTTCGCGTACACAAGCCGAAGGGCAATTCGAATATAAGCACAGAGACGAGGGAGGGGTAAAAATAAAACGCAAATAATACGAAACCAGGGCATCGGAAGAGGTATCATCTTCGATCTTTTCGGTAAGGTAAAATTTTCTCATCGAGTTGGCTATTTACGCGATAAACGCCTCGAGTAAAGTTACGTAGCTGTTCCATTGACGAAACCAAGTCAAGCCACGAAAATACGGATAAAAAATTTCTTTTGTAGTTGGCACAGAGCGTACCTAAGCAAAGCTTTATAATGTAATTTCATCTCGAGGCTACGTCTATATACCCAAAGCGTATTGCTCTGTTTTGAGTCTCTAAAGCAAGTAGGTACACCGACAACAATACCGGAAGCTATTCCTTTATTCCCTGTTGTCATCAATTTCGCGTGTTATTTTCAAGACACCTTTTTTGTTTTGGTTTTTCTTTGCTTTTTTTTTCGCCCTGGCCCCGGTACGTCGTTTATTTTACAGTTCTTTGTGAAAACCTCGATCGTGCTGCTGGGTTCTTCTCGACGTCGTATATAAAATGTTAGAACGACTTAATTTTCTCGTATCTTGGTTATCGTCTGGTGTCGGATTACGCGATTATGGAAGAATGGAGACCGCTTGGTGTTCGACGAACGGACCCAGCAGTGTAGCTCGGTAGTGTTTCCTTTCACCTTTCGCTTTTTCAGGTTCTTTACAAGGGGTAGTTTTTAAGTAACCGGGTACTGAGTTATTATTACGTTTTGCTTTTTTTTCCTTTCATCTTTGATGGCTGATGGAGGGTTTTGGCTCGGTTGATTTTGGAAAAAGTGGGATCTTTGAAAGGAGAGAGGAAGAGATTAGATGAGTTTTATTTCAGAATTTTGAAAAGCTTTCGTCCAAAATCTCAAAATTTCAACAGAATGTCTATAATAAATTTGAGAAATGATTTCCTTAGATTTTTCCAGATTTTTCAGATGAATTTCAAATTTTTTTTCAGACTTTTCACATGGGCAGGTATGATATTCATGATGTATGGAGAAGATGGGGTAATTTTTTCGCATGATGCCCATTGATTTTTTTTCGAAAATCACTAGATACTTTTTATGAGATTTTCTTAATATGTTTCTTTTCCGACCATAAAATGACTAAAATTCGATTCTAAAAATAAGAAGAAATGAAACAATTTAGTTTGGGTAACGCGAAGTTGAAATTTTTTGAAAATTTTATAATAAAATAAGAAAAAATTTATCTTTCTTTTGAATTTTCAAAAAAAAAAATTACAAACAATACTCCAAAATTTACTGACATTTTTTCTGATTTTTCTATAATATCAAAATTCTCCAATTTTTTCAAATTTTAAATTGTTCAAATTTTACTCGAGAAAAATAATCCCCCCCCCCACCATTTGCCTTGAATCAAAAATTAATATTTTCAGCCCCAATTGAAAAAAAAACTACACCAAAAATGACATTTTTCGGCCAATTAGTTATTCAACTCAGAGTGAATTATGAAGTAAGTAAGTAACATAATTCTCAATTTTCAATCATTTTCGTAAAATTTGAAAAAAAAAAAACCAGTACGATACCAAAACTAAACAAAACATACTCAAAACCTGATCATGATTTTAAAAAACTTTTTTCATTGCGCGGGTACAGAACAAATTTTTTGCCATTATTTTTTAAAATTAAAAATTCAATTTCTACAGCACTTTATTTTTTTCTCAACTCGAGGCTCTTCTTATCCTGAACTGAGGGGGAAGAGAGCAGGATAAGGGAAACACCACGATCAAACCTTTAAAATGAATCAAATTAACAACAAATGCAAATAAATAAAAAAATTTAAAAAGTTGGAATATAATTAATTTTATATCTATAGATTACTTTTTTTTACCACAATTTTATGAAAATTTAAAACGCTTTTAGCTCCAATCTTTCATACTAAAATTTGTATAAAATAATCATTAAAAATTCAAAAATGACGCAGAAATTCCTAGAAAGTAGAAATACACGTATTCGCTTGAACCAGTTTTTCATTGGAATTTGACAAATCGAAAACGAAGGCTCAAATTTTCCAACGAACAAACGAAATTCTCCTGGAAATCAGAGATTGGTGAAATTTATGCCATAAATTTGATAATAAAAAAAATCCATAGCGACTTGGAAACGTCCGAAATGAACCATTGATTACAACCGATTTATTCGATGGAAAAAAACAAAAATTGCGATAATTCGAGCAGTAATCAACTTTATGTGAAGTAGATAGCATGGGGAACTTTTCTTATCAGAAATGATTTTTTAGGAAAATGAAATCATTTCAAAAAAAAAAAAAGTAAAATAACGAGGAAAATATCGATAAAAACGTTCAAAAAATTTCAATTTGAAATAACGAATTAAAAAATGAATTATTTAAATGCAAGTTTTTAAAACATTAAAAGATTCAAAAATTCGATTCGAAATAATTTTCTGCATTCGAAAATTGAAAAATAGATATTTGAAAAATTCGTGAAAAATTTAGAGTATTAGTACAGAGATTGCGAACCAAAAATGAAAAAAATACATCTATTCTCTCGATTTCAATTTGTGAAATTGATATAAATTCTGGTTAGGTAATGAAAATCAGCGACAGAATTTTAATTGAAATCATTGACAAGCAATTAAAATTGTAGCAATAGGAAAAATTCTCTCTATGCTGCGATTCTGATTGTATTTTAATGATTTTTAATCATTTTCTCTGATTTTTTTTTAAATTAAGAGAGTAATTAAAACATGAAATCATTGTCAATTTCAACTCAGATCTCAGTTTTCATGACTTTCCAAGAATTTTTCTCTTTAAAAAAAAACTGAAAATCGTCTATTTTCGGAAAAATGTTTTCATAAATTTTTCATTACATGGGAATTTTCTTCAAAAGCTCAATGATGCGACAATTTTTGAGCCATAAATCGTGTTTTAAAATCCAAAGACTTACGATTTTCTCTCCTTTCTTTCCTTCCTCTGTAATCTACCTTCCTACCGAACCAAATACTTCAAAAAGTTAAAATTGATTTTTCTCAACATCCCCATAATCTCTTTGACTTCTCCAAAGTACCACTTGGAACTTCGATCAGTAAAATAAATTGTTTATTCATATTCTACAAAAAATCACCCAAAATTCACACTTTTTTTCCTCTCTCTTATCTCTTGGACTCAGACTCAAGACGAACCAACTCCCACATTTATTTACTCATCCTTGAGCATTCTAGGTGTCCAAATCAGACTTTGCAATCGCACGTCTATGCCTCCAAGGAATCTTTCATTCTAAAATTGAAAAATATGTACTTTCAAATTCTCCAAGACCACCTCCACTCTTAACGCCTCTAACAAACACACAAATATTAGGCACGAAAACATAAAAATTTAACCGTGACCTTTTCTTTGGCCCTTTTGGAGCAAATACCTCGAGTCATGCCAAACCTGTAGAGTGCATACTTGTAAATTACATAATTCGCAATAAATGTTATACTCGGTGAACAGTACCTGCAAACGTTAGTATTTTCGTAACATCCGAAATACCATCAGCTTATAACCAGCGAACATTAATAACTCATTTTAAAATACCTTGAATAGCTTAAAATTACATATCATTCGAGCCTAGTCAACGGAGGTATTTTTCGTTCCACCTTTTCTTTTTTTTTTACGAGAAGGTATAGTGTTTTTTTTTGGTAAAAAAATTTCAATAAGCATAACAAAAAAAAATTGTGTAACTTGATAGTATGTGATGGAATGTTACAATTTGAACGAATGTGCGGTAATTTTACATTATGTGCTTATTGAACTTCAGTTATGTGTTATGCGTATCAATTTTCAAATAATACGTACTTGGGAATTTAGCAACTTTCTCTCTACGACGACTTCCTTCCGAAGTGTCGAGACGATTACCTGTCGTCATTTTGACACGAATAAATGGAAGGGATAATGGGTATTAATTAACGAAACTGCATACGATTTAGGGCATTAAATACAGTCTGTCTACTCATAAAATGGAAAATACCCATACACTGTGTTACCAAGGTAACTATTGTCCGTACGATAAAATTTGGAAACTTTGGCAAAGGGAATCCAAACCAAAATACATTTCAAAAAATTATAATAAGATGTGTTTCAGGGGGAGGGGAAAGGTTCAATTTTTTAGTATTTTTTTAGTAGTAAATGAGGAAAAATAAAATTGGATCCAAAGGGATAGGAAAAATTGAGAATTTTTTTCAATTCACTTTTATGATTCCCGCCCGTTTTCCCGAATGACCAAATTCTCGAATAGAAAAAAAATCACGAAAATTTATTCTTGGATCCATTTTTCCGAATGATCAAGAAATTGAAAAGTAATCATTTATTTATCGATTTGCTGTTGCAGGTGGACGTCTGGAGTTATTAGGGGGGGGGGGTGTTCCAGGGTTTAGGGTACTTTCGATTGGAATAAAAATGGTTAAAATATAGTATTTGAGGTCCTCCAGAAATCCCCTGACATGATTTCATCGGGTCCAAACTCCATCTAGAAAAATCAAAATTGAGTCATTTTCAAATGTTTCAAGAATCTTTCAAAGTCTTACGCATCAATTTTCCAATTTTTTTTTTCGTTTAGGAAATCTCATTTTCAGAGGAAAATTAACTATCCTAGAAAGACGAGACCTTCAAAATTCTTAAAAAATTCAACTACGTTTTCAAGCCCGTACAATGAACAAAAAAAAAACAAACAGAACAAATTCCATCATTTTCCTAACTCCTTCGCATGCAGGTAATTATCAATTACCACACATTAAATTTTTAATCCGCATAGTCTGGGTCTGGGCGGTACACGTCATCGAGTGAATCATAATACAACAAAAGACGTTAATACGAATAGAAAACGTGCTTTGGTGCTCTTCGACTTGGACTAAGTGCTCTGTAATGCTCAAGCCGGTGGTAATTAGGTATCTGGCTAAAGAAAAACGTACGCGGTTAATTACCGTACTGACTTGGAGTGTCTAGTACAAGGTAATTCGACGTACGAAGGACGTAGCATAGGTATCAGATACATTAGATACCTACGAATACATAATATGGATATACATACTACATCGTGAAATAATTCGTATTTAATTTCCTTTTTTCCGAACCACTCTACGAACCTACGATACCTGATAAATTACGCACAACCGAGTAATCTAGTAAAGAAAAATTTTCCAATTAGTCACGCTCTTCATGAGTACAACCCGCGAATACCTCAAGATGTCGATAATGATTATGTGAAATGGATTAGGATGAGACTAGTATGCGAACGCGATGAAAAATATGAGACGCTATTAGCATGCATTGTGATTGTTTCGATCTGCATTGCGTATTTTTTTACGAGGTAATTAACGCTTCAGATGGAACGTAACGAGAATTGAGATGATTCAATAAGACTGAGTGATTTTTATGGTATGTAAATAGATGAGATTTGAGGAATACGTCGTTTAGGAAGAGGATCTGGATGGGTAGAAATGGGAAGAACTTCGGGATGGAGTTTTGAAACTTGTTTGCGCAGTAGGGTTATTCCGAGTGATGCTTGATTTATTCTCGGTCAGTTATGAAGTGTTTAAATTATACTTAATTTTTTTTGCATCAATCAATGTTACGTTGAAGATGAAAAAATCGCTGTCAGTTATTTCAATACTTTGTGACAGGGAGAGAAGAGAAGAGGAAAATTTTTATTTCTCAATCACGATTTATTAATGATTCACCAACTCCTAATTATTTTTGCCACGAATAAGATTTCAACGATTTACGTAAGTATACAAATTTATTCCAATTTTTACAAGTTCAAATTTTTTCAATTTCTCTGATTCTGTTTTTTTTTTTTTTCAAAATTGTATCCAATTTTAAAATTTTTCCAGCAGTATAATTTTTTCAACATAAATTTTCTCAACTTCTTTTTTTTCAATTTTTCCAAGTATTGAGTTGGAAGAAATTTTAAAAATATACAATTTAAATTTTCAAAAAAATTGAAAGTTGAAAAAAATTGAAGAAAAAATTTTTATCAATGAAAGAAATTTCACAAAATTTAAAGTTATTTGGAAAGAAATGTAAAAAACAAAGTAGGAAAAATTCCGAGAAACTTCAAATTAAAAAAACTTACCTACACTTGACTAGAAAAAATGTTTGCGTTGAAAATTTTCCCAGTTTTGATATCTTCAAATTTCAAATAATTTTATTACATCCAAAATTTATTCCAATAATTTTAAAAATTTCTCACAATTTTTTTCAAGGGTAGGAAAAAAATTTCCAACTAAAAATTTCTTAAAATTCTTTCCAAGTTTGTATTTTTCAAAAATAGTAATATTCATTAGAATAAATATTTTAAAAAGTAAAATGGACATGAAATTTTTAAAAAAATCAAATCAGAAAAATTTCATGAAAATTTAAATTTAAAAAAATACGAATTGGGAATTTTTTAAATTAGACACGTACAATTTTGAAAAAAAAAGTTCAAAGAAATTGAAAAAAATTTGAATTTAGAATAAATTTGGACTTGAATCGTCAAAATCCCATTCGGGATTTTTAATGTTGGAAAAATAATTCGGAGTATTCAGATTCGGGAAAATGAATCGTAATCAAAATTAAATTTTGGTCATGAGAAAATTCTCGGTAGCCAGATAAAATGGTGAAATTAGTTCCAGCTTTTATTATGTATCATTCTAAGCCACTCAATTGGATTCTCGTAAAGTGAAAAAATTCCCGGAGTTTTTTGACCCCCCCCCCTCCTACTCGTTCCTTTACGAATTGTGGCCACGTTATGGCATTATTTTATTTTAACAATTTTCAATTTCAGTAGAAATTAAGGGAATTTTCTATTTTTTTGGTATAAATTTATATTTGTAGAAAGTGTATTCTCGATAATCATTTTATCGATTTTGAAACACGTCTTTATTTTTGTGGAGCCATTTTAAGTTTTCAAGCGTAAAAAATCAAACGAAAATAATATTTTAGCAATTTTTTTAAATTTTAAGCGTTTATTTCCTCAATGAAAAAAAATTGAGACCAAGTAAAACGACCGAAAAAAGTGTTTATCGAAAGATTCTGACCAGCTAAACAAAAATACAAATCTAGAATTATTTTTGTCCAGTAATCGCCAACAAAAAAAAATCCAACAACGTTATTTTCTCCCTTGTGAAATTTCAATTCTCACTCTCTCATTCATAAATTAGTGAACATTATTGAAAATTTTTGAAAAACAGCCAGATTTGCAGCTCAATAATAAGTAAATCAGCGGAAAAAAATTATTGAAACAGTGAAAAAAATTGCTAGAAAATCAGTAAAAATTCACTTTAGTGTGTAAAATATCTGAAATTCACTGAAAAATTGATAAAATTCTTTGAAAAATCAGCAAAAATTTACTGAAAATCAAAGAATTTTGCTGAATTTTTCTGTGCTGCAATTGTGACTTATTTTCAGTGATTTTTCACTAATGAATCGCAAATCATGCATCCTCCAAATATGCACGTTTCAAAAATTCGAACCCAAATTAAATATTGCGCTTAATACCGACAATATTGCTCAAAAATTAATTTCTCTGGTCTCATATTTTGAAATTCCTTACGTAATTTAGTTAGTCACCTCATGACCGATAGATCATCAAATGAAATACATATTTCAATTCCAAAATCGATGACGTCACTTAAAAAAATTTACTGGAATTTTTGAGCGTATGAAAATTCTCCGATCGAGGGATTTCAAAAAATTAGAATTTTTGGAAATCAGATTCTCAGTATTTCACGCAAAAAATTTGAAATGCCCATTTCCTTGAATTTTGACTTCATCCAATGATTCAACTGATACGGTATTTCTTTCTCCTTAAAAAGTACACCTCACGACCATCGTATTCTTGGATTAGGCGTTAAATGGGTTTCTATAACATTGTATAATTTTCTGGCATCGTCCACTCGAGCCAGATGCCGATTGAAATATATACCCAAAAACAATACGTCGACTGGAGGTCATACGAGTATCTTTTTTTAGGTCTTCCACTGGCCATATTCGTCGACCATAAATTATCTTAAGTAGGCTGCTCCACACTTGCATCGACCAAAATACCTGCGAATCCGGAATAAACAAGCACCCTGGTAATCGTATTAATTAACTCGACGAATTAATCCGTGTCCGATTCGCTTGCCCTGGCTTCCATTCGTCGACCGAACCGCATTTTGTCGCGATTTACGAGCCTTTAATTATCCGCAATTATCTTACAACTCGCCTGGTCGTATCCGGTTCTTGTAATTCAACTCGGTAGCCGCTTCTTTTATGCCATCGAGAGGAATCCATTTCATTTCGTATGTGATGTGAATTACGATGCCATAAAACGACCGATACTCTACCCTACATTGTATCTTCTGTTGTCCTCGTGGCAGGCACGAAATCGAGATAAATAATTCGTACGTAGGCTTGCTCGGCGGCGCAGCTTGTTGGTTTTTCAAATGAAATTAAAATGGAAAATATGCCCCAGGTAGCTTCTACTTTTCTACTTTTTTTTTTCAATATTAAACGCGTAAAATGTACGAGTACGTCAACTCGCTATAAGAATCGTATAACCGAAAACAGCTACGTCGGATGATGGGATGCTGGAGCAGGGACCAAAGAAACCATTTCTTACCGCGAGAATAAATAACGAAATACGGAAAAATGCGTACGTTTCGGTTTCCTTCGGTTTCGGTGTTGTAATAATCCTTTCTTTTCCCTTTTTATTCGACTTTGAACCCAATTCCTCCCCAGCCTTCTTTTCCCTATCCGGCTTCTACCTTTAGGAAAAAGAAATTAAAAAATAACAAATTGATACCTCTACGTCGAAGAAATATTAATAATGAATTTTACCTTTCGGGGGTAAAAATAGGAAAAAATGTCGTTCTCGGGGGATTTTGTGAATGAAAAATTTTCTAAATTTTTCTAAGCTAATCTAAATTGAAAAATTTTGCCCGTTTATTAATTTCTCGCTACGTCGAAATTAATAATAACAACCAAGGGTGTAAAAAAAATACCAGCCGGAATCAGGTCAAAATAGCTTTACGCCGGATTTGCGGCACATTGTGTATACGGATTCTTAGTTCGCAGCAACCCCTTAATTTCCTTCTTTCACGACCCGTTTTTTCTGCCAGTTTTTATTTTCCTTTGTATTGGAAAATACCATTAAACTTTTTCGTACACAATGAAGCTGCTTTCTTAATGGTTAATGCCATTTGATTAATTTTTTAGTATCGTTTCAAAACTGTCTCGAGCTACGCTTTTGTGTACTTTGCTCGTATTATAACCCATCTCGCTGTAACAAGGTCGATTTTTATCCTTAACTTGAAAGATGTTCCGAGTGAAGGATGTAAGCTGCTTTTATCTTAGGTATAAGAGATACTCTGCCGTTTTAAAGATTTTAATTCCCAAATATTTTTCATCATCGGTGAAATTCGACATTTTTCAGGGTATCTGACGTAGATTGAATTATTCGAAAAGGAGCTGGCGAGGTGAAGCAGATGTGTGGCTTAGACGTATTCGAGGATTACGAAATTCAAATTTCTAATCTGTTCGATTTTTTTCATCGATATTTTGTCAAAAAATAATTAATTTTTGAAAAAAAAAGAGATGATTCTATGCAATTTACAAAATTGTTGAGATATTGGTTCGATAGAGAAATAGTGATCAGGAAGGGAGGAATTGAAAATTTAGAGGGTGTTTTCGCTCTTAAATTTTATTAACTTTTTTTAAGAGAAACAAAAAAACATTGAAAATGGTAAATTTTTATGATATGAAATTGAATTTGAAAGAAATTTCTAGAAAATTTGTACCACCTACAAGAAAAGTATTTCAACCAGTATAGCACTATTTTGGGCCAAAACAAAACTATATTGAAAGTCTACCATTGAAGGAAGCCCATATTCAAAATTTCAGATGCTGAAGTTCATTTCTCAAAACTTGGGAAAATTTTTTAAAATTCAAAATTACCTCATGAACCATGGAAAATATTGAAATTGAATTTTATCAACAGAAAAACCTGAAATTGGGTATAATTTTCCACCTCCTAAATCGATTGGAAGTTTAAACGAAAAAAAAGTTGCCAAATTCGTATTCTACGTCCTCAGAAACGTAGATTTTGACATGTAACACGCTATATGCATAATTTCGACCCCCCCCCCCCCCACCCAACCCCACCATTACTCCGTCACACTTCTTAAGGATGCAGGTAAACGCACAATCTGTTTTCAGATTATTTGTTCCACGACCTTGAAAACGTAGGTTTGAACTACGAAATTTCAATTTTTAATCCATTCCCAACCCATTTTACTCTTCTCCCTCCCCTAACCCTTTAAACGAAAAAATATTGCCAAATTCATGTTTTACGACCACAAAAATGTAGATTGGGACATACTACACATTGCATAAATTTTTTACACCCCCTCACTCCGACTCCACGTCTCCACCCTCCTCTTTAGGGACGTTGCGTTGTAGGGCACAAAATATAACTTCTCAAAAAACATGATATATCATGGAAAAAAATTGCCTCTTTGTTTTTACGTCCACTACTTTCACCCCTCGACAAAAAATTCTGCTGGATTCGAATTCTAAAAGGCCAAAATAAATAAGCAGGATGACAATTTTTCACAAATTTTTATGGGTGAATACTGAGAAATGGAATTCAGCTATTTTTGAAGGTCACCTTTATAGCCCACTGTAAGATGCATTTTTTCAATTTTTTTCCACAATTCTTCTGATAAAAAAAAAATTATGAATAAATTTAAAGCAGCAGTCACGAAATTTGGTAAAATGCCCAAACGCTGAAACTCCTTCCACGATGTTACGCGAGAGTTGGAACGAGCCGGTCACATTCGAACTCCCGCGTGACGTCGTGGAACAAGTTTCAGCGTTCGGGCGATTTAAAAGCACCGGGCTTTTTCATGTTCTTTTCTTCGCAGCTGGAAAATTCCAAAAATTTTTGGAGCTTTGAAACGTTTCATACCTGGTTTTGATTGATTTGGGAATTTGAAAATAGGGCATCTACCAACTATCAAATTTTTACTTCAATGCATAAACGGGGGAGTCAAATTTTCAAAAAAAAAAAATGCTCGAGAAAAATATTTGCGAAATTTTGCAAAATTGTGTTTTAATGAATCAAAGAGGTAACCAATGAGGGAAATTCACGTTGTCAAATGCTCAAGTTCACATGGACAGTGCGGTGTTTTTGGATTTTCAAAAAATGGCCAAAATTTGAGAAATGAACTTTAGCACCTGAAATTTTTGATACGGGCTTCCTCAATGAAGTACTTTCGATACATTTTCGTTTCGACCCAAAATTTTCCTGCAATTTGGATCTTTTTGTTTTGGAAAAATTTTGAGTGAAATTACGAAATTTTGGGCTAAAAAAAATATAGTTGCATAATTTATTGTATGTAGAAAATTTTCAGTCATTTTTCATTACAAAAATTTCTTGTAAAAAAAGAGAATGATTTTTATGTATTTCCACGATTATAAAAAAAAATTACGATAAGAAGCAACAGAAAGCTTGAACTATTTCTTTCCATTACACTGTGGTTTTGAGCATTCTTCGATTAATCGAGAGGAATTCACACCCCTCTACCCTGCACATATAATAATCCAATATTTTCTGTTTTTCCGGAAAAAGGTACCATTTTTAATTTTTCGGGTTTTCGAGTACTTTCTTGTACTTGGGTCATATCATAAACTAACATAAAAAATATGATAGTAAAAATATCCAGAATTCAACTCACTTAAAAATTGTAACGCGAGCATAAATCCGAATCCAGCCATGATAGCGAGTAACTGCAAAATACCAGATTTCGCGTTGGCCTTTTCCTTCTGCAGTATCTCGAAGAAAGTCACATACAGCAGCGTACCGGAAGCGATTCCTTGCAGAATGACGGTAACTAAGGTACCTCCGGGCATCGACGAGTCTCGATTGAGTAACAACAGTATCCCAGTAGAGATTCCGATCGGTGTGACGATGGCAAACGTGCAAATATACAAAATCACCAACGGTATCTTCGTTCTAGTCGATATGAGCTCAACACCCAAGCAAAACGATAACACAAATTTATGAGTAGCAATGGCCGCAAAAAGATACCATACATTCTGTACATTATTCTCCAAACCGACAGCCAAACCTTCGAAAACTTCATGGAAAGATAGAGCTAGAATGGCGAACAATCCTCGGAACGATTTTTTAGTAGTGATTTCGTGCGTACTACCGGCCGAAGATTCGGTTTCGGCGTCTGTCGATGAAGCAGCGGCTGAAATTTGGGGTAATGTGTCAACGGTCAGGTGTTGGGGTCGTTTCATTAATGTATTCGAACCGTGCTCGAGTAACCCTTGTCGACTCGTTGTCGAAACGCTCAACAAGCTGCAATCAGGTATATCGGATTTGATCGGGTTGCTGGCAAGGGAGACTCGCGGTATCATGGTGCCTTTGTGGTGACGACGTTGGAAATCCATCGAATGTTTGGCGCATTTTCTCAAACTCATGGTACGATGGAGGACCGCCTCGTCTTCGTGGTGATGCGAGCCCAAGTCGAGAATCGCGTGGACAACTTCTTCGATAATGTAAACGAGGAAGAAACCAGCGCAGAATACCAAGTCGGCGAAATGCAGATGATTTTTAATCACGAAATCTGGTAACTGGCCGTTGACGATAAATTGCTCCATACTTTCGCGTACTTCCGGCTGTAAATGCAGGAATGTGGTAAATAAAAGTACGCCGCCGCCGAAACACAGTAGTAGAGACATTAACAAGGGTTGCTCGGGATCGCCTCCGTGAGAATGCGTCTTACATGATGGCACTTTCATATTCATTAATCTGACTAGTTTCAACGGAATGATACCCAGTAAAAATGATACGAAGCATAATACAAACATGGTTACTAATTTCGCCTGCAGTAACGGATTCATCTCCAGAAACATATTGACCGCCGCCGATTCGGTACCATTATGATCATGGTGATCGTGATCATGTCCATGGTCGTGGTCGTGACCGTGATCATGATGATGATGCATATCGTGTTCGTGTTCCATTTTGTCACTGGTCAAAATTCGCGCACACGCACAATTACAAATCGAAAACTAAAAAAAAATAGATAAAAACTTACGACAAAATTCAATATATCATAATTTTAAAAAACCCCAAAACTAACACTACGATTCGTAATACGAATGTTTGAAAAACCACGCGAAAAAAAAACCCTAACCCGACGTTAAAATTACGTACTTATTTAAAACACATAATAATTTAATAATTTACAATTATTTACAACACGTGAATTAAACAACGAACCGAATTTAACATCGTTCCCACATTACCGGCGAATAGCGACTGTTTTCTAAACGCCGAACGACGCGATTCCTCGTGTTTGAATTCCCAACCGTTCCTCTACGTCACAGATACCAACTGTTAGAAGCGTAACTGCGGGGATGGGTAATGCGGCGGAGCGACGTAAAGTGGGGGTAAACAATCCCTCGGGTTTTTTGTTGGTTTTTTCGGGTCTTTGTTTACTTCGTCTTCCCCTCGATTTATTTCCGTTATCAATTGTTTTGGATTTGATTTGAATTAATTAACAATCGTAGGTTTGAATTTGAATTTTGGAGACTGAAATTAAAATACGAAGTAAAACTTGTTTTTTGAAAGAATTAAACGTGAATGATGATTGTTTATTGTTACGATGAACGTATTTTTAATTACAATTTCTGTACTTCGTCTTGCAGTAATGACAACAAATGATCGTTTTCCGCAGTATAATCTACAACTAACGAAGAGCTCGATTTGATGAATGGGAATTTAGTTTGAAAATAGAAGCTTTTGAAGAATACGGAGAAGTGGAGAACTGAAGAAGAGATTTCCTGATAGAATACGTATATCTACGAGTAAATAAGTATCAAGTAATCCAATGAATTTTCTTTAGTTAACTAAATAAGAAGAGAGAAATTCTACAATCAAATTCCATTTCAGCAGGTACTTGCAATGAAATTCAAGTCCATTATGAGGAGTTCCGGAGCGGAGTTCGAGAATATTGAAGATTGATTACCTAATTATTGCTCAACAGTCAGCGTACCTACTCAGAAAAGGTTTTATTATTTGTTCTGGGGAAGAGGATAGAAGAAAAAATTGCCAATTTGCAGTCTATAAAAAAGCATACCACGAGTCGACGAGCGTCACTTTTTTTTTTTTTTTGATTTCGTAGGATCGTTAGTACAAATTGGTACTAAAAGTACATTCAGATGATCAGGCATATCTTTGCAAGGACTTTTGAGAGGAGCATCATCTTTTATTTAATCGGTAAATCATAAAACTGATTTTCAACTGGAAAATTTCATCGATGCATTGACGTTCAAGTCCTGTGGACTTTTTTACTGGTAATATTCCAATCATAAATGTTCTCTCCTCTCCCTAAAAAATTATGCCAGAACTTATGAAACCTTTATTCTGAAAATTTTCTATATTGTACTATTTGAGTTACCAATGCCTAAATCGAAAAAAGAATTTGAGGTACTGAATAAGTTTAGAAAATAGAGATATTTTCCCTTCAATTGTGCCTATCAGAAAACGTCGGAGAAGTGTATCAACCTCTCTCCCCCACCAAAAAAACACTTTGCAACTGTGTTTGACTGTACATCTCTTTATGATTACATCATGGTTGATTTTAAGAAAATGGTGAGTATGTACTCGATTTTAATGTTTTGAATTCAATTTGAATCAGAATTCACGTAGAAGGCAGAAATAAAATTCCAAAAAATTGATAAGCAAAACGAAATATTTGTGTATATTTTTTTCAATACCTAATAAGTTGAGTCAACAAAGCACCTCATACCATTGGAAATTTACACCTTTACAATGACTAATCTGATAAAGATGTAAATCATTAAGCGAAACTACCACTGTTGCAGATTTAGTTCGTTGGATAGGAAAAATCAATCTATGAGAAGTAATGATTGAGCAAACATCGTCAAGTACATACAAGTACCTATGGTATTCGATGAAAAATCGATGATTCGAAACGTTATTCACTGCCAGCACAACAAATTTTTCCAATTTTCGTGAGAAAATTTAATTTCAAGGATTATTCGAACATATATACCTACGTATTGTTAATTCAAACGATGAAAAAAATCACTGCACGCGCATAATACAAAAAATAATATGGGTACAGGAATATCTGTATGACTGTATTTTTTAATGCAATTTGAGTCATCTGAGATTGAAAAATGAAGGAAATCATAGACTTGCGTTCTTGGGAACATTTGATCCAAGAATTCTTACGTAGAAGAAAAATTTTTACGCGATCTCCCCATATAACACAATGTTATTATCGTTATCAAAAAGGAAGAAAATGGCGGACCAGCATACCCCCTGTTATAGGTCTCTAGTAGAAAGATTTCCCAATTTTATTAATTGAAAGACGTCGTCGTCTTTATATCTGCGCAGGTATTTACTACTTGGGCGTTTTACGCAGATACTTGAACATTTCTTAGGTATCTAGCTACCTACCTAAATGAATTTCACAAAATGATTAACGGATATGAATGATTACTTAATAATGCATCACGATGCAGGTAACGTGACTGAGTGATAATGTAAAAATTATGTTACGAAAATTATAGGTACTAAAATTAGAATTCAACCGAGAGAATAATGTACGAGTACCAGTAAGTTTTATGAAAAATAAGCTGAAAATACATTAAAAAAAAATTAAAATATCAAGTACCTATGTGACATTTTTAACTGATAGGTACCTATTTTTGCTCATTATCAAAATAATTATGACGATATGATAAAAAGAAGTTCCTACGTTATTTTTTTTTCAAAAAGCAAACGCTTTCATAAAAAATGAAAAAACTCAATTAACATGGTTTTCGTGCCAAGAGCTAGGAAAATGGGGAGAAGGGGTGCAAGCTCAAGAATTTCAGTCAAGATTTTTAAAAATATTTATGCTTTCTGTTGATTTTTTTAAAAATTTTCTAAAATTCAAACTTTCAACTCAATTTTACTTCCAGTTATTTTTGTTTTGCATTGAATAAAAAAAAACATTTTTGGACATGGAAAATTTTCCTGGAAAATAATTATTATAAAAAAATTCAAATTTTGCAAAAAATTTTAAAAAATTGTAAATTGAAATGATTTTTTTTTTTTGTCAAAACCAATCTTTACCGAATTTAAGTTTGGAAAAATTTTGAAAATTTGTAAAAATAATATAGAAAATTTTATGAAAATTTGTTGTTTTTTGGGACAATAGGAGAAATAGTGGGAGGGGGTTCAAAAAATTGAGCCGGAAAATTTTGAATACCCTCCCTGCTCCCCCCCCCCCCGGAACGTATGATTCGTTACGACTCTGGACCTGACGATCTGAAAACCAGACTAAAAAATTATTGAGAAATGACGACAAAAAGACGAAGAAAAATTTGAAAAATTACTCGCAATTGATTTCTTCGAGAGCCATCTTTCAATTCAATCCACAGTTTGACCATTCCAAGAGTAAAAATTACGTCTGTTTAATTGAAAGACTTTTTCAGTTCATACTTCAAAAATCTGATTCTATCTGTAACATTTATAAATCAGAATAGGTAGTTAGGTACCCAATTATAAAAATAATTACTATGAACACGAGATGACAAATACGTTACTTTTATTTGAAAATTCACGCGAATAAAATCAAACGAAAATTCATCTCGTTAGTTCTCATTCATAATAACTTTTCCAACTCTACCTATCTACGCAGTTATCTAATTAAAAATTCTTACGGTAATTAGCTAGCCGTGTATTTAATTTCTATTTATAAGTCGCATTTGAAGTATTTTACTATTATAATTAATATAAGGCTGGAGTAGTAATAATCACCAAACTTATAAATGGTGAAAAGTGAAACCAACAAGATATTTACATTTTCATTAAAATAATTTTCTTATCAGAATACGAAGAGAGCATTCGCTCACTCATTAAAATTAATTCCATAATCTCCGATGAAAGGACAAACTGTCTCGAAAATATACTTAGCGTAGGCAGGTACGATTACACGTGTACGTAAATACGATTATGTAATCTTTGAAGATGTCACAAAAAATACATAGTTTAATATTTATTGGCGATGACTTCGTATGACGTCTCTCGTTATACTTCGACGATTGAATTACTCGTACTCTCACAGAGAACGATAATTTCTATCTCATATGGGTATCTGGCGGAACCAGCGTAGTGTCAAAAATTTAATCGTCTCAAGGTGATCAGTCTCGATATCCGATGATACTTCAATTCTATTCGGAAGTAAATAAGTACCAGATAATCACAACGTTTGACGTAGGAACCTTCAAAAGTTCAACGAAACATTGATGATTACTACTTTCCGCTAAACATCCTTGGGTATTGATTGATATAATAACTTTCTCGATGAATAGATCATTAGGTACCCAATATAGTCGAACCTAATAATTTAGGATGACTTGTTATATCTCGTGGTGAAACATATCACTAATAATGTTAGGTTCTTTTAAACGTCGCGAGTGGAGAAAAAAATAAAATTACCGAAATTATGATAAGTGCGATGTACCTAAACAATGGTGAATGAGCATGATTTGGTTTTGTGTGGTGCACTTGTTTTTTCCCAAGTCTAAATAATCCAAATTAAATATTCTTTGAATTTTTTATAATTGAGAAATATTCCAAATTTTTTTAATCAAAAATTTTTCAACTTAGAGGGTTTTCAAAGTTCAAACTGCTTATTCCAATTTTTCGATCAACAATTTTCAATTTTTTCAATTTTGGATTTTTGTTTTTTCTAATTTCAGATTTCTTATTCTTTATTCAATTTTGGATTTTCTTGATTTTTTTTTTATTTCGGATTCCTGAAAATGTCTACAATTAGCATGTTTATCAATTTTTCCCCAATTTTTTTCCAATTTCGAATTTTTATTGATTTTTTCAATTTTAAATTTTCCAAAGTTGAAAAAATTATTGATTTTTCGTACTCACCGCGCTTTATTTTCTTAAGTTCTCAAATTGCCACAAAACGTTTAAAAATATTTTTCAAGTTCATACTTTTCTAGTTTCAAATTTCCCGGAAACTTTTCCGATTTTAAAATTATTTCAAGTTTGCCTGCTCTCAACATTTTTTCTCAGCTCGTTTTTTTATTAAGATTTTTTCCATTTTCTCCTCCATTTTATGGGAAAAAACAAGATTTCCTTTGCTCTAATTTTTTTTTCAAGTTTTTTCCCACAAATCTTTTAAAAAAATTTTCAGTTCAGATTTTTTGAATTTTCAACTTTTACAATTTTTTTTTATTTCAACATCTTTTCAAGTTTTATACAGAGCTCTTAATCCAAAAAATTTTCCAAGAAGGTAGCTATTCAAATTTCTAAACTATTTTCAAAACACTGTCCAATTTTAAAAATTCACTTTTGCTCAAATTGTTTCAAGTTCCAAAATTTCCTCTTTTTTCTTTCCTCAGTTTTTAATGTTTTTCCAGTTCCTCTGTCAACTTTTTTTCAAACTTCGGTTATTCGAAAAAGTTCAAGATTTAAAATTTTACAAATTTATTTGATCAATTTTTTCAAATTTGAATGCCCTCAGTTATTTTTTTTTCGACTTCGATTACTCTTAAAAGATGTGTATTTCCATTTTTTTTTTTCAAATTTTCGAATTCCTAGAATTGATTTTCTCCCAATTTCACAGATCCAGTTTGTTCAGTTTTGTTTTTAAATTCCAAAATTTTCGCAAATTCTTTCAAAATATTTTCCAATTTTAATTTTTGCAAACGTTTTTCCAAGTTCATCAATTTTTACGATTGTTTCAGAATATTTCCGTACCTACTTCCAAGTCAAAATTTCCTCTGAATTTTTTTCCATTTCTTTAATTTCCTTCACTGTTTGTAAAAGCATTTCTCAAATTTAAATTTTTACATCAATTTAGGTACCTATGTACTTGATATTTATTTTCATAAAAAAAATTCATAAAATCAGTTTTTTTACTCAAGTACAAAAAAAATGTAATGAAAATAAATTTTATTCATTATTCTCTGAAAAAAAAAAAGGGATGAGTAATTGGAAATATAGAAAAACTGCTGAAGAAACCAAATTTAGAAAATATTTTGAAAGGATTTGCGGATATTAAAAAACCTTAACAAACAAAGTATGAATTCTGTGAAATTGAAAAATATTTTTGAAGAACTGTAGAAATTTGAAAACTTGCAAAAAAAATCTAGGAAAACTCGAGTTGAAAAAAAAAATGAAAAATGAAGTCAAAAATTCGTAGAAGAGTTCAAAATTGAAAAAAAAAATGAGAAGAAATAAAAATTGAAAAAAAATGAGAAGAAAAAAAAGTTGAAAACAATTTTTAGCAAATTTAAGATGAGAAAAATTCTGAGAAAATTCAAAATTTAAAAAAATTGAAATCATTTAAAATTTAAAAAAAATGTTGAGATGATTTGAAATTGGAGAGTAAAAAATTTTGAAATTGGAGAAAAATGTTGAGAAAATTCGAAATTTAAAATTGAAATTGGAGAAAAAAATTGAGAAAATTCAAAATTGGAGCAAAAAATTAAAATATTTGAAATTAGAGAAAAAAATGTTGAGAAAATTTAAAGAAAAAAAAATTGAAATTGAATGGAAATGTTGAGAAAATTTTAGACTAGAGAAAAATTGTGAAATTTCTGAATTGCAAAAAAATAAACAAACTGAAGATGGATCATTTGGGTTTAGAAAAATGATAGTGATCTGAACGAAACAGAATCACACGTGGTTTTTACAATTTATGATATCATACTAAAAAAAAATTAAAATAAATCTTCAGAAAATTAAACCTGGACGTGAAGGAAAAAATATCCAAGTAGGTACACTAAAATCATAAACACCTTCCTATACCCAGTAAGTATAAATACACAAACGCACGTATAAGCGTATTCGAAACGGAAATACGAAACACAGGTAAGTACTTGAATGAAATCCACGAAGGAAATTCCATTCTCTTGAGATCTCTCTGAAACAATAGATGACTAAATACAATAAACGGAAACCTCTCATTAATTAAATTTCGCATTTAAATGACGTAAGGATATTGATACAGAATATACTTAGGTACTGCAGCGAAGAACCATTCGAGTACGTAGGTACCTGCGACCAAAGCAGACCATCATAAAGACGCGACCAAATTGAAGAATGCAATAAACGAAATCAGTTCCATCTATGCAGGGATCAATAGCGTGTCTAATATGTCCAAGTGTAAAGACATCGTGTTTCGTCGAATTAATGTGCTGTAATCTTCGTTTTGAAAGCATCTTTCGCGCATAATTTTCATAAATCGTGCGTATAAGCTTGCCCGTCCACATTAGGAAAAAATACCGCCTCATCGTATTCTGTAAGTTCGTTCATCTCGTTATATAAAGAAGAGAGCAACGAATAAAGAAAGTATTGTTTAACGTGTAGTAAATTTCATCTTCGCATGTGTCGTGATGCAGTATTGAAGAATGCTGAGCTTGCGAAATTTATTCGATTATTGAGCTATGGAGACATCAGGCGATTGGAATGCTGGAATAGAAATGAGAAAAAACGTCTTGTCAATAATTTTGCATATTGCAATTGCAGCTGAATGTACCACATTGCAATCATATAGTAATGTAAGAGGTACCTATTGATTATGGTGTAGTGTTTTGATTTTACGCTTCATAACATTTGGAAAATCTCGTAAACCATACGAAATCATAAACCTAGAGTAAGTACATTGTGTGTTTTTACTGCAGAACGTGATAAAACGCCGACAGCAAGTATTACTCCGAATCATGTTCCGTACCACATTACATCGGTCGAAGTACACTAGAAAACAATAAACTCGTAAGTACTTATCAGTGAGGAAAAAATGTTTACTCGAACATTTTTGTGTTTTTATTCCAGTTAGGTATTCGGTCGTCTGTTGAAAAGCGATAATGGAATAATTACTTGGAAGCAGTAGATTATCCCGAAGAATGTGTATAGGTTTTGATATTCAACTCGACAGTAGAAGATAAAATAGTGCCTTATAAAAATTTCAATGGATTGGAAATTGAGCCAATTTTTTTTTTAGGCCAAATCAAAAATTAAATTGAATTGAAGGTGCATCATGAAAAACGCTGTGTTCAATATTTCAGCTGCTAAAGTTCATTTCTAGAATTTTGGAGAATTTTTGAAATTGCAAAATGAAAATTTGATTTACTTACTTAACAAAAGTAAATAGCTGAAATTTGGTAAAAATGTAACGTATTTTTGGGAATTGGAAAATAGATTAATTTCTGTATCTACCTTTTTGAAGAATTCAAACCGAACAGCAAAACTAAGCATAACGATAAAGTTTCAAGAAGAGAAATATTTTCAAAACTGAAAAACATAATTTTTTGCGAAAACTTTACTATTATAAAAAATATAACTTTTCCTTTGACAAAATTAAATAATTGTCAAAAATACATTTTCTCTCAACATCTCACATCTGAAATAATTTAGATTTGAGAAGTTTCTCAAATCTTAGAAAAAAAACTCAAAAAAATACTTATATTATACTGTCACAGAGGTTCTTTATGGCTCGATCGCATTCTCTACTATCCATATTATGCCGAAAGTGAACTCACGAATTTGTTTCCTCAGGGGAAATGAGTATTCCTTAGACTAATTTTTTTTTAATTTTCAAATTTTGAAAAAATTCCAGAAAAAAATCCAAGGCGATCTAGAAGCTTTTATATGGACTGAGGTGTTCCTCAGACTTTACTCCACCTCCTCTACTATGGCGAAAATGGGCGAGATATTTTCTGCATTTCTTTAAAATTCTATTGTTTTTAAAATCCTGAGAATTTTTTAATTTTAATTTTTTTTTTCAAATTCCATTTTTTCAACTCCTGTAATTTTCACCAACTTCAAAATTTTTCAAATTCTAGAATATTTTTCAAGTTCTGAAATTTTTTCAGATTCTAAAATATTTCTAAAGTTTAGAATTTTTCAAATTCCGGATTGTTTTTCAAATTCTAGAAACTTTTTAAATTCCAGAAATTTCTCCAAATTCTATAATTTTTTTATTCTGTAATTTTTACAAATTTAAAATTTTTCCAAATTCTAGAATGATTCAAATTGTGACCCTACCGGAAAAAAGGGACCTCGTGTAAAAAAAAAAAATCGATACCTCATTTTTCAAGTTTTCGGTCCAAATGACACCAAATCTGGACCAAACATAAAAATAAAGACATCGACTTTTTTCACACAGGGGTCTTCTTTCCGGCAGGATTACAATTTTAGAATTTTTCACATTTTTGAATTTTTTAATATAATTTTTTTTCAATTCCTGTATTTTTTTTTACGAAGTAATTTTGATATTCTTTCAAATTCTATTTATAACTTTTCAAGTTTTTGTTTTCTTTTTAATTCTATGAATTTTTTCCAATCTATTTTTTTATTCTTTTTGCTAATTTCGGAATTTTTCAAATTCTAGAACTTTTTTTCGAATACAGGAGTCTTTTCAAATTTTATAATTTTTCAGATTCTATAATTTTTCAACAACCAAAATTTTTCAAATTACGAAAATTTTTCAATTTTAGGAAGTTTTTCAAGTTTTAGGATCTTTTTGAATTGTAGGAATTTCTCCAAATACCTACAATCTATTTTTAATTCTGCAATGATTAGGTACTAATTTCGTATTTTTTTTCAATTTCTGAATTTTTTTTAAATTCTGAAACTTTTTCAATTTCTTGACCTTTCTACAAATTCTGGAACTTTTTCAAATCCTAAATTTTTTTCAAATTGGTGAAACTTTTTCGAGTTTTGGAATTTTTTTAATTTCTGGAATTTTAATACTTTTAATACTTTTCAAGTTTCAAGAATACTCATTTCCTCAAAAGAAATAAATCCAACATGGCTAATTTCATCGTTATGAGTGTGGTAGAGACTAGAGAAAAGTTCGAGAAATATGTGATGCCTTCACTAAACCCCGGTAACACTCCTGGATTTTTTTGAATTTTTTTTTAATTCCTAATTCACAGTAGGTACCTATTTTTATGTGGTGTTGAATTTACAAAAAAGAAACAAATGCTCATAAAAATGGTCCATAAATGAACTGTGGATTACTCAATATTTAAAGCAAAATTTCTCAAAATCGTACATTTAAATTCAAAAATTGCTGGTGAAAACATTTCCTTGAATCAACAGAATAGTAGGTAAAGAATACATGGTTGAAAATTGAAAATTGTATTCAAATTTTCAAATGAAAACAAATGACTTAGTTTGTTTACTTACTTCCTGTATCAATTTTATCTGACGCTGAACTCTGAAAATTTGGTATTTCTCGCTCATTGGAAAACCTGCAAAGCGAAAAATGTCAAGATATAATCCAGAGATAAGATCCACGCTTTGGTTGTATGGTTTTCTAGGCTTCTAACCTACTCAGATAAATTTGAATCAGTTATTCAAAAAAGTTGACAATTTTTTTTACATCGAATACTTCTGAAGCTAAACCAGAGGAAAAATTTCACTAGAGTAACGTCATTTTTTTATCCATATTATTAATTTAATTTGAGATTAGGATAACTTTAAGGATAATACTCTGGAAAAAATGGAAATCAAGTTATACATTTTTGATTTTAGGGAAACACCTCACCAATTCCAAAAATGTCTGTAGTAGAAAACAAACAAGATCGTAAAAAATTATTTTGAAAGCAAACATTTTTCCATAATTTAAATTTAAAAATAATATTGATGATTCGGCGAAATCGACAATTTTTTGAGTTAAACGAGTGATCGAAATTCCCATTACTCCATTATCACGAATAACGAATCACATCTTTTGTTCGATGTTGAAATTCACCAATTTTTCATCTCTGGAAAGTCATGAGGTAATTTTGAAATTTTAAAAATCCGTCGAAATTTGAGAAATGAACTTCAACCTATAAATTTTTTTATATGGGGTTCATTCTTGAGTACTTTCGATTTAATTTTACAACCGACTGTAATATGTACCTCACTCTTGCTTTAGGCACTTAATCATCTCATTTTCTATCCGTATCAAATTCCATTATGCACATAGTCATATACTAATGAATTCGTTCAGATTCGATCTTCGTCGACCAAGAGACCCAGCAAAAACAGACGTGAGTAATAAGTAACCACATAAATCAACGAAATGAAATATCCATTACAATAAATCACGCAGGCTCGGTTCTATTGACAATAAAAATAGTTATGCCAATTATACCTACCATTTACGTACACTTTTTATCAGTTCCTCGTCAGCAAAACACATTGCCAAATTGAGATATTAAAATTCACATTGTTTTTTTCTCTATCATTCGCTTATTTCGTAGTATTCGTAGAACAAACAAAGTACTTATGTAGAAAACAGGCACCAAGATAATCGCGAATATCGAATGATTTGACGACATTAGACGCATTCTTTTCACAATTTCCTGTAAAATTGTGGTATTTCAACATCATATCAACGCGCCGAGCTCGGTCGACAAAACGTGACCGATGTTTTAATTAACAAATCGTGGTAACGAATGATTACATGTGGATTATTTTATAGCGGAGTGCAGATGGAACGCCAACAAAATACATACTATCTGTTTAAACGCCCTTCAATTATACGATACAAATCCACGAAACGAACAATAATTATACATTTCTTATTTCGTGTTGTCAGCCTTGACCAAAATGCATCTTCGAATTTGTTCAGGAATCGTGCTCCATATATTTCTATATGATCGTACGATTCATATGTCGCATTCGTTGTGTGACATTTCATCGCGTTGGCGAAATGTAAAAGCGTAAAAAATTACTCATTGAGAGATATTTTCAATAAGATAATGAAATGAAAAAAAACAATACCTGTGTAAGGGAAGTAGGTACCTATATCTTTGATTGAGAATGCTTTTAATACGAAGTAGGTATTTCGAAAACACGTCCACTCGTTCGAAATAACATCAACGATTCGATTTCCTGCAACAAAAAATAATAATGAAGTAGATGTTCCGGCATCACGTTTGAGAAAAATAACATTAGAAATTTACTTAGGGTTTTATAATTAAAAATTTTTTATTTCGATAGCCCTCTAGGAAATCAGTTTGGCGAATTGAAGTCGTTAAACCGCGGAATCTGGCAATCTGCATTCGAGCAAACAAGGTAAACGGAAATTTTCGTCGGAGAAACGAGAAATTATTTTAAGAATACATGATGCATTTAACATTTCACGGTTGTTAGGAGTGCATTTCAAATTGAATAATTTTATTGTCTGTTTCATATTACAATTCGTTTCAATTTTGGGAGTTTGTATTTCCATGAACTGGGAGATGAATGAATGATGTTTGAACAATGAACGATATTGAACCTCATCTCAAATTTTCAATTTTGCTTCAAATTTTTTTTAAAAAAAACTGGTTCTTTCAATTTTAAAATTTTTCCATCAGTAAAATCTTTTTAAATTCAAATTTTCTTAAAATTTTCCGAACGGTAATTCTTGAATTTTGATTTTCATTTCACAGGTTAAAATTTTTTACGAAATCAAAAATGGAAAAAATTTAAAGAAATTTTATTTTTTTTAAAAATGTATACAGTGGAAAAAAATTAAAGAAAAATTTTAAAATTGGAAATAAAAATACGAAGTAGAAAACAATTCAAGTTGGAAAAAATTTTATCGCTAAAATTTTTTCCATTTGAATTTTCTGAAAAATTTTCCAATCAAAAATTATTTCCTGGACTTTTTTTCAATTTTGAATTTTCTATTTCAACTCCATGTTTTTCGAAATTTATATCGGCTGAATAATCAAAAGAAATTTTTAAATGGACTATAAAATCAAAAACAAATAAGAATTTGAATAGAAATGAGAATGAATTTGGGCTTGAATCGTCGAAACATAATTTTCAGGACAAAAATCAAGAATTCAAGAGCTAGGTAGAGGAAAAAATGAATTTGAAGTTTCAAAGCTCAAAAATTTGGTATTTCTGCTGAAAAATTTGGTATTTTTGAAAAGAAAATCCAAATTCAGAAATCGACCAGCTCCTAAATCATTTCAACGAAAATGGGATGCCGACAATTCAAATTCAAATTTATTTCAACTTTAAATTCATGATAGAAAACTCAAATGATATCAGTTCCAGTTCCAATTTCAATTCTCAAAATTTTTTACCATCGCTTTCAGTACCTACGTAAATTTTGACTTTTTCGAGTCAAATGTTATCAAAGAATTATACATTTTTTTCTAAACATTTTCAATGTTTTATAAAATTAACATGAAATAAAACTAAAGCTGTTGGAATTGGGACTGCAATTGGAACTGAAATTCATCTAGTTTCAGTTCCATTTTTTAGTTTTCAGCTCTCATCATTTTAGTTCCAGTTTTTTTTTTCAGTTTTAGTTTTCCAGCTCTGCTCTTGAATTAATTCTTTCAATTTCTTCAATTCATTTTTTTTTGAAAATTGAATTCTGCATTAAAATTTTTCCAACCATTTAACTTTCTACGTTGTTTAATGAAATTGTTTCATATCATATTCATATTGTTGAAAATTTTGTTGGAAGAAATTTTGAAAAATATGAAGTTGAAAATTGTTCTAAAAATTAAAGTTGTTTAGAATGGTTTTAAAATTTTTCTTCCATTTTTATTCAACTAAGTACCAATACGAAATCTTCCCAGCTGAAATTTTATTAAAATTTTTTCCAACTTTGAATTTTTCAAGAAATTTTTATCTCATGTTTTTTGCAATATTTTTCATCTCAATAAGTAAATTGGAATGAATTTTATATCTAAAAGTAATACTTAAAATAATAAAATCAAAAAAAAAGTTAAAAAATTTTTGAGAAAATCAATTTTTAAAAAATGGCCGATGAAAATTTTTCAAGTTAAAATATAATTTTGAAAAAAAAATTGAACTAACAAAATTGAATATTTTAAAGATTTTGAAAAAAAAAAAAAATAGAATTTAATATAAAATCGAGCAATCTTACTCACGTCAAAATGATTTGAGAGTTCGAAATTGAAACCACGAAACAGAAATTATTAGGAAATTTTAAGCATATGTACAATTTTTTTCTTCCAAAAGAAATAATATTTTTCAATGAAATACCTTACTCCTACTTGAATTTTTTTCGTAATTTTACTCGAGCATTATGTAACAATATCCTGATAAGAATACAGCCTGATAAAATCGTAGGAAGAATAAATTTAGCATATTTATCACCGGTGAACTGATTCTGTCACCTTTTTCGCAACTAACCAAATTAATTATACCCTTAAACGAAATTTATTACCGGTGCACTATCACGTTTGGGTGTCTTATTCCAAAAAACCGTTATGTTATGCTATCATCTATCCTACAATAAATTCTCCATTTGATAGGAATTTTATAATTTCATGGTTAATTTTTTTTTTCAAATCGATTCATGGCCTATTCACGTTACAAACGCGAAGGAAAAAAATGATTAAACGGTATTTTACACCCAAAGTAATATTTACGTTTTCAAAGACGACATTGAAGAAGACAAAAAAATAGTTCATGAAAATCAAATCGCAGCATTTCTGTCTATTTTAATGCTTTAACTCAGCGTGTTACATACATCATTATACCTACGAGCGAAGTACGACGGAGTTTAATTTTATTACATTGACCACGCTGAATTTGTCATACTACATAAATATCCAACGTTTGAGTCACCGGCGAACGGGTAACAGCGATATGAGTGTTCATTTTTACGGCGAAAAATGTATGCAATTTATTCGACATCGAGATTATAAAAACACTGGTTCTTAATTATTTTTGCCTAGGATGGGATTTTGACGATCTAGGTTGTATTTTTTCCCCCCAAAATTGTATCAAAAAATTATTTTGAATGTTTTCTCAAAATCTTTGCAATTTTGAATTCATTTTTAAAAAAATTCCCTGTTGAGTTGAAAAAAATCTTAAAAAACAAAAAGTTTCCATCTTTTCAATTTTAACATCTTACTCTAAGGTTTTAATAAATTCAAAGTTGAGAAAAGTCGAGGAAAAATTTTGTGATAAGTGGAAAAACATTCGAATTCAAAGAAATTTTTAGAAATTAGGTTGAAAAAATTCTTGAATTTTAGAACTTTTTTCAACAGTAAATTTTTTCAATTGAAAATGTCTTAAAACGTTTCCCATCTTGAAATTATTTTTAAAAAATTCAATTTTATACTGCTTAGATTTATTTTCAACTCGATAAATAATTGAAAGAAATTTTAAAAACAACGAAAATAATTTTCCAGTTACAGTTGAAAAAATTTCAATTGAAAAAAATTACCAATGGGAAGCTTTCCGAATTGAAATAATTGAATAGGTGCAGCTTCAAAAAAAAAAGTAGCTCTGAAAAAATGGAATAAAATTTAAAGCTGAAAAATTATGAACTTGAATCGTAGAAATGAAATTTAATTTGCGGCGAAAATAATTAGGAGCTAGTGATGAAATTGAATGTTATTGTTTTAGATGGCTGTAAGCCACTTATCGTTAATATGCTTCATCACGATTATATTTTCATGAAAGTACCAGATTACGCCAATAATAGGATGAATCATATGAGCGGATTTGTAAAGAATTTTCCATAATTCCACTCGTTTTTGGATATGCAGTGAAGAAAGTTTAGATTGAAATTAATCGTCACAGTCTCATAAAATCATAAATTTTATAATAAAAAGGTCGGTTGTAAGTATGATGAAAGAAATAAGATTGTTCAAATGTACCAACCATGAGAATCATTTAAAAAGATATGAAATGTGAAAAATATTACGAAAGTCATAAAAATTGAAATAATCAATTTGAAATTCATTTTTACATCATTTGTCTTTGTCTTTGTCATTGACTTACTCGAAGGATTTTCAATTTTTTGTAAACTGAGCTAAAAGTCATAAAAATATTAGGAAAGTGTAAAAAAAATTAACAATGTTCAAAAATTCAACCACTGGTCTGGTCATGAATGAATAATGAAAAATAAAATATGAACTAAGAACAAGAAAATGCAGTGGAAATTTTTGGTAGATCAAAAATTATAGAGATGTCAAGATCAAGCACTTACGAAATGATATAACATTTAGAAAAAAAATGCTTCAATCACATTCAATTCAAGAATTTCCATCAAAAATATTCAACATAGAAAATGAAACATCCATTTAAAAAAATAATAAAATCTAAAATTTTAATAAAATAAAAAAAAATCACAACTACACTTTTTCATCTGTGACATTGAAAAGTAGGTATAAAACCTACCTTCTTTCATCACAAATACTACACACACGTAAAGTCAACAAACAAAAAAAAAGAAAAAAACAACGAAAAACCTTGAAAAACATTGTGAATAGTTATGCGAATTCTTATGGAGTTATTATTGAAATTTCAATTAATTTGCAGTTAATTTCGATATATTTCATGATTATATTAATTTCTTGATATTTACATGTAAGTATTACACCTTTTTCACGCCTAAGCTAATCTCCGGAAACACCTCGTACTTGGAAATCGCTCATCAAACACATACTCGTCTTGGCAATACTTCCTTATCTAAATTGATTTTTTCCATTTCACTCGCGATTCTATTTTTATCCTTTGAATAAAAATTTGACAGTAATGAAATTATCAACGTATTACATCATTTGGCTCAACTTGAGCTATACAGCTTTATTAATCATGGTACGTTTTGTGAATTTAGGCGACGATAAATTTTGTAAACAGAATCATGTCCGCCCACAAACAACGGTATAAAAATGTATCGCATGATCCTGATGAATTGCGTAGAAGACGAGAAGAAGAAGGTATTCAGTTGCGTAAACAGAAACGAGACGAGCAATTATCGAAAAGACGAAATGTCAATCTACAGAGTATATCCGATGACGAGATGCAAGTAAGTAATCCATCGAAATGTGATATGATTCGAGAACCACCTAACACGATATGTTTTCATCAGGAATCAGTTACATCGATCAGTACAACTGAAAAAGGAATATCGAAAAAGATGGTTCACGCGTTGAGCTCGCTAAATACAGTCGAACGTTTGGAAGCTACTCAACATTTTCGTAAATTATTATCTCGCGAACCTAATCCGCCTATCGATGACGTGATTAAAGAAGGAATCGTACCTAAATTTGTCGAATTCTTACAAGATGAAAGTAACCAAACTTTGCAGGTAAGTTGATCGAAGAATTTGAGATACCGATGTTGATGTGTTTTTCACCTCGTATCTTTAATGTAGTTCGAAGCAGCGTGGGCTTTAACGAATATTGCTTCCGGTACTTCGGCTCAAACTCGTGTCGTGATCGCTGCTGGTGCAGTGCCCATATTCGTTACTTTGCTGAATTCGCCTTACGAAGACCTTCAAGAACAGACGGTTTGGGCATTAGGTAACATTGCCGGCGATTCACCCCAATGTCGTGATTACGTTTTAGAATGTGGTGCATTAAGTCCTCTCCTGAAGTACGTATTTGATTGATTATGATTCTGGATCAATTCTCATCTAATCGATTCTTCTTGGTTTGCAGATTACTGAACACGTCTACGAAATTAACTATGGTTAGAAATTTAGTCTGGGCATTATCGAATTTATGCAGAGGTAAAACGCCTCCTCCAGATTTCAGCAAAGTTTCCCCAGCACTTCCGTTTCTTTCTCGGTTATTGTTTCATTCTGATCCTGATGTTTTGGCTGATACGTGTTGGGCATTATCCTACTTATCGGATGGGCCTAACGATAAAATTCAAGCAGTCATTGATGCCGGCGTTTGCAGAAGACTGGTCGAATTGTTGATGTAGGTTTTCAATTGATTGATTATTCGAGTATCTGATTCAGTTTGATAACCGATGGAATTTCTTTTCGTTGTACAGGCATCATCAACATTCGGTCGTTTCAGCTGCGTTGCGAGCTGTGGGTAATATAGTTACAGGTGACGATACACAAACTCAAGTTATAATTAACTGCTCCGTATTACCATGTCTTCAAACTTTACTTACCGCCTCTAAAGAATCAATTCGTAAAGAAACATGTTGGACTATTTCAAATATTACGGCTGGAAATAAAGATCAAATTCAAGTCTGTATATCTGTGTATCGGTATTCGTCTTCCTTGATGATCTCGAGATGGATTTTAATACGTATTTTTTTCCACAGGCTGTCATAGATGCCAATATATTTCCTTTATTAATCGATATATTAGCTAAATCTGAATTCAAAACGAGAAAAGAAGCAGCTTGGGCTATTACAAATGCTACATCGGGAGGTACCGTTGAACATATACGATATCTCGTGAACAAGGTAACTGGAATTTGAAGATCTGTACATCTCGAAGCTGGTGGATGGATTTCTGTATGTTTTTTTTCATTTCAGGGTTGTATCCCACCGCTGTGCGAATTACTCACTGTACCAGATGTAAAAATAATCCAAGTCGCTTTGAATGGACTAGAAAATATCTTACGTGTAGGCGACCAGGCAGCTAAACTACACTCGACTGTTAATCCCTACGCCGTGATCGTAGAAGAATGTTCAGGTTTGCCATCGAAATCTTTCCACTGAATTGATCTCCAGTCAAATATAGCCATCTAATTTCATTTTCTCGTCTACAGGTCTCGATAAAATAGAATACTTGCAATCTCACGAGAACATGGACGTTTACCACAAAGCGTACGATATAATCGAACAGTACTTCGGTACCGAAGAAGAAACCACTAGCACAAAGCTCGTCCCGTCTGTACAAACTGGTCCCCAAGGTACCGAACAATACCAATTTTCTGCTGACCAAAGCGTACCAATGGACGGGTTTAATTTTTAGCTTTCAAGTAATAACCATATTACGTATATAATATTGTCTTGTGTAATTTGTTAATAACGAGTTAATGTATTTAAGTGTAAAAAAAAAAAAAAATGTTGCCATTTCTTTTTTTTGATAAAAATTTCTATTCAGAGATGAATAGCTAAAAAAATACACCGATTTTAAATTGTTTTAGACGCCGAACTATCGTACACTTTCTCACCAACTTATCTAACGGAAGCCTATTAATAATAATCGTAAAGGTTTCGTCGTCTCGCTGTTGTAAATATGCTAAAAAAAATTACCGAAATTCAATGAACGTTTTTTATCTAAGTGATGATTAAATTTCTCTCCATGTTTGGGTTTTTCTTTCGTCAGCTAAGCGTCAAGTCACATTGTTCAAGTTCAATTTTTATATTGGGTAGAGACTACCGAATTTGGTTTTTTAATTTATACAGTATGATGGGAATTTTTTTATGTCGCCGAGGTAATACAGAATTTGAAATTTTTTAACCATTTATGTAGGTATTTTACATATACTACGAGTACCGGATTTGAAATTTTGAAAAAATTATTCGGAAACCTATTTTCTTTTATTTTTTTTAAATTGAAATTTTGTTATTGTTTTACAAAATATGTAAACGGGAAATAAATAAAATCTGTGCTTCCTGTTGTGTAATTTGTTGTTTGTTTTTATAATTTTATGAAATGAGTGAAAATAAACGTTTGGTTTAAGTATGCAATGGCAAAAGTCAGTTCATGGAAAGTTTTCATTCGTGCAGAAGAAATATTACGTTTGAAAATTTTTTATTGATTTTTATTAATTTTTTGAAAAAGACCATAATGCACTTTTCTATGATTCTAGTTTCGATTCGGAACCTGAAAATTTAAATTTAAAAAATGATTTTGCAAATGTTTCAAGTATGGATATTTTTCAAACCTGGAGAAACAGGAACTTCATTGTTTATAGAGAATTTGAATATTTGTGGATATTTTTGAGCAGAAAGATAAACTTTATTAGCACCGAATATAAAATTTAAAAAAAAAGAACCGACGTTTCTGCACTCCCAGGTGCCTTCATCTGATAAAGGAACCTGGGAGTACAGAAACTTCGGTTATTTCTTTTTTTCAACTTTATATTCAGCACTAATAAAGTTTATCTTTTTACACAACAAAATTGGGGAAATCTTTGACGCAATCGACTAAAAAAAGCATTGAACTGGCTGTAACTAATTTCAGGAAAGTGTGCTTTAATCCGGTTCATAAAGACCATTTTTATGGATAAGCGATGCCGATAATACAGGAAAAATATAAAATAAATGTCTTGATTTTTATTCTCATCGCGCTTTTCGTTTTCTACAGGATGTTCCATGAATGATCTGCCAAACATTTTTTGGGGGGATAATTATAACAGTGTACTTATCACCAAAGAAAAAACTTGAGATAAACATGTTGCCTAATTTGAAAATTTAAGGGGAAAAACTACTTCTAAAAAAATTACGTCGAAAATTTGTTTAACCATGGGAATGGATAATACTTTGAAAAGTGAACAAATTTTCACTACATGATTTTTTGATGTTTTTCCTGTCTACATTTATGGAGGAAGCTGGCTTTCTGATATTAAGTTAATTTCGAAAACAAAAATTTGTTTTCAAGTCAGCACTGCGCAAAATAGCGTAAGTAGAGCAAAATATATCCGATTTTGGAATTACGACCAGAAGAAAAAACGTATGAATTTTAGGTGTGAAAACAATTTCTTGGGAAATGAAAAAAAAAAATTGAGGAAAAATTCAGTGTTAGACATTTTTTTAGAGAAGTTTAGTATGTATTTTTAGGAAATACCTTTCATTTTTCCACCTTTATGTAAAAAAAATCAGAAAATTTCAATCTAAAAAATCATACACAAGTTTTCATGCCTAAAATAATTTTACATGTTTGGCGAGGATAGATAATACATATCCCCCCTGTTTTTCTAAATGCTAGTACCAAACTATACCTATTGGAAAATGAAAAAAAATTGGAAAAAATTCAACGTTGGAAAAAACTTTCGAAAAATTGAGATGAAATTTAAATTATTTTCATTAATCATTCTGTGTACTACCCAAGTTTTCGAGGTTAAAATGACCTTTGAAATATGAAAATCACTTTTTCAGTTTATCTCAAGATTTTCTTGGGCAAGATAACTAGTGAAGAAAAGAATTTCACAAATCATCCATAATTTTTTCCAAACTTTCGACTCCGACAGAGGGGTAATGCGTGTGATGAAAATCATTTTTATAAAGCTTCCTATTTCCAATCTTCACTTTTCATGCAGTTAATTATTTCCAGAAAAAAAATTTGAGAGAAATTTCAGACCTGGGAACGAAATTTAAGATTTTTTTCATGTCAAAAAATATTTCTTGGGAAATTAAAAATTTTTGATAAGAAATTCAGCGTTGAAATTTTTTTGGAAGGATTGAGATGAAAATCATTTTTACAGATCATCCCATGATTTCTTTCAAGCTTACGAAGGTATAAGATTGGCCTTTGTCAAAACAAAATTTAGGATTTTATACCCTATTGATATTGAATACATGCATGAAAAAATTTGCAAACACAGTTTTTAACCTTCTGCTCGGTTAAATTATAGGTTTTTCAAGTCCTTTTACATATTTTAAAATGTCATAAGATTACATAAAAAAAAAAAATTATCCAGAAATGAAGTTTGGATTTGCTTTCAATGATAATTTTGAAACTACTGTACTTCAGTTTTTGAAAAACCCCTTTTATCCATTGTTCACTAACTAAATTTGTTAATTATGAAAACATGATAAATTTCTGGAAATATGAAATTCCTGGAGCAAATATTTTCTGAACTGTATTTTCAAAAACTCTGCAACTCAATCATCGCAAGATTTTTTCCTTTTAAAAATTAGTTAGATTCGATAAAATTATACTTGAGTACTTCAGATAAAAATACTTTTTCAACTGTTACGAAATCGCCAAGAAAAATTCTGAATGAAATTCGCTCTTCTTCTACGAATGAAAATTTTCCATTTATATTCATTCTCATGTAAATTTTTACACTCGATAACAACTAAAACAATTCATATTTTTCCTAAAACATGCATTTTGCTGCACACGATCTCAGATAATAATAAATCATTTTTAAAAAACAAACTAAATTTTACCAACGGATCATTTAAACATCTCAAGTTAGAAGTTGACCCTGAAATTATGAAAATTTGACCCGTGAAAAATAATATCATATTCGTCTCGATGCACAAAAAAACCTTAGAAAATAACGACGCAATTTTTTTATCAAATTGATATAAAAAATTCTACGAAAAAATACCTCATTGGAAAAAAAACTCGATGCAAAATAAAAATCAAGTCAAAAGGGGGAAAAAAATAACAAACCTCAGTTTAATTAGAGACTGCGCCGAATGATTTACCAGGCGTTGGATATACCTCCCTTCTAGACGGCAATTCCTTCAAATGTAATTTTAAGCTGCTACATTTTCAAATAGTTTATTACATGGTTCAGTATTGTTTAGCGGTAGCTTTCATGTTTATGGTGCCGGTGATAAATGCGAATCGTACGATTTTCTGACAATATGTCATTTAAAAGTAAGTTTTTTTCTTCCAAGATTTTACATATTTTTAGTATGTATTTTCACTCACGAACGAAATTATCGTTGGAATAATTTTTCCATGAGGATTCAACATATTTTAAGGGAAAATCCAATTTGAGAATTATTCTCAAATTTTTTCATTAATTTTTTCCTTTTAAAAAAATTAAAAGTACTTACCGAAAAGGAATTCGATCAGAAAAATTTGAAAACCGTTGACTGCATTTTTTTCGACGACCACAAAGTCAATTTTCCAAGTAAAAAGAGTTGCCTATCTCATCTAAATAAGGTAAACCGGTTTTTTGAAATCTTCTGTAAAAATAAAAAACAAAATAGAATTTTTTCAAAAAAGATAAAATTAGAGTTTTGGAACATTTCCAAAAAAAAAAAAATTAGAACTTACTGGAAAATATTTACGATGCAAGTACGTTTATTTCTACGATTGTGCCAACATTGGAAATTAATAAAACTTCCCTGTGAGGTCATTGATATCATCTTTGTTGACAAAAAAATGCTCCATAATATTCAATAAGTTGTTTTTCATTGGATTCGATGAACTGGAATGCAAAAAAAATAATTTGAATATATTTTCCATCGAGTGGAATTTTTTTCAAATTCAAAACCTTTATAAATTAAAATGGGGTAAGTTATGAAATTGCACAAGACAAAGCAAATAGATGTAAATTTGAAGGAAAATTTTCAGAAAGGTCAAATCGATGAATTTTCCATCAAAATTTTTCAAAAAATCTACGTATAATTTAATTTTAGAGGTTTTCTTTAAACTTTATCGACTTTGATAACGATACCGATAAGAATACCTTACCACATTAATTTTATTTACCTACAAATGTCTTTTAAAGTACCTCGAATTAAATCAGCCGGCTTTTCTGCGACTAAATTTCAGCATAAAAAATTTCTCAGCACATTTAATCTAAATTCCAGGTAATTAGGACCTTTAACGATGTTAATAGGTGACACGATAGAATAAAATTTACACTCGAACATTAACACGGTTATGGAAAAAAATTACCTTAGTAAATTTTCTCGCCCTTTTCGATCGCGATACCAGTAAAGTTTTTCCAGCGCCAAATTCATTTCGTAGAAGTTCATTTGTAAAACGGTCACGGTTGATGAATGTTGCGTGCATTAAGTACTCTGTTTCCGACCTATTTACATACGATTCCAAAATACTGGTAATTTTTACGTTTATCCAAAATAATCTTACAAACATGAACGATTTCGATAGGGCGAAAAAAAGGCGAAATGATACCCCAAATTTAGTCGACTTTTCGATTCTAAAATAGGACAAAAATAAACTCTATGCAACGAGAAAAAAAATGCAAATTCAAGGGTAACTTTTGCTTCACCTGCGATGGAATTCAATTACCTGGGGAAATACCCGACGATATTTTGAAATGTGCATCGATACTGCAAAGAACGTTTAAAGGTCATTTATAAATTTACTACGGATTAATGAGCCATATTGAAATTATTTAGCGACATTTAGGTGTATAATTTATCGTTAAATTGCGTTTTGGCAAAATGCAAAAATACTAATCGTTGCGAGCAATAAACGTGATTGTAGCTTTTTCGAAATGTCTTGAAATGTAACGCGATCTATTTGTATTACGTGAGCAATACCATTACAGCTTGTTTTACAATTTACATAATACTCGAGGATGGCGTCGCGTTGCCATAGTGTGAAAATTTTTTACCAAATAGGAAGTAAAACGTAACCACCTTTTTAAGTTCCCTATGGTTGGATTAAATTTGCATAGTTCGTTTACCGCGGCACCGCTTGAACGATGCTGAATTTTCCAAAGGTCAAGAACTTGCGAGTCGAAAACTAGGTACGCCGAAGAGACTGAAAAAAAATTTTCATGGGTTTTTGGTAATGAAATTTTCGAGTTGGAAAAAAAAAGATTTAATTTTCATTACTTTCGTGATAAGAAGCACTAATATTTTTATGCCATTTTTAAAATTCCCCCTTTGGCTGTATGTACCTATACCTACCTAAATACAACGCGGCTGTATTGCTTGGCTTTCGCGTGTCAACTTTTTATTTATACGCCGTAACCAGCGACACGGCTATTCGAGACTTGAAATGATGGATAAGACGTTGTGTAACCGCTACCAACACTTATCTGATACCAGTGTCCGAAAAAAATACGACCTTTGCCTCCTATTCGGACAGAGGTTTCTGTAAGAAAAAATTTCAATTGGGTTAGATTTTGATTTGTAAGAATGAATCATCAGATATTTCTAGGAAAATTTGGTATAGGTAGGTTAGCTTTCTGGCAGGTGAGACTGAGACTTTTCCGCTGGTGCCAGCGTTGAGGGAAATAAGAGGGGAACAACCCCAAATACGATACCATCCGTGACCGAACGCATTACATCTTCCTTTTGGCTTGGCTTTTATACCTTACCAGTTTAAAGGTATATTTAGCAAAACTATTCGTAGAAATAAATCAATTTCGGATTGTTGTTGGGGTTTTTGGTAATAAGGAGTGTGGGAGTGGGCTGTGGGCATTGGATGGTTGCATAAGATACTTACTTTATGAGTAAATGAAGTCGATTGCTTTATCATGCATCAATATAATTTCTCATGTAGATGATTAGATATAGTTTCCAACCTGAGATCCTTCAGATCGTTGTAGGTACATCTGTTTACTAATTTCTTCATATTTTCTGTAAAAAATAAAAAAGACGTCTTCCGTTTATTATATCATTTTAGGTGCCTAACGTAAGATTTCAATTTTTTAATCAATAAATTGAGTAGGTAAGTAAATCATTTTTGCCCATTTTAATTATAGGCAGTGAAAGAATCCGATTCTTTTTTAAGGGAGGGGAAGGGGGGAGAGGTGCAGAACACGAAAGGTACAATTAAAATTTAAAATGTTTCAAGTTCAATATTTAAAAATTTTTCTCAATTAAAAATTGAAAAAATTTCCAAGTTCAAAATATTTTTGCATTAATTATTTCGAATTCTTAATTTAAAACTTGAAATTTTTTCAACTTTCAAATTTTCATGTATACTTAGTTGTTTTCTAACAAGGGTATTTCAAATCAAATTTAAATTTAAAGCCCGAAATCAAATAAATCTGAAGCACATACTTACATCATAAAAAAACATCTATTTTACATCTTAGGCGCTGAAGTTCATTATTAAAATTTTGACGAATGTTTGAAATATCTAATTTCAAAACCTCACAATCCCCAAAAAATAAAAATTTGATCTGATCAACGAAAAAGGCTGGGATTTGGTATACTTATACCTTGTTTTCGACCTTTCGAACCGATTAAAAGTGGTTTCGAGACGTTTCAGAGCATCCAGAAAATTTTGGAATTTTCCAGAAATGGAGAAATATGCTCATAAAAATAGTCCATAGCAACTTTTTTTCAAAATTTAAAAATTTTATTGTAAATTGGCAAATTTCTGTTTTCACCTCTACAGATTTTTGATCAAGTTTTGTCTCTGTTCCTCGTCATAAGATCCCAAATCTTTTTTTTTTTTTTTTTTGAAAATTGTACATTTCAATAAATATGAGGGATGTCAAACTTGAATAAATTTGAACCAATTTTTTCCAAAAAAAAAAATCCATTTGAAAAGATTGTGATTATTATACCAAATCTTTTCAAACCCTTTAAACAAATTGTAAAAAAAATTCGTGGCATCTACATACAAAAATTCGGCAAATTTGAAATTTGTTGATAAAAATAATTTCAAGATTGAACCAGGTAAGGAAACCTAGAACATTCAACACAATCCTAGACAAAATGGTCTGCTAAATTTATTCAAATCAACTAATCGTCTAATTTTTGTAATAGATTGAAGTTCGAACATTTTCATTTAATTTCGTTTTAAAAAACACACCCTTTTGGTGCATTTTTCAACCCTACAAAATTTTCAAAAAATTTTAGCATTTTGCCCTCAAATCAAAAAATTAAGATTTAAAATACCATACGACATACCTACCTAGTACCTACCCTACTGCAAACAGTGCAGACATGATAAATATCAAGATTTTTTCCTGTCAAATTTACTGCAATACATTCCAAGTACATTTTCCAATTTCTTTGAAAAACTTTTGATAATTATTTTAAACGAAATTTAAAGCAAAAATATGATATTTTAGGAAAATATCCTTAGAAGAATTTTTAGCACCATTTATCATTTCTTCTATTCCATCTTTTTTTTTTTTTTTTTTTTTTTTTGAAAATTTTACGACCTATCACATCGGTGTACTTACAATTGAAAAATTTGTGAGTGTATGGTCCATTTTAGTACTGCTTTCGTGGCTGTATTATAACAATTAGAAAAATCCAAGAATCGTATTGAGTATCAAAATAGGTAGATGGTTAAAAAATTTTGATTTTTCATCAAAGAATTTTTTATTAATGAATAAAGTGATTTCGTATTTTCGTATTCCATATTCAATCTATTATTAGATTGGATCAATTTCGAAAAATTTCATTGTATTTACCTAAATTTATTTTTTTGATGGATTATCTCATGGGAACTTGAGAACTTGTATTTCATTTTCATTTGAGGTAATTATGACGTAGAGAATGAGGAGTGAGGAGTAAAAAAGTTTACATAAAAATCACAAAAATCTCAATTTACTCTTCTTTTTTTCACTTTTCATCAATAAAACTTCGCATCAAAGATCAATCGATCAATTATTTTGACTTCTTGGTATTTTTTTAATAACTAACTTCTTATCAAATTACAAATCCAATCTCAATTCCAAATATTTTTGATATTTTTTGTAATGCGTACCACTGATGGAACTTTTTTGAAAATGATTTTTATTTAAATTAGTGATGATTTTCCTAGACTTTCAAGTTTCAAGACTTTTTAATTTTTAATTCCGATGAAATTGATTCTTTTTTCAAAATACACTGTTGAAAATAAAAAGAGTATTTCAAAAAATAATAATTATGCTTTTTCTTAGTAGTTATTTCAAATGCTTATAAAAATATTCTCAATATTTCCACTAAATAACTTTCCCAAAAAATTGGAAACATTTTGAAATTTGAAAACATTCGTTACCTTCGAGCTTTAAAATTTTTTGTCCAAGTTCTTAAAACTGATTATGAAAAAAAAAACACCACAGCTCAAATTTAGATAAAAACAACACATCAAAATTTTACCTTTCCCTCCACAAAACCTTATAAAATTCTCTCAATTCAAAATCTAAATTACTCGACCAAAATAAACTTCCAGTTAATTCCAGTCGTGTTTTATTTCGACCAAATGCAAGGATCAGTAAATCTACGTCAAATCAACCCCTTAAAGCCTATTTTCAGGTAGCTTTTTATACCCGCCACCATCGTAAAAAACAATCTGCATGGAGAACTCTGTGCACTACAACAATATACCGTAAAATGTCAGACTTTAGTTCCAATAAAGTTATCGGTGTTGCCCAACGGAAAATTTAACCTACTAACAAACTGACATTTAGTACTTTCCCTCAAATACTGTATCAATTAACCTTTTAAAAACTTTCGGTCGTGAAATTCCTCCCGTTCGGTCACGGCATCCCTGCGCCGATAAAAATGAGCGAAAAAATAAACGTAAATATTAAGAAGTGTTACCTATGTACTCGATGTTTTAATTAAAAATCTAGGTCATTTTTTCGCCTCCATTCTCGCGATACTAAATTTAGAAAAATTTCATCGATGTTAAGGGTGTTTTCAATAACTCGGACACTTAATTTCATCAAAACCTTTTTCCGTTTCGATATCGTTAATTAGATTGGTTTAGTGTTTTGCATTCGGCTGCTTTAATTAACCGCTAAATTTCCGGCTTTATCGATGAATTAACAGCTGGATACTTCTAATCGTTTTAATACGTTTTTTTTTTATATCGCTAGTACCTGAGCAAATCATGCAACTTTTTTCAAAATATTTATTCTTTAACACGCGAAAATGTTTGATAAGATTTCGCGCTCTAATGTAAATCGATTTTTACTTAATGTTTTAAAAATAATTTGTTTTAATTCGACTATTTAATACGGCGTCAATTGGGTATGCCTAGTGTTAGGTTTACGTGCGTGTTCGAATTTTTCAAGTCGAGAAAAAAGTTCGTGCAGAATGTACACAGTTCATTAATAGGTATAATAAGTCCTCGTTAGAAAAAGAGGGATCCGATTTAATAAAATTTTCTATTTGTCACGATCATTCGGTGCGATGATCGTTTTGTAAATATTTACTATCTACGAGTAGTCTCTGTTGGTATCCGAACGATTGCAATTTATGTTTTTACACGAATATTATGCGTTAGTTTATTTCCTAGTTCCTAATCAGCGGGAAGTGATAATAACGAGATAACGTATGTTGTTGGAATATTTTTCTCATAAATGCAATTCTTTTTCTCGATTAGGAAGTTTGCTGAAAGTGAAATCATTTGAGAGATTTTTCTATTGTGTGAGTCGATTATTGAAATAAACTGAATGAAAAGTACCGACGTAGGCATTTTATTAGTACCCAGTCACTAAAGGCCTACTTACTCGAACAAAATCAACTTGACAAGTGATAGTGTGATCGCTGATTGTATTGACAACAATGATTCGTAGAAAGAGATCGATACCGATGAATAGACTGGCTGAATCCATAATTGGGTTACGATGATAACCTGGAATGTAATTTTTTTCGAATCATTTTATTTATCGAAGAATTAGAACTTAGAACTACGTGAACGAATATCTATCTACTAATATTGAACATCGCATCTAAAAACGAATTTAATTTTAAAATTTTCATTGCGTTGTGTAGGACTTGATCTGGAATAGTGACCAAAATTATTTTCCCAGAGAAAACTATTTTTAGCAAGTACTTGAGAATTTTCTCACAAATTGAGAGAAAAAAATTCAGAATCACTCGACTTGGAAAAAGAAATATGTATAGCCAAATTTTTTAACTTTTTTTTCTCAAATTTTTCAAAAATTGAAAAAAATTTCAATCAGATAACAGTTTTGATATTCATAGATAAGGTACCTACTCATTTCTGCAGAGATTTGATTAAATTTTTCACAAGAAATTAACTTGATCTAAACAATTTCAATAATTGTTTTTTAAAAAATTGCAATTCTGGCGACAAAATTGAAATTTCACTACGCAAATCGGACTCCGATGGTCCAAGTTCAATTTTTTCCCCATTACATTTTTAAATTGTTAAATTTTTTCAAAATTGAATATTAATTTAAAAAACTTTTCTCATGGAATTTTTTTCAAACTTCTCAATTTTTTTGAATTTTGATTTCCTCAATTTTCTTAAATTTCACAATCTTTTTTTAAATATCAAGTATCAAAGATTTTTGAAAAACAAAAAGTAAAATTTTTTAAAACTCAAATTGAAGAAATTTGAGAGGAAAATTTTAAATTATTGGAATTTTAAATTAAAATTTTTTTTAAAAAATCCTTTAAAAATTGAAAACCGATTTTAGGATCAAGGTACAATATTAGAACTTGAAATACACGACTGGAAAACTTTTCTACACATAAACATCTTCATTAAAAAAAATTAAGTGGAGAAAATTCACGAATGTCTAACATTTTTTCAAGTTGTCTAAATTTTTTTCTCAACTCTGAAATTTTATTCTTGAATTTTTTCCCATATCTAAAATTTTTTCAATTCTGTCATTTTTCCCAAATATTTTGCCTTTTCAACCGAAGAATTTTTTTCAATAAGTAGGTGAATGAATTTTTCAACTCTTGAAATTTTCTATGAAATATAATTTTGAAATAGTTTAAATCAAAACAGAAAAAACATTGCATTTTAAAATTGTTTGTTCAAATTCAATTTTTTTCAGAAAAAACTTAAATTTTTTCATTAAAAGGATTATGTAACCCTTGTTCTCTATTCGATCTGGTTTTCATATTTCCCCACTTTAAAGAGGAATCGACTTGAAAAAGTTTCCATGACAGTCAGTTATTTTTAAAAAATTGCAACTGAGAGCAAATAAAATCAAACTTCAAAAAATTAAATAAAAAAATAACAAAAATAACTGCAAAAAGTACGTTTCCAATATTTTCAAAATAATTTTACATTTTGAAACAATTTTCATCCTTTTGTATTTTTTTTTAACTGTGAAAAATTTTTAAAATTTGGCTTTATGAGCTTTTCCATATCTCATATTACAAGAAATGAAAGAAAAGAGGCCAAATCTGGGGGAAAACTTGTCAATTTTTCCTAATTCGATTTCTCAAAAAGTAAAAAATTCTCGTTTTTAAAAGTTGAAAAAATGTCCATACTTGGAATTTCACCAACGAAAAATTCAAATTTTTAAAATTCAAAAATTCAGAAAAATATTGAAAATCATAGAATCGTTCATATCAGATATCACATAATATTGTCAATTTCAAAAACCGAAGGAACAGAAATACCAATAAAGATATCGATAAACAATTTACAATAGGTGAGAAAACGAGAAAAGAAGAAGAAAAATGATAGGTATCAAAATTTTTCATTCGGATGGTATTTTGATTTCTTTTCAACCAAAAATAAATGGAAAAACAAGACTCGGGGACCTCATAATGAAAACAAAGATAACAAAGGACCACGTACATTCAAAAAAAACTGCCAATGATACTCAAAATGGTACAAAAAATTACGTTAATTATTCATACATCGTTTACCAGATCACCTAATCTTGATCGAGACAATAAGCCGATAACTACAAACACTTTACGAAACTGGAATTAATAACGCATTGTCAAGAAAAAAAGATAAATATTTCCGCAATTAAATGTCGTGGGCCGAAGTGTGCCATTATTTTGGGCGTTGTCTGTTCTTCCGAGGAAGTTACATTAATATCGCCCGCGGAGTATTTTTCCCTAATGGAGTCCAACTATCATTCAGCTGTCAAGATTTTCATGAAAACCCCGATTCCTTTGTTTATCAGTTGTATAGTAAGTGCAAGAAAACTGTTCGGAGATGTCTTAAATTAAATTATAAGCAGTTCTCACGTGACACCTTTTTAGATAATAAAAATTTACTTCCTTGCCGTCTTAGCTATAACCTTTCGACGAATTTTTACCTATTGAAATCGAATCTGCTGCGATGTTTATAGTTCAAGGATGATTTTATTTTTGAATTTTTATACCGTACTTACGTTGGCCGAGATGTATGCGGGCGAAGTCGATGTAAATTCAGTCGTCGCAAAATTAATTAGCTTCGTGGTTGATGAAACGTGAAGGTGATTAAAGATTCTGTCTGGTTTTTTGAACAGGTTGCCTTGTGTTCTGGCTGTTTGTCGTTTTGCTGGTAAATGGACAAACGATAACGCAAGAGGTGACGAGAAAAATGTGTCCAGTATCGAAAGGTGTTACACCTCCCATGGGCAGGATAGATACATCGGAACGTGTCAAAAGGTACCTAGAACTATGATGATTAAACGAACCAAATCATATTGTCTTGGCTTACTTACTGGTAAATTAATTAAGATGGAATTATCTTCTTGCAGATTGCGTGAAGAAATGGTCAAAACTCGTACAGTCGGAGGTCCTCCTCTGGATGCATATATAATCACACGATACGACGAACACATGGTAAATATAATTGATCGATGATTTGACGATACCGTTCATCATTTTAGAAAATCATTCTGTAAAATGGTAAAATAGAACGAACGTCGACAAAACAAAAATAACTCGCTGAATAATGAAATTTCGTCCAATGATAAGATAATCAAGTATATCAGAAGCACCTTTCCATTTAATTTTCGCGTACTTACGTTTTACGTTATTCGGATATCCGCATCGACCGCAATTATCTGATCAAGTTCGTTCACATTAAAGCTCGATTTTTACGCGTATTTTATCTTCTCTTGCAAGTTATTTTGGGTATACGAAACCCTGTAATAAAAGGGCAACGTTCGTGAATTTCTTTGGGATTTTTCAAATGGCAAGGGCCAATTTTGAAGATTTTCTCTGCGAATCGTACTCGATCGGTAAGAGAGCTCGTAAAAAAAAGTACTTATTGGCAATTCGCACGAATACAAAAGGCTTTCTAGAAGTTAGTAATTTTGCGGCGGTATCGGTAGGTATTTTGGTCTACAATGTGAGGGCTAATCATATAGTATTCGGCTCATTTATTCGCATTTAAAATCTGCCTTTCTTTTTTCATAAGCACGCGATTTTTTTTCGCCTCGGTTTAGGTATACTCAGGTACAGCTTTCAGGAACAACCTTCAACTTTTAACATTGAATGTTGAATTATTTAAATTTTTCTTAAAATTTTAATAATTGTTTTGTTTTTTCTCTCATGTGTTTCTTACTTCGATTGTAATCGTCGCGTCGTGATTTTGCAATTCATTTGCATCTTTCGTGTTTTGTGTATTGAGTAACCGTGTTCTTCGAAGTAGAAGGTGGAAGAAAGTACGATAGTGGATTAGCATAAGTTAACAGGGTTTGGGTTATCTTGGAATCTGAAATGATTTCAATTATTATTCCATTTGGAAGTACATTTTGTAAGATTTAATTACTTATCTGGATTAGAGAACTAGAGATGAATTATGAGAATTAGCAACTTACTCGCTTCGAGATGGTCTTGGATGAGAACAATGAATGAATACTCGAATTAAAGACTTGAAATCATCTTCTACTAGATTGCAGCTTGATTCATCTGCAGAATTAACCTTCCAGGAATCAATTTCAATTCTGATTTAGTAATTTAATTAATTTACAATTTGCCTAAAAATGACTGAATGATTGAAAAAATTGAAATAAAATTAATAAAAAATTTAGAATCAATGATCATTTCACAGATAAAATTTTATTTTTTTGAGTTTCTAGGGGGAAGAGGACAGAGGGGAAAACAAATCACAAAAAAAATTATAGTCACGTGTCACTTATCAGTAAATTTTTTTTGTATAAAATTTTTCATTATTTTTTTTCAATTTCGCTGAATTTAAATTTTAAATTTTATTCCACTAGTTTTATCTGGGTTAAAACGAATATACAATTTAGATTCTTCAATTTGAAATAACATGCAGATTGATTATTCACTTACAATACTACGTAGATACAGGTACCTAAAAATTGCATTGGAAATAATATTATTTTGATCGTGTTTCAGAATGATTTCACAGCAGACTTCGATAAAAGATTAGAATACATTTCCGGATACAGTGGAAATCATGGATTAGCAGTCGTCACCAAAAATAAACAGGGTTTCTGGACTGATGAGCTACATCATTATCAAGCAAACAATGAATTATCTTGTGAATGGTTGCTTTTCAAGACAGATAACATGACGGTTGGTACTTAGCTACTTACATGATTCTAAATTTGTTACGAATGTGTTTTCGAAACCTATGCATATGTGAGCTTGGATCACAAGATGTAAAAAATACCCTTTGATGTCAAAAATTGGACGTTGAGTTGACGCTGATTTGCAGCTCCTTGGGAGTAGAATCGAGAAGGGAACTCGAATTAAAAAACAATTGTTGATGCCTGAAGGTGGTTTCTATATCCGCCATCCAGGCTCACCATGTAGAAAAATAATTGAAGGAGAAGAAAAGTTATGGGTATTTTTTGTAAACTGGTATCTATATTGAATTTTTGAAATTCTTCATCCTTCAAATGATAAACTGGCAACCTCTCTTACACGTTCGAACAGATTATTCCAACCGTAACTGTTTCATCGTCCATAGATTAAGAATACTACAGTACATAGCTACGTACCTTAATACCTACTCTATAGTCACTTTTTATTCATTTAATTCAGCCTTTGATTCGATAATATCAGTGATGTTTTAGAAAACTTTTGAATTAGGAAGATCGAATTTTATTTTTGAAATCATCTGTCACTAGAGCATTTTCTAAAAATCCAAATAAATCTAGAACTCAAAGAAGCCTGATCTAGCATAATGACATTCTGTCGGACTCAAAAAATTGAGCTGAAAAAAAAATTGATTGAGAATTTAAAATAACATTTTTTTAGGCATATTAAATTAAAAAAAAAATATTCGGTAAGTATTTAAAATATTTTTTCATTTGAATTGGGAAAAATAAGAGAACAGGTTTTTTTTTTTTTATAACTACTTGAATAGTAGGCACCTACTTTTTGAACACAAAATAACTAAAACTTATGAAAAATTAGGAAATCGACTTCGTATCGATCGAGCACCTGAGATTTATTACAAATACGTGTATAATAATTTATCTGGTTTAAAAATCTTAGCCACGAACTACCCTGCAGAAGACTGTGCATAAAATACTTAACGATATTATAAAAGATATGACATTCGAAAATAGCTGTAATTGATGTTAAGTGATGATTGTTGCTTTTTGAAAAATGACTCGACAGTTTTTCTTTCTTTCCAAAGTAGATAGTTGATTAGAGGTTTTAAAACGTGACATAAGCCGCGATGTTTACATTCTCGATGATATAAAAATTGATAAAATTAACTTATTAATTTTAAAAGCACAAGCGAGCCGTTAAAACGTTGGAAATGGTTTGTTTTAAAATTATCCATCCGACTAAAGATTTCATATAATTTACCTAGGTATATCCAGTTTTAAAACTTGATAATACATACGCATCTTATTTGGTAAAACAAAAAAGGCTTATAAATTTGTCAAAATGTTTTTCGTTTTGAATGATATTGATTTGAGACCCGGTGTCATACAGTACCACGCAAACTTAAAGTCATGTTGGCTTCACATACAATAAATCTGAAACCGTCTCGTCTCTCGTCGACTCCGTTTACATGCAATTTCTGCCACTATAATTAATTTTTTACCGACAGGCTGCAGTAGCTGAATGGTTGATTCAAGAATTAGTATCCAGCATGAGAGTAGGCGCCGATCCTAAATTCGTTCCAAATAGCGAGTGGGATATAATCGGACGTTCTTTCACAAGCACGTCCAAATCGCTGATACTGATGCCAATTTCTCAAAATCTAGTGGATACAATTTGGCCAGCGAATGAACGACCACTTAATCTAACTATGGACGCATACGTGTGGACTGAAGATTTCGCCGGTTGGTGGCTCAGAAACAAGTGTAAAAAATTGATCGAAATTATTACCCAGGTGTATATTTTTCACAGGTCAGAAATGGAGAGAGAAATTAGCCTCGTTACGCAATGTAATGAAGAATTTAGACGTTGACGCCATCGTAATTACAGCACTCAGCGAAATTGCTTGGTTATTGAATATACGTGGTTTTGATCTACAATACGGGCCTTATTTGAAAGCTTATGTGGTGGTTGCCAAAGATCAAGTTCATATTTATACCGCCCAGGAAAAATTGACAAAAGAAGTGAAAGATCATTTGGCTACGGAATCTTGTACCACTGCTACTTGTGTGAGGTTGGTTGAATGAAAATTTTGGTACCTATCTATTTACTCATCTACCTACAAAAAATATTGATGAATCCAGGCAAATTCAACAGCTGGACAATTTTTTCAAGAGATTTCGGTATCTGGTCACTTCATAAAATCAGATAAGTCTTCGAAAAAATTATTCTTTTCAAATTCTACTATTCAAGCTCATTTATGAAAATACGAAAAAATTTACACAAATTGGTACTCATTTTTACTGTTTACAGTGATCAAATTTCTATTTGAAGTTGAACTATCTTTAAAAAAAATTTACAAATTGAAATTTTATAAAAATGTAGGAAAATTTTCAAATCACTTTTTGAAATTTTTTTATTTATAAAAAATAGAGAAGATTTCAACCGAGGCGTACCCAGAATTTTTTAGAGAGAAAATAAAACGAATAGGTGACTTTGATTATCGTGTCAGAAAATGAAAAAAAAAATTAAATTCAAGTGAAGAAACATGGAAAAATACAATAATTTTTTATGGAAATTTCCGAAATCAGAGAGCATTTTACGAAAAACAAAATTTACATAAGAGTATATTTGATATGTAACTGGTGCTCGAGTGAAACGAGGACGAAATTGAATTTCTATACTTCTTTCCGGAGTTATGGACATTTTCCTGCATTTTTTCCAGAAATTTTCAACTATTCTGTCACATTATTTTTGCTATTTGAAGTTTTTGATGGTGGAAAAAAAACATATAAACGAAAAGCGGTCACCCTGGAAAAAATATTAGGAAATACTCTTTTTTGTGAAATTGAATTAATGATTTTTTGAAAATCGAATAATTTTACCAAAAAAAAAAACAAAAAAAAAATGGACACCTACAAAAATTATATAACTCTTTAAAAACAGTGTCCCACGACACAACAGGCACATACCGAGATCTGTCTCTAATACCTACATCGTCGATTAAGGAATAGATTTAGATAATTGCGTATTATTATACCTGTAAAATTGTTTTTTCTTCTTACAGACCACATGATTACGACCAAATTTGGAATGATTTGAGGAAATTTTCTTCATCGTGGCGAAAAGTCATCTTACCTTCTATGTCTCATTTTAGTCCCGGAGTCAGCCGATTGATTCAATTGACTGTGAGACAATTTTACACCAAAATTACGTAATGCCTCATTAAACGACGCTAACAAGGTGTTAAAATTTTCCAACTTTGTAGGTCACCGTTGAAAAACGTAAAGTGATGCCTTCTCCTTTAATTTATATGATCGCTGAGAAACACGAAGCTGAAAGAAAAGGCATGAGAGATGCTCAGCTCAGAGACGCCGTGATATTTTGCAACTTGATGGCTCGAATTGAAATCGATGTATGGCAATTTTTCTATTTGACATATTTTCATATCTATTTCGAAATTATCTTTTTAATTTTTCAATAGCTGGCAAGACCAACGGAAACAATCGACGAATTAAGAATAGTCAACATTACGAATGAACTTCGACTTGCTGATGCATCCAGCAGAAGCATAAGTTATCCTACCTCAGTGGCATCGGGGCCTAATTCCGGAATGCCTTTATACGTGCCGAATAACTTAACCAATATAGTAATATCAAAAGATAAAGTACTCATTATCGATGCCGGAGCACATTATTGGAGTAAGTGAACCATTCCTGGTAAGAAATTACCTCTGCAAAGTTTTTCTATCATTTATTCGCAACAGGTGGCACGTCAGCTTTAGCGAGAACCTTTATATTGGAAGATACTGCAATTAGCGAAGAGCATATAGAGCTTTATACTCGACTATTAATGGGACTTATAAATCTAGCCAGTTTTACATTCCCTCCTCATTTGTATACCAGTCAATTAGATATTATTGCCAGGATTCCATTATGGGAGACCGGTGCTGACTTTCCTCATGGCTCCGGTCACGGCATCGGAGTTTTCTTGAATTTTTACGAATGTGAGTTAATTTTAAAGACATGTTGGAGTACCTATTCAAATGATAGATTTTAATTTTTGTACCTTTTTTCCAGCTCCTATTGATATTGATTATAGAAATGGACTGCACGACACATTAAAAGATGGATATTTTATACTTGCTGGTAATTCTTACGACGATTTTTAATTATTTATATTTTTAAAGCGATCTAGTAATGAATTTAATTTCAGAGGTCGGTTATTACCAAGAAGATTTTTATGGAATGAAGCTTAGCATGGTTTTAGAAGTTGTTTATCAAGTGAGTCCAGATCGCCAACCAACGTAAATAATTAATTAACTGAAAGAAATCAATTAAATCGTTATGATTTTTTTTTCACAGAACCACAGTTCCGGTTATTTGACATTCGAGCCTGTAACGTTGGTCCCATTCGAGGATAAATTGATTAATAAAGCTATGCTAAGTCCTCAACAAGTTAGTTTCCAGTCGCGTAGTCAAATTTCAAATTGATTTGAATATTAATACGCATAGTCTACAGTCGAACTGGCAAAAAGATTTCATAGAGCCTGCTTTTTTATGAGACAAAAAATCAGTTGAAACTTTTTTTTAACAATTTTTGAAAATTTTGAGCACAAAACCAATTTTCGAATATTGTCGTGTGACTCATCAAAAAATAAGATAAAATATGTTAGTGAAATGCAATTCGAACATTTCTTAATTTTTGTGCACAAAATCCGGCCAATTTTCTAGTACATACATATTTACAAAAATTAGGTCGTGACCACTGAAAATGAGATAAAGTTTTAGCAAAAAGGTAAAAATGTTGACCAAATTTTTTTTTGAGAAATTTTTGAAAATTTCGAGCACAAATCGATTTTTGAGTATTGATACATGACCCATTAAAATGGAATAAAATTGCAAGAGCAGTGCAACGATATTAGTGAAAATGTATTTCGAACATTTTTGAACAATTTTAAGCCCTTAGTCAATTTTATTTTTAAGAAATGTTGAATTCAGACCAATTTTTGAACAATTCATGTGTGACCTATTAGAATGGGTTAAAATTTTACAAACAGTACAACAATTTTGACGAAAATGTAATTTGAGCTATTTGAGCCATTTCGAGCTCAAAAGCTGGTCAATTTTTAGATATAGAGGAAATATAGACCTACCATTTTTGCAGGTTATGACTTTTTTTATTCTCAAAAATTTGACAGCAAAGCTCAAATTTTTCAAAAGTAGATCAAATTGATTTAGGGTTGCATAAATTTGACTTTTCGGGAAAATTGTTATCCTATTTAAGCTTTCGATGAAATTGCACTCCATTTCCATTGTTCACACACCAATTTTTAGAAATAAACCTGCTTTTGGAATTAAAATTGATCAAAAAATGCCAAAATTACATTTTTACCATAATTTTTGTGCTGTTTGTAAAATTTTAATCCAATCTAATAAGGTCACATGTTAATAATTATTCAAAAATACTCAAAATTGATTTATGCTCAAAACTCCCAAATATAAAGTTGACCTGATTTTGGGCGCAAAGTACTCGAAAATTTTTGGCTTAAATTTTCGCTAATATTTTGCACATGTTCGTGAAATTCCATTCCATTTTGATGGATCATATGTCAGCCTCAATACTCAAAAATTTTTTGGTGCTCAAAACTTACAAAAATGGCTCAAAAAATTTTTGGTTAACATTTTTACCCTTTTGTTGAAATTTTACCTCATTTTCATTGGTCATAAGTTCATTTTCTGTAAATCCTTGAAACATTGACCCGATTTTGAGCTGAAAATCACTCAAAAATGCTGAGATTGCTTTTTCACTCGTATTTTTGTACTGCTCGTGAATTTTTAGCCCATTTTTATTGATTAAGTACATGTCGAGAACTTTTTAAATACTCAAAAATTGGTTTGTGCTCAAAATATTTAAAAATTGCTCAAAAAAATTTTGGTGAACATTTTCAAGGTTTTGGTTAAATTCTACCTCATTTTCACAGGTCACACATCCATATTCTAAAAATACTTGAAATTGACCTGATTTTAAGCTTAAAATACTCAAGTTCACAATATTTCCACTAATACCTTTGAGCTGGTAGTGAAATTTTAACCTGTTTCGGTCGGTCGTACCCTTATTTGTATTTTTTTTGACAAATTGAATCAAAAGTGGTACCTACGTTTTTCAAAAATTGACCACAACCTTTTGTGCCAACAGTTTTTTTTTTTTTTTACAAACTTTGACCTAATGATTGTAGAATGAATCTATGTGCGTTTTGAAGTGTTTTTTTGGTCCTGCAGATCAAAGGACGTTTATGGAGCCTTTAAGTATTTAGTAAAAAATGGCCGAATTTCTCAAAAAATCGAAGGGCGTTGACACCTCATCAGTAAAAAATTTATATCTTCGACCAAATTGAAAAAAAATTGAAAACTGATTTTTTTTTCAACAAAAAAGCACGTCAATTTCAATCTCTAGAACTTTGTCAATTTGGACTGTGAGTTATTACAATGAGTCGAATATCACCAGAGATGAAAATTATCGCCAGATTTACTTATCGGAATATCGGATAATTTCATAAAAACAGAAACAAACCTGAAACCTCTAAAATAATTTATTAAAAAGTAAAAAACTAGTTTTACATTCGAAAATATACTCATTTTTGCAGAGATCCTGGCTGAACGAGTACAACAACAAGATAAAAACCAGCGTCATTGATTTATTGAAGAAAAACAATCTGAATAATGGCTACAACTGGGCCTCAGACAGAGTTGCGGCGATTACTATGGAAGATGAAGGTAGCAAAGATACCGGAATAATTATAAAATCGAAACTGCATTTTGTAATCGTGCTCTTATTCGTTTTGCAATTTTTATTAAATTAAGCTTTCGATTTTATTTTGTAAACGTTTTGTCGCAAATCATTGTTAATACGTGAAGCATTTTTATTTTTATGCCGCTTATTTTTGTACTTTATGGCGTTTCTTTTTTCTTATTTTGAGTCTGAGATGTGAGAGCGATTTTGTAAATATCACGAGAAAATGAGATGAGCTTGTACAATCAAAATTTTTATTTGTTGTATCTACCTAATAATGCTGTACTGTTGAACCAATCAAAATTGTATGTGTTCAGTTTTAATTTGCTCGTTTCAGGACAACGTAAAATATAGATGGGTAAAAAAAGAAGGAAAGATTTAAAAATGAGAATATTTATTGGATTACGATAAATGTGATTTTTTTTATCGTAAATAATTGAAAGGAGTGTGAATTCTTTGAGCTTATGAGCCTTCTGCTGGCTCTTATAAATGTTATTAGCCTTATTATATTTTTGTGATCTTCAATTTGAGAATAATTCTCATCCAGGTATTGATTATTTTAAGTACCTATACCTAAATGAATTGCATTTTGCTTCATTGTAAATAGTTTTTATTTGTTACCGATTACCTACGTAGATTTAATAACAACTGGATTATTTAGTTTTATCACTATGTAGTAAGGTATGTTATCCTAATGCATAAAAAATCGTTTAGGTTGAACCTAGAAAAAAATACTCGAGTCGTGACGAATGACTTTACGTTCTTTTCAGTATTTTTTTGACGGAAAATGATTTGTATATAATTTTGGAAGTATTCCAGTGAAGCCATTGTGTATCCCACTTGAGAAAGTATAATAAAGCTACTTCCATATAAATAATACTTAATTCTTTTTAACTATGTCATCAATATGCAGGTACTGGTTTAATTTCAGATTATATTTTGGTATAGGTAAGTAATGTATTCTTATTGTATAAATATTCTAAACGGCGATTTTTTTAGTGAAGGGAGGAGTGAGAAGTCAAATTTTTGAACCAATTTTTGAATATTCTCAAAGGGGGTGGTCAAAGTGTGTCATATTATAGAAAAACTGAAGTTTTGTGATGAAAAATTGAAAGTTCTTCCTCTCATATCGAACCATCTCACCAATTTTTCTCAAATCCATCATTTTTCTTCAATCCATTCTATTGATGATTACTTGGTTAGGTACTCCTCAAAAAATATAATTTTTTTTAAAAAAATGAACATAAAAATCTGGTTGAAGTTATGTAATTATTTAGAATCCCATCGATCCTTTTACACCATTCCAATCGTTTTTGGATTAATTTTTGAATACCTACAGATTTTTGCAATCGGTAAGTATTGCAAAACCCAAACTATTTTTCAGAATGATAATGATTTTATGTTCAAGCCTCTATAATGATTAATGACCAGTTTTGAGAAATATGAATATATATTAATTGACAAGATAATAAATAAAACTATTCGTTGCAACGAAAAATATACTAGATAGGTACCTACCTAAATTTTTATTGACACAGTTAAATAGGTAGGTAAGGTATTTTTTCCTTCATGGTTTGAAAGTTTCAGTCACCTTGCCAATAAAAGAAATCACCATCAGGGAGAAGATATTTATTCATTTTACCTCTCTACCTATACCGAGCATTAAAATTATGGTCACTTCCGTGTTTCATCTTTCTTCTCTTCAACACAGATTAGGTGTAAATAATTAACTACAGTGAACTTGAAGATGATTGATTTGCATAACTGCGTAGATAATTTATTAAAAAAATATTCGTTGGAGCCTCTAAATATTTTAGACGTTCAAGCATCTTGGTATTCTTTCTCGTTTCTTGAATTTCATAGGTATTATGGTTGTGGCAATTTAGCAAACACATGAAGATACCTATAGAAATGAAATTTAATTTATTTAAAAAATTAATAACTTATCTTTTAGCTGAATTAAAGAATGCGAATTAAAATTTTTTGTAGATCCCAAAATTATAGTTTTTTTTATCTTTTTTTTTTTATTTTTTTTGAAGCAACCGAAAACGTTAGTTTTTAGAATTGAAGAATGGTTGCATGCTGTAATGAAAATTTACTACTTCTTTGTACTCTACGACATCGCGGCTTGAAAAAAAATTCAAATCAAACGAATAAAAATTGAGTGATCTGTGATCGATGACGAGTGTTAATATATCCCTCAAGTCTACGAGTTGAGTTTTGATTGACAGAGCAACGACGCTGACTCTGTGTCCAACAAAACCCAAACCTCCAGGTAAAAAAAATCCTAGATAAATAATAAATCATCTAAGGTAGACAAGCGAAACATGGCTTATGAAAGCTAATACATTTGTGTGGAGAATTTCTAAGGCTGGTCGATCCATTATTGCCGGCGGCGATGCAGCCTTCCAAAGTAATCATGTACCGAGGTGAAAGAAGACGGTAATTTTACCGGAGGCACGTGGTTAGGTCATTGTTAGCCCAAGGCCCTGAACTTTTACAATACTTAACACAAAAGTTTTGATCTGCAGCAGTGTTTTTTTTTATTGTTAGTGGTAATAAGTGACTCGAATGATAAGTTGGTCAATTGTATCAATTTTTTATTCCTTTACTGATGGAAATATGAATGCGTTGTAAAAATCTATAACGATGTAAAATGTAAAAACCATAGGTAATCTGAAGAAAATTACATGCACGTTTAATGATTTACCTATTAGATTGATTTATTTTTAATTTATAATCGCTACTAGAAAAAAATAACACGAGTAGGTACATGGTGCACAGCATGGATACTCGAATGCGGATAGAATAAATAATTTTTTAAAAAAAATTAATATTAAAACGAAATATTTCGTAGTTCTTCGTTCGTTTTAAGATTCGAAATGGTTGTAGCATTTTTACCATCTTGGTGTGTTTATAAATATACTTACACTTATGGTAAAATACCAGTTGTGGATCAGGCTACCAATTACGGATCATTTTTTTGACGCGCTCTACGTAGGACTAGGATTGTCTACTCGAAATTTTACCAACATAATATTGTAGCCTGAAGTCTCAGCTTTCAGAAGATATGTAAACGAAGCATTTTTCGTGTCACCAAACCGCTTGTAGATTCATTTTAGTAAAGTGAGTCAAATTTTTAGTCAAAATTTCGTGTTTTTTTCAATGGTTAATGTTGAAAAGAACAAGTAATGATATTTATATTCAGTTTTTGATGCGGTTGCTGGTGATTTCATGTTCAGGGAAGTACTATGGACATATTTTTCGCGTGATCAACCCGTTTTACGAATTTTGAGTGTCATTTGCCAAGCATCTAAGAAAACGTAAATTTGTACCAAAAAAAGTGGATTTCTTCACCAAAATCGTTTGTTCCGAGATCTTCGTCGTGTTTTTATGTATTGGGTGATTCACATTGTTAAATCCGCGCAGTGAGATGCCGAAGTGATTGTGATCCGTAATTGGTTTGATCCGTAATTGGTAGCAAAATTTTTGATCCATAATTGCGAATCAAAAATTTTGCTACCAATTATGGATCGATCCACAATTGGTAGTTTTTCAACTTCGGTTTTTTAACAATTTGTTGATGAAAATCTTTGAAGGTCATCTTTATTATGTTAGAAATACAGCCAGAGTGGAGAAAAAATGCATCACTTCGATTTTATTTGATGATCCGTAATTGGTAGAATCCGCCAAAAAGGCGTATTTTTTCTGGGTCTTTCAAGCCTGCATAAAAAATACTTGAAATAGTTTTTTTCAAAATTCAATCGCGCTACTTTGTAGAGGAGAGTCCAACGTTCATTTTAAAAAAAGAATCACCAAAATTGGTTCATAAATAAAGTCAGGGCACGAATTCAAAGAAAAAGTGATCCATAACTGGTATGTTACCATACACATAAATAGGTACTTATTCATTTGAATATACTCGGTTAAAACAATTTTTCATTTATCGATTACAATCTAAAAGCTTTAGAAATGTTACTTTAATTAAGAGAACAATATTTCATATTTGTCGTTGCTGTAATCGGAATACATTCTTATCGTCGATCGAGTTTATAATTTTCTTCATCTCAATAATGCATTTATAAGAAAGCGTTAAGTAAATGTTTTTGTTTCCTTTTCTTCTTCCCCCTTCTAAAAGCAGTTTGAATAGAGAAGCTGGATGCTGGTCCGGAATAATTAAAAGACGTTAAAATATAACGAGATTCCTTATAGTCAACAAGTGGTTACAAATAATTTAAGACATCGGGAATGGAAAAGGTTCAACACTACGTAGTTTTGAAATCAGATCGGTCTAATTTTGATTTATTGTGAAGTTCTAAGCAGCATCCATCGTTATAGAAATTTGGTAATATGGTGATTGAAGGGGAACGGGGAAAAGACTTGACTCTTGATAGATACATTCACTTTGCAGTAGATATGTATGCAAAAGATTTCCAAATTTTTGAAGATTTCTTTCTAAGAATATATTCGTCTTGCGATGGATTGAATTAAAAATTCAAATAGGTAGGTAGATATTAACTTTTGATGAATATTTTCCCATCAAATTAGCAAACGCAACATCTATAATTCTTTTCAGAAATTTGGCTGAAAATATATATTTTCAGCAGAGCGAGGTATACCTCGCTCTTTATCCTTCCGAACATCAAAATATACCTTCGCTGTAATGAAAATCATACTTAAATGATTTTGTAAAAGCTCTAAAATGAGATTATGGTAGGTAAATTATCCTCTATGATTTTTTTTCTAGAAATTGATTCGGCACTGTGAAAAATTGACCCCAAAAAATGGTGTTTCCTTGTAAGTAGTAAGTATCTAAACGATTTCAGGGAAAATTAGCAGACTTCTTTCCTAAGGTAATCTGCTCTTTGAGGTGAAAACCAGGAGAGTTCATCTTGCTCTATGCAAATGTTTTTTAAAATAGAAAAACCAAGGAAAATTTTTTAAAAATAATTACGTACCTACCTATAAAATTTTCGAGGTAAGTGGCAAACTTTCGAATTTCAATTTCTCAAATGGCGAAAGTAGTATCAAATTTTGAGATCAATAGTTAAAAGAGGTTGTTCCCTACCTGGATATTAAACTACCTTACAATTTTTTATCAACATCGAGGATTCTAATTTTTCGATACACCCCATTAATAAGAAACGAAACGAAATTAGCCACATCTTTTCAATAAAAAAGTAATCAGATTTTTGATTAATTATTCTGCCAAAAAATTCTGGGCCTCTGGATACCCTGCCCTAGGCACTTTACTTTTTTTTGTCAAAAAAAAAAAATGAAAAAATTGAGTCAGTGACGTCAAATAAAAAATGATCGTGACCAATCACCGTTTATATTTCCGAATTAATGTTGCCAACTTATGACTTTTTAGCTCCAAAAATCATTAAGAAAGTTCGGACGAAGCCGGAAGTAGTGTTGGAATTATTTATAAATTTGGAAAACCATTCCAACAAAACTAACAAAAAGTCATACGCCAGCCAGGTAAATCAAAGCAATAATCATCACACGTAAGACATACTTCGTCTAAAGAAAAATACAAGTTATGTGTACAGCTTGGCTTGGGTTCATGCATAGTCCTCCCCACCCCATCTAGTATCTAAATACGCTAGTTCCTCTTCATCAGAGACGTTGTTTACGTTTTACATACACTACCAGTATCCACGAGCTATTAGAGGCTATGGTAGTAGTATGTGTGTTAAAGATAGTTCTCATTACATTGTTCGAGTATCGATAAGCTTTTCAAAAAATTAATTATTTCGTGTACTTTCGTCAGTGCTTTCTTCGATTCATTGTTTTACCTTTGTGACTACTTGTGTTGTGCTTTAGTGTGCGTAATTTAACGGAAAATTGAGAATGCCAAACACGTGGTTTTACGGCGCGTTTATGTCGAAATCGTTGAGTGATATTCGTTTCTTATTCTTATTTTCGTGTGTTGTGTGCTGAAAGTTCGGTGCTGTGCTTTTTGGATTACTTGTTGAGCTTTCGATGAGGTGAGTTGAAGTTTTCGTTGTTTACTTTAGCTGTATAACTGTTTGCAGTGAAGTATTTTGTAGTGGAGTACTCGATGCAGCTCTTCGTGATCGATGTAAAGATAGTTGTGTTATCATGTATCGAAGTTTCTTTAGATGTTAATTTAGACTTTGAAATGTTTACTTTGAGTTTTTGGAAAGATTGGAAAAGCTTACGAGGTTTAGATACGTGTTCCGGGTTTGTAATTATAAGGGGTTCTGTAGCTTTCGATAGTGGGAATAGTGGGGTGCTAAATGTTGTCCAATTTCGATATTTAGGAGTTGAAATCAGCTCTTCAGTTCAGTAATTTGTGTCGTGAGTTGGTCTAGGAGATTAATTTTGTGGATATTGAGCCTTCAGCAATTCTGCTTCATCATTCTGATGTATCAATGAATTCGTTTATATAATTATTCTCTCTTACTCTTACTCCCCCTTTTTTTATCACTGCTTCTGCGTATTTCTTTTCCACAAGAATTTGATAGCAGGATTTCCTGTCTTGTTGTAGGTTGTATGCGTTATGAGAAATGAACTTCAAAATTAAAATAATTTGACTTTAGTTCCCTCCGTCTTTGGAACTATTGTCGTATTCGTATCTTTGATAACGATTGGCAAATCTGATTCGGTCTCTAAACAGAAATTTTTCCTCTTTTCTACCGCTGCGTCACTTTCTAATGATTTCTGATTTCTTTTCATCAAAATCAAAATCAATAAAAAATGGCTAAAAATAGATTTCTGTAATCTTTTCGTCTAGTTCATCGATAAAAATTGGGAATTTGTCTCGAACTTGATTTTCAAGCGGTTACTTTAAATGAGTATTTTTTTCTTATTTTTATTAAAAATTTGAAAAAAAAATCACAATTGACCGGATGCTTCAGGAAAAAGCTGTTTAAATTGTTGAATTTAGTTTTGGCAGTGTAGTTGCTATATATTGAACTTTTGTAGCTGAACAAAAAAATGCATAGTTGAGGTTGCTATCTGGAAATTTAGTGAAAGATGCATTTTTTTTTCGTCGAATTGGACTAGAGGAAGCGAAAATTTGATTTTTAGTTGCTCAAGAAATAATCTGGATACATTTTGGAGAAATTTGAAAATGAGTGATGCATTGAGCATCGAAACTGTGCTGACACTGGGGATTCTTTAATAATTGGAAATTGCCGAATTTGGACGAATTTCATCAATTTTGGCAAAACAATTTTTATTCATTTTCGAAAAGTTGTAGAAAGTCGAGGTATTTATTAACTTGATCCACCAAAATCTTGACTGTGATGGATTATAATTTATAGGACATGTAAGTTTTCAGATTTGTCTTCAGACAAAAAATCTACTATTTGAGTTTTTTTCTGAAATTTTTAATACATTTTTTTGAAAGAAATGGAGAATCTCTATTGATACATGTCGGAATATTTTCAAATTGAGTTCAAGGTTTTTAATTTGATAAAAAAATTTGAAATGTTGGCAAATATTCTCTGTTTGGCCACTTATTTGATATGCATCATTTGAAACAAATTTTGTGATGAGGGAACCGAAGAAGGGAGGGTAGGTGTAAAAGTGATTCATTTTTGATATTGATGGGGGGGGGGGGGGGGGTAGTCAACAAAATTATAAATGAATCAATAACACCAAAAAAAATTTATTCAATTTTCTGTACAAACCCCGGCGTTGGGTTCATTTTTGTGAAAAATCATGGTCTCTTCTGGCCAAAAAAAACCTAGAAAACCAGGAAATAGCAAAGATTTTAATTATTTTACTGCAGAAAGCGAAAAATTTCACCGCAGTTTCTTTTTTCCATGAATTTTTTAACAAAGTTCGAAAAATCGGGATGTTTTTGGGCAGATTCAAAACAAAGAAAAATGGTCATAAAAACAAAAAAAATCCAGAAGATGGCAAAAATTTTAATGACTTTAATGCAAAGAAATGAGGCATTTTCAACATTTTCTTCTTTCCTTGAATTTATTTATCAACGTATCAAAAAAGGGTTCTTTTCTGGGCAAATTCAAAGAAAGAAAAATTACATGAAAATGGCAAGAAAAATCCAGAAAATAGCAAGAATTTTTGTTTTTTAGATCCAGTAAGTAGACAGTCTAGACACAAGTATGTACCTACTCTTGATTTATTTCTTGCAAAACTTCAAAAAAATAAATAATTTTTGGAAAATCAATTTGTACTAATTATCTACTCTTGATTATCCAAACAAAAAAATTTCGAAAGCTTTTTCGAAACTTGTTTTCAAAAACATTGAAAATTTTAATTTGAGAAATGAATTACTTACTCTATTCGTGTTTTTCAAAACTCGTATTGATTAAATTTCTCCATTCTGAAAAGTGCATCTATATTATCCCCCTTAAGCTTAGCACTATGGCTTCCATCGCAGATAGATATTTTACGACGTTGAAGTTGCATAAGGCATGAAATTCTTAAACGATCGTAAATCTAAGATACAAAACAATTTAAGCGGATCACAAATCAGAAATAATTTTACGTAATTTAAAGGTATTTAACAATAAATAACGCGAAATCATGCTATTAGATGATACGCTTTCAGCTTCGTTTTGGGCTATAAAACAAGCTATTTACGAATTTTATGCGACATCTTACGAAAAATGTGTAAAAAGCTCTCAGCTACGAGGACATAGTTAACCTATGCATGCATTTTGTACTTACTAGATTCATTATCATTTGTATGGGTTCCCTTTCACCTATAATAGTATTGTAATGGATTAATTTCGCCAATAAAACCGTATAAAGGTGGTATTGAGAGCAAATCGAGTATAAGGAAATAGAAATTGTTTAGACGTAGCGTATTTAAAAAAGTATGTTAAAATATACCACTGTGTGGTAAAATTAGGACGCGCTGAATCTATTAAGCAGAATTTGTCCAAGCAACTCTCTAGTCGTATCGATGCCTCGGGCAAGTCTACGTAATTTTCCTAATACCATATGCTATTTCCCATAATGTAATTGGAAAATATACCCTGGAGTTGGCTATTAACCATTTTCAAGGTTCTATTTTTTACTTCCACTACCACAACCTTTGACTAAGCATTGAACCCTCCTGTTGTGATTTATTCCCGCCAAAAACAATCATTTTAATCGATACTCAACGTTCACTTTTTTTTTTACCTACCTTGTTTGAAAATTTCTCATTTGTCGAATACCTTTATGGTAGGTCAAGTCTTTTATTAGATTTCGATAGTTTTACGATTCGCTGCTGCGTTTGTCTGCCCTCAGCTCCGCGATGCCGGAGGAAAGTATCCAGATAAGACTCTCCTTTCATTGTGTACGCAGGTACAAACGTCGGGAGTGTTAACGATGCTCGACAGGTCGCCTCTACGCAGGTGATTTTTATCTTTTCTATTTACTACATTGTTGAAAAACCTTTGAAAAGAATGGTTCGCGTTCTAACGGAGACCAGACGAGATGGAAAATAACGATAGAGTATTAAAGGAAACTTTTACGTGATTTTTTCCCAAACTGGAGGAATTAAAGGTAGATGTAAATGCAGACTAACGGAGATTCGAGGAAATATTCAGTTCTTTTGGTCGAATGTATACGAGTTTGAGAAAAAAATTAGCTGATTTCGATTTTAAAACGAAACATCGTATGTGAGTCACGTTTACGTGCGTCAGGGTAGGCTGCCGGAGCGGAGCTGGTATGCTGGTGCTAATTATTGTCCTGTCGTATTATCCTAATGGTGCATTGATGGGTTTAATGCAGTGGTTCTAAAAATATCATGGAAAGTGGATATCAGAAATCGAATGGTCTACTTAGAATTACACTTTAATTGGTAGATGTTTGAAAAATCAAAAAAAAATTTTTTTCAAGACATTTTGAATTCGTTCCAAATGATTTGAAAATTTTTCTTGGATGGAAATTGTTTGAATAGGGACAGGAGGCAGCGAAATTTGTTCGTTTTATTAGTATTTGATCAGTTTTTAATAAAATTTAAGCATTTTTCGCCTTTTCAGTTGTATTTTTAGGATTTTTTTGGATTTTCGTACGTTATCAAATTTTACAGATTTTCTTTTTTGAGTAATTTCAACGAGAATGTTTCAATTTTCATGGAATTTTATTCATTTTTTGCAGGAACATTTCTAAAAATTCCAAGTGTTTTCTATTGCCATTTCCATACTGCTTCAACTTTTTTTTTTTTTCATTTTGAGTCAATTTTGTTATGTTTTAGAGAAATTTCACCATGTGTGACCGCCCACGAGAGAAGGGACCTGAGGGGCAAAAGCAGGTTTTTTAAATGAACGAAATTTTTAAAAACTTTTTGTAATAATTTGCGATTCTTTTACAAAAAATGGTGAGGTTTTTAATCGATTTTTAGGGTTTTGAAGTCCCAAATCTAAAAAAAAGTGAATTATGATAAAATGACCTCTAAGGTTCCTCTTTTCATGAACGGTCACATTATGTGCAGTTTTGTTGATATTGTCATTTCGTACAATTTTCATGAAAATTCAGCAAATTTTTTGCTTCGTTAAACATTATTCTAAACTTTTTTCTATATTTTTTGGAAAAACACTGAAGAAGGCTCACATAGTGTACCTATATTCTTCTTTTTCCAAAAAAATTCAAAATTTTCTATTTAATTCTCCCTTCTCTCCCCTTAATAGTCCAAATTCCAAAAATTAAAAAATTGTTTTCCAAGACGTTTCATCAACATTTTTCTTTTTTTGAACAAGTTTTAGGATCAAATCTTTCCTCCCATTTTCTCTTTCCGTCACAAAATCCGAAAGATAAATTACAAACGTTTTTTCATTCACTTTTACTTTGTTTTGAACAATTTTATAAAGTTTTTTTTCCAATTTTTATACCATTTTGTATTTTTTTTTCAATTTTTCCCATCAAAATTTCTTGAACTGAAATTTAATAATTTTACAGTATTGCACGTTTTTGATCTGCCACCAAATACCCTTCTCTCCCCTCCACAAAAAATCCAATCTGCAGAAAATAAATTTAAACTTTTTTTTGATCAACTTTTACTTCTAGTTGGATAACTTTAACACAGATTCTTTCAATTTTTACAATATTTTGACATATTTTGCAATATTTTTATCCTCCAAATGATTTGAAAACAATTTTCACGAAAATTTTCAATTTTTTGTTGTTTCGATTTTTGATTAATTTGTATTTCTGAAAATCAGTAACGTTTTTGTGATTTTTCACGCAATTTTTTCATATTTTTTATAATTTTTATTTAAAGATCTTTTTTTTTTCAATTTGATGGTTGACGTTATTTTTAACCACCTTTTGTAAATGATTATCGTCAGTGAATTAGCATTTTTAGTAATTTTGGCTCAATTTTAAATGATTTTTTCGATGTGGGATGAAATTTTATGGGCGCAGATCTTATTATGTTGAATTTTATTTCATGTTTCAGTTTTTTCTATGTTTTTATGTAGATAGGTGGTGAAAGAATTATATTTGATTTTGGTTTACCTAGTCATGATTTCTGTAAATTCACCTCTGAAAAAATGTATTTTTGCTCACTTTCGTTACTCCCAGAATCCTTGAATTTTCTATCAAAATGATGACGATTTTTCGATTTTTCTGCGCAAATAATTTTTCAAAAAATGTAAAGTTTCAGCGATGAATTTTCCATAAAGTTCCAAATTTTTCGATCCAGTTTCCTACTTTTTTCAACCTCAGAAATTTTTTCTTCTCTCCAGTTCTTGAAATCTGAACCACGTTTGAATAAAAATTCCGAAAAACAATAGCTACACGATACTCACCTATTCATATACCACCATTTCCGCAGGAAGCCGATAAAAATGAAAAATCTGCTCATTGCTGGTATTATACTCCGGATGACCCAAACTGAACCTATCTGTGCCACTTCTGGCTGGAACTTTCCTCCGATCCGACCGTGAACAAAACCCAAGCCTTCGCCGAAAAATTCGCACAATTTAGAAACTCGTGTGTGACACGATACCTTTGACTTTGCATTACCATCATCGCCAACAACAACGTATCAACAATACGAATACAAAAGACTACATACACGCATATTTACTGGTACTCGGTGGCATACAAATGACGGTAATTAAGTCCACCGACCAATACATCACCGCCGGTGGACATTCCGTTGACAATATTTCCTCCGAAAGTATCAACTTGTACGTTAATAACCTACATAGGAAAAGTTGATAATATTGTTGGTTCCGCTTTGTAAATTCGAGTTATTCGATTTTTTTTTTCCATCGTGCATGCGAGTAAAACAAATGAGGTGTCATATTTTACTCGTACGATGTTGCTGTGGTGATTTAATGACAAAAATCAGGGGGCTCGGGTTAAGTTACATTTTGAGCTGTGAACTCATTTAGAACATTTGTAACTTGTCAAACGGATTTGGACGATTTCACGGACCGGTTCGTTCAAAAGGGTTCGGACCTCGGGATCTCGGACGATTAATTGTTGTACGGTGAAATATTCTAAGTTTAATTCGACTCCGCAGAGGTGAATTTTTTTACTCTGGTTGAGGTAATTCCAACTCGAAGACACGTTTAATTGCCCAGCGCGATGGGCGGAGTATAAAGTTGGAGATCAAGGAGTGGTAGCGTGCTGCCGTTTACACGAAGCTTCAACGTGTTCGCTGGAATGTTACCTTGCGCGTTGGAAATATTAAATAGGACATGGGAGAGGTATCTGCCGATAAAAAAATATATCTTGAGAAGCTGAAGAAACTGCGGCGGTTTTCTCGCTCGTATATTTCGTAAAGTACATAGTGAAATTTTTTGGGTTATTTTTAACGTACCGACTGATACGAGCTGACGAATCCATTAATCCAACCAGTACACGATTCAGATCCGCAGTTGCATTCTATATGGTGATAAGAAGGACCATAATTGAAGGTGATCTCTTCACCGGGCATAATATTCTTAATACTGAATATACCTATTCGTTTGACTCCGTCTACCGTCCAAGACTGCAGTTCGCAATTCGGTTCGCAGCTGTGGTTCACAAATCGAGCTATGTTACCTTTGATGGTCGCGTCGATAATGCGATTATCGTCGACGATCATAAAATAATCCGGCGGGTATCCGGATCTCACGTATTCCTCGTGTCTGCGATGTTTCTCATCGTTATCGATTACTTCGCCGACGTATTCCCTGATCAGGGTACCTTTTGGGATACGTTCGGCAGCCTTTACCCCGTATCCTCTTTCATCGGTACGGAATCGCAGACATTTCGGTTGTTTCAATTTATTGAATCTTTTATTAGCGCATAATTCGCCCAAAGCGCAATTAGCCGGACATTCGCGTTGGTTTCGTACGTTGATGCATTTGCGATTCTTACATCCAAGAATGCCAATCACCTTTTCGCAATTGCACAGCTGGATTTGGTCGCGATGGATTTTCTTCGGAGCTACGTACTCGTTGCCTTTGATCGGCTCGTAATAAGGGTGCTTGAAGATTTTCAAAGGTTTTCGTTTCATCGAATTGGTTCGTCCGCGCAGCGAAGTGATCGGCGGAGCTGTCGGACGTGGTTGAGCTGGCCTCACCAACGGTGGCGATTCTGGAGACATGGTTTAGCGATGATTCTGGTAATCGTACAGAGGACGATTGCATTAACGCATTGTTCGACCGATGATGTACGTTTCGTTTGTAATCACCTGGATTCTTTCGGATTGGAAATATTTTGCTTAGCAATTTCAACTTATGTTGCGATACGATCAGGTATGCACGATATGGGCACGTTGTTGAAACGTTCCGAGCATGCGGACACGTATTTCGCTGCGTTATTAAATTAAATATCTTTCAGATACATAATGCGTTTGTCGATGCGTTTCTTTGATAATTCAATCCAAAACGTCACGCAATACGTTCAATAAGATGTTAGGTCGCAGGAGTCAAAACCGATCTTTTTTTACGAAAAGTCATTCTTTGTTTACGAGTTTATTAAAGAAGCGCAACCATTCTTCCATTTTGGTGAATTTCATTGTTCACGCTTGGAATACCAGTGGTGCTATTTCAAATATGTACTGCGAGATTATCGAATAGTTGAGCAAATTGTTGTAATGAATCAATATGAACGATGGTATTTTGATTTGAAATATCGTTGTCGCGTCGTGTCGTCAACAAGTCATGTCAGTTGTGGGATGAAATAGTTTCGCATTGAATTAAAAAAGGTAGTTGAAGGTTTTATCGCGAGATTTTCGAACGATTTTCTCTAAAATCTCAAATTTATTCATCATTGATTTTTGAAACCGGTTTCGTGGTTCTTAATAACTGGTTCCTCAGACTTACCGTCGTAAAAAGATCAGAAAATTTGAATAAAGTTGAAAACGATTCAATTTCAATATTGTTTTTTCCATTTTCTTTTAAACCGGTTTGATGACTGACAGAAGTTGTATCAAGTTTTTAAAAAATGCAATTATTGAGAAAAAGATACACACAAATCTTGCACAGTACAGAAAATCCATAATTTTGTGTTCATATACATGTCTTTTGAACCGGTTGTAATGATTTTGAACCGTTTGCCGAAAGCTTTTTAGCAAAACAATTCATCATAAAAGCCAGATATCCCTAGGAAGTTGAATTTGGTTGACTGTTCATTTTTGAAACCGGTTCTGAAGTTTGCAACCAGTTGTAAAAATTCGTCAGAAAATGAAAAACCGGTGCAAACGAAAGTTGCACAGCTCCGAAAAATTCATTATTTATTTATCATCGGTTTTTGAAACGGGTTTCGATGATTTGTAACCGGTTTCCAAGTATTATTTAGTGGAAGAAATCCAAAGCAGAAACTGCTGAACCCTGAAAATTTTGAACTGGTTGTCTGTTCATGTTTGGAACCGGTAACCAGTTGTCAAAAATATCACTTTTGTAAATAGTGTCAAGTTTTGAAATTAGTGGATGTTATTTTAGTTTTCAACATCAATTTTTAGAAATTGTTCTGAAAATGGATAAGATATTTTGAAAAAACAATATTAAATCTATTGTAAAACTGAGAAAAGAATCATAATGTTTTTCGTTTCTGTTTTTATATATTTGAAACCGGTTTAAATTTTCTGTCGTGGAAGTGGAAAAAAGTAAACAAAAATTGAAACAATTTTAGTTATTCAAGATCAACCAGTTGCCATAATTTTTTTCACTAATTCACAAAGAAATGCTTCTACAATGTTGAATACTGAAATTCCTTATCATCTTGCTTCAAACCGGTTTCAGAGCTCACAAGTTTCTCAACTCTCAAGAAATGAAATGAATTGAAGTGCTCGTATTTACAGAAAAGCGTTGTGATTAAAGTTGGATATAAAAACTGAAAAACTATTTTTTTTTTGAAAATTGAAACCGGTTCAATGGTTAATCGTCAACTTTACAGAACCTCTCAAATTAAAATACTAAAACTGACCCAATTCAAAAATTTTATCTAAAAAATTTCATTTTGAAATCAGCTTTTGTAGTCTGCAACCGGTTTCCCAAATTTCTTTTAAAAGTGAAAATGGTAAAATTTCTTGATCAAAAATCGTGTAATGTTGAAAATCTTCAATTTTTTCCATTTTTATATTCTTGAAACCGGTTGCATGGTTCGAAACCAGTTCCAAAATATCCAAAAAATGAAATCAATTGTTAGAAATATTTTTAAATTGAAGGCACACAAGCTGTGATTGGCTTTGTACGTTCATTTCTGATCATCGCATTTTTGGAACCGGTTTGGTGGTTTATTCTCAGTTACTAAAAATTCTTTAAAACACGAATATCCGAGATGATGCTCCAAAATAGAAACATTTTCAAACTCTAGATATCCACTATATTTTTTCAAGTTTTAAAACTTGGTATATGGCTTCAAACCGGTTACTAAAATTTCTTTGGAAACTGGTTCAGTGGTTTACATTTTTACAACCGGTTAGAAATTCTTCAACATGAAAAGTGTGTAAGAGAATGGGTCATACAAACTGAAAAACAACAATTTTTGAATGCTTTTTTCATTTCTAATGATTGGTTTCATTGTTCAAAACCGGTTCCTAAAATCCCTAAAATTTAAATTACGGAAAAAAGTTTCAAATATAGGTAGCAGAGTACTAAAATTCGTTTGTTCGGTTTTTGTAACCGGTTCAGTGCTTTACAACCAGTTGATGATGTTCCGAAAATCCATAATTTTTTGTGTTCTATATTCTCAATATTGGTTTCATTATTGTTTGAAACCGGTTCTAAAAATTCCCAAAAATGAAATTATCTAATTAAATTTCAACTAAAAGTAGTAGAGTATTGAAAACGATCATTTTTATTCTTTAATTTTTTTCAATTGGCTCCCGGAAACCGGTTTAGTGGCTCACAACCAGTTGCCAAAAATTCTTTAAAATTGGGGATGCAGCATGAATTTTTTTTGAATAAGAATGGTATACGGCTATAATTCATTATTTACTGATTGCATTTTTTCGGAACCGGTTTCTTGGTTAACAACCGGTTTGTCAAGTTGCTTTAGAATAGAATACTCGAGAAAAAAATTATTTTTGGATAATAGCTGAGAAAAACTGTAAATTATCATGTTTTCGTACATATTTGAAACTGGTCTCAATAATTGTTGCAACCAGTTTTTTAAAACATTGAAATTTGAATTTTCCAGCCTTCTCTATCTTTTTTCATCTTTCCTCTCGAGTTTTGCGCTGCGTGTTCCTCAATCCCAAATTCTAACTAATCGAATTTGATCAACTACGATTCAAGAAATTTGTTGCAACTTTTTCTCTCCCCCTCCCCTCATCACACCCATCATTATGTCAAAAAATTCAATCAATTTTCTCCACCCATTTCTAAATCTAATTCGTATATCTCACAAAACCCTCCAAAGATACATTTCAGATAAAGATATCTCTTCATCATTCCAACACCACACGTATAAAATCAAAAGGTCTTTGACACCTTATCTGACCAAGAGATAATGCTACAATAGCCACACCACTCAGACGACTCGATGCGCTGACATTTGAACCTGAGGTTAATTCACGGTCTAATATGTAGATCACATATGTACCTCTCATAGTACTTTCGTGTAAAATCTCCTCATCGCCCATCGCGCGGTTTCTTTAATGTGCATTATCCTCGTATTTACGTACGGATCGGCGTGAAAATAACCGACCGCTTTCGTCCCATGAATAATTAACTCGATAGAATTGCTAAAAAGCGCCAGCCATATTTTTTCGCTTCCTTATATTCTAATGGACTTAGCGTTTTAGTCTGTGCGATCCATAAGTCGTAAAGCTACCGCCATTAGGATGAACTTATATCATTCCGTATAAGTGGCACGTTTTTCTTCCAGCTTTTTATCTCTAAACGCTATAAAGGCAGAACTGGTTTTCGATTTGAGAGAAAAAAATCAAAGTTTTTACGCGCGTAGAACACGTGCATTGGATGATGCGACGATACGATGCGATGGTTTCTTGACCTTCGTTACGCGCCGATTCGAGTAATGAAATTTTACGCTTTGTAAAATCTATTCGAGAAGTACCTATCATATGGATGTTGATGGATATCGTACGTGTAATATGATGGGGGCTCTTTTACCCATACGTTGAAAGATGATACGTGTATGCATATTAATGACTCGTATCTTATATAAGGAGATGATGGGTTTTTTTCTATGATTTGCCATAAAGTGATTTTACAAGGAACCCTTTATTGTCTGCGGATCTCCTCGCCTATGGGTGAATTGACTCTCGATAGCTTGGTTGGCACATTCGAGCGAATATTTACCTTTGAAGAGACGATCTTCATTATGTACTTATGCTCGTATATGTGCACATGACAAAGTAAATAAAGGTGTCGTTTCGACAATGTACCGCTCTGTAGCTGTACGATGTGTACTTAGTTACCTATGCATGAATAATCGGTCATACAACGTTATGATAGCTACTTTTTATGTCGAAACTGTAAACTCCTCTGAATAAAAATGGAACTGGAAGTGCGTATACTGGGAACTGGCGAGCGAATATTTCAATTAACCTGTATAATTTTTTTGACGATTTCTCTGGAAAAAATACGCATTCGACGAGACAATACAGCCAAACGTTAATATTAAAATATTTGCATTTTTTTTGGTATCCGGTTTCACTTTCGTACAAGTTTCGCGGTTACCACGACTCATATACGTCTGGATAGTTCGAATTAGGTTTTTTTTTTACCTTCGATAAGACTCGAAACCGTTATAAGAATACGCAGAATTATAATAGAAGGACATTGCGCCAGCCACTGTGTATTCACTATGGCAATAATAATAACGAAATATGATGCCAGCACCTATATGTGGCCTGGTTTTTATACCAGAACTAGCCACTCGATCTGGCATATATGGCTGATACGAGAACAAGAAGTACGAGTAACATCCGTTATGATGTATTAGTCACGTGCTGCCATAGAGTACCTTTATTTATTATTTTTTTCAACCGAGTAAACGTGTTTTAGTCCAGAAGCGAGCCCTGAGTGTAATTTTCTTCGGCTCGTTGAAAAATATCATAACGAAGTGCCGGAAATTTCTTCGATACGATCGAATTACCTTTGAAGAGAGATGAGAGCTAAATTTAAGGGATGCTTGTAATTAGACGAGTTTGGTGTAATATTAAGGTATAGTTTGCGTTACCCCCCAATTTACCCTGTTTCCGGTGTTTTGTTTATATTTACGGGGTGGATGGTGAGGGAAAAATTCGTTTTTGAATTGGCTCGCGATAATGACGTTGACTATGACTTTGTATTTGATATTTTGGTGTTTTCCGGTGTACCTAACTAAGGTTTGTGTATACGATTGGCAAATATAACGGGTAAATATCGTTTAGAAATTGATTAATTGAGGTAATTTGGTGTAAAGTCAAGGTCGAATTGGTGTTTGTACGAGAAGCTAATACATTAGTACCTAATTTTTGCTGGTTTTTAGATATGAGTGGTTCTTCGAAAGTATTCGTGAATTTGATTTAATGAGTTTTTTTTAGGAGAATAGGTAGTTTTTCATTTATTTAGAAAATTTTCAAACATTTCAGTTTCAAGTTTTATTGTAAGGCGAAGAAAATTCAATTTCATTGGGAATATGTTATGAAAAACGTACCAATCATATCTAAAAATGATAAAAATTTACAAAAATTTGATGACAATTTTTTTAGGTAGGGAAAATAAAAATTTCACATAATTGGTGCTAAAAAGATTTTCAAGTGTGGTGAAGTAATTTTGAAAGTAGCAATAAATTATTTGATGTAAAATATGAAAAATTTTCAAGAATTGAACGTAAAATTTATTTCAAAATTTTGGATTTAAAAAAAATCTTTGAATAAAAAATGAAATAGATATTGATTCTAGAATAGGTAATTTGAAAAAATGAATCGTATAGATGAATGAATCAAAAATTGGAAATTGAAGTGAAATTTGAGTCATCGGTTTTGATGAAATAAAAATTAAGAAAAAATGAAGTAAAAGTACATATATACTATTTATTTACCGCTTGATAAAAAACATTTGGAAATTTTCAAAATATTCATAACTGTGACTGAAATGAATCGGAGAGCGGCTCCTCGTAAAAGGAAATATGGTGCAAAATAGTTTTAGATTTTCGACAAAAAATGGAATTTCGCCGATTATGATTTTTCTGGCTCAAAGGTACGCTTTTTAAAAATGTTTCAAACTTATCACGTTATTCTTCTAATTCCTCCACCTCCTTTCCCTCACTGGGATGGTCCTGAGGTGAGCAGTGAAAAGTACTGAAATACATAGGTGATGATTCTAACTTCAAGTTGCGAAGATGTACCAAATTTGAAATTTATTTATTGAATTTGAGCTTCATTCATGAACATTCGTCAACTTCAACCTCAACAATTTCGAAATTCTGATGTCAAGGCAGCCTGATTGCTCCAAATGGACATAAATTATAAAATTTGTGATTTTTATTGCTTGATAATGATGTATTATTTTACTAGACATACCTATTATGTACTTCTGTCTCAATTTTTCATATTCGCCCAAAAATTGAAAAAAATTCCGAGTTATAAAAAATTGGCTTTCATAATAATGTAGAAAAATTGAAAAAATGAGATAATTTTTTGGTTCGATTTACGAAATTTTCAAATTTTTTTTTGAAAAAATGAAATTAGGAGTTCTTTAGAAATTAGCAATAATCAAAAAACCATCAGTCATTTTTCAAGCAAAATTCTGTTTGTAAAATTTGAGCCCTTAAATCGACATTTTGTACATAAGAAATTCTCCAAGTTTTATTGCAAAAAAGTTCGTTTTCAAAAACTTTTTTTACTCCTAAGGTTTCTTTTTTTGTGGACGGTCGCACAGATTTCAAAATCAGTCGTTTGAAGGGGTAGCAGTTTAGTTCACTGTCCTCTTCCTCCAATATGGGAAAATTACATTTTCTGTCGAAAAAATCAAATTCAAATAAAAAGGTTTTTTAAAAATAATGATTTTTTTGGGGGGGAGGAGGAGAGAGATTTTCGTTTTGAAGTGCCCAGCCTGAAGAATGAAGAAAATTACATTTATCCAAAGTTTGAAATTTTTAAAAATATGTTGAAATTCCCCCTTTCAAATATTAGATAAACTACCTCAGCAAAAATCATTTTATGAAAAAAAATAAATTGATCTCGATATTTTAATGTCATTTCGTGTTTCTTCTTTCCGTAAACTGAATCGAATAAAATGTGGAGTTGAAATGAGAAAATTAAAAAAAAAAAACTTGCTTTCATTTCAAATTACTTTTTTGTGACAAATTCATAAATTATTATTATCACTCAAAAGTTGGAATAATTTCGTAACCTGGTCAATGGGTATTTGAAAAACGAACATTCTTTCATAATTTTTAATCCTCATTCTGTTCCATCATTTTTTTGATTTTTTTTTTTTGAAAAGTGATTTTATTCAAAAATTTATTTTTTGTCAGATTTGAAATCATGTTTTGATTGGGGGGGAGGTGAGGGAAGAGGTGGTGGTGAGGGATCAAATTTCCAATTTTTTCAAGAGGTTTGATCCTTTAGAGAAAAATTCAAATTACTTAGGTAACATGATTTTAAAAAAAAATTATAATACTGATTTACTGGATTTAAAAAATTGATGATGATTTTGAAACGAATCAAGAAAATTTCTCCCAAGAAAAAAAACCAATTTCATATTCAATGTCTTGAAACTTGGAAAAAATGATAAGATATTTACTTGAACCCAAATTTTTTTAAAATTTTATTCCATAGACGTAATAATTTCTTTATCAGTAAATTTTTCCTAAAATTCCAATCCAAAGAAAACCTAATAAACTTTATCAAACTAAAAACGAAAAAAAAAAAATCAATAATCTGGAATTCACATATATTTTCTCATTTCTGCACCTTTCATCAAGAATGTAAAAACACTACCGATAATGACTCAAATACCAGAGTATTTTCCGCGATAACCTCAATAATTATAATCAATTTTCTGAATTTTTTCACACATCGAGACCCAAAGATATCCGCTACGTGAACAAAATTCGAATTCTTTCTCCTCTAGTCCTCGATAACAATATCGTATCGATAAGACAAACAATACGAATCGCAATCCTCTTCGTAATGATATTTTCATACATCGATTATAAAACAGCCCATTCCAGCAATCCTAGTTTAAAGGTATATAAGGCAATGGGCATTCCTCAAATGCAAACGTACGCTGAAAAATAAACACAAAGAAATATAATTATCAGTAATACACTAATTTGCAGACATTACGTGTTCACGGAGCAGCTAAACGAGGCGAACGTGTATTGCTTAATCACGCGTAAAAACACCTCGCTTTTATCATCCGCGTGCGTATAGTGTCTATTTTTTTTTTTATTGTTTCAATGTGGCGCGAAATGTACCTACAAAGGCGTATTCCCCTCACTCTGCCATTTTCCATTACGTTGGCTAATTCGTTTAAAAACGATTACATAGGTATGGTGTTCGTAAATCAGAGCTACTTTGAGACCTTTCTAATTACCCAGCGAGTCGTATAGTTCTGCAATTCTGCATAGATCACATATTTATCCTTGACTCGAATCTGGATTAGAATTTTTACACGGTATCTGGCAAAACCCGGTAATTACCTGGCTCGACTTGTAAAACATTCGACGCTTCGATATTCGTGACCAAAAAAAAATCTCATGTATTTCCGGTCGGTGCGTTTTTCTACCTTGGTGATGGTCAATGCTGGAAAGAATAGCCATAGAAGAAGAGGACATTTGAGTAAATCGTGTCGATAAACCGATGGTGTTTTTTTTCTCCTCATCGGTGTTCAAGTGCTCCGGATTAGGAGGATGTGCTACACGAGGACGAACAAAGATCGAGTTTAAAACTATATCGTAGGTAGTTATAGGGTATTGTTTGTTGTAAATTACACGCTTACTACGATTCGTGTTTGGTATGTTAATTATTAGGCATATCGCAACGACTGTACGAGACGACTGGCGGAGACTGGAGATGTAGAGTGAACTGGCATCAGTTGAGGTAGAGGTGAATGTACATATATGTTCGGTTTACACGAGAGTATAGGTGTGGAGGATATTTCCATGTGACCGATAGGATGATTTTTATTGTCTATAGACGAATCTGTGTGACACGATCGAAAATCTGGTGAAAAACAATAGGTGTCGTGGAGGTGGATCAGTCGTAAGTGTCGCAGTATTCATAGGGCCATTTTTGATGAACTGTCGATTCAAAGATGGCTGCCTTGGTGGATTTTTGGTTTGTAGATTTTTCAGTATTGATACTAATCGGTTGATCTTGATGGTGAGAATTTTCTTTTTAGAACACCTGTTGTTAGCATTGCGCAGAGAGGAGGAGAAGGGGTCCTCTAGACCGATGTTTTAAAAATTTTTCTTTTAATTGCGAGAATCCTCAAACAACAACAAAAAAATGGCTTTATCTCGTCGTATCGACGTCTGAAAGACCTTTTTTTTTGCTCTTACATTTTTTATGAGCCCCGATTTTCTCTGCGTGGCCCTGTTTGATATCATTATTTTGTTTTGAATCAGCTAAAAATTGCATTCAAAAGATACAGTCCGGGAAAAATTTGTAAAATTGGTTGAAAAATTGGTAAAAAAATTGATCTTTTTCTCTTTAGGGTTGTAACTTGAGGTGATAGAGACAAACTTTATGACTTTTTATTAAAATGGTAATGCACCTGGGTAATTCTTTTTTTTATTCTTAGGTTTTTTCAAAATTTTTAAATTCTTGGGTTCTTATCATTAGTTTTTTCCTTATTTTTAAGAAAGATTTTTTTTCAAAGCATACTTTACTTCATGATTTTATATTACCAGAATGCCAAAGCACTCGAACTTTTTTCTCCATTTTTTTCTTAATTTTTCAAAATTTTAAAATACTTGAAAATTATTTTTTTCTTATTTTTCAACTGATAATTAGGTATTTTTATCGAAACCTCGATTGCAACCATCTAAATTTTTTTAATGGTTTTTCGAATCCAACATTGTCATAAGATCTTGCTTTAAAAACGTTAAGTTATGTTGCACAAAAACATATACTTTTCAAATTTTACCCTCTCACGAGTCATAAGGAATGTCCATGGCAAAATTTTAATAATTTTTAATAGATTTTTACCAATTTTGCGTTGGGTTGGTACTTCTTATTGATTTTTTCAGTGCTGTATGAATGAGAAATAAATATGTAATAATTAATCCCCCCTCCCCACTCCATTGGATTCTTCCTTGAACCCCCCAAAATTTAAAATTTTTCAGTTAATTTGGTATTTTTAAACGAAGTTTGATCAGAAATTATCAGATTTTCCAAGAAATGCCAATTGTTAGCATAATTTGCGTTCGTATACTTTTTCAAAAAGTGACGAAAGTGATTTTTTGAAAAGCATAGAAAAGATAAAAGAATTATTGAACCATCCTTTTGTTTCCAATTTTGAAAATTACGTGTACCATTTTTATGGTTTGGCACTTTTATAATTTTTTGATTTTTTTGAAATTCTTCAATCAAAATTTCAAGGGACTTTTTTCATATTTTGAGTAATTTTTCAATTTTTTCTTAAATTTTTTAGAAATAATGTTTGAAAAAAATTAAAATTAATTTTTTTAAAGAAAAATTACAAAAAATGATGAAAAAATTAAAAATTTTCTACCGTTTTTTTTTTTTTTTTTGAAAAATTGAAAACATTTTCCCTGGTTCAGTAGAAGGGAAGTAATTTTTCTGAAAGGATTCGAACCGTAAATTATGTAAATTCACGTGTTTCTATTTTAAATAATCATTTTCTAATCGCGTATGGAAAAACTTGAGAAAGAACTGAAAGTGACATTTTCGAAAGTTGAAAATTCATAATCTATTAATTATCTGAGATTATTTCTATTTTTTCTATTTTAAATGGTAGAATCCCCCGCCCTCCTCCTCCTCCTCCTCAAAAAAACGAAGGAATTGAGAGCTTATGCGATTCGAATTACGAACTCAAATCATCCAAATTTTTGAATCACGAATTACCCATATTAAAATTTTGATACGAATTTCCCTCGAATCATTCTCTTTCACAAATATTCAAATTGTTGGACAGTTTTTACTATTGAATTGATGATAGAATTTTCATTACAATGTTCATATATTTAATTGTAGTCTGATGAAATTCAATTGATTTTTTTCACCAGAGAAAAAAATGTTCATGCCCTCCCCAATCTGAAATGTTTGAAAAATGTCCGGTTATTTCATTTATGTAATTTTGTTCAGACACTTTGAGTTAAGATTTGATCTAAATATCTAAATGATCATTTTTTCGATTTTACTTATTTGGATTTGATTTAGATAAATTTTATACGAGATCTCGTAAAATCATCGAAGTTCTTCAATATTTTCATGAAAAAAAAATTAATAAATTTGGCGAAGTTTTGAAAAATTTCATGGGATTTTTATGCTTTTGGGAAATTTTTTACAATAAAACACTGAAACTGTCTACCTATTTTTAGGGTCAAATTTTGGCACAGTTTTCTGACTTTAAACCTAATTTTTTCCAATCAAAAGTGCAATTTTGCTCTCCTAGAGGGGAGGAGAGGGAAGGAACAAGGGAATTTCTCCCTGTTCATCTTATTGGCCCTGCTGTAATACAGATAAAATCCTCGAACATTATCATAAATACATATAAAAAATTAATTTATTCGAACCTCATTCTGTTCTCCAAAAATAATGAATCGTCAAATTCTCCATGTTTCTCAAAATGCTATTCGATAAATCTGTCATTTTTCGACCATTTCAACCCTCTTTCCCTGTCTTCCCCTTAATTTCTCGCTTCACAGCATCTTTTATCAAAACCCTATTAAAATCTTCCATGTTTTATCAACATCAATTATATTTTATTTCTCAACCCGATATATATTAAATCGGCAAGCTACCAGTCTCCGAGGAGCTTCTTGGCCCTCCTCAAGCACACGACCATCGCGTTGTCGCAAAACCTCACCCATCTAATTATTTCATTTATATTTTCCAACCAGTTATCCATCGACGAAGCGAAGTACGCGGTAATGATGGCGATAAATTAAACCCATAGATGTTCTAACTTCTAATCCTGATGCGAGATGATCGAACCTCGAACGAGATTTAAGTATTTTTCCGCACATTATGTAAATGATGACGACGGCTTGTGTTTTGGACAAATGCCAGCCTTCTGAAGAAGTATAAAAAAGCAAAATTATCGAGATGTGTTTTTCAAATCAATCTGCGTATTGGACTGCAGAGGGAGGAGATGCGGGTCCAAGCCATGTGCGCTTTACCCATACGCAAGTTATATAATTCCGTTATATTTCCAACTTCGATTATGGTACATTTGCCAATTAGAAATAGCGGTGCAATAAAAATAAAATATCAAGCACCCGGCTGCTGGCCCAGGCCTTGATAACATTGTTGGCATCTTGCAACCGGTGAAATGGCCATCTCGCTTATGGCAACCTTGGGATTCGCGAACAATAAACTCGATCGTATATTTAACGCGATAATCTACGTATATTTTGGACGTCTTAACGTTATTTACCGTGAAACTGGCCGAATTACCGTAACTGTAATAATTCTCGCCTTGAGACTTTCAGAATATATACCTAATGTAGGTATATTCTCAAGCTTCTTTTACAACCCATATTGAGATTTATTCGAGAATTCGCGCCGACGATGATAAAGGTGTCTGTCGCGTATCACTTCGCCAGTATTTTCTCACACCTAGTCGCGATTAATTTTTAGTAAATACAGTTAAAATGACAAAGAGAATAAAAAAAACAACCGTAAGTTATCAGACGACTTGGAAATGTAAATGCACAGCCGTATTACGTTGTAGATTTTACGCCTAATTTAAGAAAGCCAGCTCGTCTTACGTACGACGAATAATACTGATCGAACGTGATTTTCGATGTCAACATCGAATTTCCACGAATTCACCGCCCGTTAGAAACTCGGAACACGATGGATCTACGAGTATTTCTGGCATTGATTCTATAAGTTTGAATTTTAAAATCTACGTGGTCAGCATTTGCCCCTTGTCCGCGGTCATTTATATGTACGCGATCGACGGCTGTGGAAATGGGACGAATAATAAATACCCATATTTAGTATGTGCTGGACGAATGTCCCGGCCAATTGGAGATTCTTTTTGAATACTCTAAGATGATTGTCACGTAGGTATGAACTGGAGAGCTGCTTTCTATGTATAGCGTATAAGGCGGGCGTTAAACGTGGGAATGTACGAAATGCCCGAGTCCAATGCGTAAATCAACGCTGGAGTTAAAATGTAATTAGGTGTCGTCGTTTGTCACTTGTACCGTTGGTCGCTCGAGTCGGTCTTAATTGATGGGATTTTTTTTGTTGCAGAATGGATAAGAAAGTTTCGGATTCCGGATGGTACTACTGAGGCTGGCGGTGATGATGCGGATATGACGATGGCGCCTTCGATTATGTATCATAAAGGCCTGCTCAATGGTCCAGGCCAGAATAATTGTTTCCTGAATAGCGCCGTACAGGTTGGTGATTTTTTTACTTTTGAAATGAAGGCGGATTGGATTGAAAAATTAGAGAATTGGGGGCAGGAAAATGTGCTTGGGTGAATCATTGAAATCGAAGAAATTCGAGTTGTTGATTGGATTCGAAATTGAGTCATTGTGTTTGATATGAGTGGCAATGAGGAGAAATGTCGAATATGTAAACAGGCTCGTGACTGGTGGAAGTGGCGATCGAAGCGTTGAAAGTATGATTAATCGGTGTAAATATTGATCGTACGAGATTCTAATACGAAACATTGTGGGGAATTCGTGTACATATTACGTGATTATGTGTGTTATTGTATTGTGGATTATTTTGGAAGTGCATTTCGTTTGAAAATATCGAGGGAGGTGTCTAAATTAGCTGTAAAATTTTAGACCAAAACGAAGATTACTCAAAAATACTCCATAACAGAATCGCATATTCAAAATTATAGGTAAAAAATTAATTTCTTGAATTTTGGAAAAGTAAAATTTTTAAATTTCTTCATCACCCTGTGAAACACAATTATGAAAATTTCACCTCTTTTTAGAGTCTCTAAATTTTTTTGGAAATTTTCAGTGCAGGGAAAAAAGGACAAGAATTTCTTAGCAAATAATATGAAGTTGATCTAAGTTGATTGAATTTAAAAAAATGTGCTTCAATCAATCAAATAGATCACCAGCATAGGTAATTGAGTTTTTGTGGTGCTGAAGCTCGTATGGACCAATTTCACCAGATTTTCTTCAGCGCTGGAAAAGTTCAAAATTTTTCAAAGATTCCAAAACGTCTTGAAACCGTATTCAATTGATTCTGGAGGTTTAAAACAAGGTGTATACCAAATTTCTGTTTTTTTTTTGTTTTTTTTTCGTTTATAATGAGATCGAATTTTCATATTTCGTAAGGCAATGAGGTGATTTTGAAATTTTAAAAATTCGCCAGGATTCGAAAAATGAACTTTATAGCATCTGATTTTGAATATAGGGAACTTGACAAGTCCAAGCCTCATTTACAACATAATTACTTTCAGAGCAGATCTTCAAATTCAAAATAATATACTTTTATTGATTGAGAGAAAAAAAATAGTTAAAATTGCAGATTCTGAATACCCTTTATTCAAAAATTTCTCAATCAAGGCTCAGTCAGGCCCAGCAGGGGGTGGGTACAGAGGAGTACGTTTCTACCGGGGCTGGATTTTTTTCAGTATTCAAGAAAGCAGGATTTTTTTATCACAAAAATGTGAAAAAGTGTATTTTTTTAAAATTTCTTGAACTGTATTTTTTGAAAAATTTTCGCCATTGACAGAAAATTCACCTAATTAACTCCAAAATTTCATTTTTACAATTTTTACCTGAAATTTTCGCCTTTGCTTAATGCACCTTTTTTTTTTTGGGGGAGGGGGGGACTTAGTAGACTCGAAAAAGTCATTCCAAAAGGTCAGTAGAAGTCAGTATTTTTGCTCAACAAATTTTTTTCAACATCCTGAAAAAATTTCAAAATTATGAAAAAATTGAATTTTTAATATTTCAACTTATTTCTATGTTTTACGAGAACTGTTGTATACAATTTGTAAAATTCGCGTGAAAATTGCATAAGAATCAGAAAATTTGTTGGAAATAAAGAATTAAAATCATCCAAATATTAGGTATTCAAAATTTTCTAATACCTATTATTGAGAAAAAATTGAAAATTATTGAATTTACCTGAAAACCATCAGAATAAGTAACGCCACCTTGGCTGAACAATAAAGTAAAAAATTATTTGAGGAGCCCATTTTTGATGTATGTATTTTTGAAAATATCAAAGAAATTACTTTAGTTGAACTAAAATATGTACAGAGGAATTCACTGAAAAAAATTACATTTTGATATTCTATTTCTAAAGAGAGTAAAATCTACAAGTTATCAGTGAAATTCATTTTAAAAAAATGGAATTTACAAAATATTAGTTAATCAAACGAAAATTAGAATTTGTTTACATATCAGTGAAAACTGGAAATCATTAAAAAATAAGTAATATCTAATGGAGAAATTAATAAAATTCGTTAAAAAGAGTAGAAAAATTTGCTTTAGAAAAATAAAATTGAAAAATTCACCTAAAATGAACTAAATTTATTAAACTTTTCCAAAAAACCGAATTTCACCAAAAATAAATGAATAAAATTTGAAATAATTTCCCAAAAAATCATTGAAATTCACCTAACTTGGTGAAACTGAAATTTACCGGAAAATGGAAAAACAACAGAATATCTAAGATTTTCAAAAATTATTTAGGTACTCCCTTGATTGTTGAAAATTGAAATAAGTAAAGTACTTTTTGATTTTCTATTCGTTTTTCAACTTACCAATGATTTTGTACATTTTGAACATTTTAAAACCAAATTCAACGATTTAGTAGTCATCTTTTGACCAAACTGAACGGGAGGAGGGGGAGGGTATGGCATAAAATTGTTCGTGATTAAAACGAAGTCTTTTCCATGAAAAAAATGGTTGTTCACCTGATTCATCTTGAGTAAACTTTCAGAACAGAAGCACTCGAGCAGGTTATTAAACGTAGAATGGAAAAAGACACACCTGCCCCCAGAATCGTAAAAATTGGCATAAATGATTCATAAAGCAATCCCATCTCCTACAATTTATTACACTCGTGCCACATCTCTTTTAAATCACTCAAAAGATTGAAATTTCGAAGGCCATAGCAATCTATAGCCCTGAAATCCACACCGAAACCTACCATTCGACAGATTTACCATGATAAATAAACCCAATACACCAAAACCACCATAAATACGACCTGAACAATAAATTTAAAACTTATAAAAATGCATTTCAGCGAAAAATCCCTCTTCGCTGACCATTCATTCGATATAAAACAACCAAAACTGAATAAATTTCCTCAGTCACGAATGATCTTATCCACATTTAGGTAAAAATCGAATAGCTTTTACAGTCCCATCGACTCTCTGGGCTGACAATAAAACAAACTCGTAAAACCCGAAAAAAAAGGCGTCGGTTGCATCTCAAAATATACTTGGCCGTTGTCAGGTGAACATAGGAAAACGGTTTTATAATAATTTTATCTCCGGTAATTATAGGTTATTTATTGTTTTTTTTTACTATCTCTTGACGAGTGACGAAAACGACCATGGTGGAACTTCAACTATACGGAAAGATAATGAAAAAAAAAGCAATTTAACCGTAGATACAACTACGTATTCGACGGATATATCGAATGGATAGTTTATAGGAGGAAAAAAAAAAGTAACGAAGAAGATCTACTACGGAACCGAAGGGAGAGAAAATCAAGCATAGCATGAAACAGCTACTTATAAAACCTTCGCTTCCATATGAAATATCCAAGAAACGAGTAAAAGAAAAGGGAGACTATAGTACGGATGTTGATACGCGTAAACAATTACCTATCCAAACTGTTTTGGCCGGAAATAAATTACACAAGATGTTAATACATTTTCATTAATAGGATTAACAATTAGACTATTTATACCAATGGATCGTTATTTGAGTCGAATGAATGCGGAATTTGAAGTCAACGAAAAGAAAACTTTCCTTAGAATGGATTCGAGAGCCTGGCGGCGTTTATGAAACTCGTTCAAAACCAGAAGACCATTGGTAGGCTGGGTGTAAATAAGTCGACAGTCCAAACTAGTCGTTTATACCGGTACCGAAGAGGAAAGAAAAAAGTTTTCTACTCGAAAATAACAGGTTTATGAAAGCTGTGGCGCTGCGACGAGGGGATTATTAAAAGTAAGTACACGGTTGATCAGACAACCGGCGAGGAGAAAAAAAATCACGCGGCCACTTCGAACCAGTTGATTAGCTCCTTAATCTATCTCTCTCGCTCAGCATACACAGCACACACTTACAATGGACACGACGAGCGTGCCGGCCACAGAACGTGGATACTGAATAGGCCATCTTCGAGTTCGACGAACGAAATTATTTATTATATTCGATAATCGATTACAACCGCGGACAAATATGGCCGCTGAGACGCGCGTAATCTGTTCACCAGAGCTGCTGCAGTAAGAGCTCTTTGTCGATGGTCCGGCTTCATCGGTTGCCATCACCCTCTACATACGAACCAGCTTCTCGGGTCTTATTTATGGTCATCCAGCGTTGCAGGTATAAAAAATAGACGAAAATTTGCAAAAGTTGACCAATCCAAGAAGTAGATTTACATTTATGCAGATACTTTTTCTTGGAAGAGCCATGTTCTCTGTTGTACCAACTAATGGAAGAAGAGTCGCCAAAAAAACAATATGGTCCAACCTGACCAGCTCTTGCAGCTTGGCAGTCTGATGTCGGTCGCGAAAAAACAACGATATTGGATATCTGCTTCGAATCATAGACAGAATAAATCTTTTAGTCGTGGGAAATCGGCGAATCGTGGCCGAAGAAAACTTGTAGGTACCAGGAGTCACCATGTTAAAAGGGCGATAAAAATCCAAACAAGCCTTTTCAGAGTTTAATAAATCTGCAGAAGAATTGGGGTGAGGGGATCCTATGCTAATGTGAAAAGAAAAGCAGGACGATGGATGGCATTTAACAGGGAATCAGTGACTCGCACGTGTAAAAGTTACTGATGATTTATAATTTTGACAATGGAATTGTCGTGAAATAAATTCAAAATGATTCCTGGTAATTTCTTTTCACTTCGAAAGATATGGCAAGAAATTGAAATTAAATGGATGTGGCAAAAACAAAATCGGAATAAGTAAAAATATTATGTAAATATGTACTCCAAAAATATACGTAAAACATGTTTTCGAATATGTATTTCTATTTTGCAGAATTTACTCTAATTTTCAAAAAAATTGAACGATTTTAACAATTCTTATTCCGTTTTAGGCAGTGATGGGAAAAAAGTGAAAAAACTTTATTTTTTGAAAAAAAAACAAAACAAAAACAGTGTTTTTTTGAGAAAAACAAAAACAGTGTTTTTTTGAGAAAAACAAAAACAGTGTTTTTTTGAGAAAAACAAAATCAGTGTTTTTTTGAGAAAAACAAAAACAGTGTTTTTTGAGAAAAACAAAAACAGTGTTTTTTGAGAAAAAACAAAAACCGTGTTTTTTTGAGATAAACAAGAACAGTGTTTTTTGAGAAAAACAAAAACCGCGTTTTTTTGAGATAAACAAGAACAGTGTTTTTTTGAGAAAAACAAAAACAGTGTTTTTTTGAGAAAAACAAAAACAGTGTTCTTTGAGAAAAACAAAAACCGTGTTTTTTTGAGAAAAACAAAAACAGTGTTCTTTGAGAAAAACAAAAACAGTGTTTTTTGAGAAAAAACAAAAAAAGTATTTTTTTGAAAAAACAAAAACAGTTTTTTGAGAACAAAAAAGCAGTGTTTTTTGAAAAAACAAAAACAGTGGTTTTTTTGAAAAAACAAAAAAGTGTTTTTTTGAAAAAACAAAAACAGTGTTTTTTTGAAAGAAACAAAAACAGTGTTCTTTGAGAAAAACAAAAACGGTGTTTTTTGAGAAAAAACAAAAAAGTGTTTTTTTGAAAAAACAAAAACAGTGTTTTTTGAGAACAAAAAAAGGTGTTTTTTTGAAAAAACAAAAACAGTGTTTTTTGAGAACAAAAAAACAGTGTTTTTTGAAAAAACAAAAACAGTGGTTTTTTGAAAAAAATAAAAACTGTTTTTTTGAGAAAAACAAAAACAGTGTTCTTTGAGAAAAACAAAAACAGTGTTTTTTACGAAAAAGTGTTTTTTGAGAAAAAACAAAAACAGTGTTTTTTGAGAACAAAAAAAAGTGTTTTTTGAATAAACAAAAACAGTATTTTTTTGAAAAAACAAAAACAGTGTTTTTTTGACAAAACAAAACCAGTGTTTTTTAAAAAAACAAAAACAGTGTTTTTTGAGAAAAACAAAAACAGTGTTTTTTTTGAGACATAACAAAAACAGTGTTTTTGTTCAAAACGTTTTTTTCTGTTTAAAACTTGTTACCTGTAATGGTTTCAGTTTTTTGTTGGAACTGAAATAGTTTTGGTTTTCAGTTTCCAGTTCTTATCATTTCAATTCCAGTTTCAGTTTTTCATTTTTGGTACAGTTTCCAGTTTCCGTTTCAATTTTCTATCACTCTCCAGTCTTCATTTTGCTCAAACAGATTTTTTCCTCTATTTATGGTGAAATGAGTTTGAAATAGATACTCACATTGAAGTGATACATTTCTCACTTTTTTCTCTCATTATTTTATCGCAATGTCTTAAAAAATTCACAAAAATCTTTGACAATTTGAATTTTGAACAAAAATTTGAAGAACAAGAACAAACTTTGAGAGTGTTCGTGTTAGAAGAATGAGATTAAGAATAAGAAAAAATTGGGAAAGAACAAAAACAAAAAAAATTTCCTTGTTCTTTTTTGTTCTTCACTTCGAGTAATTTTGAGAGAAAAATTTTCAAATTTTTTGATCAAGGTTCAAAAAAAATTTAATTTTCAGTTGGATTGGTAGCACTGCGCAAGGGTATTCTGCGCGTGTACTCCTGCTCAGTTCACGTTTAGAAGCCACTCGACAAAAACGTGCGTTCCTGCGTGAAACTTTTTGGAATGCTGTGCGCATGCGCGCTGATTTCGCTCCAATCTCCAATCCAAAAAACATCTTAGTGTCCCGAAAAACATTCATACGTCGACATTTAATATCTTCGGCTATAATTTTAATTTTTAAATCGAGATAAAAATAACTACTTATGCAGAACAAATGGTTATTACCAAACTGGTCACAATTTGAAGGCGGTATTTATTCCAAAATGCAAATTCGACTTCAGATACGACCATAGCGTCAACGATTTGCATTAAAGATCCATTTAATCTTCAAATACTATACGATAGCGTATTCAAATGCAGCCATTCTTCACGTGCTACGGCTACAGAGTGTAGAACTGTAGATTGGCCTTAGATTTCCACCATCGGGGGCCTGGTAATAATTCACGTCCAGTCGACTTAACAACTATCAGCAACTTAATTAAACCCATTTCCATCATCGCGCGGAACAAGGAACCTAAAAGCTATCTTGGAAATCTCTCCAGTCTCCATAACTAGTCGAGATGCTGCAAATTCGGATATTTATTCAAATCGATCCAACCAGTAACCAGTTTGCAGGAGTATGAAATAGAGAGGTTATAAATCGTCTGCTGATATGTCCAAATTTCACGTGCGCTTGTCCGGATAATTAGAGACGATCGATGGTGCCCGAAGATAAAGAGGTCATCTCCAGGGCTGTGATTTTTTGTCAATTGTAATTATACAGAAGTATGATGCTGGTGCATAAAGCTCGCTCGAGTATTACGCGAAATTGCCTTGCTTAATCGGGGTCAATCGGACTTGTTCGCGTTAACACTTTCGATATTTTTCAATACGATTGAACGAGAAAGATGCTGCGGCCAGAATCAGGACATTATGTGAAGAATGCGGTATTACTATGGCTGGCAACTTGGTGTATATACGATTACCGATTATAACGGGGACTTGTTTATCTGCTGTGCTGGTGCTTTTGGTCGGTCCTCGTCTTCGGCGTCCACCGTATATCTTATAACCTTTAATTATAGCCTATTGATGAATCGAAGACAAGTTTGGATACGGTTGGTGAAACTCACAACCGCTTCTTTTCTTCGCCATACAATATTGTTGGTTTATTATTATACCTATAGTCGTATATGTATTTAAAAGACATGGCTAGCAGTGTCACACATAGTATAAACGAGAGCTCCAAAATGGAGAATGATGAGATGAGGCGATGCAGTAATGAACCGGCTTTTAAGAACGTGTATTGTGTAAAATAGACCGTGTATAAAATCGATGTTTTTCCAACGTTCGAAATCTCTTGTGTTCCTCATTGGGTGATAATGATGGACGAATGCGTGATGCATGTGATTTACACACTTGTACCGATAGCACTGTGCAAGTGTACCAGAAAAAGTGACTTTGATCGGTGCGACATTGACCGACCAATATTGGCAGATTCGAATGACTTGGACAGCGATGCTATTGTAGTTTTTTTTTTTAGCATCAGTATTCTCTCATTTATAAATCAGGGGGAAAATGTTGAAAGAAAGCAAAGAAAGAAAAAAATTCTTCAATGGAAATTGACTGAAAATTCAATAAAAGATCAGAACTTTGCTGAAAAATTCGCTGAAAATGAAAAAATTTGGTCGATTAATAACAAAAGCACGGCTGGACTTGGAACTTGCGGTAAAAATTGATAACTTTTCCAGAAATTGAAGTAGGTGTTTGGGGAATTTTCCAGAAGGCAAATAATTTTCCAAAAATTTAAGTACAGTTTCTAAAAATTGAAATATTTTCCAAAGGCAAGACAATTTTTTCGCAAAAATTGGAGGTAAATGAAATATTTTTTCAAACAAATGGAGGTAAATTAATATTTTTTCAAAACTGAATAATTTTCCAAAAATTGAATGATTTTGCCAAAAATTTGATCCCAATTTCGCATAAATTGAAGCATTGAGTTGGAAAAGGGCCTAACTCCAAATTCCAAAATGTTCTCTTCTTTGACTTCCAGTGCTATGACAGTCGGATTAAAAATTATCGAACTAGAAATTCTATGTTTGGGATGAGCACTTGACTATGCCATGGATGGCATTTCAACGAAAGAAACCCCATTTTACACCAGTTTGCAGAATTTGATGAGTTAGGCCCTTTTCCAATTCCATTCTTCAATTGAAATTAAACGTTTGTCAAAAATTGGATTATTCCTATAGAATTTTCCAATGATTAAAAAAATTTTCAGGTCGGATAGACCAATAGATTCTTCAAAAGTTGAACAATTTTTTAAACATTGCACTATTATCAGCAGGGAGCGGATTTTAATGTAAAAACATGTTTTTCTGTTTTGAGTAAGAAGCCGCATATGTAAGCTATTTTTATGTTTCAAGTCTTTCTGAACAAAATGAGCCAGCATATTTTGCATATTTTCCCTTTAAACGCATTATTTTGCATAAATTTTGGCCATTTTTAGCGAATACTTTACTGTTTTAGAGCATATTTTCTCCATTTTCTCATTTTTAGCGCATATTTTGGTAATTTCCAGTATTTCATTTTTAAAAATCGAAAAAATACACATTTTAAAAATATTTTTCACACATGCGTTGAAAAAAAAGGATTTTTTCTTTACTTCAAAGTTGAAAAAAAAAAGGATTTTTTTTTACTTCAGAGTTGAAAAAAAATCATATTTTTTATCCAGATTTTCAATCTTCGTTCTCTGCTTCTGATTTTGCCAAAATTTTGTGATTTTCACTCGTTTAATTGAATAAATGGTTTGATCGATCGTTTTTATCCCATTCTCAGCCTTTAAAGGTTAGAACTAGGTTCAGCTCTTTACGCCCTTTAAATAGACACCCATATCGTTATCGCATATTTTTACGTTTTTAGGGCATATTTTTACGTTTTTTAGCGCATATTTAAGCGCATATTTTGCCCATTTTAACCGCATTTTTATCCGCTCCCTGATTATCAGAAATTGAACACATTTCTCAAAAAATTGAAGATAGATAACAATTTCATTTTTTCAAGTGATTTGTACAATTTTTCAGTTATTTTGGAAATTATTGATGACAAAACTTTCAGAAATGGGCTGATTTCCAATAAAATTGAAATCGTACAATGTTTCATAAAATTGAAGTATTTTCGGAAAATTTAAAATTATTGAAAAATCGAAAAGTTTTACGAAAATTGTAACATTTTTCGAACATCAAATTTTCCAAAAATGGAACCAAGTTCCAAAAATTGAACAATTTTTTCAAAAATAGTTTTTTAAAAGGATAAAATTTTCAATTTTTAAACAATGCTATAAAAATTTGAGAATTTCTGAAAGCCAGAATATGTTTGAAAATTTGGACGATTACCTATCCAATTAGAAATTAACGCACTTCTTATTTAGGTCAAAAACTTTAAAATTTTGGGTAGGTATACATACGTTCAAATGATCATTTTTCAAAAGATCAAACAACGCATACGAAAGTTTATAAATTATTATTATTTTTTTTTCATTAAAATGTCAATGCACCTATTTCATTATTTCAAGTCATTTGTAATTTTTTCAACGTTTTGAAAATATTTGCTATATTTTTTTCTTCAAAACATATGTCAAGTTTTTTGATGATTTTTTTATGATCTATAAGTATATTGAAATATCAATGTTTTTTTTATTTTTTCCAAATTTTTTTTAGTCCTTTTCTTAGTTTTTAAAATATTTACTTTTTTTAAAAATCTCACCATCTTTGTCATCAAGTATTCATTATGTGTTATTCTACTATTCAATTTTTTCCATTTTTTCCTTTTTTTTTTTTTTTTTTTTTGAAGTCTATCCTTAATTTTTGTTGTGTTGCTTTACAAACAATTAATTCATCAAATTCCTTTCCCTCCACCACCTAAAGACATATGCATGTCGAAATTTGTCAGTTTTTTAATTGCTGTAAATTTAAATAAAAATTGTAGAATTTTTAAACAGTCTATCTCTGTTTGAAATTGGACGACTATTTAGGAATTGTGTAATAATTTTCCAAAATTTACAGCAGTTTAAAAAAAAACTATTATTTTTCAGAAATGGGACTTTTTTTCAAAAATTGAGCGATTTTTCAGAAATTGGACACATTTTTCAAAATTGGGCAATTCTTGGAAATTGGAATACTTGAACAATTTTCCAGAAATTTGACCACCCCTGGATCTACCAATTTTACAAAACTTTCTAAATTTAGACTACATACACGGAAAAAACAGAAGATACATTTTACCCCAGAAATAATAAATTTTATCAAAAAAAAAGATATATTTTATCAAAAAAATTAATAAATTTTACCAAAATGATAAATTTTAATCAAAAAATAATAAAATGTATTCAAAAAAAATAATAACGTGTTTCAATTCACAAAATAGGTGAAATTTGTTTTAAAAAATAATATTTATTATCAGAAAAAATAATAAAATTTGTCAGAAAATGAATAAATTTTATCAAAAAAAATAAATTTTATTCAAAAAAATGATAAATTTTACCTATTTTGAGAATTGGGACGCGTTATTATTTTTTTGGATAAATTTTATTATATTTTTTTTTCAGTGTATGTACTTATCAAAAATTTGAAAATTTTTCTGAAATTAGAATATTTTTCCAAATTTGACGCAAACCAGTACTCTTTTATCTATACATTAGTGAAAATTATGGAAAATCACTGAAAAACAATCAGAATAAATCAGTGATAAAAATTACTGAAAGCAAGCAGTTGGAAAAATTGTCGGAGAATCAGTGAAAATCCGTCAAGGAATCAGAAAAATTATCCGAAATTCTGCTGATTTTTCTTGTGTTACAATCCTGACTTCTTTTCAGTGACTTTTCACTAATGTAAAATGAGAGAGTGATATGTATTTCAGAATGATGCGATTTCATCAGTCAATTTTGACTAATCCAGATAAAGAGAGTTCACCTCATAAATCATTATTCGCCTTATTTTTGAAAAATATTTGTTCACAATTCCGGAAACTGTCATTTCTCAAATTTGAAAAACTTCCATAATCGTAATTTTCTGGGACACTCAGCTGAATCCGCCAATTACCCTCAAAAACTATCCTCAGTATTTACAAAAACCAAGCTTTTCGATCGTGAATCCGTGTGGGAAAATCGATATCCGCCGTAATTTGTCAATCTCAATGAAAATCAACGTTAATGAACTTGCGTACGGGTTTTCCTACACAAAACGCCTTTATATTTACACCTCTCATATACTCTTTCACCTCCCATAATCGACCAGACACCCGACTACATAAGCTGATTAGGTAAACGATCCGATCTTGGAAATCTTCATCTATCTACCTGCCGTCTGCGACACATATATTGTCACGCAGCTTGATCCGGGCGCCATAACGACGCCCACGACGAGTCTGTCTCCGCAATAAGATCTACTATCGTGGTTTTTTTTCACAAATGGTCATTTTTGGTGTAATTGAAGACCTGACGAGTCGTTAAAATGAGCGATTCTATCGTTAAAAGTCAACGTTACAGGGTATTTATATTTTTTCGAAGGAGGTAAAAAAAAAAGACGTGTAGGACGACGTGATCTGGCTCGACGACCAGCCAGGCTACTATCTAATCTGGCTCATAAATGGTACACGAATTGAGATAAGTTAAGACATTTATTACTGGGTAAATCTTTCCGGACGCCGAGTTAATTGCCAGCCTCGATAATACACCTTATGTAACCATAATACGCCTTTTTCCGCACCTATTTAGTAAATATACATACAACTGGATGTTGTTGTTATTTCGGGTTATTGAAATACAACTACACGCGGTTTAAAGGGAAAAAACAGGTGCATCATGCACAATGTACCTAAACTTTGGGATTATTGAAAGAAGCTCGCTTATATTCTTATATAAAATTGCATTGTTCTTACCACCCCGAGTACTTTATATGTTACACTCGAGTTGGCATAATTGTTCTTCCGTTTTAAAAGACTTGTATATTTCGTATGTACCTATTACAATAGATGCTTAGTACCTCTCTATTTTTACTATTTTAACCTGGGAAAAGTGTATCGTCGTAACAACCCTTAGATCCTTTTAAAAATACTGTGGGAAGAAATTACTAAAACAACGGAATCCTGTAATACTATAACAACTGAAAGTGTTTTATTCTGTCTCTCTCGCTCGTTTATTTTCCATACCTTAATAGGGATTTACTCCGGAGCCACACTGTTGCAGAGTAATTTTTTCTTCGTTTTGATATCGCAAGTGTTAAGATTGAGTAATACGGTGGTTCGGAAGGGTCAGCTTATCAAAGTACAGATCTATGAATTAGAAAAACTATACCTTTGCAGTTGCCGGAAATACGTCTGTAGTTTTTTATTAATAGGAGATGAAATGCTAGGTGTGGGTATGAATTACGAAGGTCAATATACTATCTCGATAGATTGTTTTTATATTGTAAAATAGCTCATGTATAGAAATAGATATGTTTAGTTGATTGAAACTTTATATAGCTGGTTATCTGCAAACTGCGATTATTTCGCGTACCATATCTAAATGAAATTCGACGTATGGTTTGGTATTATCTGTTTAGACGAGTATACGAAAGATTATTATTTATGATTGTTTGTCTGTAATAAGGAATCAGTCAGACGGATATTGTAATCCGTAGATTTGTGGTGGACTCGTTTTGTAATAATTCTTGTGGCAAGGTGAGGCAGGTGTACTGTGTTCGATGTGCATTATTGTATGTGTTTGGTGCGACGATGACGTTTGGTTCGGGAGATTTGCGGTAATAAAGGTGGCGGAAATTAAAGATGATGGATTTTAAAGGGAAGGTGATCGGAGGAGAGGAATATTCTGAGGAAGATGAAAATCATTATTTTGAATTTAAATTGTACGAGTTTCTTTGATTTAGCGAAGAATGGAAGATATAGACTCGATACTCGATTCGAGTAATTTTTTGCTGGGAAATGATACATTTTCTATTTTAAGATGGCTCGATAGTATTGAGTCGTGTGTTGAGCCAAAAGGATTTTTTTTTTGGATTACGAATTATGAATTTGGTACGCACCTTCCTTATTTTTACTGTTCTTGAATTTTTTCTTTTATCAATTTGTATATTTTTCAAAGGGAAGAAAGAGTTGAAAATTGAACATTTTTGATTAAAGTCAAATTATAATTTTTCTTCAAAAAATATCATTTTTGAAATTTTTTTCAGTTTATTGATCGAAATGCACTTTTGCCATCAAGGTGAAAGAGCTTATTTTCTTCTATTCAGTCTTGCCCTCAAATTTCGAAAAATTCTATGAAAATCTGTAAGAGTTCTGTAACAATTTTTAGCTATTTAATACTTGAAAAATTTCAATCATGGAATCATAGCTGAGTAGTGAGTAATCAGTTTCAGGAAAACCTATCAATTTGATAAAAATTTGATAAAGTGAATTTTTAAAAATAATTCTGAAATTTTCACTTGGTTATTGATAATAAAACCAGAAAAGTCCAGAAAATAGCAAAGATTTTAATGGTTTTACTGTAAAAAGCAAGCAGTTCCATTATTCCCATTTTTTTGAATTTTTTAATGGATGGATAAATGAATGGTTATTTTTTGAGAAAATTTTTAATCAAGAAAAATTGTTTGAAACGGGCCAGAAAAGTTTTAAAAATTCAAGAAATTTCATTTTTGCAGATCCAGGGGACTCGTGCATTTGAAATGTCGAAAAAATTCTTGAAAAAAACAAATATTTTTTGAATATTTGCTTAGTTGGACAAAATTTAAGTTGTACAATTTTCTTTTTTTAAAGCTCATTCTAGTAATTAGTGCAAAGTACCTATGTAAAAAAATCACAAGGGGGATTGTCAAATCTGAAATGTAGCAATAAAATTTAATTACAAACTCAATTTCATTTTTGATTTGAAAAAAATAGATTAAAAAAACTTTACGAAATTGCAATTATGAAAAATTTTGAATCCAGAATTGAGTTAAAATTTTGGTGTTGTGAATGGGTGTGTGTTTTCCCGGGGGGGGGGGGGGGAAGCAAAAATGGTCAAGAATAATTCAAGTTCAGATTTTTAAAAGGAAATATGAGTCCTTAAATTTTTTTTGCGGCATGATTTTCATAAAAGAAACAAAGTTATCAATTTTTGTTTGAAAATTGTAAAAATTTGTGAAAAATATGATTCTTTCCCAGAAAACTAAAATTTGTTCATTTTTGATTTTCAAATGAGAAAAGGGGCAAGATTGAGAATTTCCACAGAATTGCGCCTCTTGGGAAAACTCTGTAATCTTTTTCAAGGAATGAAAAAAAAAAAAAAAAATGAGAAAAAATTATGAAATTCGACAGCCAGAAATTTGTTCTGTAATAAAAAGGTACCTATTTGAATGAGAATTTCTGAAAATTAGTCGAAAGCTTGCTTGGTATTCAGTCATTTTTCGTTCAAAAATTCGGAAAATATTTTTGAATTTTGGATTTAAAATTTCAGCTCCACACAAATCATGGATGATGTGGTATTTTCAATCTTCCTGTTCCTCTATTGTTGATTTTTTTTCACTCAGCATTTTTACAGTTTTCATTTGATAATCTAGTACTAGTAGGTATTAGCTGCCCTTTTTACTTCCTTCTTTAAATCGTAATTGTTGAATTTTTAAAAAAATGATTAAAAATCGTGAAACATTGTTTTTAGGAAAAATTTTCACCCAGTTTCTTAAAAATTGCTAAAAATCAATCGCAAACCTGCAGATAACTAAAACGATATTGAGTTCTATAATTTTTTTTTCTTAAGAATTAAAAGAAACTCTGAAAATTGAATGTTTGTTGATTAAAAAATAACTGAAATTTTTGAAAGAAGAAATCTTTATTTCCATTTGGCACCTATTTTGAATTTATTTTTCATTTTTCCAGACCTTTGATATCTATTTTTCAAATACCTACGTATTCAATAATATTTAATTGTGTTATTTTTTCGATGTTTTTTTAAATTGGACAAAAAATTTCTCATCAAATTTTATCGATTTTATTGAAAAAATCCTTTTTTTTTTTTAGATTATTTTAGAATCAGTCTTCAAATATTCAATCTGTTTTGTTTTTTCTGAGTTTACTTTTAATTTTGACTGAAAATTTGAAACGTTGAATTTTCAAATGATTTTCAAAATGTTTACCTGTCTTTTTTGAATTTCTATACAGGGACAAGCATATTGCAATCAGCATTATGCCCATTTATTCAATTATCGAATTTTTTCGACATTTTTTACTCAAATCTCTCATTTGCTTGAAAATATTTTCAATTTGAAAATCATCCAAATAAAATTACTGACATCTTAATCTTCACTTTATGAAACTTCAAAATCATACTGTGAATAAAAACCAGACGCTATCAAATTTCAATCCCACTCAACAAACACCAGCTCAATCAACCTTTTGTCAATTTTTCACGGGCATCCGAGCGCCCAAACACTAAAGTTCATTTACTCTCGGAAGCGCCCACAAAGCTCCAGATTCGTATCACGATCCCCAATCAAAATGTAGGATTGGAACGTCATAAAACTGATACGAACAATTGATATAATCGATAGCTAATATTTGCATATCCAACCGTCGATGGCGTATTGACTATGCACATAAAGTTAATTCGCGGAACGATATTTTTTTCATCGTGTAATAATTCTTCGTATACCTATTTTTTTCCTCCATCATCACCGTATGTACCTAGGTAAGTGAAATAAGACGATATAATTATCAGCACCGCGAAGACGTACAGGAATTAAATTATACGCAGCTTGGTGAAAATCCATCCAGGTATAATATCTCGGCGCGAACGCCATGAATAATTTATACAAATATAAAATTAAGGGGTTTTAAACGGCGCGAGCATAAATTATACGACAATGATGCCGAGGTGAGGAGAAAAACCGTCGTTGATTTATGAATTATGGAACGTATTGTAACAATGGTGGAATTTCATACCCATTTGGAGTTTTGCAGGGTCTCAAGACCCAGCAGAACCGATCAAATGGCAATGAAATTGGAATCGTCGATTTCAGGGATGGATTTTCGAATAAGACAAGGGATTGATCGCCAATGACCCAACGATGATTTAGCAAAAGCAGTTCAATTACCATGTCGCTTGGCTCTCGGTCAACGTATTAATTGCTATCGTTAAACTAGTCGAGCATGAAGTCGAATCGAGACCTGTGGAACGAGCCAAGGCAGAGGAGGACTGGAGGAATATGCAAAACCATAAAGCTAATCTGTAATTACGTTGCAGATTGGATTAGAAGATCTCTTCCATGGCAGATTCTTCGGATAAATATCCAATTAAAACCAACATCTAAACCAACGTACGATTTATGACGTACAAATACCCAGGCTCGTGTCGTCTCGCGATCTGACCCGTTTCATCGAACATTGGTTTGAAAAAATTAACGTAAAAGTGTTACCTTGCATATGAACATGAAGACGCCTTGGCCACAGGATAATGACGATAATTAGGATTAATTGAGAGAGCCGAAGTAAAAAAAAAGCTTCAAGAGATCGTATAATAGTAGCGTCTTACTTTCACATGGCTGTTCCGCGTCGTCGAACTTTCCCACATATTAACCACTCCATCCAGAAGCCTAGGTGCTTTTTTTTAGTTTTTCTTCTCCTTCTTGTGCTTTAATTACATACGCCATGCGTATTGTTGTGTTGAGACAATTGTGTACAAAATAGGCGACTCGAGGTGTCCGCGTGGCCAACCTGGACCCCTGGTAACCCGATATTATCGAATGATGTAATTTTTTAAAATACTTAATACACAGAGTCGCGTTGATAGCTCGTCCATAGCTGCCCATCATTATATAATTTTTTTACTCGCGTTTTCCACTCTTCTCGAGTCGTGTGCCGGTGTTTTTAAAATCTTAGCTTTTTTCATTTGTCCCGAGAGGAATGATCGAGATCAAATCAACAGCCATGACTGAGTGCTTTTACCTAGAACGCTTTTTAAATTGTCAACGTGTAAATCTAGCTTGGATTCAATCAAGGAGGCAATGAGTGGCGACAGGCGATGTCTGAAGTGTTGGAAGTAACGTCGGAGCGCCGTGTCGAGTACCCGAGTTATGACAAGATGATGAATTTTTACTAGATTATAGTCTACGTAAGTGTAAAGTTGGCAAATATGGTGGAATAATTCATACTCTCGTGGACTTTTCGTAATCACGAATACGAGTACGTGATGCGTAATTAGTTTTTTTGGGCGGATTTGCCGTGCGAATGAGATGGATATTGAAAGTGGAGTATCTGAAGGAATTTTGATGAGATTTTAGGTCTCTGATTTTATGATCAGAGTAATTTTAAAATTAGAATTTGTGGGAAAAAATCATTAAAATTGAGAAGTGAAATGACTTCGAAAGAACATGGAAAAAATTGCAGATCTTTCAGTTAAGAGATTCAAAATTTTGATATTTTTAAAAAATTAGAAAATTTTTTTGATAATTTTTGATGAATGGCTGCATTATTTATATAGGGTTGTTGAAACTGACGTCACAATTGAACTGGTGGGAAAATTTTGAATTTTTAATGTATTTTTTTTTTCTTGCTACAAATTTTATTATTTTCACAATTGTCATAAAACTTCATTTTTTTTGGCAATAATTGATAAATTTATGAAAATTTTGTATAAATACGCACGAAATGAATGATTTTTTATTTTTCCCACCAGTTCCTTATCACATTTTTTGATAAGGATGACGTAGTTTCAACAGCCCTATTAAAAATTGAAAATAATACTGAATTTTCGGACTTTTTCTGAATATTTACATGATTTTTTGTATATGACTGAGAAATCTATTTTAGAAAATATTTTAATTGAAAATGAAAAAAAAATAAAAATAAATAGTGATAGTTTATCAAGTTTTAGGTGTTATATTTCTATACTAAAAGTATATTGAATCATCCCTAATAAGTTTTTCGTTCTCCAGGGGGTTTCAAATTTTTTCAAAATAGTCGAATTTCACAACATCTACCATAATCCATTGTAATTTGACAATTTTTAACAACGATTTGAAAACCCATGAAAAAACCGAAACTGAGTCAGAGATGCTCTAATGTGATTCCGGAATTTAAAAAAACACACCAAAGATCGATCAAAGCATTTGTAACTTCCTTTTTTGTTCATTTTCTAAATATCCTCAAAAACGAAATTTATGGACGTGTATAAAAAGTTATAGGAAAACCCTTTTCATTCTCCCAATAAAATCAGAAAAAAAAAGGAAAGAATTCAAAACTTTTAAATACCATTTTCGTGATGGAGGTTCAAGTGAAAAATCTAAAATGTTTGCCACTTTGTATTTTTTTTTAGGTAATTTCACGATTTCCCTCCTCCCTTCTAAATTTTCCCAGAAAAAGTAAAATATGAAAAAAATTATTTTTTAATGACAAAACCTTTACCGGCAAGAAAAGTCGTAAATTAACCAGAATTTAATCTTTGTAGTAAAAAAAGCAAGAATTTTCTACATTATTCACTCTTCCTTGAATTTTTTAATCGAGAAATAATAATGAATTTTTTTAAACACATTTTGAAGCAAGAAAAATGGTATGAAAATGGCTTTAAAACTCCAGAAAATAGGAGTTTTCATTTTTCAGATTCAACAAGTCACCTTGTGTGAAAAGTTTTAGGTGTGGTTGTTTTGTTTTGCAAAAATTATTAAAAATTACAAAATCGCAGTTTTGATTCAAAATTCTTCGAAAAAGTGGAGTAAGATTACAATAATTTTTATTTTCATTTTCAAATTATTTTTGAAATTATTTCAAAAATAATTTGAAAAAGAAAGTAAAAATTATTGTTTTTATCCCAAATTTCTGCTTAAGAACTTCAAAAGTGAAATAGAATTTATAATTTTGACAAATTCTTGACTAATTAATTGAAGGAGCCTGAACCCTTTTTGTCCCCATTTTTAATAAAAAGTCCCTTTTTAAAGATTTTTTCCATGTTTAAAAAAATTAAAAATAGAAATGAATTTCGAATTAATTAAAAATCACGTCTTATTTCTGTTAATTTACATCATATGTATAGGGAAGGAGAGTGAAAGAGAGAGAGAGGAGAGGAGTTGGAAATTTAAATCTAAGAAATTCACCAAAATCGAGCGAAAAAAAAAACAAAATTGAACAAAAAATTACTAAACAAGAAAAAAATCATCAAAGGAGGTTATTACAGCTTTTCATCAATTTCCCTGTGGAAAAATTTGCAAATTGGTGGTACCTTTTGTGTTTTTATTTCTGAAAAATGCTATTTGTTTCTCACTTGGAGAAAATTCTGTGCGAGTTGGATATTTTTCAAGTTTTTTGCCCCCCCTCCTTTTCACAAAAAATCTCAACTTAGATATTACAGCGAGTTGTCTTGGATATCTCATTACTATTAATGAAAATACAGTATTTTTGTGATAATCATTAGTAAAAAGAGATAAGCAAGAGAAATTTCAGAAAAATTGAATTCGAATTTGATTCAATAACAGTCGAAAATATCACAAATAATATACTTTTTTCTAGTTTTGACTCAACTAAGTGGATACGCAAGTATTTAAAATTTTGATTTTCTAAATCTGAATGAGTCGAATGTCGAATCTGCTCTTCCTCATTTTGAATCAGTTAAAAGTCGTTGAAAAAAGTCTAAATTGCTACTCAGGGTAAATTATAATTTTTTTTGATTTTCAGCAGATTTTTGCTGATTTTTATTTCAGGTATTTAACTGAACTTTCAGTGAATTTTTTCTGATTTTCCAACAATTGCTGTTTCTTTTTTCAGTGAAATTTTCCTCATTGATTTTTATTCCTTTGCTGCAATTCTATGTTTTTTTCGGCGAGTTTCGATAATTCTCATTGATTTACTAATGAAAGAGCGATGAAATTTTGCATTCTGGATTAGTGAAATGACTTTTCAATTCACTAATTTGTGAAAAGAAAAAAGCAATTTTTGACTGTCAGTGTCAGTGAGTAGAAGTGATTCATTTTTAGAGATTCAAAAGAGTAAACTTTCACCAGATTTGTTTGGTTCAGATTTTAAAAAAACTTTCAATAAAATGAGGGTGGAAGTTGACATCTGGAATGTAAAAAATCTGAAAGTTTGTAAATATCAGACGAGATGAATAAATTCCCTAAAGATCATCAAGTGCTCTTTAGGTCTCAGTTTCTTCCTTTTTTTTTTTTTTTAAATTAAGATCGTTGAGAATTGAAAATGGTAGGTAAGAATAAAGGGGGAGGGAGGTTTCATACATATCAAAAATAATCGAAGGAGAGAGAACGTAAATTGAATTGAAAATACATTTTTGCTGATACATTTTGAAAAGTAAAACGATTCGAAAAATCATTTTCAAGAAAATTCGGCTCTACTCTGCACACGTCTACCCAGCACGACGATTTTACCGCGAAAATAAATATACGGTACGTCTTCTAGGTATAATTTACGAGCACGTACCGATCAAAATACATTGTCTAGAAGTGCGTAATCGGTCGTGCAACCGAAGTGCTCTCGTCGAGCAAAAAAGCTCTTTTAATCTCCACAGATAAGTGTTTGATTTACCGTGCTTCGTTCGAATGAAGACAAAACGACCGCTTTATGGATACACGATATACGGTAAGGTCTGAAATTAGAGCAAATTTTACCTCGTGCACGCGAACGCTGGACTTGAGCAATTGAATTCATATACAGACGTCGAATTCGTATGGGTACGCGATTTAATTAACGTAGGAGTCGCTGCAGGCTTGTGCTTTGTATCAGGATGGGGCGGGATGGGTTACGTGTTGATGTGTTTTAGATCGATTCCAAATCCCACGCCGAGTTTCCGCTCATTTTTTTCCTTCCGTTTAAAAGGAAGTGTAATGAGTTTATGTGAGAATTATATGCCAGGAGTATACGAAACAAACGATGTATATGGTCGAGCTTCTCTCTTATCATGTTGGGGGTTCTTGGCGAGCTCTATAGTACCACAGAGAACAGTAATTTGATTTGGTATTATGACAACGTGTTTTGGATATTTGTCAAATATACAATACTCTTGAATGTACTTTCAAAAGGTACTACAAGTACGTAAATTTGCATTATAAAATTGCGGCGGTATGCGGAGAGTGCGTACTGTGTACGATTTAGCAATACGATAGACACGATTTATGGATAAAGTTACGCGCATATGCCAAGAGAATATTTTAATTCGAGTAGACGTGTTATCGGATTTGTATCGCTCGATTTACGAATATATATGAAGTTGAAGTTAATCTTATTTTACTCCGAAATTGTATATTCAACTTTTGTATAACGGTGTCTTTTCTACTCAAGGAGATATTTAATTGGATAAGTCGTCATGTTTTTATGATTATCATCTATACGTAAGAAAATCCTTTGTACATGCAGTTTGGTTATGTATACGGTTCGGTGAAAGTATCCGTTTCAAAGTTGACTTATTTCAAAAGATATTCGATATTGGTTCGGAATTTGGAAAATTACCGAGAAAAGTCGTTTGAGTTGGGTGAGATACTCTATGAATCTACGAAGTGTAAATTTACAAATTTTGGTGTCGAATGTTTCAATATTAATGATCAGTTTCAATTCATCTACAAAGCAGCTATCGAAGGGTAGTGGAAGTGAAATTAGTGAAAATTATCAAACATGACTGGAAAACAGTCAGAATTGCAGCATAGAAATAAATCAATCTGAAAGCAAAGAGTAAAAAATTGCAAGAAAATTTGTGAAAATTCACTGGGATGTCAGTACAATCTTAGAAATTAATTTAAAATTCGATGAAAGTCTTTGAAAAAATCGGCTAAAATTTGCTAAAAAATCAAAGAGTTTGGCTGATTTTTCCTGTGTTGTTTCAATTCTTGACAATTTATCAATGACTTTCAGCTGGTTAAAAACGATAGAGCAGTTTTCTAAACTCTTCTAAAACTGTGAAATTTCTTTGATGAATAAAGGCTGTTTTTTTTTTTTTTTTTAATAGTGATTTTCGATAATTTTTTCTAATTTATGAACGAGAGAAAGATACTTTAGTTTTAAATCATGGCTTCAAAACTTTTTCAAATTTCTTTCATATGATTTTGAAAAGAAAATCTGAAAGTTTTTAGAAAAATTGTTATTTGAGAAAAATTCACGTGTAATTTTTCTTAATGGTAACAATTATTTATAATTTTTTATACGACTATTTAACTTTAGAACAATTGTACATTTTTTTTTACAAATTTTCAAAAATTTTGTCAAGTTTTTTCTGAAAGTTCCGAATTATTTTTCATCCGAAATTTTTGTGGATGTTTTTTGAATGAAAAATCGTACCTAACTTTCACAATATAAATGAATCCAGATCAATACTTTACAAAAATTTAACATATTTTTTATCGAAAATAATATTTTTTAATTCACTCGTTAATCTGTAGTCAAACTTATAAAATTTTGTTAGTTACGTACATTTGAATTGAAAGTTGAATTTTTATATGAGATTTGAATTAAAATCACAATTTTATTTGTTTTCATTTTTGAATAATTTTTGAAATTGAAATTTTGAAACAGCTTTAAATCAAAATCAGAACTACTCTCTAAACTTGAATCAGTCAAAATTCACTGATTAATAAGACAACAGTGTGCAACTGAAGAAATCAGTGAAAATTTTACCGATTTAATCGGTTAATTTTCATTTTTGAATCGGTAAAAATTTTAATTTACTCATTGAATCAGTCATTAATCACTGATTGAATTGGTAAATTTTAATTTTTACTGATTCATTTCAGTACTTAGTTGAAAAAAGATTACTGATTCAAAAATGAAAATTCACTAATTAAATCAGTATTCAGATTTAGAGAGTACTTATTTTTTAATTTTTTTTATAAATTAACCACATATTGCAGAAAGGATGTAAGTCTGAAATTTGAAATTCAAGTCCACCAACTATTGACCGCGTCTGTACAAGACTGGATGAGTCTTTGAACAATTTTTTTTTTACAAAAAGTTTCTTTTTTTTGTGGTCTGTAAGATGGTACAATTTATTTTTCTAAAAAAAAATATACCAGTTTTTTGTACTGTTTTGAAAATTTTTCTATAAATTTCATCAAAATTTGATTTTAAGCGTTTGGATATCTAATCAGTTTGAAAAGAGTAGTATTAATTTTTCAGATCAATGATTCAGTGAGCTAAAAATTCTAATCAACTTTTTTTCTGCAAGAATCCCACTTGGTAAATTGCTTTACCAATTTTCGTCAAAATTCAAGATAATTATGTTTTTTTAAAACCATTTTATTATTCGTTCTGTTTCAAAAATGTTCTGGCCATTGATGGTGAGCTCTGAAGATTTGAATATTCATGAATTTGGCCCAAAAGAAATTCAGAAGTTAGGTACCATTGAATAAAGAAAAAAAATCATTTACGATATAATTTTTCGGAGAAGCTTTTTCCATGTCCAAAGATAACAATAAAATCTCATTACCACCTAATTTAACATTTTTTTGTTTTCTGTTTCAGGTGAGTTGCAAAACTCGAATTTTCATTGTAAAGATGAGAAGTGTGATTGAGTAAGTCATTTTGCAAGATTCTTGAGACGATTCATTTTTTATAATTAAGTGAATAAAGTACTCTCTCATTTATAAATCAGTGAAAATTATCGAATATCAGTAAAAATTAGTCAGAATTGCAGGAAAAACAGGGAAAAAATTTTCACTGAAAACGAATCAGTGAGAAAAATCACTGAAAATTTACTAAAAAATCAGTAAAGTTTTGAATTTTGCTGAAAAGTCAGTGAAAATCTTTGAAAAATCAATGAAAACCTTTGATAAATCAGTGAATTTCGTTGATTTTTCCTGTGCTGCAATTTCTACTGTTCATCAATGACTTTTCACTGACTCAGAATGAGAGAGTATTTGAGAAATACAATCAGAGTTCAGGGGGAAAAATGTAAGAGCAAAAAACAGGGTTTTCTCAAATGCAGAACACATTGTGAAAGAAACAAAGGAAGCGAAACCTACGAGTATATTCAGAGGGCAGTGAACATCACACACACTCCCTCCCACTACCATTCAGAAAAAAGTCAACCCGAGAGGAACCGATCTTTCTGCATATGCCTGATTTTGAGTTCTTCAATTTGAAGTTCCTTTTTTTAGATTTTTGGTATTATACGTACTTTCAGGTAATCTTGCATATGTTACAGTTCACGGATTTTTGGGTGAAAAAAATTGGAAACATTAGGTGCAGATGAGAAGAATGGGGAATGAGCCCCTCAAATGTCGAATTAGCCCCTCCAAATCATTTTATGTGCATTAAAAATCTGTGAAAAGTTTCCTTTTTTCAAGCAACTAAAAAAACTTCAAAAACCACAAAATTTCTATACACCAAAATTATGAAATTTTTTTTAAACAACCAAAATTTTGAATAACTTGAACTTGAAAAAAAAATTCCAGACTGTTCAGATCGAATAACGACATAATTGAAAATTTTTTAAAGAAAAGTCACTGTCGGACTATCGTATGATAGCTGTGCTGTGAAAGGTATCTAATTGACAGTTATTCTGCGACCTTTGATGATTTTCCTGTCTCGATGGACAACTGTCCCATGGCTTCGGACAGTTGTCCCGTAGAAAATGAACGACTGTCTTATGATCTTTGGAAACTATCTCACGATAATGGAAAATTTTCAGCTTTCTGTTAAATTCAAATTTACCTCAAAAACTTTTAAATATCAAAATAAAGCTGTTCATTTAATTTTTTTCATACTTTACCAGTTGTTTGGTCCATCAATAAACGTAATATTTAATAATTCCCATGCACGCTATATTATTTGAAAAATCTAAATATTACACATATCCTCACACTCGCACATCAAAACAATCGCCATCCTGTGGGAAAATTTCCATCACTCTTGTTATTTATTTGAAAAAAATAGTCAAAAATTCGTACAGGACCATTTATCGTTTCAAGGTCCGTTGGATTTAATAAATGAGCTATCGTTGGAAATTGTCGGTCATCGGATATTTTACTGAAATACTTCTCCTCGAGGGGACCTATGCCTTTCATTACTCATACCACATAGTCGGTTTTAAATAATAAAGATTTCGTCGAAAAGGAAAAAAAAACATTGTAGACTATGGCCGGTGTTAATTGGCACCTTTCTAACTCGAAGCTAGTTATAGAGTCGAGCTCGAGTTGCCCCTTATTAATGATATCCAGCAACATTCAACCATCAATACGTAAATTAACATGCAAATGCCTATGCTGTCTATATGAAGAAGCAGGCATTCGTTCCACCCCCTCGAGCTGTTCTAAAACTATCAAAAAATTTTCAAACGTGTTGGATATTCTATCGGATATAAGATTTAAAAATGGAGGCGTACCTGGTTATAATGTGATCGTCACGAGTGCCAGATCTTGGACTAATGTGTAGAAAATATCGCAGATAGAATTTTTTCAATTCTGCGTTGTAATAAAATTATGATTGGGAATGAGACAGAGACCCTGAGATGTTATTAAAGCTTTAAAAAAATGCGAAATTGCAGAATAAGGAATCGTAATATATTCCTATTGTTTTATAAAATCGATATGGTCATCGAAAAATGAAATAGAATGGATTATTGATCGGTTTGATGTACAGAGGAGTTTTTTTTTTCATAATGGACGAGTCTTGGCTGGAGAAGCCATCAAGGTCTCGTGTCAATAAGAAGAATTGGCGTCGTAGAGTATTCCTCATCGAAATGACGTCGCAGCTTTGTACCAGCAATGGCTATATTAATGGCGATCATTATCATTAGTTGAAGCATATTTATGCTCCGTTCATGTGGAACTGGAATAAGAACCTCCGAATGTTTCCAATGGCACTGGAGGTATTGGAATTCGAATGACAAATGACCATTGCTGCTCTAAATGCATGTGTGTGACTGGACAGAAAAAAATTAAAAGCAGAGCACGTGTTGTGAACCAGTTAAGTCGATCGTGCCGACGATGTAGCCTCTCACACGTCCGACTTGTACCATACTCCATAGATGGTTGACGTTAATTATGTTCTATTATTACACACGACCGAGCTGAGGTAGGCTGCATAGCAGGAAAGAGAGTTATAAAGAGATTGCCAATCAATCTTCTACTATGTGTGAAGGTGAAACGTTATTTTCTGCTAGGTTCGCGATTCGATACAATATGTATGGAGGAAATAAAGCGCCGCAGTTTCTTTGTTTCTTCATCAATTCGACCTTTTTTCTCTAGTTGAATCGACATTGCGCAAAAACCGTTCGATTAATGAACCGAAGTCGCCCACTGTTCTCGAATATTACGTGCAAAGGAAATGAACCAGTTGTAACCAAATTCGTCACTGAAATCGATCAACGATTAGAGTTATTAAAAGAACCCACGCTGGAGACTTCGGTCCGATGGTAAGCCCACGAGTTGGTTCGAAGACGTTGTACTGGCTCGTAGGCGCCAGGATGGACTAGCACGTGGTCACTGCACCGGCTAAATGCTTCGGGCTGTCCGCCACAGTAGCCGGACAACTTTACCTAATTTGGTGGCTGCCCGGATAGGTTATAAATAAAGCTTTATGGTTATTTAATAGCCGAGTAATGATGAATTGGTAACACGATGAGTCCAGCGAGACGAGTTGTTTGTTTTTCAAGTGGGTTATTAACAAGTGTGATTGAAATGAGTGATGCAATGGAAGTAATTCGGGTATGGAGTTGGAGTCATTGCAGGGTGTTTACTCCTTGAGGGCAAATCTTACGAGTATGGAGAATAACCGAAGGCTTATCGTTGGTTTGAATCGTGGAATTAATGTTGATTCGAGATGCTGTTTTATCGGATGAGTCGGAAGGGGTTCGGATTCGTATTTGGGAAGGTGGCATTCTTACAATGTCAGGTTCAGGTTCAAGAAGGCTCGGAGGTGGATTGGATTGGACACGTGGATAAAGAGCTTACTTGCATCTGAAAGGTGGATTGTGAAGAGGTGTTGATGAGGAAAGATATGAAGGAAAATTTCTGGAACATAGCAGAGTTCTGGTCTTTTCCAAAATTCGACATTATCTTTATCAAATTTGAAAAAATTCCAAAAGCTGTTTAGAATTTTGAAAAAAAAAAAAATACTACAGGTAGTTTATTCGAAAAAATGAGGTCGTTCGCGAACGATTCGTCCATATCTGATGAATCATCAGTGTCTAACAGATGATTCAAAAAAAAAAAATGATAAAAACGATGAAAAAGTTCTCCATAATGAAAAATTGATGAAAAATAATCATCTTGCATCTGGTCAAACGTCAAAGTCTTGCATTTTTTTTGAAAATTAATTTTTCCCAATTTGCTGTTTGAAGTTGGGATAAAATGAATGAAATTTGAAAAATTCCTACTTCATGATACAGAAATCAGAAGTAGATATCGATGAAGAAGGGAGGAGGAGTGTGGTGGTCTTCAAAGGCTTTGGAAGATAGGGAGTGAAAGTTGTAAAAAAAAGTGATGAATTTGATCAAAATTTCCAGCAGTGTGAAAAAATCAAAAACTCAAGACGCGAAATATTTTTGAAAAATTTATTGTTCTTTTTTTATGAAAGATTGACAATGATCTAGTCAAAACTCTGATTTTTATTTTCATTTCTAACCTTTCAAAATTTTCTAATTATTTCAACTTTTTGCTAAATTTTTCCAACTTTCTCCTAATTGTTCTTTTTGAAATGAATTTATGATAAAAATAAATGACTAATGTTTCTTGCAAATGAAGGAATTTTTGGAATTTTTAGAGTTTCTAAAAATTTGGTATTAGAAAAGTGGCAAAATTTTGTCTCCCTCTCTTCTCATCTCCCCTTCCCTTCTCAAGAAGGCATCCCAGTTCGTTGCATAGTCATCAAAATAGTGTCAAAAAAAAGGTTATGGACCGTTTTCCCGAAGCCCAAATCCCGAACGGACATTTTCCCGAATGGAATATTTCACGAAAACAGTTTTCACGAATCTTTTTTTCCGAATACCAAAATCCCGAATTCTTTGTTTCCCGAATAGAGAAAAACGGTAAAAATTGCTTTTTTGCCTTTCAAACAGTATTTTTTTTTAAAATTTCGCTCGAGCAGTAATTAATCATTTTCTTTTAAAAATTATCTATTCTTTCAATAAATTCCGTATTTGTCATACAAAAATTAATGATTTTCGACTGAAAGATCGGTGAAGAATGACTAATTTTAAATTTGACTTCCTTCCAATATTTTTTTCAAATTTTCAGCCCCTCCCTTAAATTATTTCTGGGTGTGCCACTGCGCCTGTGACTACTGCAAACTGAAAAAGTTCACTAATCTGAATCGATATTAATTTTTGAAAATGAAAATCCACCACAATTTCGCCATATTTGAAGTATGTCATTCCACATCTCAGACCACGACCCTATAGACTTCGACATTCAATACAGATAACTTTCCCCAATTTCTTAAACTTCTCAAATTCCACGAGAAATCGTGTACGGCTATTCGATATTTTTGCGTTCGGGAAAAAAATTATTCGGGATTTCTGCATTCGGGAAAAAGGTAATTCGAGAATTGTATTCGGGATTTTGGTATTCGGGGAAAGGGATTCGTGAAAATTTTTTTCGTGAAATGTTCTATTCGGAAAAATGACCGTTCGGGATTCAGGCTTCGAGAAAATGACCATGAACCCAAAAAAGAATTTTTGTTTTTCAACTTTTCTACAAACTTTGAAGACCCCCAGGATTATTTCTATTTTTGAACTGTTTCTTTTTTGAAGGGGGAGGGGGGGATAAGGAGAAAGAAGGTGGAAGTATTTCTTCCATGATCCTGCCAATATTCGAAAAAAAAAAATGCTCAAGTTCAGCACCTCGTGTTTTTGTGAGAAAAAGTTTTCTTAAAAAAAAAACAAAAACAAAAAAACTGAAAGTCATAATTTCAGCATTAAATACTTAATTTTAGTTTTTTTTTCCTTCAAGGTCATGAATTGAAATTTTTTGTGAGAAAAATGTCCGAAAACTGACAAATTTTATTGAAATCGTTTGTGAATGGCTCATTCTCAAATGGAATTAAATTTAAGTATCAACTCACTCATCTAAAATTGAATCGTTCGCGAACGACTCAGTTTATTGACCTTGATCATTCATCGAATGACTCATTTTAGATCAGTTTGTTCGTAAAAGATTCATGATTTGATCGAATTGTTCGCAACTAATTCTTTTTTCAAATTGAATCATTCACAAACGAATCATTCCAGATCAAATATTCACGAATGATTCACTTATCCGATGAATTATTTATGATTTGAACGAGTCTTTCATTTGCATTCTGCAATGAATCGCTTTCGAACGACTCGTCTGCAATAGATTTTTTTGTGAACTCTTCATTTGTAATTCAAATCGTTCATGACCGATTTACTCGTTGTAAATGAAATACTTCGAAAACCGGTTAGTTTCTTACCAAATTATTAGTGAACGACTCATTTCAGATTGATTCATTCTTAAGTGACTCTTATTTTAACTAATTCGTTCGTGAACAATTAATTTTTTGAACCGTTTTGATCTGTTTCTCATCACGTCGTTCACGAACGATTCGCTCATTTGATTAATCAGTTCTGAACGATTTGTTCATTTTAATGTAAAATTATTCTCAAATCACCTGTTTTCGATCAAATCGTTCTCTAACCTTTCATTCGTCTCCAAAAAAATCGTTCACGAATCAGAACTATGAATTTCTGATCAAATCGTTCGCGAACGACTCGCTCGTATTGAAATTATTCAATGAGATATTTTAATTCAATTCTGTTTTTTTTTCTCTTTAGAGCTAAACAAATCAATTAAAAATCATCTAAATTTTTATTTCACAAACGATTCATTTTTTCAAATAAAAATACTCATATTTTTATTTTTATTTTTATTTTTTTCAAAAAAAAAAAAAAATCAATCCTCGTGGTTTAAAATTTTTCGACTACCCTGTAGTTGCGCCTTAAATGTTTCCAGAATCAAGTGTAAACCTCAATTTTTTCATACTTCATTGTTCATCTATTTTTCGCAATCTCTTACGAAACCACCGACATCTCTAGCGCCACTTCACAAAAGCTCCCTCTCCGCCCTTCTTTTTCCCCTACAAGACGATGGGAAATCACATCTCTGAAAACCATTCCCTCAAGGGGACATATTCTCAAAGCAAACCGACGACCACAAACCCTTCACCAAAACCTGGGTGGCACACTTCAACCCTGTCCTAGACTCGCCCACACCTCAGTCGCTCAATTCGCATCTCCATTTATTCTTCGAACTGGACCACTATTAAACGGACATAATCAAGGGCCAGTCTCAATACATCTTTGATTCTCCTACAGATATGTATTCTCGGTCCAAAGCTGCTAACAACTCACTCGTACCGATGTGTTTTTTTCAATAAAGCTTGTCGTCGGAGGTGGCAACTACAACAGCGCCGGGTACCGAGATGCCGCCTACTATTGAATAATACCCACAAAACAAAGGAATTACATTTGCATAGTGATAAAGGAAGGAAATGAGCCCGAGCATCGAAAAAACAACACGCTACGTTATGGGAACTTCCTTCGCTATTATGCGCTTTTTATTATCCATTATGGGAGCTGAAACGACGCCGAAGTGGCCAAAAAAACGTACAAAGTGAAAGAAACTCGCATAAATGCGGAAAATTACTCAGAAAGAAATATTTTTTGAAATATTCTTAATGAGGATGGATTCGAATGAACGATTGGCGAAGAAATAAAGGTCGAAGAACCGAATTATGTATTCGATGTTTACTTGGCATCTATTCTACTGTTTGGTTTGTGTACGACGATGAAGCAAGCGAGGAGGGACCTAGGACATGTTTACTTTTATTTATGTTGTTTGTCAACAAAAAAAACCAAAGAAAAGAGCCTGTTTGGAATCAACTACCTTATTCTATGCCAAAATCGTATGTACTTATTATCGAGAACCCGTTAATTCGTCGATTAAATGCAAACCAGCGAGACCGAAGTCGTATGCTGGACAATGACGTATAAGGTGGGCCATTTTATTACTCCATGGAAGGCTCCATAGCAGCCCTATTCGCTGAAAAAAAAAAATCTCTCCGACTTTAGTTTGTAATTAACATGTAAAGTCGTTTTGATTACATATCAAATTATCCATTATTTAATGCATTTCGTCACAAGATACGCTGCTACGCATTCGGATATCTATTATTTTCCAATATGTACAGTTATATGTGTCTAGGAACAATGTGAGGCACACGAGTCGTCTAATTTTGATGCGTGTGCTGTGTTATGCAACCAACGGTGCGATACCGATACCTCTCGCAACATAGACCATCGTTGGGTGTTCCACTTCTAGGAAGCTAGTCGTATCTTCATCCTTCGATGATCTCATTTTTTACTAGGCAATGGCTCTGCATCATGATTCATTTAATCCTTTTTTCGGCGCTATACCAGCGATGACTAATCCGATACGTTTTTTCGTAGCTCCACCTAGTTCCCATACTTGTACATAATTCTCTTGCACTTGTGTGTAGAACAATTGAATTTTTTTTTGCGCTAGTTTCATTCATCAGTTTAATGAATCAGCTTACTTATAAGCCACCGGCATAAATTATGGCGATGTGATGAAAAATCGCATACTGTTTCCCGCCGCCATCGTGGCCAATTTTAACTCGTAAGAGGTCTAGTACACAACGCTTTACAAATTTTACCTCTTGTAAACGTTAATTATTGCGTAGTACGGTAATTGGATGGTTTAAATTAATTGTCGGCGAGATTATGGACGTTGGACTTGAAAATCCATTTTCAAGGGTTTTGCGAGTCGAAGATTTACGATTGTTGGGCCAGGTCATTCATCCTCGGATGGGCATCCGGTCGGAGGCGAATTTGGGTTCGAGCAGGTTCTTGGATTTTGATAGATGGAGTGAAAAAAGGAAAATGAATGCGACGGTTTGGGAATTTATTTCTGTATGGTTTGAAATTGAGTTTGATTTTTCTTAAAGGAAGGTGCTGAAAATTGAAAAAATCAAGTTGAAGGATTAATGAATGAAAATTTGAAATTGAAAGTGAATTATTCAGAATGTAGTAAATCAAAAAATATCAAAATGGTGAAAAACTTTGTTGGTTGAAAATTGGAAAAAAATTCATTAATTTTCGGGAAAATCCGAAGTGCTGGAGGAGGGGGGAAACGGTTAATTTTACTTTCAATTGAAAAAAGAGAACTCGAGCTAAATATTTTCTGTGTGTAAAAAATTGAGAATTTTAAATTTTGGTAAAATTTGATACCTAATTTTTTCTCATTTTTTCCAGTCGATACATATTTCATACAACTTCTGTAGTTTTTCAATATTTTGCACATTTTCCCCCTAGCTGATTTCTATTCAATTTTCCGCCAATTTTCAAATTTTTTTTCAAGAAAATTAATGATATTATAAGTGATTCTATCAATAAATGATATTTACTCTCTCATTTATGATTAAGAATCAGTGAAAATAATCGAGAATCACTGGAGAAAAATCATAATCGTAGTACAGTAATAGATTAGTGAAAAAAATCTTTGAAAACAAACAGCGGGAAATTGCTGAAAATCAGTAAAAATTCGCTATGAAAAAGTGCTGAAAATTAGTGAAAATTCGCTAAAAACATGCAGTGAAAAATTGTTATAAATCAGTGAAAATTTACTGAAAGCAGTGAAAAAAATTGGCAAAAATCAGTGAAATTCACTGAAAACAAATAGTGAAAAATTTACATAAAAAAATGAAAAATTGTTATAAATCAGTGAAAAGTTACTAAAAACTGTGAAAGCTGCTGAAAATATGTGAAATTAGCTTAAAATCAGTAAAAATTCACTGAAAACAGTGAAAATGTTTTTGGAAATCTGTAAAAATCCGCAGAAAATTAGCAGTGAATAACTGAAAACGATGAAAAAATTGTTGAAAATCAGTGAAAATTTACTAAAAACAGTGAAAAATTGCTAGAAATCGGTAAAATTTTTTCTAAAATTAGTGAAAAATGCTCAAAATTAGTGAAAATTTGCTGACAACAAACAGTGAAAAATTACTGACTCTCAGTAAAAGTCTACTAAAAACAGTGAAAAAATTACTGGAAATCAGTGAAAATTCACAAAAAAGTCAATAAAATACCTGAAATTCTTTAAAAAATCAAGAAAATCCGCTGAAAATGACGATTTTTTGATCATTTTTCCTGTGATGAAATTCTGACTTTTTTCAGTGTCTTTTCACTGATTCAAAATAAAAGAGTACGAACATCTGTATTTTTTTATCATCTTTTGAATGAGATTTCTCCATCTTGTCTCACAATAGTTAGCATTTTTTTTGTCATTTTTCCAAAAAAAATTTAATAGATGCCCCCTCCCCCCTCAAGCAGAAAAATTTTGATGCAAATTGAGGGATTTTCTGAAAAAGTTGATTAATTTTTTTACCCCTTAGATTTTTACCAAATTTTGTCTCCACACGGAAAAAACAATGAATACATTTTACCCCAAAAATAATAAATTTTATCAAAAAAAAAAAATAGATTTTATCAAAAAAATTAATAAATTTTACCAAAATGATAAATTTTAATCAAAAAATAATAAAATGTATTCAAAAAAAATAATAACGTGTTTCAATTCACAAAATAGGTAAAATTTGTTCTAAAAAATAATATTTATTATCAGAAATAATAATAAAATTTGTCAAAAAAATGAATAAATTTTACCAAAAAGAATAAATTTTATTCAAAAAAATGATAAATTTTACCTATTTGAGAATTGGGACGCGTTATTATTTTTTTGGATAAATTTTATTATATTTTTTTTTCAGTGCAATTACATGAATGCTTTCAAAATGAATTGAAATTTTTTTATTTCATGTAATAATTTTTGAAAAAACATTCCTCAAAAATGGCAACAATAAAGGTATACAAAACAAAAGAACCACACACCCAACGCAGGTTAATTTAAAAATCAGAACATTATGATTAGCGTTCCCGAACCTTTCTTTTTGTCAGGTATACGTGCCTTTTTTAAAAAGCTAATATCAGTTCAACTACGACACGAAGGGTGTACAGGCAAAATTCGATCTATATGTTAATACGAAAATTACTACTCGAAAAGATTTATTTGGATAAAAATAAGTATGCTTCGTAGCCGAAGAACGAGGAGGTGTAAGTGCTGGTAGTTTAAATGACACTGTGGGTTGCGTGCGTTTGTTTACGTCCAAAGACGTTATAGCTATTTTGTGGACGTAAATTAAAAAAGAACAAAATCGAGCCATCCGATAATTAGAATTTTTCCGGTGCATCGTCGTGTAGTTTTCGAACGGTTAAAACAGATAGATATAATTTAAGGTGTATCGTAGGTATCTGTTTGGAAAATGAAAAAAAAAAGCCCACCATATGTTGGATTTAGCCAACAGTATAAAAATCACTTTCACGTTGAATGGCGCTATATAATCTGGTACTTTTTTTGGTAATCCAATCACGTAGTATGTGGCATGGTTGGATTAATTAGACGATTTTTTCTATCATTATTGTTGGACGGACGATGCAACGCGATGGTGTTTTAATTTAAGAAGTTATCAGTCGCTAATAAGTTATGTGTTTTTTTTTTGATTAAAAATTATGTTCAAACGTTGGTGGTAATGACCGCGTGGGAGCTGTGAGTCTGGCACTCGACAATCCGGGGTTCAGATGAGCAGCCCGCAGTGTGGTGAAAATTATGGGCCGAGGCGATAGTAGGCGATGGATTTGGACATTTAATATTTCGAACGAGATAAAATCGAGATAGATAAAAGTAGGTGTTCGGTCAACGTGAGTTAATCCGAGGAAATCTGTCATTTGAGATTGAGTCGCGGGTTATGGCTTGGATGCTGGGCGCATTCGCTGGTTCATCGTGTTTAATTACCATCGAGACATCTGTGGCGATGTTGTGTGCCATATTCGTCCATAACCGGCTTCGGTTGCTCGACCAATTAGAGTTTATGTGCTGGGTCGTACAGTGTGGTTTTTCAGTCTAGACGTGGTCAGGTGTCAAAAGAGGATACGCGTGTTACAAATGAACGCTGCACTTGGGCTCTATTCAAAGAGTAATTATAATAACAAATTCGTATTGTACGAGTTCAGCTTCGTGATGAATTACTTGTTTACTTTTTATGAACTGTTCGGGCCCATAGAGTCCAAAGGTACCTGTTGCTCTCTCTGTGCGACCGTTTTCAATGTTCGCGAGGTCGTTTCTGGTTCCTAATTGTTTTTGTCCAAAATGGAATTTGGATGATGTATTCGAGTAAATTTATTCCAATTTCTATTTTTTTTAATTCCTAATTTTTGATTTTTCAGTATTGTATCCAATTTTTTAATTTTTTAATTCAAATTTTCTTATGATTTTTTCAATTTTTCAATTCTATATTTTTTGAAATTTGCTTTTAGTTATTGAACTGTTGAAAATTTTGAGAAACAATGAACAATTTTTTTTAATGAAAAACTGGAAATTATTAGAAAACACTTTTAAGCTGAAAAATTCCAATTTAGAGATAAGCAATGGAAAAAATTTAAAGAAATTGAACTTGAAAAAATGCCAGAATGTGGAGAATATTTTTTTCCAATTTTGAGAAAATTTGAACTGAAAAAATTTACAGTTTTTAGAAATGTTTTGAAACAGAAAAGTAAAACTTGTAATGCTTTGTTGGTGGTTCAGCTTTTTTACTTCCCATGAATCAGGTGAGGGGTTTCACCAATAAAGTTGATATTCTAAGCGAAATACACAGAAGCATCTCGAAAATAAGTTAGCAGATGAATAAATTGGGACATGAAAATACAAAGCAATAGAAATTTGGACAGAAATTTTCGTAAGTTGGATAGTTTGGAAAGCGAAAGTTGAGACAACAGAGAGCAGCACCAGACGGACATATCAAGGTTTTATGCTACAATTTTAAAATTGGAAAAAAGTAAAGTATTGAAAATTTTTCAACGTTAATTTTTTCAATTTTTAAAAAATATCTTCATATTTGAAAATTTTTTCTCAAACCGAGTTATAATTGAAAACCGTAGACGAAACAAATTGCACCCAAGGCCTTTTTCCTCGTATACGGTTTTCAATCTTGAGCCCGATTTGGAAAAACGCTCTTTATTGAAAATTTTTCATCGTGTTTTCCAAAGTTGAATTTTTCAAAAAATGCAAGTTAATGTTTTTGCAGAGTTTCTTCCAACTTAATTATGCCATTTAGAAAAATGTTTAAAATATAAAATTAAAAAAAATTGAGGAAATCAAAGTTGGAAAAATTTTGAGAAAGTTTGAATTTAACAAAATTTTACTATTGAAAAAATTTAAAATTTGGTTCAAAATTTTTGAAACATGAGAGTGTTTTTAAGAAAAGGGGTCAACATTGTCACAAGTTGATTTCAAGAGGAAGCAAAAATGTGAATTAGGATCTAAAATATCAATTTTTGGTTTTGGTGGATTCGTGTGTTGCTGCTGTAACCCTTCTACTTTTCGATGAAGGATCCAGAACTCGTGAAATTCATTTTAAACAGTATAAAATGAGTACTTCACGCAATGAAATTTTGAATGCAAAAAATTGTAGAATTCATTAATTTGCCTGTAGTGGAGTTGGAATATGAAAAGTTGATCTATGGAATAAAGATGAAATTTAGTATTTTTACACTCTATTTTTGACCCGCCAAGTCGATTGGAAGCAATATCAAAATGTTTTGGAGGTTTCATAAAATTTTGGAATTTTCCAGCACTGGAGAAAAGCTCACGAAAATGATCCATATGAACTTCAGCACTTGAAATCGCGGTTTTTTCATATTGATGAACATTTTAATCAATTACTCTACAAAAATTTTCCAAAATTCGTAATTTTCAGTTCATCTGAAGAGGTTTTTTTTTCAAAAATATGGATTTGAATTGAAAATTTTAGGAAATTTCTTCAATTGATCAATTGTTGATGCTGAAGTTCATATGAACCATTTTTATGGACTTTCCGTCAGTGTTGGAAAATTTCGAATAATTTTGGAGACTTTGGAACGTCTCAAAACTACTTCAAATCGATTTGGTAGGTCAAAAGTAGGGAATATAGCAAATTTCAGCCTTTTTTCGTTGATTTGATCAAATTTTCGTGTTTTGCAAGGCGATTAGGTAATTTTGAAATTTCAAAAATTCGCCAAAATTCAAAAAATGTCTTCAGCACCTAAAGTTTTGGAGATGGGGCTCTTCTAGAATGTACTTTCAATTTATTTTTAATTTCGGTTCAGAATTTTACTTCGAGTTGAGATACCTTCCGTATTACAATAAATTAGGACTCGAATCTCTGAAATCCAATTACTGGCAAAAATAATTAGACCCTTGTAGGCCGTTTCATTTCAATTTATAACCGAAAAACGAAAAAGTAAAACGCAAAGCCGCCTACTGCAGCTGCACCGCGCGCAAGAGATGGTCAAGAGTCTCCAGAAACCACCACGCGTTCGGTAACATTTACCTTTGCAAGGCAGATGGTGCGGTCGTATGTAGGATTTACCTTTACCTGCGATACGTACACAATCAACCCTCGTCTTATTCCCTTTTACGTGCTGACAATATGTTGCCTATGCCCAAGAAACAGGTTCAACCTGTTTGCCTCTTTCTATTTATCAGATCATTAGGTTTTCAATCATACACGCTCTTTTTACCTACGTAAGGTACGTTGGCTGGATGGTAGATTGGGATGGGATGTACGAGTAAGTTTTATTTGCGTTTTTATCGTCTCGTTTCCTATGGTTGTTTGTACGGCACACTTACTTGAGGTTTTTTTGGAACCTGTCTCGACGTCCCAGGTACGGAAATAAACGTAATTTTAAGTACAGTAGCTGTGACACGAATCTATTCCATGGTGCGGGCTCAGCTCGACTTTACCAATACTACGCCTCTCCTGCGGTTTTATTACAGAGGAAATATGGTCGATGGGTTGGATGGGGCGGCATGGTGATTTTTTTATGTTATGTAAGGGTTTCTTAACGGGATTTAGGGTGTTGGGTGAGGTGTAGGTGATTGGCAATGTGCAGTTTTGTGTTTATGATGATAAATAAAGGTGTTGTTTGTTTTGGAGAGTTCTGACGGCAAATTTTCCTAAATACAGGTTCAACTTTAAACGAAACTGATTTTAAAATGATCGTGGAAAATTGTGTCAGTTTTCTTGGTCTTTTTTCAGATTGCTGGATGTAAATTTCAATTTTTCGTATGTACTTTATAAATCACCGAAATTAAATCAAAATTTTCATTTATCAAAAATTTCATCAAATTTTCTGGAAAACTGGCTCACAAAGGGTTAGATAAGTCATAAAATACTTTCATAAAATTTATTCAAAACATTTCAAAAATGGTTGAATAAAGGATCAACATTTTACTTATCCTCGTGAAAATTGAAAATTCCAAGTAATTCATTTGAAAATCTTGTAATAATGATTGATGTTCTTGAAAAATGAACGAATTCTGTTAGAAGATGATCCAGTTGGTAAATGAACGATTCGCTTTCAAGAATAAACCAGTCATTCGAGCATAAAATATCTGAAAATATTAGATTCTGTTCTTCACGAAGGAAATCATTTCAAACTTGTTGAAGATTCACTTAAGAAATGAAGTCTTATTTTCATGCAAATGATTCATTCTACGAATGAACTAGTCTTCAGTCGTTCGTCAACAATTCATTTTGTTGATGAATCAGTCACTCGTGAATGATCTTTTTAGAGAAATGATTCAGTCGTTCACGAACGATTTTCAAAAAACTATTGAATAAATTAGTATTTGAAGATATTTTGCTCTTAACGATTCACTGGGCGAATGAATTGATCGTTCGTGAACGTTTTTTCCGAAAAATAATCCAGTCGTTCACGAACGATTTTCTTGAAAATTAATGAAATAAATCAGTCTCATGTGAAAAATTCATTCTATTGAAATATTGTTGATCGTTTGTGAACGATTCAAGCCATTCGTAACAGTGGCGTAGCCAGAAGCGTCCGGGGGGGGGGGTCTGGGTCGAAAGCTTTTTTTGGGTGGCTGCAAAATGAGTACAGAGACTTGAAAAACGAGAAATTTTGGGAGAAGCGAAAGAGGGAGGGGTAAAAATGAGCCTTTTTTTGCACTTTAATCTTAAATCGTTTATAATTATAATAGTGATTTAATTCATGCCTGAGCGAAGCGAGAGCGAAGGATTTTTCAATGTCTAAAAAACGCATTTTTCACAAAAATTCTTGACCTCAAGGGGGGCCCCCCTTGGCCACGCCCTTGTTTCGTAAATAATTTTTTCAATAATTAAACGTTGATTTTTCGTTAATAATTTATTGGAAATTCAATTTGATTGTTCATTACTTAACTACAATTCATTTCGATAAAGTAAATTGAGTTGATAAAGTGTTTTTTGACGTTTCAATGTAAAAAAAATATACTTTAGATGAAGGTCCATTAGAGATACAAAAGTGAGTCGATTTGCAGCTTCAGCTCTTATAAATTTTGATGGACTCCGGAAAATGTGAAATGATCTCCAAAAGATGTGGTAACGGATTTTTGTCATAATCCTTACTCCAAAATTCTCACAAAAGCCCCAAATTTCAATTTTTTTTGTTTGTTTCAAGAAATGAAATTTTTGATATTTGAAAAATTCAGTCTTTCTCATCGAATTTTTGCATTTTTTGTTCTGCTGAATTGTAAGGCGGTGGCATAGCAATTTTTTTTTTTGGGGGGGGGGGGTCAAGGTTTTTTTCAACTTTAGAGATAAATTCATTAATGCTCTCAGAAATCACTCAAGGGAGGGGCTATGAATTTTAGAAAAAGTATGAGAGAATAAATTTACATAGAGAATTATGAATTTTTAAAAAAATCATTAATTTTCAGTGAAAAACATTTCCCTGATTTTCAAGAGCAGAATTTCATCAAGGACTAATTCAGATTTTGAGAGTTATGGGTGTAAAAAATGTTTATTTAAGAAAATCATGTTTGAAAAGTAAAAAAATGCACTTTTTCTACATTTCTGTAAAAAAAAAAATCTCCTTTCCAGCTTTATAGAGGGCCAAAGAGCCCTTTTTACTAAGCTCATGTTAAGTTCTCCCGTAAATAACGTGTCCAATTTGAAGGTTTTCATTTCTGTTTAAATATAATGTATCGATTGACTGAGTATTTCTAAAACCCTAAAAAATTCTAGTGTTGGTGAATTTTCAAGTATAATGGCAGTGTTTTTAAAATTTGAGAAAAAAAATTGGAATTATAGGTGCAAATTTAGAAAAATTTAATGAAATTTCAATTTTTTCCCCTTTGAGCAACATAAAATAATTATAATAAGTAATTTTATTTCAATTTTTTGGAGTTTGGAACCTTCAACCGAACCTAATTTCGGTTCATATCTTTTGCAATATATAAAATTTCAAAATTGCTTTCATTTTCATCTTTTGCAGTTTTTATTTTTGGTCGCTTTTTTCACTCCCAAAAGTCTCCAAAAGTCATTTTTTGAAAAATTTTGGCTGCAACGTTCGATTGATTTTGAAAATCACAGTTTTCTAGACACCCTATACTTGGCATTTACCAGTAATACGAATTTCTCTATGATTTATCTACGTTTAATCGTGACGATTTTTTTTTACAACTCGCTGTTTTACTAGCTTTACAATGGTGACCACCTTGAAAAAAACCGCTGCCGCGTTACCTTTTAGCGCTTTTAAGTAGTAAATTTACGATGATTGCGATGTACATTTAGATAAAAAGAGCAGGACATTATAAGTGTTGAGTTTTATTGATCTGGTAACGACATTTTGTAGCCGGCCAGATCGGAAAGTCGTAGTGGTCTTCTGCCTTGCTCACGATGCTGTTTTTATATAAAAATCGTATACTATACGCGAGCTGCGGCCTCTCCAGCGTGTGTAGTAAAGTATACTGGAGAAAAAAAAAGGTAAGAAAACCGGTTCGCCGCGTTGCGTGGTGCGCGGCTGCGCGCCTCTATAGAATACATCGACTTAGAGCACGCATTAGCCGTATCTAAATATTATTATCTCGACACCTGGTCGAAATCGAGTTGCTGCCGCCATTGCCGCCGCACAACGGCCGTTGTACTCTGCAGTCTCTTCTGTGCTTCACGTTCGTAGTAAAAAAATCATAGTAAAAGTTGTCTCTAACGTGGAACCGGTTTCGGCTCTGGAAAATAATCCGCGTTTTCTGTAAATCAGTGCTGCCATTTGGGTAAATCTTCGAACCGGTTGAGATGATTCGGAATTAGGCGCGGAAATCGTCAATTTTGGATCGACGAGTTCGTTCAATGGATTCTGGCTTACGATTTTGGTAAAAGAAGTTCAGCTTGAGATGGAAAAGGAGAATTACGTCATTTGATGGATTTTGATGATTTTCAATTGAATGTAAATAATACGAGTACCCATAGACGAATATTTAGACAGACGTTTTAATTATGTTTTTGTCGTTACGCTCCGGCAAATACAGGAAAGTGCTCATTAAACGGATCCTAACAAAGGGCAATACGCCTTTTCAAACACGGCAGTTACTTTGGTAACTGTATCAACAGTTGTCGGGGTGGAATCGATGATCACGGTTCAAGGGTGTACTTGTTAAATGCTCAAGTTAACGTGCCCATGACAACAGCTCGTCTCACTCAGTTGAATGTTTTATCTTGCGAATCGACCCGATGGGAGATTTTATCCTTGTTTGATAACCAGCAGATCTGTTCGATGGCCTTGTTATCTGCGGACCTAGTTAATCGGTGCCTGATTTCGTACTTTTCACGCTTGCTAATGTCCTGGATTACTTGAGGAGCTTCCTTAGACTTGGAGGGCCCCTGGTGCGGGCCGGTGCTTCTATATTAACCTTGAAACAAATCCTGGCGCTAGAGCTTATGCAAATGATTCACCACGAACCCGCAGATGTCTTCGGAACACATTTCGTTAATTATACTACAATCGAGAACAAAGTATTCCAATTGGCTTTTTTTTTACTACAGCCGCAGAAAACCAGCAGCATTTAGACGATGAGTCATAAGCTGGAGTACTGCGACAATTACAAATACCCCTCCATTGGTAACACTGCCTTCTGCATCCGTACCTTACCTACGGTTCTCTACGCGCCACCACTACTTGTGCAACGGAGCGTCTTTCCGCCACCTGTACAGGTATACGCCTTTCTATCCCATGGTGTACCAGGTACCCTATACCTGAGCTCTCAGGTACCAGTATTTGTGTTCTGTTTCGCTATCGAGACTGTAATGCGGCTCTGTGTACGGATTTGCGTCGTGCGTTATGCGAAAAATGGATAGTTTGGGTTCGGTGCGTTGTTGTGCGATTTTACCTCGAAAATGTAGTGCAATTGTGTAGTTGACTTTGTTGACCGGGATATTTGCTGAATTTAAGATGAAGGAACGTGGTAATTTTAAGAGGAGAGCTGTGTTTCATATTACCAAGGTAAGAAATTGATTTGGTGATTTGGGTACTTGCTGGAGTGTTTAATTTGGTTGGAGTTTGTGGTGAGTGAAGTCTGAAGGTCTTCCGAGGAGTTTGCCAGTTTGGCAGATTCTGAAAAAGTGTGATTGGGAATTGGCTTGAGATGAATCATTGTTGTGGTTTGGAGCAAGAAGTGTGTTGGTGCAGATTTGCCCTGGGGCTGTTTGCTGTAATGTATTTGTTGTGCTTTTGAAGAATTTAAAAGATTTTTGAGAATTTGCATTGGTTTATCAATAAAGATTGATAGAAGTATATTTTATGTAAAATATTTGCACGAACAACCTTTTTCCAAGTATCATTTGTGAATTAGCATGTAAAAGAATCCCGAGACTTCTGGGAGGTCTAAAGCTTTTATAAATTCATATCAGTAGATTAAAATGAACTTTTGCACGTTGGATTTGAAGATGAATCAACTTTTATGTTTCTATTCAAAAATTTTTTTAAATAAAACATTTTTTTGTCCTGTTAGATGAATTTTGGCCATGAAATTATTAGAGCTTGAGGTTATGTTTCCTTCGACTGCGTAAGCATAAGAAAGTCTCAAAATGCTATGAAATTGTTCATATTATGAAAAAGTGTCTTTCATTTCTCAACTCCAAAGACATTTCTTCTCCTTTTTTGAGAACTAGTGCGTTGAAGGCTTCTCAAAGAAAATGAAGTCTTTTGGAAATCAATTGGTAAACATGGTGGAATTGTGGTATCAATTTCTGTCAACTGGCAGAATCAAAATGAGTTGAAATTATGACTGTTGAAAATGTAATTTTGGTCAACTTTAGCACATTGTTTGAAATGTTTCAGTTCATCAACAAGTTCTTTCTTATGCCCTCTTTCATCTTGAAAATTTTCATCTGTGCTGCATCTGTGAAAAAGAAATCTGTTTTCAAAAATTACCCCAGTGAAAAGTCACTAAAAAAAGGTCAGAATTGCAGCCCAAGAGAAATAAACGAAATTTTTAGATTTTCAGGTGATTTTCGCTGACTTTTCGAAGAATTTCACTAATTTTTCAGCAAATTTCAAATATTTTACTGATTTGAGTGCAACTATACTGATTTTCCAGTGATTTTTTATCATTTTCACTGATGAAATAGTGGTTTTTGTTTTTGGTTCAGCGTGATTTTTCAAAATGTCACCCCTCTCTTCTCCTTTCAACTTTTCTCCAATTTTCGTTCAACTTTTTTCCAAAAAACAAAACTTTACTGATCAACAATGAATTTTTAAAAGAAATTTTCGAATTTTGAACTATATTATTGTAGTGCGAATTTTGAAAATAATCTTGAAAATATCTACTTCTTGATCCGAAAAGAAATCTGAAAAATTTTTTGATTTTCGTTCAAATTCTAAGAACACGAGATTCTTGGTGATCAACAAATGAGTTTTTGGCATTTGGCCAAAATTACAAACCTTCATCATCATTTCCATTCCTTTGCAATGTGAAATTTTCCCAAAGATGTCTACTTTTGGTCGGTTCAATTGAAATTTCGAGGGTTTTTCATGAATTTTTTGCTTTTTGTCTCTTTCTTTTCCTTATTTCCTTCTCTCTTCTTATTTTACATTTTTGTAAAATTAACTGTTTTTATTGAGAAAATTGCCCTTCTCACCGTTTTTCCCCTTCAAATTGTAGCAAAATTATGACCAGTAAATTTATTATTTTTAGAGCTTCAAGTTTGAATAAATTTTGAAAAAATTCATTATTTTTGTATGTATTTACCAAAAGTCTCATTGACTTGTTTCTCACATTCGATCCATTTTTTTAATAGAGTTTTTGAAATCTTAGAAATCTGCTTTGTATGATCTGAACAAGATTTTCATGACTTTTTCCTTCACTGAGAGAAATGAATAGTACTTTTTACTCATTTAAGGGGGTAATAATTACTTTTTAATTTAGTATTTTCCAATAAGTACTACAATATGTTGTAATTATTACTATATGGGTGTAGTACTAATTACAAAATGTAAAAATTACTAATATTTTTAGTAATTTTAACCTTTAAAGTGTAGTACATTGTAGGGTAAGGTTGCCCAAATCGTACCACTTTTCTGTTTTTCGAAGCTGAGTGAGACACAAATGAAGTTTGGCCAAAAATTTTTTCACCATCTGGTAGGTTGGTCCTTTGCGCACCTTTTGACCCAAGAACGAAATTCCCAACTTTAAAACTGCGCCCATGGTTTTGATTCTCGCAAAGGTCCTCAAGTGGTACGATTTGGGAGCCTGGTCGCCTAAATCGTACCACCTGTTTCCCAAATCGTACCACTTGACAAAATTTGTAGAATTACGACTCCCAAGACCCCTCCCATGCCCCCCACCAACCCGAAAAACCTCCAATATGCTCCCCATTCGTTCATACATAATTTTGTCCCCTCTTCCCTTCATCCGAATGAAATATTAGTTAAAAATCATGAAACCGAATTTTATTTCTAAAAAAACGAATATTTTTTGTTTTTAATTAAAAATCTATTAAAAACATTGATGGTACGATTTGAGCAACTCCGACTTTTTTGATACAAATCCCGACTACTCAGATACGATCTGATCAAAATTTTTCGTACATATCTTGAAAGATAGCTAATATAATATAGTTTCGTGAGAAATTAATGTTACTAACATGAATCAATTTGTTTTCATGTAATCCTCTTAGCCAACATGCACAAATTTTCAATTGGACACCCTCATTTTTTTCTTTTCGCGATAAAAAGCCAGCACATTGTTCATATGGTCTGGTTCTTGCATCAAGGGTCTCGAAATACATAATAGTAATATATACCTTTGAAAAAACGTGTTAAAACACGACCATCTAAGAGAAACCACTGGTGGTACGATTTGGGCGGCGGTACGATTATGGCAACTTTACCCTACTATGTGTTTTTGTATACATAGAGTGTACTACCCAGTATAGTATAAATTACTAAATTATATAGTACTTTTTACAACATATTATAGTATTATTGGAATGTTAATAAATTACTAAATTATATAGTACTTGTTACAACATATTAGGTATAGTATTTGGTATTTTATAAAATGGGCCGGTATAAGTATGCAGGATAAGCAATATTGGTGACCTGATTGATTCAAGAAAGATTTTCTAGATCCCAACTTTGCATTCGTAGTTATATTCTAGTCAAAAAATTGAATTTCTTCTAAGAAAATAGTCAGCCAGAAAATATGAATTTGTACTCTAGATATTAAATACATACCAAATTCTGGTTAATCTTTCTTCAATTGATCAAATAGTTTGCAATATTAGTTACTCACAATTATAGGTACTGAAGTTCATGCAGACCATTTTTGTGAACTTTTATCCAATACCTACTGAGAAATTTCAAATTTTTTTGAAGACTCCAAAAACCCCTAAATTTTACCTATTTTTGTTGATCATACAAAATTTTTATATTTTGGAGTGATGGGTAAAATTTTTAAAAAAAATAAACGCCAGCACTTGAAATTTTAGACATGGGTTCTTTTATAATGAAATTTTGATTTATTCTTGTTTGGACTCAAAATTTGTGTTGGGATACTCGTTTTTTTACTCCCTAGAAAAATACCTACAGAGTTTGGTTTATAACTATTGAAAAAAGAAAGATTCAAAGTTTAATTTTCTAAAATGTTTAGGAAGTTCGACTTCCATTATTTTTTTTTGGAAATTTCGATTTTTTTCAAATAGGTACCATTTTTTTGGTAAAATGTTTTTAAAAAATTGTCAAATTAATTAATATTCCATCCTAACACAAGTCAACTGACCTTAAATTTTTTAATAATTTTTCCAATTTCATTCTCCAAGATATCCTTCCGATTATTTAATAAGAAATCATTTTGAATAACATAAAGATGTAAAGAAATCAAACAATATTTTTAAATTGTGAAAAATTCCAAAAAAATAAGAATTTGAATTTTTTTTAAATCCATCATATGCCCTAAAATTTCACTTTTATTATAAAATAATGAAAAACAAAAAATTTCCCCAATATTATCCAAATAAGAGAAAAAAATTTACTGACATCAGGTTCAAGTACTACATTTAGAACCTTTCTAACAACCTGAGGTGATGGCGTGCTCCTATAAACTAGCATCAACGTATAAGGTAAGTCAATGTTATTACAATGTACACCAATTACTAAAAGTTATTGTAAATTCTACTATAGAACATTGTAAATCACACCAAATGCTAAGAATTACTGTAATTTCTACTACAGAATATAGTAAAATTGTAAACCTAACTACGTACTATACATTGTGGTACTTTTTACTACAATGTATAGTATAAATTTCAGATTTACTATATTATGTAGTTAATTTTACTATACAGAATAGTAGAAGAATTTACTATACCATATGGTAAAATTTACCATACCAAATAGTAATAAGTACTAAATGGAGCCCACTTAAGACGATTCACTTTTTTTTTTAGTAGTTTTTACTAAAAAAATTTCTATCAGTGTTCCTTCTTTCCCTACTATCAAAATCGTTTCAATTTTGTTGTTCAAATTCTTGAAAATGAGGTTTAAATTGTCAATAAATCATTTTGTTCAGAAGTTCCAATTTTGCTAATATTCGATTTTTGGTCAGATAAAATTCAACATCCCGACTTTATCACGTTTCATTTCCTTCGTCCAAATTTTAAAAATAATACTGATTTTTGGTGATCATCGAATTCATTTTCTAGAATTTCAATTGAAAATGAATCTTCGATTGCTGAAAATTTTTGGAGAAAATTCGTAGATTTCATACTAACTTGTTTGATGAACAAAGAAATTAGATGTTTGCTGTTCATCAAATTTTCTTTTGTGGCGTGTTTACCCCCTTTCACCCCTCAACCTTCTTTTTTTACGATTTTCATCAAAATTCTGAAAAATTATATTTTTGGTGGTCATGGAATTCATTTTTCAATTTTAGGAAAATTGTTTTTTTAACCCTGTTCTCTTCCCATTCCTCTCTCTCTTTCTTTCCTTTGATTTTTATACAAGTTTTTGAATAAAATTAGATTTTTACAGTATCCAATGCATTTTAGAATTCCATAACTGTGACCCTGTCAGAAAGAAAGAAACTTGTGTAAAAAATCTATGTCTCATTTTTCACATTTCTGGTCTAAATGACACCAAATCTGGACCAAACATAAAAATAAAGACATCGATTTTTTTACGCAAGGTCATGTCCCAATTGATTTTTAAGGAATACCATTTCCAAATTTTTTTGAAAAATTTTCTCGAGTTGACAAATTGGACATTTTGATACATTTTATCCAATTTGAAGGCTTTCAATGAAGTCCAAATTAAAATTTTCAAGAATATCTCTGCTTTTTTTGATTTTTTTTTAAAATTTAATCCTGGAAAATTTAGATTTTTGTGGTGAAACTGATCTTTAGATGTATTTTACAGAATTTCGGTTCGAAATACCGAAATTTTCCATTTTTGGTCAAAATCCACCAATGCTCGCTCAATGTCATGTTGAGCTTCGTACCAAACATGACTTATTCATATGCCTTTTTCTACCCTCTTTTTTTGTCTCTTTGTTTTCTGCAATGGTTTGTCCAAATTTTTTTTAAAAATGAGATTTTTGAGGTCTTAATTAATTTTTCCATAGCTTGAATGCGTTGAGTATTTTCAATAATGTGTAGAACTGTAGAACCATTTTTGTGGAGACGTCCTCTTAAAGATCTACCTCCATCTCAAATTCTCAATTTAGGAACTGTTCGAAAATCCCGAAAGATTTCACAAGCTCACACCAGACAATCGAGACACAATTCTCAAAACTACAGAACATAACGGTGGAATAATTATTTCATAGTCTGAGGTCTTCTTTGCTAAGGACAAACTCCTCGTTCTTATGAGATCCCGTTCGAAAAGTCTACCAAAATCATTCCAGGTGCTCGTAAATTTCATAAGAATTAGCCGATTGCTATCTGTACATGTTAAGATTGCAATCAGTTCTCATCAAATGAGAGAACTTGCGACGACTCCGAATGCGTTTTTTTTTTTCACCATTCTTATGACGAAACCGTACCATTGTTTGGCTTCAGGTAAACCTTATGAATACGCACCTCTAGTCTAGCCGAGGAGTTTGAAATTCGCATTTATGGTCCCCCCAAACAAAACCCATCTCGTTGGCGATAAAGGGTTGTACGCGTGCTGACAATGGTAACCCCTACGGATACAGATGTAAAGGAGAAAAATAGATCAGCATGCGCACCGTTTTGTTTTAATTATACGTATACGAATTGTGTATTAGACAGAAGCAGAGTGTAAATTTATTTCACGTCATGCTGTCGTCTTTGTATTGTTTTTGGTCAGTGACATCGACAATTACATAGCGACTTATGGGAAGTGTACGTGATGAGTTGAGGACGCGGAAAGGCAATCGGAGCGGTACATGCGTCGACTAGAAGAAGAAATACATAGACTTGAGTCTTAAAGGTAGACCCTCAACGTTGATAATCATTGAAGCGTTGAGAAGACGTAACGCGTTGGCGTCTATTATCGATATGTCTCTTGCACCGTGCTCGGGTTTTTGTGGTGTTATACCAGTCGTATTCTCGGATCTACGCGTATAATTACGACGAATTGTAACAAAAGGGTTATCTACATGGTTCGAGGTCGCGGTATTACATAGACGAAGCTTTCTAGTCGCGAGTGATTGTCGCCTCCGCTGCCGTCATCTTCGCGACGAGTTCCGTCTCGGTAACAGGACGCGAGCTGATTTTGCGGTTCGCGAAATACGCGTAAGACACCCCCCCCCCCCTCACCGTCGCAGACCCGAAAATCTACGTACGTTCGATAAATATGAACGTAGTGTTCGTATAGAGAAGCTGTGACCGTGAAATTGACACGAGATTGGATAATGAAAATCATAATAGGAAGGAGAAAGCTGTAAAAGTTTGTATGTCTGGTTTGAGGAAAAGAATGGATATTTTGTGAGAAGTGATGAGCGAAATATTTTAGTATACGTTACCTTTATTTTATTTTTTTGAGAGAAATTGAAAGTGCTGAGTGATTCGGTGATCTTGAGTTGAGTTGATTTTTATATTCTGTCCTCGATTCGAAGGCTATTTTTATAGATCATGAATAATTAACGAATTCCCATGTATTGAGGTATTAACTATGGGTTTTTTGTGATTTTTTCAGGTGCTGTGGCATTTGGATATATTTCGAAGGAGTTTCAGAGAACTCTCCGGACATGCTTGTATGTCAGAGTCGTGCATTTTTTGCGCTCTCAAGGTAAGACTGAATTTATTTACAGTTAGATACTGCTTTGGTTACATTTTTTTGCATGATACGAATACCAAATGGAATTGTCTTCGGTTTGAAAGAATCCAGAAATGAGAATGGTGAAAGTAGGAATAATGAAGGAGAAGAGGAGGTGATTGGTACTGCCAAGTTTGATTTTCGGTGATAAGGCTTGTGGTGTTTCTCAAAATGTATTCTTTGAGGAAAAACGAAAATTATGTTCTGGATAGGGGGGAGGGGTAAAATTATTCATCAATTTTTTGTACACCATTATCATCATCACCCCCCCCCCCCCATTTGACTTCCATGGATGAAAAATTGAAAAATTATTTTTAATTTAATGCAAAAAAAATTAATGAACTTGAATATGTGAACCACCCTTCGGAGCCAAAAATTGGTTTTTGAGCTGAAATTGATTTTGAGCTTTTCAGAAAGAGTAAAATTGAGAGAGAATCTCAACTCGAAAACCAATTTTTGATCCCTGAAAGATAGTTTCTATATCCGAACTCATATTCTAATCTCAGATAAAAAATCTTAGTGATTATTCAACTTGAACTTCAAAAAAATCGACTGAGCAACTTCTCATCAGAAACTTTTTGAGCAAATTTTGCAGTTGTGATATCTTGATATTACATTTTACAGCAATTGAGCTCAAATGTAAAGTGATTGAAATTATTTTTTTCATGTGCATAGATGAAATAATTTACAAAACAATGTTCGTAATTTGATTTTTTTCCATTCAGGCTCTTCTTGAATTGAACTTCGATTTTCATGAGAATACATTGAGGTATAAGGTTCATGAATGGTTTGTTTGAAAAAGAATGGAATTTGTCTTGAAAAGTCTATCAATCGAATTTTTGACGAATTTGTCCATATTATTGTGTTGTTTTTTTTTTAGAAAAATTGGCCCTTGAACGGAATTATTTTTACCAAAATCATTCGTGAAGGGTAAAAAAACTATCTGAAGACTATTTCCAAACGACTCGTGAATTGTTTTCTGAGTATTTTGATATTGAAGTTTTTGATCTATCTGTTTTTTAATAAATTTTTGTTGGTAAATCATTAATTTAAGAATTGAAAACGTTTCTTGAAAAATTTCTGCGACAAGTTATCATTTTTTTAAACAGTATACCATGAAAATATAATAATTTTTTTAATTCTTGAAATTTTAATTTCAGTTTTAGTAAATCTCCATTTCCTTCACACACAAAAAAAATAAAAATTGATGCCAGTTTAAAATAACTTATTGAATGGCAGATGAGAGAAGGAATTCAGATGAGCTAAGAAATTTGGCACAAACAAATTTTTATTTGGAAATTTTCCATTTTTTATACAAAATAATGTTGACTGTCCAATCTGTAAATCCTGAAAGTGTTTTCGTTCTGAAATCTTTCATTTTTCATTATTATTATTTTTTTTCTAATTTAAAATACAAGTTGAAAAATCGAAAAAAAAATCCAAAAGAGGAAAGGTTCAAGGATCAAAATAACAGTTTTTATGATGTGAAATTAGGTAGTTTTTTTCCTAAGTTTAAAAATATTAAGATTCCTTAATAAAATTTTCATCAAATTTTGTGATCAATTTTGAATAATTAAAGGGATTTTAGATTTTAAATTTTTGTGCAAATCTTATACCATCAATTTCAGTTTTTGTGAAGAGTGCTTTTGGGGCGGTGTTGGGGGGGGGGGGGGGGGAATAATCTCGCCGAAAGACCTGCAAAAATTTTCTTGCAGTCCAGTAGTTTTTACTCCAATTTATTACCAAAATTTTGTTAGGTAACTTTTGTAGTAGAATTTTTTTAGCCTTATTACTTACTGTTTGCCTTTATCTTTAAATAAGATAAACCAAGAACTCGAATCGATTTTTTTAAAATTTGATTTGGGACTTGATTATTTTCCTTACTCTTGATATGGAAAATCTGAGTGAAAGGAAATTCTGAGGGCTAAAATCGATTTTTTTTGTCGATTTTTTTTCTTCTTTTATGTAGTGATGACCGAAAATTTAGACAAACGGCAAAATTTATGTGAACTTCTACATTTTCGTTTTGACATTTTCCATAAACATTGGCAAATGGTTTTGAAATTGAAAAAAAAATGTCAACAATCTGAAGAATTCAATGAAAATCTCCCCCTTTTTTTTTTGAAAAGACTAAACACTGTAAAAAAAAGTAATAAATTATAAAAATACTAGCACTCGTACATCATAAAAACAGAAATAATGTCAAAAAACATGACCCTTGATGTTTCAACGTGTAAAAAAATCCAATAAATTCTCCACCATAAATCACATCTTCGTCCTAATGGTCATCTCGAGGCTCGGGCCAAAAAATCCAACCATCATTTCGACACTTTGATCGATTAATGACCTCACTGGAACCTAAACTACGCACCGTAACTTCTGTACAGAAATAAAAAACCACTCGAAAAAACTTGAGGCGAACAATTAATTTTTTAAATCATAGAGAAAAAAACCAAAACAACTTTGGCAACTGGTTAGCTAACCATAAGTTCAGCGTAGCCCGCATCGCAGCCCAATATACAGTTACACCGACGACATTAATCATCTCGAAATTTTTTTTCTCAACTTTTGCATAATCTTCACGTTACGATGTACATAACTCCGCCGAGCGACGAAAGTTATACGCGTATGCTCTTGGAATGAACGATGAAAAAACTGAAAATTAAACCAAGGGCGAGTTATTAACTTAGCGGTATCGAGCGAACGTAATAAATCTGCATAGGTAAAAGTATTTTTTCGAGAGAGTAAAGACAAGAAGCCGTAAATCTGCGTTACTGTTCGTTCGCGATCTCCGAAGGTAAAATTTTTTTACAACCGTTGTGCCTACCTAGGAAACGTAAAATAAATCAATTGACAAAGCGCCAATTAAAATTCATACTTGGTTATGTAACAGTTCCAGCAATAACAACAACTTCGTCACAAGATGTAGATTTTGTATGTACCTGGATAGATTGGCGGCTGTGGAAAGGGCAAGACAGGGGGATTTGTAGGACTCGAACTGCACCGCGTATTTTTTCCTCCTTGTATACGATTATTCTCGTCTATCTGCGGCTATTGGCGTTGTAAAATGGTTTTTTTACCTCTCTTTTCTAATACAGAACCGGTTTGCTGTGTGTACCGAGGTCAGAGTACCTTAAGATAGTAATCGAGCAGTGGTTTTCAGTTTACGTGACGACCTGATTTTTTTTTCTTTCGTTTAAAATGCACAAGAACAGTGCGGGTAAGGGTGGTCGGCCAAGATGGCGAATTCGAGGTACCGAGAGTGAAATTGGATCTGCTGCGGGATTTGCAAGGCAAATACCTGTTTGGAAGACCACCCTAGGATTATTAAAGGTTGTGTGTAGAATGAGCCGAATGTAAATTAGCCAGTTGATTCGGAAATTGGAAAAATACTTGTGAAAAGTTTTTTCGGGTTGATTTGTTTTGTTTGGGGAATACAACTTGATAATAGACCCTTATGAAGTTGGTACCTGGCACCGTGAGTTCGAAAGTGTTGAAATTTTCCCCAATGAAACTTGTATCGAGTGTAATGAGTTACTAGATTTTAATTATTTTTACCAAACAGCACGAGACCGGAGTTGAAATTTTTTTAATATTTGAATTTTTTCAAATTTTTATTCAGTTTTAAAATATATTTCTCAATTTTTTTCAATTTTTTATCAATTTCATATTTTTATTATTTGTTGAAATTTTCCATCAACTTGGAAGAATTTTTTTTTAATGAAGTCGGAAGTCTTTTTGAAAAATTCAAAATTAGACAGGATTTCGAGAAATTTTTAATTAAAAAAATTATTATTGTTGAAAAAATATGCTGAAAAAATTTTGAAAAATTTGATGAATCTAGGTTGAAAAAAAATTCAATACTTACCAGAACTTTTTGCTGCTGTATGTAAATTTTTTTTAATGAATTTTTTTCAAAAGTATACCTTAATTAGAAATTTTTTGAAGAAATGAAGCTAAAAAAAGCTTTAAAAAATCGAAATTGAGAACATTTTGAGAAAATTTTGGCTAAAAAAATTCTAAATTGAAAAAATTGAACAATTTTGAAATTAAAGAAATTGAGAACATTTAGAACTAAAAAATTGAGAAAATTCAGAATTGATGAAATTTAAAAATACATGTATAAAATTGAAAAAATATCTAGAATAAAAATGAAAGATTGAAGAAATAAAAAATCTAGGATTAAAAAAATTGAGAAATTGAAAAAATTTAGAATTAAAGATATTGAGAAAATGTAGAATTAGAGGAGTTGAGAACGTTTAGATGTTTAGAATTGAAGAAATTCATTCGGCATTTATCAATTTCTTCAATCCTACATTTTTTTAAAATTACTTCAATTCTAATATTTTCAATTTCTTCATATTTTTTAATTTTTCAAATTCTTGAATTTCTTCAATTTCAGATTTTTGTAATTTCTTCAATTTTAGATTTTTTAAAATTTCTTCAATCTTAGTTTTTTTTTTTCAATTTCTTCAATTTTAAAATTTTCCAATAATTCTTAAATTTCTTCAATACTTTAGATTTTTGTAATAATTTCTTCGATCTTATATTTCATCAATTTTTCCAATTTTAGAATTTCTTCAATATTTCAGATTTTTGTAATTTTTTCAATTCTTTGTATTTTTTAATTTCTTCAGTTCCTTGAATTATTCCAGACTGATTGAAGAATTTTTTCATTCTACATTTTTCAATTTCTGCAAACCATAGATTTTTTCAATTTCTTCTATTCTAAATTTTCTTAGTGTTTTCAATTCTCAATTTAATGTTTTCAATTTCTTCAATTCTAATTTTTTCAATCTCTTCAATCCACATTTTTTCAATTTCTTCAAGTTTAAATCCTTTAAATTGTTCTCAATTTTTTGATTTCATTGCAGAGAAATTGAAAAATGTAAAAATGTTTGAAATTAAAAAAAAATTAAAATTGAAAAAATTTAATTGAAGAAATTTCAACTTGAAGTGAATTTAAACCTAGATCCTCTCAATCCCATTTTTGGTTTAAAAAAAAAAAAAACTGGAGCGAGTTGATCACTCGTCTATGGCACACATCAACGTCCGTATAATCGATACGTGATTATCGACACAATCAGATCCACTGGATCAGTTTGGAGAACCCTTACGGTTAGCTTCAGGTACTGTGTATGCAGTGAAACCACGACGATTGTGTAGCTGCTGGATCGAGAAACTAGAAAATATCGACGGCTTCGTCGGCCATTTTGCTGATTTTGCCATATAGTCTATGCTGTGTGTACGTTTTTTCTCTACTCGATGACCTCGTACGGTACTGGTGGCACGTTTTTTTATGAAATCGTTGCCCCAGGACGACTATGACGCTGCATACGTGTACTTCGCGCCAAAATAATCGTGATTCTGGGTATCCAAGAACCGTAAACTGTTTTTAGAGTCGAAAAAGTTGGAAAGTGGTATCTAGATATTTGGCTGAGTTTCATTTCAAATGATCATGTTGCATAAGTAAATTATATTTTCCTCCCTTCCCTCATCTAATGGTTTCCTGCAAATATACTCGACGGGAAAATTAACTTATTATATTTAGAAAAAAAAGTTATCTCACGGTTTAGTGCTAGGTATACTCATTTTCTTTGCGTATACGAGAGTATGAGTACTTCTGAATTGGAGCTATTTTCATCGACGCTGATGTGAATATTACGAGGTTTAGGAAGACTGTGAGCGAGGAGGGGGAGGGAAAATGTAAAATTATAATTAAAATGCGATTTAGACGTAAGTTAACGATCTTCGTGAGGTTTTTTTGCTGATGCGTATACGCGTTTACCGTGTACAGTTTTAATTGCGACGTCCAGTGGTGTAGGAAAATTAGACGCGAGTGGTAATTAAGTGTGGAAGCTTGTTTTGTTTTGATAAGCCAAACGATGAACGATGTTTTTGGCGGTTATGGTCATCGACCGAAGGTGTCGGATTTGCTGGGTAGAATCGGTTTCGTGAGATAATTATTGGCATGTGAGATTTGGTGTGGAAAGGTTTTTTTTTGTTACCCTTAAGGTTCCTTATTTTGTAGAAATTAATGTGAAATTTATTGTGAAATTTTGATTGAATGAAGGAAGAAAATTTGAAAAATTGGTCTGATTTTTTGGCTGACGATAATTTTTGAGATCAAGGAAGATGGAAGAAGTATAGATGAAGTTTCGTAGTAGGAGAGGGCAAGAATATACGGTCCTTTCTTCGTTTCTTCAAATAATGGTAAAATTTTAATTTAAGAAAATGAAATTTGTCAATAATTTGATTATCTTGGGTCTGAATGGATTTTGAAAGGAATTGAGTAAGTGGAGATGTCAAAATAAAATTATTTTTCGGTTTGAATTTTTTGTAAGTATAAATTACTGGAGTCATTCTGTGGCTTCAAATAATTTTTCATCTTGACCTTACGATTTGAACCCAAAAATTGAAATGTTGAAAATATGATTTATCAGTAGTTTGAATAATTCCAGAAAATTTCAATTTTTCAAATTTCGGGGAGGTTTTTTTTAAGCAATTGTGAAACATTTTTCAACGGGAAGTTCTTCGTGTTGACGTTTTTTCAAGCTGATTAAAAATGAAGTAACGGTGAGATGCAATGAAAACCTCCATTTTTGCAAAATTTATCATTTGTAAACGATGCTGAACCCCCTCCCCGCAAATTTCGGTATAAAAAAATCCACTTCGATTAATTGGTATTTAATTGATATTTTGCTATTACATTTTTTTCGTAAAATTTTTTGGGGACTTTGTTTGAATTTTTGACTCTATGCTAATAAAATACAAGGTGTCTAAAAAGTCCAGTACAGAAATTTTAAAAATTTTGAGTAATTGATGAAATCAAAATTTAAAAAAATTTGAATGCCAAAACTTCTTTCAGGTCAATATGATTGAAAAAAAAATTTTAAAAACGAAATTTTGAAGAAAAAAAAAGGTTCTACAATTGATTGAATGGAGATAGAAATTTTGAAATGAGCTGGAAAACTCCCCACCAATTGGCTAAAAATCATACAATTTTCATGGTAAATTCACGTTTCCCCACTTTTTTGTATTGTTGATAAAACTTCGATTTTTTTCAATTTTGTCCATTTTTTATCCAATTTTTATTCGTGGTTGTGCCAGTTTTTGGGAAATTCTGAACATTTCCTTCCCTTTAGGTGCTTCAAAATAAAAATTTTAATTAAATCACAAATCATTGAAAAATGGATCGTTTCGTTTCTAAAAAGCACAAAATTTTTTAAATTATAGCTATTGGAGGAATTGAAAATCTTACTTCCTGGGTTCATTTCTCTTGAGTTCTGTGGATTTACATATATTTTCAAAAGAAGCTCAATTCTCGAATAAATTTTTTTCCGCTCTGCTCAAAAAATTCAAGTATTTTAAAGCTGCAAAAATGGCACTTCTCTATCTCATCAAGATCTCGATCCTGATTAAAATACTTTAAGGTGATTTTGATAGACTAATTGAAATGTTTTCAAAATTTTCAACTAGTAGCCATTTCAAACATTTTCAAATCGACCGTTTTATCTGAGAAAACTTATAAAATTTTTCTTTTCAAAAACGTGGTTTTCATAATTTGCCATTCGACATTGTTGGATGATTTTAGTTCGATGCAAACATTTTTTTAAATCTATGGTCATTGACCTAGGATAACCACGATAAAACTTCATAAAACCAATGAAGATATCATGATAATATTATCAGTGGTCATCTAGTCTTGCGCATGACTGAACTGTACAAAATTTTGATTCAATCTCAAAATTATTTTAAAACATTAAAATTTTGCAACCATGCGATCTTTTTTCTCCTACACTCCTACAGATATCGAATTTCTCCATCATGTTGAAAAATTTCCACCGAAACGTGAAAAAAACCTTGGCATTGAATTTCTCTTAATTTCATATTGACAATTTTCCATTAACCAACGCATGTTTATTTACTTAAAATAAGCAAGAAAAAAAAAACGAAACGTGAAAAAAACTTGGCGATCACGCCTCGGTTCGCGGTGAAACTTTTTCATGTACCACAAATGGGAACAACTGGCCGTTCGGTTACCTTACCTATTTCTCACGAGAGGCATTAAATAGGCAGCTTTCTCGACGCGTATATCAGGGGTACTCAAAAATACTCGAAATCCTTGGCTCGAGTCGTAGATCTTAAAATATGTCTTTTTCCCCTTCGAAAGCGACATCCATCCGATTGACTTTTTGCATTATATGAGAGGCGTCGTCACGTATATGGTAATTAAGCCTATATCGGTCGTGAGACACTGACAGGAATTTTTTTCTTAGTCGTTTTTAATTGATTCGAACATATTGATGAGGAAAATATCCGCTGCTTATGGACGACTTGGGATATCGTGATCAACGCCCAATGGCCGAAAAAATCTATGTCATTGGGGACTACTTAATCATATTACATATGTCTAAAAATTTATTGCTTTTATTGTAACGACGTAATGGAGATCGTGATGCAAACACCTCTCGACACGCCAATACTAATAATTATTTATTAAAACCATAGGAAAAAAGTAAACCTCGATACCTCGATCGAATTCGAAAACTTATCCGGACACGGTTCACTTCTGTGCATTGGACAATTCCATACTTGGCGGATTTGTTATCTATGAAATATCCGCAGAGCAATGACAAAAACTAGATTATTTTGTAGGAAGATCTGGGGTGGAGGGGGCCGGGGGGAAATAAATGTCTCGTGTCGGACGGACGTGCAACATAATGTACCGGAGAGTCGTAGGCAGTGGAAGAAAAAATCGTGACTGCAGCAGGGAACCGTATCACGCGGCAAACCACAATGAAAAATGAAAACAGATTACATCGGACAAGCCACGATGATTGGATGCTGCGTTTACAAGATAGAACAAAGATCCAGATCGAAAAGATTGGAAATATCTGCGGTGGTACATGAAGCACGGACTGGAAGATGTCATGATGTGGAATTAAACACGCCTAACAGTATCGAAATGTTTGAATATCTCGAATTATAGCCTGATGCGTGACGAAAAATACATATTTTTTGGTGAAAATCAAAGAGTACGAATTTGAATAGCTTCAGGAAGCTGGCTGAGGTGTGATTTAATTACTTTGGATCCCCTAGTGGGGGTATTCTTGGTAATTTTATTGTATGGATGGATTGGGAGCTGGTATTTTTATATACCTGTGCCATATTCGTATAGAAATAGTGATATGGCTCGTATAGACATAAAACACAAAGCAGGTATACTTAAGACGAGTATTGTTATTGGAAAAACTAATTTCCTTCACAATAAAATCTCATTATTGAAAAACAACCTGTACCGTAATGTTTACCTCGGGCTTACGTCTCTCTAAACCTAATTACTCTCGGATAATTACGCTGTTAATGTTAATTACCGAGTACCATTTAAAAGTAGATGTAGGTTCGGATACCTAGGAGCAATCGTATACCTTGTCGAGTTATACGACTATGTTTGCGAAAGCTGCCAATCCATTGGTGCAGGTTGATTGCGCCAAAAATAGAAGTATCAGTTACCAACAGCTATATGGTGTTTTGAAATACTTGCGGATTACGAGATGGATTCAAAGTTCAATATTCGATCGTCGCGTCGTCATAGCTGGATTTATTTTAATTAATGAAGAAAATAGTTTGAAATTTTGGAGAGAAGAAACTGCTTAATTTTATATCTTATTCTCTTACAGAAGTGAAATTTTCGACCGGAGTTGAAAAATATCAAAAGTATATTCAAAAAGAACCTTGTGTCTGAAATTACAGGTGCTGAAATTGATTTTTGAAATTTTAGCCAATTTTGGAAAATTTGAAATTATTCCCATTGCTTTTTCAAGAATACAAAGTATGGAAAATTGATCTGATTATTCTGATTAAGGAAAAGGCCGAAATGTTGTGTACTTATACCGTATTTTTTTAGCCTCCCAAAATCAATTGGAGGCGGTTTCAAGAGGTTCGGAGGCTCCAGAATATTTTGGAAATTTTTCAGCGTTGAAAAAAATCTGTAAAAATGATCTTTAAGGACTTCAGCTCTCAAAATCATGAACTTTACTTGAATCAATGCGCTATTTAATTAATTAGAGCACAATTTTTGAACATTTGTGAATTTTAACAGCAAGAGTTTTAATAATTTTACTGCAAAAAGCAAGAATTTTCAACATTTTTTTTCATCTTCTTGAAATTTTTAAATTGAAGTATACAATGTTTTTTTTTGGGGGGGGGGGATGAAAGCAGAAAAAAAAACATGAAAATGATCAGAAAAATCCTCAAAATATACTAAGAATTCTCATATTGATTACGAAAAGAGGCGGAAAGTTGAAATTGGGCAGAAACAGAATCCACATTTTTGACTTCTCGAATCAGTGGGAAAAGTTTTTGAGCTGTTTTGAAGTTTACAAAAAGTATCAACATTTTCTAATTTTGAAAAAAAATATATATAAATATTGGAAAAATATTATGGTAGGTATCTAATCTATAGATTTTGAGAAATTGTGCTTCAAATTGATTATTAAATTCACAGATTTGTGAATAAATTGTATAAAGTTCATATGATGGACGATTTTTATAAACTTTCATAATCTGCTCTTGAAGGTTTAGAAATTTTTCAAAGGCTCCGGAAATTGTCTCGAAATCGCTCTCATTGAATTGGAGAAGGGGATCTTAAGGGAAAAATTGGGATAAAAATCAAATTTCAGTTCGTTACCTCAATGATGAGAAATTTTCATATTTTGCAATTTTGAAGGGGTTTGATGTGGCAAATAATATTTTCAAAAATTCAAAAATTTAGCATTAGCCATCCGAAATTTTATGAGTTAGGGTTAAATATCAATAAAATACCCGAATACTTCGTAAAAATGCTTCAAATTTTGAAAAAAGTAAGTCTCATTGAGTAGTCGATGTGAAATTTTCATGAAAATTGTAAAAAAAAATATGTCAAAATTGATCAAACACCAATTAAATTGGCTCAGAAATTTCAAGAATTATTGAAAATGAAATGTTAATTGTTCAAAGTTACGAAAAAGACATCAATTTCAATGTTGAAGTCTTGTGAAAATAACTTTGAATGATACTTACAAATTTTAAATGAAAGTTGCTGGTGTTGATTTTTGAACATTCCTTAGATTATCCAAAAAAAAAAACCTTGAAAATTAGATCAAAAATTGTGTTTTTTTTTTAAAAAAAAAATGTATTGGCCAAATTTTAACATTTTTTTTACAGATTTTTGAACACAATTTCAATAAGTTTCAACCGGTTTTTATCTTGGTTTTGTGCTATTAATTCAACATATAAATGATTTTTTTTCAATTGTTGTACTTTTTTGAGTAATTTTTACGATAAGTTCAATTATTTTTCTGATATTTCAATGGTTTTTTTTGGCAATTCTATAATTTTTTCATTATTTGAGCCATGTTTATTGTTTGTTGAACAATTTTGAAGAGATTTTAACCATTCAAACAATAAACATGTCTAATTTAAAGGTTGTGTTTTTTTGAACAAGTTCCATAATATTTCAACTACCTAAAAAATTTTTGAAATTTGCAGGGGGGGGGGGGGTAGAAGTAAAAGTAGACGAGCAGCTTAGGCGTAACCGGAGAGCTCAAGATAGTCGAGAATTCCTCCCAGCTCAACAAGAAAATTTTTCATCATTAAAATGTCGAAAAAGTGCATTTTTTGCTTTTTTAATATAAATTGACTGTCTAAATCTGGATCAGTCATTTCTTAGTCTATTCCAAGTCCATTCCCAATTATTTGAAGGATCAGTAAAAATCACTGATTTTGTAGAATTTCATCAAATAGGATTAATTCAGATTGAAAAAATAGTTTCCTAAATTGATTGGTTGCTCAAAAATCCAACAATTTTTTAAATTTTCCTAGTTCAATTCTGTACCTGTATCATTTGCTGGTTGAAAAAACCCTGACGACGCCGATGTACATACAATTTTGAATTAATTTTCACACCCCATCATATTTTTTTTTCAATTTAAATCCTTCTCCACAAAATGTTCAAGATTTTTATTGGAAAATTTTCAAAAACGCAGACTTCTTCTCAAAGAAAAAATTCGATGACTTTTTTTTTGAAAAATTAAAGTACTAAAAAAAATCAGAAAATTCATTTTTAGTCAAAAAATTTGGATTTTTGTCTCTCTTCTCAGTAGTCTGAACTCAAAAATTAAAAAAAAAAAAAATGTTGAAAGAGTTCAGCAGGTCTAGAACTTCCGAAAACTTTTTTTTCAAAAATCACCCTCATTTTTTGACCTATAGCGAGATATTTGTCTCTTATACAAAAAACGAAAGAAAAGTTTGAATTTAGATATAGATGTGCCTTTCAGTTTTCATTTTGAAATACTCCTTTTTTATGAAACAAAGCCCTAAAATCGAACATCTTCGATCTATTTCCCACTCACCCAAATATACATTGTTTTAACCGAGATATTCAGCGTCTCTCCTTTCCTCATCCACCTCTGCACAATTATAAATTCACAATCGAAACGACGATGATATGCAACGGCCTTATTCGACGACCTGCGGAAATTAGGAAATAGCGACGTACCTACAAAATGATTGGCGATATTTTGACCGGGGCGATGGCGGTTTTAACGGATCCATCTTGGCGTTTCGCATGGTCAATGCGACCAGATGATTTACTAAGACTGGAATATTTTAAAATTACGTCATCTCTGGCATTATTCTCGGTTACGTTCCAATTATAAATGGAAAAAACAATGAACTAGGCGATTGTCTCCCTGTCACTGTCGGTCTATGCAATCGATACAACCGGCACGGTGCGGTAAACGGAGTCAATTATCGTATTTCGCATTTAATTAAACGCGGTGCGCGGAATACAATAAAGAAAATACCGGTACAATTGGTGGTCGAAGCGCCATCGTCGTTAAAGTATACCGCGTCTCTATCTCAAGTATATAGGTACTTGCTGACCATACGCCAGGGCAGCGGATACGAGTCTTTAAAATGCAAACCTATACAGGCGCAGGGCCATTGTTTATGCTGAAGATGGTCTCGCGTACAACTCGAGATATGGAAGAGGCGATACAGAGGCGAGAGGGAGTAAAAAGCGGTTCTATAGCGCGCCATTTCCCTCATCACAACATAAACTGGCCATGAACTATAAGAAATCGATCTCTACGATGTCTTTGGTACTTCTTGTAGTAGAAAACCAGTCCAGACGGCAACGTTGCGTCGGCCATTTTGTAAAGGCGCAAACGCGATTTCATCCAGGTGAAGTACAGAATAAGATAGTGGTCCGAATCCAGGTGTGTACGGCTTAAAGGCGTCTTAGGTTTCAAGGCGAACTACCAAGCTGAGGTATAAGAAAGATTCGATAGCTGTAGTGTATCTAGTCTAGATAGGCGAATGCTAGCACACGACTGGATGGAGCTTTTAAGAATACTTCTTGGGTTATAGATCGTGATTTACATCCATTAAGAATGGCGTTAATAGCCATATAAATTATTTTTAATTTCCGCGTTACGATTATCGAGCACGGTATCGTTTTGCCATTGGAAATGGCTGCGCTGTGGTCAATGGTCTGGTTGGTTGATTCTGGGTGCCTGACTGATCGGTTTTTGGTGACTTGAGTACTGGGTAGGTGCAAAATTCACTGTTTGGTATTTTTTTGGTTTCTATTTTGATCAAAAAGTTATCGGATATTTTTTGTGAGGAATATAATTTGAAAAAAATTAATCGTAAAAATTCAAGTTTTTGAATATTTTTTGCAAATTTTTCGTACTTGCTCCGTTTGGACATAATTTATGAGTCTGAATGTAAAAATCATCCTTGGAGGGTGAAAATTGATTTTTTAGCTGATACTGAATTTGGGCTTTTTAAAAGGAGTAGAAATGTAAAATTGAGGGAAAATCTCAATTTGAAAACCAATTTTTGACCCCTAAGTGCGGCTTCTATATCAAGAAGGGTTCACATATTTACATAATTTTTCAGTAAAATGGCAGATTTTTTGCAAAAATTAAATTCACTGATTTTCAGTGGCTTTCCACTGATTTTTCAAAGATTTTTACTAATTTTTAAATTAATTTCATAAATTTTACTCATTTTTTTAGTGAATTTTCACTGATAAGCCAATAATTTTTCTCACTGATTTGTTTTCAGTGAAAATTTTTTCACTGATTTTCTCCTTGTGCTGCAATTCCAACTGTTTTTTTGTTGCAATTTTCAATTATTTTCACTGATTTATAAATAAGAGAGTAGAAATGATTCGGGGGGGGGGGGCTGAGAATTCGAAATAATCGGTTCCAGAAGACGAATGATACGTGTCCAGACTTCAGGAAAGAAAATTCAAAAATTGCAGGATTGGGGGCCAAACGATCAATATACACTTGAAATCTGGATCAGTCAAATTTGATGAAATTTTTTCTTTTTGAATTTGTAAAATAAATTCAACTAAAAATCAGTGATTTTTCTGTGATCTTTTAATCAAAATTATTGACTTTTCTGACAAATAGTGAATCATTGACTGAGAAATCAGTGATTTTCGACTGGAAGATCAATGAAGTATGACAAAATTTTAATGAAATTTTTTTCACAGAATTGCTGAATTTCATTAATGTTTATTCAAAAAAACCTGTATTAATTACCATAAGATATTGACTGAACAAAATGAGGGCTGATTTTTTTTTTTTTTTGAAAAAACATTCGATGGAAAATCTTCTTTTGGTGAGGTTAGGGAGAAAACTCAAACATTCTGAACACCCCTCTTCTTGAGTGCGTTTGTATTATGTCATCAATTTTCTTTCAAATGCAAGAGTTTGGATAATTTTCTGAAATTTAGACTACTTTCTAGATCTGGAGTCATTTTTTCCAACCTGGACAATTTACCTAAAATTGGATGATTTTCTGAAAAGAAGTTTTCTGAAACCAAAAATTGAATTGTTTTAAAAAATTGTACGATTTTCGGAACATTGGACGATACTCCAATATTTGGACAAGGGTTTCCATTATTTGGACGATTTTTCAAAATTTGAAAAATTTTCAAAACCGCTGCAATTTTATAAAACATTGAAATTTTTCTAAAATTCGAATGAATTTTTCATAAACCTGAAGAATTTTTTAAATTTTGAGCGATTTTCTTAAACTAGGGCAAGTTTTAAAATTTTGATCAAATTTTCTAGATCTTGGTCAATTTTCCAAAAACTGGTTAATTTCTTTCAAGTTCAAAACCTGCTAATTTTCCCAGGGTTGTGAAAAATTTTTCTGAAAAATAGACCAAGTTTCGGAAAATTCAAGAGTGAATTTTCATAACATGGACAATAGTTTTTTATATTTGAACTTTTTAAATCCAAAACTTCAATATTGAAATTGAAAATTGTTCAAATTACCTCAAAAAAATTGAACCTGGAAAAAATTGGACAAGTTTTTTGCTTGAGAACAAAATCTTCGAATCAGGGATAATTATTGATATGTTTAATAGATCGATGACTTTTGGTTGAAACTTTGGACATTCGACTTTTTTTATTTTTCTAATTTTAATTTTAGTTAATGAATGAAGAATGACCTTTGACAATTCTGTGACATTTTCAGAGTTCTATTTATAAATTACATATTTATGGTCAATTCGTCAATTTTTTTCTTGTTTTTTTTTTCAAGTCTGAACAAAATTTTATTATGTCGATGATCTGAAAATTTTGATTTTGAAAATTCGATCATTTATTTTGTAGATCATAATTTTTCAAATGTGGAAAAAAGGGTAGAAAAATTTTATACCCTGAATGTCATTTTGAAAAATGAACCAAGGCTGAACTGAATGAGGTGGGTCGTGACGAAGACGGGTTTCTTTATAATGGCTGGAAAAATTACTTTTAAATCAAAGAATTAGAATTGAATGAGAAAATATATTCTATCAATTTGGTATCATGGTACAAAAAATCCTCAAAAATATTAAAAATAATGTCATAAAAATTGAACACAAATAAACTTGAATTCAGAGATGAAATTGAAGTTGAAATTCTTATAAAAACTAAATCCAGATATTCAATTAAAACAAGAATCATAAAATTCACATACATTTAAAAAAAAAAAATCCTGAATATAATTCAGATTTGCCAGGACACCCCTCCTCCCCCCGCCGAACAATAATATATCCATGTTAAAATTTTGAAAGTATCGAACATTTAGCATTTGTTCTGATTTTTATTATTTTAAAAAATTTGTTCATATGAGAATTTTTGGTCTTTATTTTGATAAAATTTGGTCATCAAAATCAATCGAGCACAATGTAATAATAATTCCAAGCCTATGATTTTTTCCTCATCTTAATATTTCGAAGAGTATCCGGTTCGATGTCCCAGCCAAAAAGAACGGAAATGTTGATAAATCGTCTCTTTATGGTAGTTTGAATTTCGAGAGGGAGTCGACGACATCGACATTGGCAATGGCCGCAATAACTCAAAATACTAAATGACTCTTTTGACGTCTGCATGACAACCTTGTACCATCCCAGAGTCAACGTCACTTTCGGTTTTGCGTGCAATTGCAAAGGAAAACTGGTTCGGGTTCATCTTCACGAGCAGTGCAATAACTCGAATACGTCTTACGTTGTTTTACTTTTTTTTATTATTATTTTTAATCGACCGAATAAAAATACCAAACGTTTGAAACATTCGGACTCGATTTTTTTTACAGCTTGAGAAAATGTTGAAAAATGCGAAAACGTTGGTTTTTAATCGAGGCTTCTTCGATGACATCATAGGCGATTTTTTTTTTCTACCTGGTGGAAACTGGTTTCCGAGGTATTGTGGTGATTCGATTCGATATATCGATGTACACAATACGTATGAGTAACGGTGGTACACACAGACGTGAAATTTACTATAACATATGCTATTTAAAGCGTGTAATACGATAGTAATAAGGTGTTGTGGCCAATACACGCCAAATCTATGGGAACCGAGAAGACCGAGGTGTCTGTAAATGACCCTTTTTACATGCTCGAAGAATAGACTCGATGTACGTAGGTCTACCTGTACGTATATGTCTCTTCGATGCGTTAATTTTACGCCATTTTCATCTCATATTCCTATATGGTCATTTTTTTCCCCTATAAGAAGCGATGAAATGATTTGACGATTGAATAGACCAGAGTTGATGGTGTTTTTGAAGACGTTCTGAAGCTCTGGTCCGATCGTCCGATCACAAACAAAGACTTCTCGAGTTAATTGTTTTTTCTCGTATTTCCGCTCGTTTCCTATGGATCGTCTTCCTGTTCAACGACGAACCGTTGTCAACATAACCTACATCGGTTGACCATGCTGTATAGGTTTAGGTACACGAAATTCGTACGTGTATAGGATTTTACCGATTGTACGTGTACCAAAGAAGTACCTACGTAAGTACGTATTAGGATTGTGATCTGGAGATGATATCTGAGCCATAAAGCCGGTTTTCTGACCGGTATCTGCTCCAGACGCTGGGCACTTCCGATTGGCGTGGGTTGGACAGCAGCCATGTAGTCGAAAATATTGAGTATATGGGTCGTAATGGTTGGTTTTGGTTGAAACTGCGAAATTGTGGTGGTTTTTGGTGGAAATTGTAGAAATTATTTATTCGTTGTGATTTTGATCGAGTTCGGACCAAATAAGGCGCTAGTATGAGGGCAGCCCCCCTTAATGTTGAAATTGAAGTTGTATCGCATAAGGAGGGAACTTGGAAAAAACATTTTTCATGATTTTTTTTCATTTCGGTGAACTGTTCTGATTGTTTTCATAAATTTCTCTCATTTTTAATAAATTTCACAGATTTTTTTGTAAATTTTACCGATTTTAAAAAAATCAAACTTCATTGATTTTTAGTGAATTATTCTCCTTTGTAGTGACTCGATGATTTCTTCGAAAGTGACATTATTTGTTCCCTAATTCCTAAAATTGGCTTTTTGGCTAAAAAATTTTTGATAAAATTTTAGTTTGATGGATTTTTTGATGATTTTTAAATGAATTTCAACTCATTTAAAAGGAGTTCTGCTGCTTTTTTGGTGAAGGGATTTGATTAAGTATTTTTGTTTTTCTCAATTTTAGTGAAGTTTCTTGATTTTTTCATGAATTAGATAAACTGATTGTTTTCAGTACCTGAATGTCTGATTTGCAAAATTCTTTTTAGTAAATTTTTCTCTTATTTTTCTGTAAAAATGACTTTTCGAAATGAATTACATTTTTACTCGAGGATTTCTTTTATTTTTGAAATTTTTTACCAATTTTTATGTCGATTTTACTGACTTTTGACTGAAATATTTCACTGTTTTTTAATTTTTACTCATCTTTAGTGAATTTACTGTTTTTCTTTTTTAAAAATAAATTTGGCAAATCTTTCTAAATTTTGTTTTCGAAGTTTTGATGTTACTGGCATAAAAAAAGAATTGTTAAGAATGTAGAAATGCATGAGCGCACCCCAAGGTGAGCTCAGGAGGTCTAAACTTCTTCCTCAACTTCAGAAAATGAATTTTTTCATCTTAAAAATGTAAAAAAGTCCATTTTTGTGCTTGCAAAACATGATTTTTTCGAAACTTTTGCCCTCGCTTTGCTCGAACAGTATTTTAATTATTTTTTTCCATCTTGTGGGAATCAGTGAAATGATTATTATTGAAGCTAAATAATTTTTCATTGATCTTTTCGTCAAAAATCGTTGTTTTCTCAATCAACTCCCGTATGTACTGTCGAAAAAAATCAATTATTTATTTTGACTGAAAAATCGTTGATTTTTATTTAAATTCATTCAGGCAACTGAATTTTATTAATTTAAATTTAAAGACAGTGTTGATTGTTTATCGCAAATTTTAACTGAGAATTCCCTGACTATAGGTACGTCAGCTTCACTGAAATGACAGGTCACTCAATTTTTCCATGAAATTTGACCCCTACTTTTCTCTCGAATTCTGCGCCCCTCTCTTGTATAATATTTCTGGGTTCGCTTGTGTAGAAATGTAATAAGTGATCAACCAGCGTTATTTTTTCGAAGTGAATTTGAAGAAATTTAGGTCTCACTGTCTCCGAGAAATTTATTGTTTTGCAACCAAGTGTGAATTGTTCAATATGAAAGCAATTGTTCAGTGACTGATATTTTCCAGAAGATTTGTTGTATGGCTTTTACGTCAATTCGTTCATCGATTTCTGCAAATTTTTGGAAAAAAATTATGAAGTCATACCTCGGATTAAGATATTTTCCCAGATCTTTCTTCGAAAAAATTTTTCGTATAGTACATATATTTTGATTTTGGCAGAGTGAGAAGTCGAAGATTCAAAATCTCTTCCCTCCCCTTCCCTCCCCTCCCCCCTTTTCGAAAAAAAAACAAGTAAAATACGAAATGATTACACAGGCCCAGGCCAAATTCGACCCCAAAGGTCCTTGAAAAACTCTGGAAAAATCAGCTGCTATCAAAATGGAAATTTCAAGCTCGAGCCAACCTCTTGAAAATAAACCCTATCCAAGTTCAAATCCTGAAAAAAACCTCTCCACATGACAATACTTCATCGACATTTTTTTATGGCTGACTCATCCATATCCGAGCTAAAAATAAACGTAGGTAATTTTTCACCATTTTCATCACATCTTACCTCATCGGCTTCTTAGAAAACATCGAATTACTCAAAGATCACCTTTCAATGGGCCGATCACTTTGACAGCGAAACCGCCTTTGGTCTTGACCACTAAATGATCGACCTTCGAATTACATAAATTTCGAACATGGTCCGGGGAAATTATCTTATGGAACTGGTTCGTATGGTACGATTGAGTCTGCATCGTTAATTGAGCATTTCCGCGCTCACAATCTCTCAATTGTGTACTTAAGTGTACGAGGAGGGCAAATTATACGTAGAGTCGATTTACAAACATTAACCTATCTATATAGAAAGTTTGAAAAGGTATAATTTCTTAAAAGCCGAAGAAAGGTTATCTCTCTTTGAAGAGGTGACCTTTTCGTACACGCCCGGATACGTTAGCGATATAATTTATATAAAATTAATAACCTGGTCCGAAAAGACTTTCCAGTGTAAAAGAGAAGAAGATTTAGGCTCGCGGATGGCCAAATTTATATGTTGATAGAACCGGTTTCTTTCCAAACCATAGTTTCGAGTTTTTTGGGTAAAAATTTTCGTACTGAAACGTTTAAGATATAAAAATGTCGATAGATTAGGTAATCGAACGTTTTGTTGTAATGGAGCGTAAAAAAATAAAGACGCGATGATACCATAGGAAGATAATTGTTGTATTTGCACCGTCGTCGGTGATGTACCAACAAGTTTGGCTGCTGTTCGTGGTGTAATATTCGCTAATTACGTGTAATGAAACGACGAGAGGTATTAAATTTACGACTGGTCGTTTACGTACGAGTAATTTTTATCGATTGTAATCGATCACAATTTTAAATGCATTGCGAGAAGACTTGTCACAAGGGGGCGGAAACTCGAGTTCCGCGTTTACCAAGACAATACCATTTGGCTTTTCCTTTTGTAATCAATTTTCAAATGTCTGGGATGAAATTAAGAGTAAATTTTCGTTTCAGGATTTATTTGGACAGTTGCAGTTCAGTCATGAAAGGGCATTACCGCCTGATGCGTTGCGTAAAGCGCTCGCTCAATCTTTCTCAGACCAACAAAGATTCCAATTGGGATTTATGGATGATGCTGCCGAGTGCTTTGTGAGTATACGAACATCCGGAGTTGTCGAGGTGGTGAAGCGGAGGTTGATTAATTGTTTTTACTTATTTGTTTTAATAGGAGAATATCCTGTTGAGGATACATTTCCATATTGCCTACAGCGAAGTTGAAGATATGTGCAATGCTAAACATTGCATACCTCATCAGAAATTTGCCATGACTTTGGTCGAACAAAGTATTTGCAAGGCTTGTAATGCTACGTCTGAACCGCTGACTTTTACTCAGGTGAGTTTTAGAACAATAGATACTGGCAGATTGAACCTGGGACTCGATGTGGAGTGGCACAGCTGTGTTTTTTTTTTTTTTTTTTTCAAAAAATTATTACAGTTATTCAGATTGAACATTTTTAAAACAAGTCTAGATTTTTCAATTCATAGAAGATTGGCAGAAGTTGAAAAAGATAGTTCAATTTAGGAATTTATTCCAATTTTTTGAATTATCATTCAATTAGGTGGGTCGTGGGTGCCCCTTTTTTTAAAACTAGACCATATTGAAAAAATTAGGTATCCAATTTCTAATGTTTGAAAAAATTATTCATTTTTTAAGAAATTGTTCAAATCAAGAAAAATATTCCGTTTTTAAAAAAAATTTCTATATTTTTAATGCCTGAAAAAATATTGTTCAATTAGAACAAAATCATCCAATTTTCAATATTTAGAGAAATCGCCCATTCAATTTTTTTGTAGGAATTGTTTTTAATTTTTGGGAGATATATCCTTCAATTTTTGGGAGAAATTCTCTTCCATTTTTGGAAGAAATTCCTTCAATTTTTGGACGAAATTTCCTTCAATTTTTTTTTTGAAGACATTTTCTTCAATTTTTGAAAAAAAACTCTAATTTCTGGTAGAAATTTCCTTCCACTTCTGAGAGAAATCCTCTTCGATTTTTGGAAAAAATTCCCTTCAATTTTTGGACGAAATTTCCTTCAATTTTTTTTTGAAGACATTTTCTTCAATTTTTGAAAAAAAACCTCTAATTTCTGGTAGAAATTTCCTTCCACTTCTGAGAGAAATCCTCTAAAAATTCCCTTCAATTTTTGGACGAAATTTCCTTCAATTTTTTTTTGAAGACATTTTCTTCAATTTTTGAAAAAAAACCTCTAATTTCTGGTAGAAATTTCCTTCCACTTCTGAGAGAAATCCTCTAAAAATTCCCTTCAATTTTTGGACGAAATTTCCTTCAATTTTTTGGAAGACATTTTCTTCAATTTTTGAAAAAAAAACTCTAATTTCTGGTAGAAATTTCCTTCCATTTTTGGGAGAAATCCTCTTCGATTTTTGTAAAAAATTCCCTTCAATTTTCCAGAGAAATTCTTTTCAATTTTTAGAGGAAATTTCTTTCAATTTTTGGAAGAAATCCTCTTCAATTTTTGAAAGGGATTTTCTTCATTTCTTTGGAAGATATCTTCTTCAATGTTCGAAAAAAATCATCAATTTCTGGTAGAAATTTTCTTCAATTTGTAGGAGAAATTCAGTTCAGTTTTTGG